>JAHMRZ010000002.1:2400000-3600000 GCA_021020635.1 Fusarium sp. PT | reverse complement strand
CCAAACCGCAAGCAAACTCTCTCACGCTCATCATCCGCCTCCACAGCATCAGTCACCAATTACTTCACATACGGTAACCTCAGCAACATCAGCAACGGCTATCGCAGTGAATTTCGAGATCGATATCACGACGACCAAGACTCGGCCCAAGACCATGACATTCCAGGCCT
Source organism: Fusarium sp. PT (assembly GCA_021020635.1). Classification (NCBI taxonomy): domain Eukaryota; kingdom Fungi; phylum Ascomycota; class Sordariomycetes; order Hypocreales; family Nectriaceae; genus Fusarium; species Fusarium sp. PT. Next base: position 3,599,830 of record JAHMRZ010000002.1, on the reverse strand, counting down.
GAGGACGCCTTCATTACTCTCAAGCCCAAGTGTGGCTTCAAGTCTCGGCTTCTCCACAGGGCGGGTGAGTCCTCACAAGAGAGACATTTCCGGACATTCGAGGGTATCCTCTCTCCACGACACAAGCAACAACACGTCTCCCTCTGTTCGTCGAAGCAATCGGAATAGTCGCGACATTTTGGCGCAGAGGCTGAGTCAGCTCGCGCACGAGCTCACATCTGGCGAAGAAGACCTTCTCGACGACAGCGGCGTCGACATTCTCACCGCGCAACTGGATCAATTAGAGGGCACGAAACTGCTTAAGAAGAGTGTCTCATTTTCCATGCCATCAACGCCTTCCCCGCGGCCGCGGCCAACTCCTCGACGACCATTAAGCTTGGACATGTACAGTCCTGGTGATTCCATCTTCGGCACCCCAGGTTCGGCCTTTAAGACGCGGTTTTCCGACCTGGGAGCGTCTATCAGAAGGGATCCCGAGCCAGAACCGGAGCCTGAGCCAGAGCCTCCGTCAAACCTCGGCATGACGGTTGCCCAGGCTAAGAAGGTTATCCAGGAAGTTACACAACTTAATGAGGAGATGTCTCAACTGGTCGCCAACCTTAAAGCGCGTCAAGAGGAGTCTGACGTATGTTCTTGTTTCACACATCTTGCTACCTTTACTTACAAATTTTTACAGCACATCCAAGTCCTTCTTATTGAGCGTGCCGAGCGTGCTGCCCAGCGTATCATCTTCCTTCAAAACCGGATATCTCATCTGTAAGTCTGTCCTCAAAAACCTTTGACAACACAATTCTAATACCAAATGCAGCGAGCAAGAGCTGCGCGAGAACGACGATGAACTTCAATATCTACGTATCTGTCTCAAGGCCGTGGAAATCCAGATGCCCGCACACCCAGACAAGGAACTCCAACGCTGCATATCATCCTTCAAGAAAGATTACCAAGCTCTAAAACGAAAACGCGTCAACCGCTCCAGTATCGCAAGTCTTTCTAGTCTCGGCTCACCATACCCTGGCTCACCGGCATGACACGCATTCGTCTTTTCAAAATCACTCGCGATAGGACAGCAACATGGGTAATGCCCATACGACTTACGACGTACATGTTTCGTACCATAATTACCGTCACATTTTAACGGTTTATGACGTTTCGCTTCCTTTTCTCCGAAATCGTTCTTATTGCCACCCTTTCGCAAAGTCATCGCTGGAGTAATGACTTTCACCACCCGGCCTGTGTACTGCTCTCATTAGTACCTCGCCCTACATTTCAATATCAGATACCCCTTTCCGAAGCAAGCACCCTTAGTGCTGCTCCCATTCGCATAAAACTGGTGCATCACGGCATAGCGATCGTTCTTGACATTTGGCAGCATTGCCCTTATACATATTAATGACATGGTGTTGATTACACCCCGTGTCTGGTTTTCTCAGAATTATCATTGTCGGGTTTTATTTGTTCGACGAACCCATGGTAGCAGGCGTGAAAAAAAGGTTATGAGTTTTATCAGTTAGATAGCGTCAATATAATGACTGTCTTTATTTCACACATTGAACACGACACAGTGCTGGAGTAATATAAAATCGTGCTATAGCCGCCCCAAGAATTGTAAATTGTGATCTCATGTTCTAGGAACGGCATCTCAGAACATTTATTGAAAGGTCCCAGAAGCGAGAGGTACATCAGCTCCATTAAGCTCAACTTTGAGATCATTTCTTAGGACAGGGTACGCAAGAAGCACAATAAATCTCCCCAGGAGCTGCAGTGCAAGACTCCTCGCCGTACGCCGACTTACGCAGCCTAACACCGCCCTCAAGCCCGCCGATCTCAAGTGAATACACCGTCAGACCACGTGTCTGTCAGACGTAGCAAATACATTTTTTCTGAGACCACAACCGGAGGGACAGAGCACAAAGCAACGTGCAACGAAAGTGGTATTTCATCACCAGAGTTCCACGCCAAAGCGATCATCGTACACTAGGTATCCAAAGAACCCAGTTGCTAATTAATAAGAAAGTAATCGTCATACATGTCGTCAATTTTGTCGTGTGAAGTCGTTTCACCCCCGAAAGAAAGGAAATTAGGAGAAAAGAAGTCAGATCTAGTCTTTTGACCAAGAGGATCGAGAGGCTTTTGCGTAGAATAAACCTCTCTATTACAAAAGAAAATGGAGAAGAACTGGAACGTATTCATCATCGACGCTCTTCGCTTCCGCTAGAATACGGGTTGCGATAATGGCCTCCATCATCTACGACAGCATGACGCATAGGCCGTGGTTTCATACGCATGTACTCATCGTAAGTCATCCCGCTGGGGTCTTTGCCAGTTTCCTCAAAGATCAAACTCGAACGACGATCGCCGTCTTTACGTGGTGTTGGAAGTGACCGAGGAATTGTCTCAACCGGTGACTTTGACTCGCGACCTGACGGGTATCGATATTCTTTGTCACGACTGCGTCGACTGCTGGTGGGGGTAGGATAGCTATTCCGATGGCTTGGAGAGGGTGCATCACGAGAATCAGCTGTACTGGAGTCGTTGTCGATTGCAGATGCTGAGTGGCGGTAGCGATTGGATATAGGGCTCTTAACCCTGTGAACTGGTATAGGGGATGCAGGAGGGCTTTCCTTGGTTCCCTTTGAGGGACGGATGACGCTGTCTGAGCTGACGCGGGGAACGAAGCGATTTGAGGGATCGGAGCGAGTTGAGGGATCGGAGCGAGATAGTGGCGATGGCTTGTGGTTGTCTTTCGATCCACGACGATACTTTGCAGGGTCACGATCCCGATAGTCATCAGATCTGTACCGTCCTGTCTTGTCCTCTTTCAAGTTGGCCTTGTAGATATCCTCCGCCGAGTTCCGTCTAAAGTCAGACTCATTCTCCTCGGTATGCTTGATCCATCCTGCAATGGCATCAACGACAAGATCATGTGTCTCCCTATGTCGGGTCTCTGGGAGGAGGTGACGGGAAATCTGCTTTGGTAGACGCTCCGGCTTATCATCGACGAGAACACCATCAGCTGTGATGGGAAGGTCGGCTAGGATGTGGCTTAGACGTTTGGCTTCGTGGTCAGGAAACGCACGGAGTTGACAGACCATCCAATGCTCGAAACCAGCAGGAGTAAGGGAAGGAATATGAGGCATTCCGCCTGGTCGTCTCTGAATGAGATGATTTTCACATCTCAGATGCTGATATAGTGTTTCTAGGCTATCGAGAGCTCCGTGAGGACGACAGTCAAATATTTCTGAGCATGTTAGATGAGCAGTATCTACACATGGATTTGGTACATACGCTGAAATGGGAATGTCTCTGATTCGAGTTTGTACTCGTGGTAAAAGACTCTGAGCTTCTCGGGCGTGATGACTAGCGAGTTGCGAGGACTGTACTCAAGAACCTGAGGGTTGTTAGCTTCAGGGGTATGGATAGTATTTGCCAAGGCGACGTACCAAATAGTTTGCAATTCCTCGAAGGACCTGGCCAAGTCTTTCGGTTGGCTCGCCCTTATTGTCAAAGAGTTCCCCCCATTTCAGGTCTACCGCTGATAGTACCGGGCCTTGGTTCATCGGCAACGGAGGCGGAGGCCGTGATGGCGGGCGTGTTTCTAGCCGAGGTTCTGGGTCCTTGTTCAAGATGATTGGCTCTTTGGAGAATCGCACGGATGGTCGAGATTTTGAAGTAGGAGGCGATGACTGTTTTGTAGCAGGCTTTGGCATTGGCGGATGGGGATTAGAGACTCGTGAGGACGTAGAGTCGGAGATGAAGGAGGCTGAAGGACTACCAGCGGTTCCCAGAGAGCTACGGCTGGAACAAGGATGGTTGTTGGATTCGGTCCTGGTTTGAGTAGGGGAAGTCATTGGTTCATGCTTCTTGGTGTCATTTCGAACAGTCTCTTGAGATGTCGGTCCATGGGAAGATGCGGGCCTGATAGGGTTCGATTTGGGACTTGGAGGCTCTGAAGATGAAGGAGTATCTTGTGGTGAATGCTCTTCGACGACTGTGACATGTTAGTCTATGTTACAAAGTGAAAGAAAGGCATTGACCTCTGTCAACTTACGCTCAGACTTGACTTTTTCAAAGATCTCGTCAAACCATTTCGTCTTCATCTCATCGATAGTCAACTTTCTCACCAGATCCTCAACCTGTTCCTTCGACATGTCTACGCTGAGTCTCTTCTTCATCTGCGACTGTGAATCGGTTGAGCCAGAAGCAATGGATTCATCATCTTTCAAGACGGTCTTGCTCTGCGGTATTTCAATGCTCTCTGCCCGGCCCTTGTGAAACCCCTCAACAGGTCCTCTATTCATAGCCATGGCGGCGATCGGAGACGACGAGTGTTCAGCAGCAAGCATGGTAACCTCACACAGCAGCAGTAGCTTTGTTGTTCCCTTTGACGTTAGGATAGAGGCACGGCATATAAGACGAGAGTGGGGGAGGGGGGGAATAAGTGAAAAATGAATTAGCTGGTAGCACAAGGTAAGATATATGCAGAAAAAAGAAGAATTAAAGATACTGAATGGGGAGAAAAGGCGGCAAGTTGCACCCGTCAGGAAATTAGAAGATAAGAGGGAGCAGAGAGGCCTGACGAGGGACAATGTCAGGCTTATACATGCAGACGGATAACAACCTTAGCAGTTACAGTTATTAGACTATCACAGAAATAGACATGACACAAGTGACAAGGACGTCTTGACCGCATCAAGACAAGGATCTACTCTCGCGAATATGAATATGGGGGAGAGCGGGTTACGCAGCAGCCCTGAGGCCCGCTGGCAGGTTTCCATGAGTAAGGGTCTTACCGTTGGAGAGGACAAGATAGGAAGCGGGGAGAGACGATCGTGTTGCGTTGTTGGGGCGAGCTGAAAGGAATTGGTATAGCTGGGCTCTGGCACTAAGAAAGACGGTGGTATTGTGAGTCTAAGGGTGGTCGAGCTGCAGCTTGATAGATCCCTGCATCGTGCTGGCGTCAGGCTCCAGATAATGACATACATGGATGCTTTCTTTTTTTTCTGGCTGCCGCTATAAGCATGGAATGTTATACCGAGAAGCAATGCGGAATATTTATAGTATATAAATACGAATAATACGGCGTGATGAAGCCCACAGAGTTCATCATGACCCATGTTAAATTTCCATATAATAGCAAGTTCAATATATATCACAACTCACTCCCATATCAGCACCAAAGTAAAAAGAAAACCCTGATTTTTACAAGCTCACTCACACTCTCTCTCACTCACCCAACCCACCACACCAAAAAGGGACCCTTTCACAAAAACACACAAGCAAACCACGCTGCCCCTCATCATTGGGCCGCAATGTCCACGAGGTGATCGGCCCCAACCGCTCTTTTCCAATTGGAACACACGTGCGCACATGAGGTACAGTAGAACGTTCCCTTTAGCCGAAAAGGCGCAAAGATCAGAGGCTATTGGGGGGGAGGCGAATTGGAATACTGTACACGATGCGAACGGTGAGCTATTGGAGAAGAAGAGAAAGAAAGGCAGAAGGTGGAAAAAAGCAAGATTTGTGAGTGGTCGAGGAATGACATGATAATGCATATGATGTGACAGGGCGAGACTGTGAAGCTCGTAGGCTCGCTAGGCTCGGCAGATGTCCTGGCCAACGAGGAGGCTATAATTCGACTGCTGGATCATGTATGAACAAGTGTTTGATTTGTAGTTGCTCAATAAGCGGGCGGACCCCATGCTATACATCCTCAAGCGTGTTAAGGCTTGTATTGGTGCACTTGGAGATAGTCCATTGGTGGTGAGAATGCAACACTTGCGGTCTGTCTGGCAAAGTCTCATCTCAGAACCACACAGATCTTCAATACGTTACGCAAGCTAGGAACAGGCCTAGTCAGGAACATGATGCCCTCATTGTGCCTATTCATCAGGCTGAGACGAATGACGTTAAGCTTTGTTGACAGCCCAGTAGCATGTCATACAGTTCTTACTTTGAAATGATTCGATTTGAGCATAGTGAGGATATACAATATCAAGAGCAGTTCGCTAGAGCGCTGGTAAGATATAGAGCTGAGACTCGGAGTCTAACATAGCCAATAAACATGCTAAGCGTCATGATAGACGCAAACGCCTAAGCCCATTGTAAAACATGCAGTCTCCCAATCACTGCGTTGCGCCCCCTTTTCGCCAATTTCCCATAACATTTACGCCTTATACAACAGATCCAAAAATCCACTCGCCAGATCAACGACGACACTCTTGTTTGGCAACGAGCCAGCAACGCCGTACAAGGCTGAGGTATCACCCATGGCCTTGCCGTGGGGTCCCTTGCCCTCGACAAGACGAACACGCTCCTTCTCACGCTCCTCTTCGACGACGGTTTCCAGATCGGCGACAAGCTTCTCCCATACCTTGGTGATGGGCAGTGTGACGGCAACGTGGATAGCAGGTGGGTTCTGTAGAGCGTTGAGATGCCATCCCTTGGTACCCATACCATCAGCGATGTCGTAGACGTTCAAGTTGCGAGCTGTGAAGGCAACAACTGAGACTAGGGGCTTGCCAATGATCTCAAGTTCACCACCAAGTGTTGGTGTGGTTTGGATAGCCTCGGTGATCTTCTTGGCGCTTCCCACAATCTTGGTACAGGCGTCGATGTATCCCGCCTCACCCATGGTCATCAAACTAGCCCAGCAACCAGCAATGAGCGCACCGGGTCGAGAACCAGCCATACCAGGAGATGCGTAGACACCACCAGACCAATCAGGGGCAACGAAGTACTGGAACTTTCGAAGGTCGGCTGTGCGGTACAGGACAGTAGAGTTTCCCTTGGGCGCAAAACCGTACTTGTGAGTATCGCAGCTGATACTATGAACACCCTTGAGACGGAAGTCAAAGAGTTGGGTTTCAAAACCAGCGCGTTCGAGGAAAGGAACCAAGAAGGATCCCAGACAGCAGTCGACATGGAGCCAGATGTTCTTGCGCAGAGCAAGCTTGGATAGAGCCTCAATGTCGTCGATAATTCCGTGGGGGAAGTTAGGGGCAGAACCAACAATCAGAACTGTGTTAGGATTGACCAGACGCGAAACGGCACGGACATCGACCTGGTACTCAGGCGCGGGACAGGCGACGAGGTGAATTTTGATTTTGAAGTACTCGGCTGCCTTGTGGAATGCGGTATGAGCCGTCTCGGGGAGGATCCTATAATTGCTGGTTAGTCTTTTACCCAAAGGCATGATGCTTCTAGCTTGACTTACATCTCGGGTTCAGTCACGCCACGCTCAGCGTACGCCTTTTGACGGGCAGCCAGACAAGCCATAAGGATACTGTCAGTTCCTCCGCTGGTGGATGTGCCAGCAGCATTAGGAGGAGCATGGAAGAGGTTCAAGACCATGCTCACGACCTCGGCCTCCATCTTGCGTACACCAGGGAAGACATCGGGATGGATGGGATTGGCAACAGTAAACTTGCCAAAGGCCTCTGTCTGCAGCTTCATGAGCTCATCCTCGCCGTGGTACACAGCACCAGAGACGAAACCATCCTCCCAGCGGGTGTGATCCATGTTCGCAAGGTTCTCGAGCTCGGCGCGGACGTTGTCATGAGAGAGGCCGTCCTTGGGGAGAGTAAGGTATCGGATCTGGTCCTTGGGGACCAACTTTTCGGATAACTTGGCCAGAGACTCATTGACTTGTTGCTGAACCTTGCCTCGCACGCCTGGGGCTCGTAGGAAGTAACCGTAGAGAATGCGACGAACGTTTGTGTATAGCTCGACGACCGAGCCGATGATACCACGACCTCTGAGTTGCCAGAATGCGCGACGGGTCCATCGCCAGAAGAAAAGGAAGAGGAGGATATTACGCAACCTGGAGAAGAGATAGAGATGATTAGTATGCGCCAGATCAATTATAGAGAGATCGTGCAAGTGAAATGTGGAGATGCATAGCAAGTGGTTATCATGACTTACAGATCGAGGTTCACCAAAGGCCAAGAAACATTATGTCGTGTGCGCTTAACAGACTCAATACCACCGCGCAAGTTGGCAGGCAGACGGGAGAGACTCCCGATATGTGGAGGAGAAGCCATTGTTGAAACTAGAAATGAGATAAACGAAAAATGAGTGACAAAAAATGGAGACTATCTGGAGAATTGGTGATGTTTTAAACAAAACCGTCTCAAGCAGGAGAAGCTTGACGTCGTCGCCTTAATCACAGATCCAATATCGCGGGGCATAGCCACTACTTGGATATTTCTTAGCGCATTCCAGCACCCGTCACATGCTTGGCGGGGAACGGGTTCCGCGGGTGTCCATCCACAAATGGCCTATTTAGCCCCTAAAGTTACAGCGCTTGAGTCTTCTAACGCGTCCTTCTCCCCACTGGAAACGGATCGTGGGCCGAGGCGAACACCCTCCATCTGCGGGAATCCCTGCTGGCGCCGTAATTGTACATGAAGCATCCATGAGCAGTCACTTCGATTGCTTCAATGATTGAGGGTCCAACATGTTCGAAACTCAATCGTTTGTGATCAACTTCCCTATTTGGGTTAATGTACCCGCTGCAAGTTCCTCATGATAGCCTCTTGAGGCATGTCCCATTGTTTGTTGGGAGTTCTGTGATACTGTCTACTCAGGACAGGACAGGCCTAGGCCGGAAGATCGGATAGTTCTTGGACAGGATCATGGAAACGGTGGAGGGTTTCATCAAGAGAATTGCTGGGGCACTAAAAATACGAGCCTGCTCGATAGGCTGATACCGCATTAGGATTTCGATGCATATGTATATCTTTTAAGCTATACCTTACCTTGATAACCAGTCAGTATTTTATGTTCATGTGGTTAGATAAGAGTGTACTCTTTACGAATACTAACAGCTTGTTCTCGTAGATAGTCCTCAGGACCTATTGACTTTATAAACATTTACTCGTCCTTGTTGGTCTTACAGATAAGGTCCCAGCTCCTTTACGGTGGTTCAACTACAGCGGCGTGTTCTGGAATTAGAACATGAGATATCCAACCTGGTTTAGGTACACTAAAGTCGATAGCTCAGTGGCATGGTCCAAGTAAACGAGATGAGATACCAACCCATCCCCTCTCAACATATACTCCTTTAAGAAAATAAGTTCAGTTGTATTCCATGAATATGCAGATTGAACACATGAGCTAGATTCACCAATAAATGACCAACTAACGCCAAGAAAATACCTATTGGTTTTTCCATCTCCCTCCAAGTCTATCACAAAACGCCCAAATGCCCTCGCTCAAATGCCATGTCCATGTCCTCATTGCCTCTTCTACATCACAGTGGCATCGCCAAACTTGTTTTTCAACTGCTGCTGGTAGACATGCGACAGCTTATCGCAGGACGTTTGGCCAGTGGTCGTGCAATCGACCATAAGCGTGACAAAGTCTCCGTCTCGGTACGCATTGCTTTCCTTGTTGTTACGGCCGTATGAGGCAAACGTGCGCTGCGGCACAAGAGCGAGTTTTGAGAGAATTGTAGGGTGCCATTGGACGATGTGTTCCTGCAGAGAGATTAGATTTGTGCTGTCAAATTGCTACTAAGATCATCTGTGAACTTACAAGAGCGTGTCGTTCGGCTTTCTGGAAGTTGTAGGCCTGGTACAGAGGGTCCATCCACGTTTCGACAAAGAACTTAGCCCAGTCGCCATTCTTGAGGACATAACTGTTAGTTACCAGCCCAAGTTCGTCTTGGCTAATGATAAGATTCGCGTCTCGGCCCTTCAAGTGAGAGAAAGTCTTGATGATACTGTCTGGCGGCACTATAGACCAGTCCTTGATCATCAATTCCTCGAGTTTCGCTGGGTTCATCACTTGCTCCTCCAAAGTCCGATCGAGCTCCATGATGTAGGCGTTCTGATCGAGAAACCAGACATATGTAGCATCGGGGTATTTTGATAGCGCATGGCGCATTGCGATAACCTTGGCCCATGAACGAGGAGACTGGCCTGTATTGTAGTCATGCGTCTCTACAACCATGGCTTCATATCCTAGAATCAGATATCAGTCCCTGCCGTACAAGATCAAATCCAGTGACCGCCTTACCATGTCTTGTCGCATATTGCTCTCGGTTGTGTCGAATCGATTCTAAATAAGTGGTGCTGTACTGCGTCTTGTCGAAGACTGTCACGATGACAACCGGCGGGTTACCTGACGGCGCATGCTCCTGGTACGGCGTCTCAGCTTTCGAGCCAAGCAAGAGATATAACAATCCAACGACACCAAGAACGATGAAAAGAGCTGTTCTTTTGCGAATTCGACGCAGTATCGGCGGTATTTGCGACGAGCGCTGTCCAAAAGGTGGTGGATTGGAATTCTTTCGAGGGGGGTATGCGAAGTGCATGTCGGGCGAGTAGTTGCTCGGGATATATCAAATTTAGATATTTGTGAGTCGCAAGAGGCTGTCCAGGTCTGATTGACTTCGTAAATAGCGAGCGCAACTGCGTGGAGGTTCGTTGATGGCTGACCCTGGGAAGGGAGATCAGGGTCTCGTGCGTCTTCGAGAGCGAGTCGAGGTATATATCGGGCTCAAAAGTATATAATCACAGTCGCTACAAGATGAACAATCGAGTGAGCTCGAACAATTGGTCCACAGCAGATGGGAGAAACAATCAGGGAGCCATGGTAGGCGCAGTCAATGGATGTTAGATGGCTTTTTGACAGCGCCGAATTCATGAGGCCCCGGCCCACATGCTCACAGGGTGACAATAAAACCCGCATTAAAACAAAGATACAATGTGAAGCTACCCATCGATGAGTCGCTTTTATAATCAAAACCTTCAATCTTGAGGATTTTCAATATTAATAACAGCATGAAGCCCTCGGAGTCTTAATTCAAAAAATAAACATGCCGTGCAAAGTTTACTCAATAATATACTGTAAGTTTACAAAGACTGATATAACTATCCATCCACGGACATGAGTGCAGATTTTATTGTAACCTGGCCTGCCCTACAACCCCGTATGCCAGTTGCAGAATGCAGGGATCAAATGCCAAATTTCAACGTCATCTCGGTATCGGTGGCACAAATATCCGTTTTATAGATAGATAATGACTGTAGAACAATGGAATCAGGCACCAAGTCAATACGATAATAGTTCGTATCGAACGGATCTATATATACCACGGATTCTGATCACATTTCAGGGGAATGACAGAAGAGATTCAGGGTTGGAGTTTCAATTATTCGTACCAAGGAATTACATTAACTAGTCGTATTGATCACTCAAGTGACATTGGCATGTATCAATCAACATTCGACAATCTGCTCACTGCTCTTGTACGGGGATAGTGTACCCAGCAGATGCCTCACATCGTTATGAACGCCCGAGGGCATCACGATGCGTGAATGAAGGTTGATAATCTCATGCTGGCCAACGAGGAAAGAGCCAAAACGGTTCTTATTCAAGGCACAGCAGAGCGTAAATCTTTGCACACAGACTAGTTGACTTGACACGGAGGAGCAAGATCTAGGCAACTTAAGAGTGTGCAAACACATGCACCATAAAGTATTGGAACCATGGGGAAGGAAACGCTTCATCTTCGAAGATAAAAGCTCAAGAGCTTCATTGATCTTTCTTGCTTCCCTGATTCGGTCCATCGCCGATATCATCTTCATCGTCGTCATCGTCTGCCCCGACATCAACAACCCTGTCGCTCACGTTCTTGAGCACACGAGCACTCAACTTCTGAACAAATTTCCAGATGCCCACAAGGAATGTAAATGCACCAATGAGCACGAAGATGAGATTGATGTTTTCGACACGGTTCCGACCAGTGCCGCCTCTCCTGCCACCACCACCGCCTGCCACTCCGCTGCCTCGGATCTGCCACCAATGCCATGGACTCACAGTAAGCATGGTCTTGAATAAACCGACAATCCCTAGGGAAAAGAAGCCTTTGATGAAGTGTTCGATCCACGAGGTGGGCTCCGGTGACGGTGGTTGCCTGAGGGCTTCGAGATCTGTTACCACGCTTGTGACGGTTTCGCCAATGGTTCCAATTGGGTCGGACCAAAGATCAAATAGAGGATCCGCAATGAATCCAAGAACAAAAATGCTCAGTAAACAGAACCAGATAGTCAAGCCGACCTGTGCCCACTTGCTACTCAAAAGAGAGCCCCAGTGCAGCCGGGAGATGCGATACGTGAACTTGCAGGTTGGACATTGCCAGTAATTTCTTGCTGCCGTAGGGTTTGCTTGTCTCCAAGCATTGAGGCATCCCTCGTGTACATATTTCTGCGAACCTTTACACTTGCATGGCGATAGCAACCTCCCCAGTTCCGGGTCGTCGGAAGCATACGTAGGTCGGGATGACGCTGTCGGGATGCCGAAGGTAGTTGACTGGTCAGGAAATCTAGGCTCTTCAGTGTCGAGACAGATGCGGCATGTGCGCGTGCCATAACGCCTGTTCCTCGGCGGATTGTGAGGCTCTTGATTGAACGTAGTACCCTGCTGAGAGGTCGTACTTGGCTGCGGAGGAGTCCACTCTGCTGAAGATCCGTATGACGCGCGTGTCTCTGGTTCGGGCTGCTGCTGACGAGCAGAGCTGTCCCCAACCGAGGACCAATCCCATGTAGGGCGCGTATCCATGGTGATTTACGTGAACCTGTGGATGTGAAAGAGACAAGAGTGAAGCGGTAGTAAGTGGTAGAAGCGGAACAAAAAGAATTTGAATGTGCAAGTACGTCGTTATCGGCCGTGGAGGCGTTTCAGACGCAACCTACATGTTTCTGCGAGGCTCAATATCAAGTAGAAACGAGACCAGTGAAGAGCGGGGGAAGCACTTGACTGCCAAGGTCATTCATTACCAGCAGATATAAAGTAAGAAGAGGCCAGCTCAGCCTTCTCGGGAAGAACGTTGAGGAAGGAAGCCGAAACAGCCGACTCCAAGCTTGAGCAGAAGAAAGCTGCTTTGTGTGTGTGGGGTCTTGGAAGCTTGGCATGCGGCTCGGGAGAATTATATCCCAGCCAAAAGTGTAACTTGGAGAACAACTAGGTAGGAGAGCAGGCTCAGAACAAGAAGTTAAATCACAATAATAACATACCGAAGGATAAAGTGTAGAATAGTATCGAAGCAAAACAAAATCCTAAGCAATTCATCAATGCCTTGACAATTATAATACTCCAAACCCCCAAGCGTGCTAAGGAACATGTTGAAGTCGGAACTCGGATAATCAGATACCCCGCATACAGCTCCTGGTGGTTGAGCTCGACGCGCAGCTGGGACTGCCTAGAGGCTACAGCAGCTTTGGCCAAACACCAAAGCTCCAGTTGCAGCCTTGCTCGATATCTCCTTGTCAACCCCACGAATTGATAACCGCCAATAATTTAACCATTACTTCATTCAGACACAGTCCATCACAACAGGACCTTGAAAGATGGCGGACCGATACTCTTTCTCCCTCACAACCTTCTCCCCCAGGTATGTTTCGGTGACGACACTGCTATTATATGGCGAGCATCATCACTGACAAGTTATAGCGGAAAGCTGGTGCAGATTGGTACGTAGCCGTATGGCAAAGCTTCAGGAACCTTCCTATACTGAAGCTTTCTATACTCAACCTAACCTATTGAGCTAACACAACACAACAGAGTATGCCCTCAATGCTGTAAACCAGGGTATCACTGCCCTTGGCATCAAAGGTCCGCGCTTCCTCCGACACCTCTAAGAAGCTATCACTGACCAGCACAAGCCACCAACGGTATCGTCCTTGCCACCGAGAAGAAGTCATCATCCCCTCTTGCCGACCAAAGCTCCCTCTCCAAGATCAGCGATATCACCCCCAACATCGGCATGGTGTACTCCGGCATGGGCCCCGACTATCGAGTATTGGTAGACCGAGCACGAAAGGTTTCGCACACCGGCTACAAGCGTATCTACAACGAGTACCCCCCTACCAGAATATTGGTGCAAGATGTTGCCCGAGTTATGCAGGAAGCTACCCAGTCCGCTGGTGTTCGACCTTACGGTGTCAGCCTGTTGGTTGCTGGATGGGACGAGGGTATCGAGCCTGAGGAGGAGAACAAGACCACCGAAGAAAGCGAGGAGAAGAAGGCCAACACAAAGACCGGAGGTATTCACAAGGGTGGCCCCATGCTGTACCAGGTCGACCCCTCCGGCAGTTACTACCCATGGAAGGCCACAGCCATTGGCAAGAGTGCGACCAAGGCCAAGACTTTCTTGGAGAAGCGATACTCGGAGGAGCTTGAGCTTGAGGATGCTATCCACATTGCGCTGTTGACCCTGAAGGACAACATCGAGGGTGAGATGAACGGCGACAGCATCGAGATCGGTAAGCTTTAAGAGGATCACAGAGAGATTTGCAGTGCTAATATGTTGCAGGTATTGTTGGTGCTCCTGCTGACCATCTTCTGGGTCTTGAGGGCGTCGATGGGGCTGTTGGACCCCGTTTCAGAAAGCTGACCCCTCAAGAGATTGAGGATTACCTGACGAGTCTATGAAAACCCTTATGCAAATGATCACAACGAGAAGCCTTGTACAATAGAGGGTCATTGGGCTCAACAAAGTTAGTACTCATAGAAGGGCGGCTCATTTCGAGCTTTGAGAGTGCTTCGCCTCTGCTGTGACTATGAATGATGACCTAGGACCAGCCTCGACCGTGACAACCTCCCAGCCTGCATGAGGTATGAAATCTATCTCATGCCATGATTCAATAAAATCCTTCCCGCCATCACCAAGTCCAATCTGCCCATTGGTGTTATCGCCCACCACGTAGATGCAACCATCGGTAGTCAAAGCAATGGCATGTGACTCTCCAATTGCAATGTCCTGCACGTCCTTTTCCCCGTCAACTTCCACGTAGTTTGGTATAGAGTTGAGCTCAGTAAATGCGTTGCGTCGACTTTGCGAGCCAGGCGGTTTCATGCCCCACAGATATAACCCACCACTGTCTGTAAGAGCTGCAACGGTGTAACCTCCTGCGGCGATCTTCTTTATTGGTTCTCCAAGATCACTCAGATCTTCTATTACACTTGGTACATGGGGAGGACTTTGAGTTTATTAGCATTGTTCGTGCAATGGTGGTGAATACATACCAGGAGTCGTCGACCTCGCGGCCAAGGCAGTCTCGAAATCGCTGGTCACCACAGCTGAGAACGGTGCCATCTTGGAGCAGAATCACGAAACCAGCATCGTAAGCTACTATTTGGCGAACAATAGAATTGCAAGGCCATGTGTCGGTACTCTCGCTGGCTTTGCACGCAGTCAAAGATGAATACTGAACAAGGGCTTGAGCTGAGTGTGAAGAGTCTAGGTTTTGAATTGTTAGGGTTTTTCCATCGCCTGAGACGGCACTTGGTAGATCGAATAAACATGCTGTGTTGTCTTTATAATAAAGAAGCCTGTCAGTAGATGATCCAGTAATAACCCAGTTATCATTTCGCTGAACTACAGAAGGTCAGAAAGCGAATGGGATTAAAAAGCCATTGAATTACCTGCACTATAGCTCAATCCAGCAACAATCCTTCCAATGGACTTAGCTCCAAGCACTTTCGTGAATGATAATAAATCATCAGGCTCTTCGTCGGTTAGTGAAGAGTTGAATGTGAGCTGATTCCATGCGTTGAACCCAGTTGCGTAAACCTCCATTGCTTCATCAGAAGCAGCAGCTCGAACTGGAAGCTCCATAGCAGCTTGAGCTTATAGCACGGAACTATGAGAGCTTATAATGGCACTGTGACTTGGATTGTTCAACTGCAATGATAATGTTTTGAACAATGGATGTGTTAGTGCAGGAAATACAATAAAGTCCAATCACTACAAGTCTAGGTTATCCACCCACATCAAGAGATGGTCCATTCCAGATTTCCTTCGGTGATGCACTGCTAATACAATGCTTCTCTACACAACAAACATTGTTCGTAGTGCAGATGAAAAGTTTTTAGATTTTCAAATAAGGGATGCTTCTTTAGCTGGATATAAGAAGGGCGGGTATATGGAGTTCAGTGCAATTATCGCACCGAGCTCTTAGTGAGCAATTTCATGGCTATTTGGAATTGGGAGGTGTTGATGATCTTGATTTGCTCACAGAATACGAAACAATTATATAATGATGTAGTTACCTATTCGAACTCTGTTCTCTTGTTACTAATTAATTTATCCAGTGACTGCTCTAGATGGTGCAGCTTCGTACTTGTTTATAACTTAGAACCGTCCCCCATTATCTCTAGGGTCTGGCAACGCAGTGCAGTCCATTAATTCTAGCCGGCATAATCCACCTACTTCAGCAGCATAACGTACTCATTTCTAGTTGGTACTGAATCACCAACCCCTTCACCAACTGGTCGGCCTCCTACAGAAAGCTCCTTTCTACCAACATTGAAGATTGACCTCACGCATCATCTTCTGCTATATGCCTTGTCAAGGGCCCTGATGGTCGGCCTCCTTCAACTCGGCCTCGGCTAATCTAGACACCTGCAACCTTTCTACCTCCAAGGTCACCTCTTATCAAGCGGTGGCATCTTGAGTTTTTCTTTTTGTGATTTTCTTCTTATAATATCGAGGCGAAGCAACCGTCTGATACTCTCTATTCGAACCTCTCTTGGCGGTCGTTTATCTATTTGTGTGGCCGCAGCTTCACGGTGGATCGCCAGATAGGCTTCTCGCAAACCGCAGCGCAGAGACGAACGGCTTTAATCGGAATTTTCTAATGATAATAACATGATGGATATTGATCTACCACAGCCTCCTGGAACAGGGAGTTCGGGTTCTTCCCAGCCAGGTAGCCCTATTGTCAACGAGACGGCAACGCCCACAGTCGAAATCACCGAAACACTATCTATCATTGCTGCTGGCAAGGTCCTAGGAGAGGCCCAAGATGAAGCAGACGAACCCAAACCTGTATCTCCTGCCCCTGAGATCATCAATCCTCGTGCCTATCAACGAGAGATGCTGGAGCAGAGCCTCAAGAGAAATGTCATTGTCGCTGTGAGTTGTCATCGGTATCGGCCGTTCGAGTTTCATCATCTAACGTAACTCAGATGGACACTGGGAGTGGAAAAACTCAAGTGTAGGATGATTCCTAAAGTTTGAAGTGCAAGACGTTGACCGAAAATCACAGAGCTGTTCTTCGCATACAAGCTGAACTAGAGAGATGTTCACCGGACAAGGTTGGTGACCCAATGAACCACCAATCCACCTGCTAACAGCGAAAGATTGTTTGGTTCCTAGGGAAAACAGTCAGCCTGTGTGAACAGCAGTACAACGTCATAAACAGGCAAATGCCATCGGTGCCCATGAGATTGCTAACCGGGCAACTCAACATTGATGCATGGTCACCGAAGGTTTGGCCCCTAATACTCGAAGGAACTCGTATTGTCGTTTCGACCTTCGACATCTTGCGTGATGCTCTGGATCATGCATTTGTCAAGATGAATATGCTTGCTCTGATCGTATTTGATGAGGGTAAATGGTTCCCTACTCATGAATGCCCTCGCTAACAATTACAGTCCATAACTGCGTCAAGAACAGCGGCGGAAGAAAGATTATGATGAACTTCTATCATGAGCACAAGAACGCCGGTCTACCTGTGCCTGGTATTCTGGGGTTGACAGCCAGTCCAGTTATTTCATCAGACATTGCCGAGATTGAAAGGCTCGAGAACACGATGGATGCAATTTGTGTCACACCAACAGTTCACCGAGAACAGCTACTGAGACATGTGAACAGACCTCATCTTGTTCGATCACTTTACGATGTAGACCGGTTTCCAGCTCGCACTACTTTGATGCAACAACTGCAATCGGAATACTCGAAGATGAATATTGCACAGGATCCGCATATTGTCAGGCTCAAGTCTCTCGCCGTTAAGAACGCCAAGTACCGGACGGAGCTGCAGGATGCTGTTATGAAGCATGATACCTTCTCTCAGAATCAGATGAAAGGACTATGGAACAAGAGCAAAGATATTCTTGGTGAACTTGGCACTTGGGCAGCCGATAGATACATCTCGCAGCTCATCAGAATGTTCCTCGAACGATTCGACGCCCCCGACACATTTACAGATGCATGGTCAAACGAAGATAGGACCTATCTTGCGGGACACTTACGTCAAATCACCCCAAAGCCAATCAATACCGCACCACCAACCACTCATGATCTCTCTCACAAAGTCAACAAATTGGTTCATGAACTCCTTACAGCAGGAGATGGCGTTGTTGGAATCATCTTCGTCAAAGAACGAGCGGCAGCAAACGTCCTTTGCGATGTTTTAAACAACCACTCAGCCATTCAAGAACGATATCGTGTTGGTTCAATGGTCGGTACATCTAGCTTTGGAGCCCGGAAATACAACGTATACGAGTTTTCCAACAACACTGGTACCCAAGTCCTGGATGACTTTAGATCAGGTGCCATCAATCTTCTTGTGGCTACTAGTGTTTTGGAAGAAGGCATCGACGTTCCCGCGTGCAACTTAGTTGTATGTTTCGACGAGACTACAACCCTCAAGTCTTTCATCCAACGACGAGGCAGAGCTCGCATGCAGGAATCCAAGATGATTGCCCTGGAAAGATCTAGTTCAGATCCACGCGCTTGGGAGGATTTGGAAGAGGGCATGAAGAAGCGCTATGCAGATGATCAAAGAGAATTGGCAAGATTGGATGAACTGGCGAGATCTGAACCAACTAGTTCGATCTACTACATTGTCAAAAACTCTGGGGCAAGATTGGATCTTGAGAACTCCCGACAACACTTGGAGCACTTTTGCCATATTGTCTTCAGGTCAGACTTTGTTGACAGGAGACCTGATTATGTTTTTCACCAGGAAGATCCTGGGTTTGGCCAGCCAATTTTGACAGCAACAGTAACATTACCAGCAGGCTTACCGCCCCATCTACGCAAGTTCCGCAGTGTATGCGGATGGAGGTCTGAGAAGAATGCCATGAAAGATGCTGCTTTCCAGGCATACGTGGCTTTGTACGAGGAAGGGCTTGTCAACGAGCATTTACTGCCCATTAGTGCGGTGGCCGAGAAGGTTGAAGACATTGTGGACTTGGAGGTCGAGCCTCTTTTCAACCCATGGATCCAGATCGCTCAGAATTGGAAAGCGGATGTTAACAAGTGGGTTTACTCTTTCGAATTCCTGGATGAGGAGTCTACTACCCCTATTCGGTTCGAGATTGTGATGCCGGCCGAACTTCCCCGACCTCGTGATATCACGATACATCCTGGAGATGGGTCCACGTGGTCCGTTAGATGTGCTACAGTAAAGCAGATCTCCCACGAAGAATCAATCGGTCTACCAGACCATACATCGACACTGTTGGCCATGAATTTCGCACATCGTTGGCCGGTGGAGGATCTTAGTCATGTGGTAAAGGTCATCCATGAGAAGAAAGATCTTTCAAGAGAGCATATAGGCGCCCTACCCTTCCATGAGAGGGAAGAAGAAGTCACTGAGCGCAGGATACTTGTGCGAGACCTCCAGAAATCTCCCTTTCACTACGTCAAGACAATACCCTTCAAGCCTATGTTCGAGGAAGTACAGCATCCGTTCTATGGGTACAGCGCTGCACCTGAGGGACAGTACCTGGTTGTTGAACAATGGTCCCGCAGATCAGATTTACTTCATGTTAACAAGGGCGGTATGACGAAAGTGTCTTCTAAGCCGTACGGCCGGGTTGTTCCTCTTTCATGGGCGACTGTCGATAGGGTCCCAAGGCGAGTCGTTAAGTTCGGCATGCTGATCCCCTGTATCATCCACGAGTTGGAGGTCCAACTCATCGCATCGGAGTTGTCATCGACGTTACTAGAGCCAGTGGGTATTTCTAACTTACAGTTGGTGCTCGAGGCCATCAGCTCTCGTAGTGCTGCTGAGCCTGTCGACTACGAACGGCTTGAGCTTTTGGGTGATTCCATTTTGAAGTTTTGCACCGTCATCCAGGCCTATTCAGAGCGTGAGTCTTCCTCAAATAGTGAAACAAATCAATGCTGACTAGACATATAGACCCTTTCTGGCCTGAGGGTCTGTTGAACCACTTCAAAGACCGACTCGTTTCCAACACACGACTCCGTCAGGTTTGCTTGGAAAAAGGCCTTTCGAAATTCATCCTCTCCAAGTCCTTTACTGGCCAAAAATGGAGACCCCTATATCTTGAAAATTTCCTAGATGCAGAATCAGTCCTTCGACCCCCACGTTTCATTGGACCCAAGAACCTTGCTGATGTGGTAGAGGCACTTATTGGAGCCTCTTTCCAGGATGGGGGCATGACCAAGGCTTTGAAATGCATCACAGTCTTCTTGGGGGATAAATGCAATTGGCATGAAGAAGGTGTGGGTAGAGACATACTCTTTGGTGCAGCCCCCGACGACGTACAGCTTCCTCCTCACATGGAGCCCCTAGAAGAGATGATTGGATATTCGTTCATGAAGAAGTCCCTGCTACTTGAAGCAGTAACCCACGGATCATATGCAGCAGATACACAGCAGCGATCCTATGAGCAACTAGAATTTCTTGGAGACGCCGTCCTTGACTACATCATTGTCACCAGGATGTTCCAGTTCAACCAAGCGATATCCAACGGCCGCCTCCACATGATTAAGACGGCAATGGTGAATGCAGAGTTTCTTGCCTTTACCAACATGGAACACGGATTGAGTCGAACAGACCCCAAGCTCAAGCCCGACGGAACTGTAGGATCTACCGAGGTGCAATTGCGCCTTTGGAAGTTTGCGCGATACAGCTCGCAAGAACTGGGCCATGTGTTGAAAAAGACCGAAGCCAAGTTCCAGGGGCTTAGGGACGAAATAGTTGCGGCTGTGAGAGACGGCACGCACTATCCCTGGGTCTTGCTCGCACGCCTTCGCCCAAAGAAGATTTACTCGGATCTCTTCGAGTCTCTTCTCGGTGCCGTGTGGGTCGATTCTGGGTCTATTGAAACATGCGCGGGCGTTCTTCACAAGTTTGGCATACTGCCTTATCTAGACCGTATTCTTGAGCAGAACATACACGTTCAGCATCCCAAAGAAGAGCTCAGCAGACTGGCCGTAGACCAGAAGATGACATTCGACTACACGGTGATTGATGGACCTGAGCCGGAATATCTCTGCAAGGTGAAGATTGGAGATCGGGTCGTGGGAGATGTGCGAGGCGCGTTGAACAAGGATGAGGCTATGGCTAAGGCTGCTGAGCAAGGAGTGAGGCTTTTGAACATGGAGAAGAAAGCACAAGAAGAGGGCGTTGATATCATGGATTTATCCTGAAGAATGAACGGCAGAGAGGCTTCAGCATGGCATTTGGAGACATACCACCACGGCATCATTGAGCGACCTAGAACGCTTATTAGAGATTGCCTTCTTATATAGAAGTCCTAATTCTATCTAAAGTTGCTTTTCAAGTTCTTGTAGAACAGTATCCACTGTCCACTCAAAAGTCTTTTCAATATCCCCATCAGCACTCACATCACTCTGTATCTTGATCCCCTCATTATCCAAAACATCCGTCTTGAACTTGCCCTCAACATCGCCACCTTCAAACATCCAAGCATGCTCTTCCACGTAGTTGGGCCAAACAATCTTATCCACGTATCCCGGAGGATCCGCCCAGAAGCCTTCAAGGGTTACGTATCCATCTCTAGCCTCTCTTCTCTTCTTGGCCTTTTCATACGTCGTCCTCAGGAAGAGCTTGATGTCCAAGTTTGGTTTGATAGCAGCCATGGATGGCGAGTATAGTAGAAATCCATCGAATAAACATAGACGGAGATTGTTGCGGAGAGGATGATCAGGACCTAGAGCGGCATCGACCTTGGCGCGCTGAGCGGTGATAGTGGCTTCTGAGACGGGGCACTTGCCCACAGAGTTTTGATCCTCCTTGGAGTCTAGGGTGGGCTGTAGGATGAAGTTAGATACAGTTGTCCTGACTGAAGAACAAGATACGGGACTTACAGGAAAGGCAGCGTGTTGGCGGATATAAGCCAGGGACTCAGCCATAGCAGGGATATCGATAGCCTCGGCACAGTCCCAGTCTAAAAGCCCGTTCTTTGTGGGCAGTCTGCTACAGTTAGACAGAAGTGGCAGTTGAGTTATTGAAGGATGGCATACTCAGCCTCGGGTCTATAAAAGTCATCCTCGTGAAGAATGAAAGTGTGGGGGAAAATGTCCCGCAGCAGCCTCGCGAGGGTTGTTTTCCCACTTGAAGAACAACCCGATATGCCTACTATGAGAGCCTTGTTCGAGGCCATGATTTCAAGTACCTAAATTTGACTGTTTTGCTGTCAAGTGATACAAAGTGTGTTTTCTGTTGGTGAGTTCGATGCAGTCGAGATGTGGTTGGACACACGCACGTTTATGCAGGGGAGGGCTGGATAGTGGCGTACTCCGCTAATGATGGAAATACAGGGGTTGTATCAGAGCTGGATCTAACGTTGTGATACGGAGTACAGGGTTGTCATCTTGGCGATTGACTTGGATAACAAATACATGCATTTGAATCCTTTTAATATCCAAGACTAGGCTATAATTCTTGAGCTCTTAAACTGAGTATGACACTGTATCCGTAGGTCATGCACAAATATCGTTATGATAAAGCCATGTCCAATATCCTACCCTCGACGAATCCTTTCCTTGTCGAGTCTAGCGGGAAGAACGAAGAAGACGAACCACAGACACGATCCGTCACATTGGGTCAACCGATTTGCTGAGAGGACAGCTGCAGTTATTCAACTATGAGCTTGTCTCTACGTGCGACATTACTTTCTTATCATTGGTACATTCCTCTGAAGGATAATAACAAGAGCTGCACTTTGGATTACTCCAATTAGACTTAGACTTAGACGTGGAACCTGACTCAAGGGTGGACGCAAGGGAGGATCACACGATGTAGTAGTAGACTACTTGTGTAAGTCAAAGCCAACAGGAAAAGCTCCAATTTGCAACAGCGTGGTATCGTTTTCACTATGTTCGTTACTATGTTGCTTGTCCTCCTCATGTATCCTTTGAGTTGATAATCTCTCCGAAGCGTGCCCAATTTCCAAAATGAAGCTTCTCTGAACAGAGTCTGAGACATACAGCAAGATTCCAACAAGCTAATTGTCCATTCTATCCAATAATCCCCGGTCCGTCCATACCAGACGCCTCTCCCGAATTGTCTCCCTTGAGAAGAGTTCTTTCTCGCCCTCGTTTAAAAGGTCACCATGGAGTATCTCTCGCAGTTTCTGCCACAAACAACGTCAATCATGCTGAAGCCTTCAAACTCCATCATGGAGAAATACCAGCCCCTCAGGAGGAGGATGGCGGCAAAGATCGAGTGGGCTCAAGCTCACATGCCTGGAGTCGTCAAGTCGCGAGCATTTCAGAAAGCAGCTACTATTCTTGCTTCTTCTTTTCTGGCTATCTTGTTCATTGTTCTTACGGCCAAGTTGACGAGCGCGGGATTGTTTATACCAAAGGTGATCAGCAAGATCGGGAGGTATCCGTCGTGTGAAAGTAAGGGGATCAATGGAACAAGAGATATATGGGACGCTTCACAGAAGAAATATGAGAATCTGCTGGACGATAAGTTTACGTATGTTGAAACCCTGGTACAAGTCTCGTGAGTTGCCAAGATACTAATGTCGGTCGACTGTTAGCATCGCGATGCAGACATATCAACGACCCAAGGAACTTCAAGAGACTCTCAACGTCATCCTAGGTGAAGAAGTCCCCTCGCTTCTCGAGATAGTTATTGTCTGGAACGACATCGAAAACTACCCTCCAGAGGACTACGTGTCTAAATACGGAGTCCCCGTACGATATCGAAAGTCGAAGCGCAATAGCCTCAACGAGAAGCTCTGGCCCGACCCCGAATACAAGACACAAGCGATTCTCCTCTCAGACGACGACGTCTACTACCGTCCCAGCGATCTCGAATTTGTCTTCCAGACATGGCGCAAGTTCGGCAGAAATCGAATGGTTGGCGCTCTCGCTCGATGTACGCCCATCGATACCTTCGGCTACCACAAGTATACATTCTGCTCCAACAAAAAGGGACAGGATGACTACAACATGATCCTGACCAACCTCGCGTTCTCGCATATCTCGTTCCTCGATTATTACTCCTCCAACGATACCATCATGACGCAGATCAGGGACTATGTCGACGACGGCTTCAACTGCGAGGATCTTGCCATGAACTATGTTCACGGGCTACTCACAGGCGAAGGACCTTTACTTATCAGCGGACATGAGAAGTATTACAACTATGTTCCTCGTGTGGGAATCAGCATGCGGAAAGGACATATGGCAGCGCGAAGTGCCTGTCTCAATGACTTCTCCAAAATGTTTGGATGCCATCCCTTGGTTGACGAGACAGGGTATATTCAGCGTGGTGTGTTAGTGCTATGAGTATATCGAATCGAGCGGTTCATGTTTTTCAATTATGAGAGTTGCAATAATGTTCATGTATGTACGGAGTATGAGGAGAGATGTATACAAAAAGTTGTCATACAAGGTCTATTCTAGTGGTTGACAACGGCTGATCCGGAAGCAATTTATGCCATGGTCCACAATAATAATTGACTTAATGAAACATCAGAAAACAAGATAGAGGCGATCAGACTCAAAACAATTTACGAGTTTCCAAATCGTCATTTTGACTGAAAGTGAAACGCTCGAGATTCTCTTCAACAAAGCCATATCTGCCCCACGTGATGTAACCAGCACCAAGCTAGCTCCGTCACAAACCCAAACCACCAAGCAGCATCACAACTCCCCAAACCCACTCCCAATACCCTCCGAACCGCCTAAATCACCATGGATCAAGGCCAGCAGACAGGAGTCATCATCTCCACGGCCGTCATTGGCCTTCTCACCGGCTACTTTTTCGGCATCTGGACCATTCGTGGCTACCTTATCTCGCCCTCTCTGGTTGAGGAGCGCCGGCGCACCCTGCACGATCCTGTCGAGAGCGACGAGAGCGAGATCGACGAGGACGATACGGTTCTCGACCATGCGCCCAACTGGGCTAACGGTGCTGACGCTGATCGGAAGCAAGGCTTGAGGGCTGTGGAGGAGAAGAAGGAGCCTGTTGTTCAGGACAATGGCGAGGAGTGCAAGCTTGTTCTTGTTGTACGAACAGACCTCGGCATGACCAAGGGTATGCTCTACTCCGACTCTTCTATTTTCAGGCCAATAGCTAATCATTCGTGCTCACAGGCAAAATCGCGGCTCAGTGCTCCCACGCTACCCTCGCATGCTACAAGAACCTCGTCCGCGCCGCCCCCAACTCTGCCCAGGCTCAGATTCTCAAGCGATGGGAGCGTCTCGGCCAGGCCAAGATTGCTGTGCAAGTCAAGAGCCAGAGTGAGATCCTCGAGCTACAACGCAAGGCGCGGTCTCTTGGTCTCACGGCTGAGGTGATCCAGGACGCCGGCCGAACACAGATTGAGGCGGGTAGCATGACAGTGCTGGGCGTTGGACCTGCTCCCAAGAGTCTTGTTGATCAAGTCACCGGTGGACTTAAGCTGCTGTAGATCAGGCACAAAAGCGAGAACAAAGACATAGACTGGGGCTATGTATGAGGACATGCAAGGGATTACGGATTGGTTCACGGTTTCTAAAAGTACAACAAATAGACATGACGCGGATTCTGATAGACAAACCCACATTTTCACATAAGAGAGATATGATTCTTTGATAAAGGGTATTATTCGCAATTGTATATCCAAGTCTATTACTCCTTTTTGGCAAATCTCGACAGCGCCGGTCCCAAATCTGCTTCCGCCTCGAGCTGCTTCTTGTCCTTCTTGGACTGCTGCTCCTTCCAGATCTCGTCCACCTGCAGTCTCTTCTCGTCGATGACATTCTTCTTTCGCTGCTTGCGCAAATACTTCTTGAGCGCACCGTTCTTGCCTCTTGCCCGGTTGCGGATCTCCTCGGCGATGTCTGCAGCTGGGGCGTCGAGATCTTTCTCTGCGCGGCGCTGCTGCTCGGATCGCAAGTCGAGGTTTCCGATATAGTTGGGATCGATGGCGATCATGTCGGGCTGCAGCTTATTGAGCAGACCCTTGACCTCGGACTCCTGTCGCTGCTTGGCTGTCTCGAAGGGGTTGACTTCCAGGGCGTCGTAGTTGGCCTCACCAGCACCAGGGACAATGATGGAGGAGAAGCCGGAATCGTGGCCGACACCGAGAACATCCTCGAAGGGGCACCAGCGGACGCGCTCAATGCGCTTACCCTCACCGCCCCAGGCCATGTAAGGACTTTTGACCTTTTCTTGGACGGGAGCGTTCTTGTCAAACAGACCCTTCCAGATAGTTGTCTGGGTGCCCCAGCCCACAGCTGTCAAGCCTGTATCCGATATCGACAATGATGAAGCAGGCTGGCGTGTGAAATAGTTGTTGACTTCACGGAACATTCTGAGGTCCCAGACAGCCATCTTCTGATCTTGACCAGCCGAGACCATGTATCGACCTTCGCGGTCAATGGCCACATCTCGCACGGGTCCACGATGAGCCAATAACTTGACGAGAGGGTCTTGAGAGTTGGGTGACCATAGTGTAACTGTTCCGTTCTGGTGACCGACGTGTAGGATGGCGTTCCAGGGGTTCTGTGTAAGGGAAACGGGTTGACCTAACCGGGTAGGAATCTCTGCGACTAATTGTCCTGTTGATGTGTCCTGATACTTGAGGAAGCCTACTGAGCCCTAAAAGATATTAGCGACATGTAAAGAGATTGATATGGTTGATACTCACAATTGTTGCCAGGAGGTAGTGGTATGGCAAAAACTCCATATGAGACACCTCTTGGTGCTTCTTCAAAGTGTGTAGTTCAACGCCATTGTGATCGTAGATGTAAACGTATTTCTTCTGCGCGACCGCAAAGTACTGGTTGTTGTGTAGCCATTTAACATCTCTCACCGTCTCACCCAGCTGCAATTCGCAGCCAAGCTTGCCCTCTCGCCAGTCCATTGTCGCAACATGACCCTTTCGGCCTCCGAGCAACAGGTCCCGCCCATTCCTCGAATAGTCAAACTGGTAGGGTCCTAGGTCATCCAGCTTAAGCTCGAAACGCTTCTGCGCGGTCTCCACGGCCACGTCAGAGGTGATGTCGTCTTGTCGGACCTTGTACGTTCGTTCGAGCTCGTCTTCGGCCTCGAGAAAACCCGATGTGTTCTCGAGCAAAATCTCGGCATCTTTAGCCTTGAGCGTGGCGTCCTGGTACTTGCTCTCGAGTCGCTTCAGATTGCTGCGCAGCTTCTTGTCCTTGATGGCCTTGGTGTTGACCTTCTTTCCTCGACCGTAGGCCTTGTGAGCTTCTCGAATTCGACGAGCACGTTCTCGCTCATGGCGAGGAACCAACTCTGTTCGAGCATCCTCAACGGCAAGGGCGCCATTGTCGCGCACTTTTGTAATGGGCGCATCAACTGTGTCGACCTCCATCTTTTCGTATTGTTCACGCGCTCGATTGGAAAAAGGTAACTTAGAAGTGGATGGTAAGGACGGATTGGCATACAACTTTCCTTATCGACAAAAAAATTCGCGGCTTATCGTATAAACTCTATTGGTTGACTAGCTCCACCATTGGACGACATAATGAGCAAGCATCTACTAACAGAGGGCGTAGATGAACAACAATTACTGGGAAAGGTTAGGGACAACGGATGTTGAATGTAGTTTATGGCTTGCGTGGAAATAAAATCTACCAATGGCCAATCAAGATTTCGTTTAATGTATTGAATACATACTTACACCATAATGTTTGACAGTATTATATCGGTAATTCAGACAGCGGATCTATTGCAACTGAGGGCCTATTAATGTCACCCACCAAATCGCCACTATCGATAGGCACAAAAAGATTTTGGATTTAACCCCGCCATCACCGCCTACATTATCGACGATATTGCCATTATTTTGCCTACATTTCGCACGGGAAATCAAGAAATTCACTGTCGCTCAATCTGGCTTCCTTACCATTTCGATTCAAGGCCGGAGGCGAAAGCAAGATGTCTGCCGCTGTGACTCACCATCATAGGCCAACAACCAAGGTTACAAACAAGGCATTCAAGTCCAGGGCTGCTTCCAAACATGAATTGAGGGACCGCGCAAAGGGTATGCATTTTGTGACACTCTTTTTTCGTCATCTTTTTTTTCTGTCTCTAACACTACGCCAGGCCGAGTTCCCGACGAAAAGGGTAACCGAAAGACTCCTCACCAACAAGTCATGTCCAAGTTCGACCGACGCAACCAGGCCAAGCAGGCCCGATTAAACAAGCACAAAGAACATGTCAAAGAGACCTCTGTTTTCGCTGGAAAGGACGGTGCGCCCCGACATGTCGCTCTTATCCCTCTTTGCGCCGGCACCGACCTCAACGCCACGATCAAGCATCTAAATGGCAGTGTTGATATCGAGGAGAACGAGAGTGGCAACTACCGAGTGTCAGTCGACCGATTCAAGCAAAAACTACAGTACATCCCCATCGAGCGAGAACTTAACGCCTGTATCGACGCTGCTCGCGTGGCTGATTTCGTTATTGTCGTTCTGTCAGCGAGTGTCGAAGTTGACGAGCTTGGAGAGTTGATCCTGCGCAGCGTCGAGAGCCAGGGTATGTCGACACTCTTCACTATCGTCGAAGGTTTGGACAAGGTCGAGCCTGCAAAGCAACGTCAAAGTGTCTTGGGCTCCCTGAAGTCCTTCATCACCCACTTCCACCCTGAACAAGAAAGACTCTACAGTCTCGAGAACCGACAGGAATGTGCCAACCTTATGCGATCACTATGCAACACAACACCAAAGGGCATCCGATGGAGAGATGAGAGAAGTTGGATGCTGGCCGAGGATATCAAGTTCGCCTACTCGGAATCCGATCCCACAGTTATCACTGGTATCGTCCGTGGCAGGGGTCTCAAGGCCGATCGTCTTATCCAGGTTGGTGACTGGGGAACTTTCCAGATTGAGAAGATCGAGGCTGCTCCTCTGCCTAAGCAGGTCAAGAAGAAGGGAGAAGATGTGACTATTGAGCCTGAGGAAGCCGGAAAGGTTCTGGATGAGCCTACCGAGGATCGCGATGACCTGCTGGAGCTGGCTCCTGAGGAGGTCATGATGGACGCTGATGATGCTGTCATGGCAACCGATCCCAGCGAGAAGAAGGGTGTTCTTCTCGATGAGCATCATTATTTCTCGGACGAAGAGGCTGAGGCAAGGAAGATCAAGAAGCGTGTGCCCAAGGGTACATCCGAATACCAGTCAGCCTGGTACCTCGAGGATGTTTCTGATTCGGAGTCCGACATGGAGGATTACGAGATGAAGGACGAGGCCAATGAGGAGGAGGCTCGACCTGAGGATGGCCTAGAGGGTTACGCTCCTGCACCACCTACCGAGGGTGCCCCTTCAGAGTATCCCCAGTCAGAGATGATGATTGAGCCAGATGAGGAGGAAGATGCCAAGCAGCTTGAGATTTTCCGCGCCGGAAAGCGAAATGAGGCCGAGGATGATATGGAGTTCCCTGATGAGATTGAGATGCACCCTCATGTCTTGGCACGTGAGCGTCTCGCCCGATACCGTGGTCTCAAGAGTCTGCGAACCAGTGTGTGGCAGCAGGAGGAGGATCGCGCACATGAGCCTGAGGAGTGGAGACGTCTTCTCCAAGTGCCAGACTACCAAGCTTCACGGTCACGGGTCACCCGAGAGGCTCTGGTTGGCGGAGTTGAGCCCGGAACTCGCGTTCACATCTATATCAAGGGTGTTTCTCCCATACAGGAGAAGAACCACGACCCCAAGAAGCCCCTGACACTCTTCTCGCTCCTTCGACATGAGAACAAGAAGACCTCTGTCAACTACCTCTTCAACCTGAGCTCCGATTTCACCAAGTCTATCAAGGCTAAGGAGGAGCTCATTGTTCAGTGCGGACCTCGCCGAATGGTGATCAAGCCTCTCTTCTCCCAGCCTGGACAAACACCAAACGATGTCCACAAGTACTGCCGATTTATCCACCCCGGTCAATCAGCTATCGCAACCTTCATGGGTCCTCTAACATGGGGTGCCGTGCCTGTGCTGTTCTTCAAGCGAACTACCGCTGAGGAGGTTGAGAAGGAGGACGGTCCTCACATTGGCTTGTCACTCATCGGTACAGGAACTGCCATACCGCCCTCAACATCTCGCGTCGTCGCCAAGCGAATCATTCTTGCTGGTCATCCTTACCACATCCACAAGAAGATTGTCACAATCCGATACATGTTCTTCAACCGAGAGGATGTCGAGTGGTTCAAGGCTCTACCGCTCTGGACAAAGCGAGGTCGCAGTGGATTCATCAAGGAGCCTCTTGGTACCCACGGTTACTTCAAGGCGACATTCGATGGACGTATCAACCCTCAAGACGCCATCGGTGTCAGTATGTACAAGCGGGTGTGGCCTCGACAGGCTGCTCCCGTGGAGGGACCCTTGTTGGAGATTGAGCCTAGCACAATGCAGGCGGACGGCGATATGATGATGGACGAATAGGCATAGACATGACACCCAGTATACCTCTAGACTCAAAAGTTGGCGTTTTTTGCTTTTCCTCTTACATGACTATTTCCAATACTGCCTCATATGTTGATGTGATATGCTTTTACTCCAGTTGTCCCAACCCTTCTGTCGGCCTGGGACCGCCTTTACTTCGTCTCTCCTCCTCTGCACCACTGGCCTTCCATGCGCTCTTGATCAAGTTGACGATGTGATCCACGCCAACATCCTTTTTAACCTGCGCAAAAACTGTTGGTCCTCCTTCTCGCATCTTCCTAGCATCCCTCTCCATAACACCAAGATCCGCGCCTACAATCTCTGCTAGATCGGTTTTGTTCACGATCAAGAGATCACTCTGTGTGATACCTGGGCCACCCTTCCTAGGGATCTTGTCGCCACCACTCACGTCGATAACATAGATGATGAAATCGGCCAATTCACGACTGTAGTTCGCTGCGAGGTTGTCGCCTCCAGATTCAATGAGCAGTAGATCGGTGTCGAACTCGCGGTGCAGGTCTTCCAACGCTGCCAGGTTCTGGGAGATGTCTTCTCGGACCGCGGCGTGTGGGCAACCGCCGGTTTCGATGGCGCGGATGCGAGGTGGCGGGAGGGCCTTGTTGCGGGTAAGGAACTCTGCGTCTTCGCGGGTGAAGATGTCGTTTGTCACTGCGGCGAGGGAGTATTCTTTTCGAAGGGCGAGGGACAGAGCAAGCATGAGAGCAGTCTTTCCGGAGCCGACGGGACTATCCAATGTCAGATCTGGCTATACAATGAGACGGTTAATAGGAGTCCTACCCTCCAATGCCAATGGTAAAAGCTCTCTCAGACCAATCACGACCTTCAACGATGGGCATCTCGCGGCCTATGAAGCTACCAGGTCCATCGAGAA
The DNA here is from genome assembly GCA_021020635.1 of Fusarium sp. PT. Taxonomy (NCBI): domain Eukaryota; kingdom Fungi; phylum Ascomycota; class Sordariomycetes; order Hypocreales; family Nectriaceae; genus Fusarium; species Fusarium sp. PT. The sequence goes on along the minus strand of JAHMRZ010000002.1, from coordinate 3,568,529 downwards.
TCTCATGGGAGTGGCCATGCTCAACGGCATTGAAGCCATCATGAGAGTGAGGGGCAGATCCGTCGTGAGAATGAGACATTGTGAATTCAATGGAGTCTTGAACGTAGTAGCTTCAGTGAACTTTTATTGCGAGAGTAGGATGAGGGGAAGCTTTTTGATAAGGAGCCCTTATCGGTTTGACAAGCAGAGCTCCATTCCGGACGTGGGGGAGGGGTAATCTGGGTGGAACCCTCCGGTGGCCGGCGGCGAGCGGGCGAGGCGCCGGGAAAAGTGGAACTGGACGACTTACACGAATGTTACAACTCATGGAAGTAGAAAACAGACACCATGACACGAGATCTGAGATTTCTGAGATGAGTCTGATCAAAAGAGCTCAAGTCTTCACTAGTCTTTACAGCCATTGTGACATCGTCAAGTAACCAACATCAAAAGCAAGGGCTATGACTTCATCACTGACCATATCAAAGTATCTATACTCTCAGCTTGACAACACCAAAGGTTTACAGTCCATCTCTTTCCAGTGACTGTAAGCATCAAGCTTGCATGCAAACACCCGACTCCAAACCTTTCGGTAAGACAGATCCTTCCCGAGACGCTAGGCGGAATAACAGCAGCTTTCTTACACTTTCCTTGTTGCTGCCAGCAGGACCCTGGTTCCTCTTAGGAATAACCGGCAAGCAAAAGCAAAAACAAAGAACAAAAAAACGCCTCAATCGAATGCTGGTCCGAGTCCTCGACGAAGTGTACAAAGCATCTGACCCTTTCCAGCCAAGCCACACTAGCAACCTGAGGGCTTGCCGTTCAATCCTTGAACAGAAAGATGCTGACAGACTCGGCCACTGCATATTTCCACCAAGGCACAACTTATGTATCTCAGGAGATCTATCACATCCACTCGCGCACATATGCATGCTAATAAGATTCGGGCAATTTTCTCTCCTCCGCCCCAGGGGAAAGGGGACGGGGAAGGGGAAGTGTGGCTTCAGCAGAAGAAGTGCGGTTGGGTCCCAAAAATGATGTGTCTGTTGTTTTGGCTCGCATTAGTCTCGATTTATGCATGAGAAAGGGGGAACCTGCGGTGCATGGGCCTCTCTGTGGCATGCCGGATACTTGAAAAGCGACTTCGAAGTCTCAGATACCAAGTGACGAAGTGAAACTAGGCGGATATTGTCCTTGAGCCTGATTCTGTCAGTTCTCACAAGTCGCAGAACAGCGCGCGATCAAGATTTATAATTAAGACACCAGCAACGGTTGCAGCCGGACTCCGACGTGTTGATCATCAGGTCGAAGAGGCGTCTCGCCATCGTGGTCGAGATTGTATCATCTCTGATTGACCCCGGATTCGATCTCTCCATTTTCAAATGGTCAGTTGAACGGCTGATGTCATGGTTCGAATTCGAGACTGTTAATATTGATATTGATAGTATGGGTTATTGTTACAGGTGGTGAAAATACATAGATGGTTAGCATGCACAGGGCGGCGATGGCAAAATGATCTTGAGTTACACGCGCACCCAGTGCCATTTAGCATATGGGCACCAACATGAAGGTAAAGTGGCTAGCTGACGATACATTCATCTAAGAGTTCGTACCGAGATCTGGGTGTTCGTTGCTGGCACTACATGGATGCATCCAATGGCGATGTGATGTGACATGCTGTCGCCTTATATGCAGGTCGTTAAATTGAACGGTCCAAAATGCGGGTACTAACTACCGACCTGGTGATATTTCGGAGCTCCGTGACGCTGCTGGATCGTATGTCAGTCTCTCAGCTGTAAAAAGCAATTCAGGGCCATTACTGTGGCCGCCCGAATCTAGCCAGTGCATTTGATATATATTTTTCACCCCGTACGGATATTGAATCCAGTTATACCCTTGTCCCTGCGCTTTGACAGATTCTCTTCCAGACTTCGTCAGCTTGAGACCCGAGTTTCTTTCCTCACGCGGAAACACACTACTGCTGCATTCTAATTACACGCCTATCCAACGTCAATTCACAATGACCCCTGATCGAATGACCATATGACAGCTCAGATTAAGTTCAATCTACAAACTAGTTTCGGGGACGCGACACATAGGCGGATGACTGTAGACGTGGTATGGCATGGTATATCCTCTCGATTTCTGCGGGCGCCTCATCGCCTCATCCCCTCGCAAAATCCCTTGAGCCTTGGATATCGACGAGATTGCCGATAAGTCTTCCAATGAAGATCTCTATGAATCGATTGGTTCAGAACAAGTATATCAGAACAAGTATATAAGAAGATGGTAGAGCTGTTAATCCAACTACTTGCTGGTCGGGTCCCAACCTTGATTACACTCCTCCACTTGCAAACTTGTTTACACTCGCTTTCAGGCGTGAAGACTTTTTAAAGACTCTTTCCAAGCTCTTCTTTTAATTTCTACTCCGTGTCAGCTCACTGGCAGACTTAGGAACAATATATTGTGCAACCATCTACAATGGCTACTGATGGGCCATCCACTCAGGCCAAGCCAGCAAACAATCAGAAGCCGTTAGTAAAGATGGCATCCCAATTACTTGATGCTAATATGACACAGTTTCGTGCATGGCAGCTTGATGCTAGCTTTGAACATCTATGATACCACTTCCGTTCAAGAGCGTCTCATGCGCAGGGCAGCAGCCAGCGTGAGGTCAACAAAAGCCATCGATCGAAGCTCTACGAACAAGCTTAGGGAAACAAATCACGAAGATAATGATGTTCAAGACCTTGATGATTTTATGAACGCTACTTCTTATTGTCTACGAAGCATGCTATGAGTATTTGTAGGCAGTGTATGTTAGTGTTGGGATGGCAGTGTTGTATTTACGTTACACTTGAGAGTTATAGGTCCGAGTCACTTGATTGGGTGCTGCTTTTACTTTCAAACATGTATTACTACTCAGATAATGTGTCAAATTATTCCCTAGCCAAATCTCGTTCCCTATCTTGACATAAATTTACAAGCACGTAGCTTCCTCGGTGAACTCTTTGCTGACATTGTATGATCTGGCTGGTTTGAGAAACTTGACTAGTAAGTAATGTGTTCCCCCTAAGTTCCAAGTTTCCTATGAGGGATTTTTTCACTATCCCATGGGCGTGAGAAACTACCTGGTTTGGAATGACCTACCCCGGAACTCGTACCGGAGCGGAGTTCGTGGGCCCCACTTGCTCCGAATCACACGGGGAAGTGAGTATCCACTTCTCGGGACCGGTATACGGAGTTGGTTGGCTTAATGCTTGATTGTAAGCGCCCATTTCTGCCCATTATCACCTTTCCCCCCGTATCTCCATCTCTGACATCTGGAATCCCCGCCGTTCCCCGGTTCCTTTCCCTCTCGGGTAAGAGGTAGGCAGCTTGAGGGAACTCGCCCTCCGGCTCAGCAATGTCTATAAGAACTAGCTATTTCCTCTCCTATCGGTGTTCTTCTGATCTCCCAAATACATCCTTTACTATTCATACTATACCCTGAACTCTTTTACCCTCTTCAGCTCCTCTCTGGGCCTCGTATACGCTGCCAAATTCCACACCTATTCTTCAGATACCACCACTGTCACTCTCCACTCCCTATCCTCACAGCTCTTCCAACCACCCACAAACCATGTCTTCGAAAGATCCTCAGCCTTCTGTTACCGCCACCAAAAACTGCGAAGAGCAAGTGATGAGAGACGACCGTGTATATGTAAGCTAACCTACCACATTCAGGCCGTCTGAGGATACCCTCATGCTCCATCGATTTATTTATGACATCTCATCACTTCAAGATCGGTTGCTTCATACTCCTTTGGCTGGTTCGGATATATTTGTTTCTGCTACTTCCTCTGAGACAAGAGCAGACCAAAGCGAGTCCACGGAAGACCAGAGCAAGCTCTGAAAGGGGGTCGGGTATCTCAATCTCTGGGAGCAAGGTCGAGTTCATGTAAATCTTTATGTTTAGGAATTGAACTCATGCTACAGGAAGGAATCTTCTTCATCCTTCATCGGTGGTTTGTGGGGTTTCCCTTTTCGGCTTTTGCTTTTAGTGGTTGCTATTCAATTGTGCAATTGTAATAAACGTGTAGTCTCTCACTATAAGCAATTTACCCAATGATGAATGCCACTATTCCTCTAATTCCGCCATTCTACGGTAAGCTTTTGCTTAAAAGTTACAGTTGTGAAAAGATGACCTAGATGGCGCAACTCTATCTTTTTTTTGTAACTTGTGCATTTAATGATGGATCATGACATCCGCAGACTCGACACTCTTACCTGGTACACTTATCAGTTTCACCGTTAATCGCCATCATATACATACTCCCTAGAGGAGAAACCTACTAAAGGGCTGGCCCATTGCCTCGGTTGCAGCTTGACTGGCACATAATCTTCCAATTAGGCAGATAAATGAGTTTCGTAGGAAGAAGATTCTACCCTTAACATCGGTGTAGGGAGTTTTATTACACATCAAAACCAAAGAGTTGAGACAACAGAAACCGCCAAACCTTTGTCGGTTGAACGAATCGGGACTCTTCCCAGTCTGAATGTTCAGATGGCGGATTGAGACATACCCTCATGCGTCCACGAGTGTCAGCAACCACATTGGGATATCCTTTGCGAAAAAGGCAAGCCGACCAACAGACAATTACGCCCGGTGTCTCAAGGCAACACCATTGGGGATGGAAGCTCCCTTTTCATCATCAACGCGTCAGTATGGAAAGCATTTCTCACCGCTATAATTTGGAGAAGTGGGTGGCCTCAATCATGGCCCAGACTACAGCTTTTGACCGCAAGGCTGAGCTGCCGTCTTTGTAAGAGCCTCATCAACGTCGTATCAGTCCTCTCTAGTTTCTTGACCGACCGGAAATAATTCTGAGCTGTCAGTTGCGCAACCAATGCACATCACGCAGGTATAAGTCTCGCATGGCGGGATCGATACGCGGTGTGTCGATACGGCACCTACAGACATTGATGCAACCTTGGCTCATATTGATATTATCGTCTCGAAGCCTAACCAGTATTCATCCCATAAATCATGAGCTCACCGCTTCTCCGACGTCTGCGGTAGGTTGAAAGTGAATATCTTGGGATGGTGGGTGGTTCTGTATCATTGGCTTATAGACATCCCCCGTTCCTGCTTGTGCGACGTCCGCATAGCAAATTTTTACTCGATGAGGACATGCAACGCGGTGAGGTAACACATGATGTGTGGCTATTCTACAGGGCGTTGCCATATAGTAGAACCAGATTCTTGGGTGCACAGCACATGGTATGCATACGTCAAATCTTCAGCGGGTCGTTACCGCATCTTCGGACTGCAGCACCAGGGACGAATTCTACATCCTTATCCTGCCTGTTGCGCAGTCCGCATTTTTGTCTTTCTGTTTGTGATCTGGATCGCCGGTGTAGTTGGGCTGTGTTTAGGACTGCGGGCGTAGTGTTACGTCGAATCTCAGATGGTGTTGAGGCCGTCGTTAACTCTGGCTCATCAAAAGGATAACTTATCAATGACAGTTCGAAAGTACCTGTCGATTTTCTATAAATTGATCCAGCTCCCGCGTAGTCTTATATGTTATTTCGGTTCGAAACATGGCTCTCTTGAGACATAATTCAAAGTTGTCACTTCTTCCGATGGAGCAGAACCTTCACTGAACTATTTACTCATTCTTGCATTGATCCTTATATACTACACTCATTACAGCAAAATATTAAGCAACTCCCTTGTTTCAGCAATCTACCTACATCGTTTCACCGCCGTCATGCCGTCCAACTCAACCCCGACTTACACCGTTACTGCGGGTGATACCACACAGTAAGATACACAAGCAATCTCACAACTCTATATAATGACAATAACTTCACAGCACCTATACAGAAGGTTCCATGTTGGGTCCCTTCATTTACGATACAACTTCGCTTCAGGATCGGCTCCTCATGGGGTCTGTTAAAGAGGATAGCCAGACATCTGGAAATGGTGCCGGTTACCCAGGTCCGAAAGGTTCTAAACTATGAAGGATTTAGCACGGCAGGTCCAGATCTCAGTTAACAGTGCGATGGTTGGTCGTGTAGAATCTGATAGTTCATTCATTTACTTTGTGCATTTCTCCAAAGACATATACAAACATGCTCATGATCACATCATGTGTGCTTGACAAAATCAAGGTCAGAAAAGGAGAACGAGGACTTCCCAATCGTTCTGGTATTGTGTATCTTTAATCCAATAACTAAGCCATGTGAATAGCAGAGTAAGGTGGTACAACAGGGTCTTCCAGGACTGTATCTCCCAGGACTGTATCTATAATTCCTGTCGTCGCCAACATGACTCTCTCACCACCTCCGCCCCAAAGATAGAAGCATTTTTATTGTAAACAGTCCAGGCTTCTCGCTAATAACCCAGTAATTCTTGTCCTTTTACTCCAAATAGAAAAATTTCTCTTTTTTTAAGGGTAAGGTGTGTCTCATTAACACGTAGGCGGGCTTGTACAGCAAATCACGGTGTCAGTTCCAGTGAAGGGACAGAAAATGCGTCTATTTTGCGCCTCATGATGTACATTTTTGCACAGATATAATTACACGTTAATGGCACCACTCCTAGTACCTCCTCCGCTATCCAACTCTCTACCTCACATTGTCTATTCCTCTCACTCATTGAGTTGGAGGTGTTGTTGGCGAAGGAGGTATCGAAGCATCCGCAGCCGCAACTTCTGACACACCGGCCTTCTTCAGAGCAGCCTCCTTCCTTTGGGCAATAATACCACCAAGCTTCTCCAGCATCTCCTCGCTGAGCTCGGGTTCGCCCTCCTCGGCGTGCTTCTCCCGCTGCAGAGCGTGGAACTCTTGCAGAGGAGTCATCATGGACTGGACAGACTCCTTTCGAGCCTCCGTCATAGCTGCCTCCGCCTCCTTCTGTTGCATGTACCACTCCTCGTGGCGTGTTCGGAACTTGGAGAACTTGTTTCGCAACTCGTCGATGACAGTCTCGGGCATGGGAGGGGATAGCAGGTTGTAGTAAAAGGTTCGATCCTCAACGGTCTCCCGAATAGAGTCGTCTTCGTATGTTTCGTATTCAGGGGCCTCCACCTCGGGCCAGGGAATGATGACGTTGATTCCAGGGACAATTCTATCCCACTTATTTCCGTGCTCCCAGCGCTCAAGAGTCATGTTGGGGGACTTCATGTTCGGGGGAATGGCCTTGAGTTCGTGAATAACAACGTCTCTTGTTGCTCCGGTTTCGGGGTTGGCGATAGGATATACGAGGCGGATAGAACCGATTGAGATGGGCATAGGCTGAGAGCGGCTGTCGTTTCCAAACATACCAGCAGAGATAGCCTACGATCAATTAGTTTCTGGAAAACTGTCATCAGACGGCATGCTTACCCGGTGGTAGGTTTCAAGTGTAACAAGTCCTGCTTGAACGTTGATTGACTTGATGCGATCAATCTTGCCCTTGTCCGGTCCATCCATGATAACCACGCGATCCGAAACAGCGAGGTTAAGCTGCTTCACGCCACCAGCCCAACCACATCTTTTCTGCAGAACCTCTGGTCGTGGTCTGTAGAGTCCGTAGTTTGACCAATCCGTTCGTACGCCCTCACTGAACATGCCATAGCCATTGAATCCCAGATCACGTTTGGGGGCAATGGGACCGAGCTCCCAATCTTCCTGTCGAGCACGGCGAGCATCCTGGAGATTCTGTCGGACCTCAGAAACAGCCGCTCGGATGGCTTGTCGGTTTCGAAGCTGGTAGGTGATCTCATCGGTTTTGGCAGCCTTCTGGGCTCGTTTGCCGGCCTGGCGCTGGGCCTGGGCGACTCGCTTGGCGAGCTTCTGCATGGCGGAGAATGAGCTGCGGGGGTATTTTCGAGGGGATTCGCAAGCTCTAACAGCTCATTGACCGGAATGGAACTGTTGGCGCCGAGTTGTCGCTTGGGCGTGACGATAATTCGTTGTGGAGTGGGATGGTTGAGCTGGAAATTCTCGACCCTGGTACGGGATTAGCCGCAGTTGAATGGGTGCGGCTAGTGACCCCGCACTGTCCTCTGCACTATGCTCATGATAGCCTCATACCAGGCTTTGCCAGCATCATGATGTTTTTACATAATAGCTTTTCCAAATTGACTTGGATATACCCATTCATCTACAAGAGAGCTAGCTATGATAGATGATCCAAGGATTGAGGATGAGAACATAACTGTATATAATATACATACATCGTTAAATCAGAAACAACCATTCTGTAAATGTAAGGGAAATAGTAATGGCTGATCCCCCAGATAATGCTTCATGGCGAACCTTGAATCTACGTTCAAAAGTTCCTTCACTTTCAATGGCCATTTTCTTTCATATAATGACAGCAGCCAGATGGCACGACACATTGACACCATGACTTGATAAGTAAACATCAGATTGGGGGAATAAGAGTCATTCACCCGGCTACTGGACTGTTCAGCATCATTTTCAGAGAAACTCCCTAAGCTCTCACATGGCAAGTCATGATAAGCAATGGTCATTCTTCATTAGAGGCCTCTGAGGATGGCCTACGGGATCAGCACATGTTTGGCGGTCAAGATCACAAGATGACGGATGTCACAAAAGAGAAGAGTCGGGTTAGGTGTGCTTATCATAACTATCTTGCATCGTTTCTGAGTGGCAACTGTGGTGTATATCCGTATAGCCCAGCGTCGAGCGCGTAGGTCAATCAGGCAGACTCAGGGTCCTTGATAGTACGCTCAGACGATCAGGGGAGGTTGGAAAGTCCTACACTTCTGGAGCAGCGTAGGACTTTTCCGTCCGTTCCAAGCCCTCTGACTGGACGCTCCGTAGCTCTAGGTTTGGACGAGACGGGATGGCACCGCCCAAGGCTCGGCCACATTGCATGACGGACCAGGGGTTAGAAGCTTGTGCCAGCTTCACTTTAAGTAGATTGTCTGTCTTATGCTTATATGGTGATTAATCGTGACGTGGAGACGTGAGTGCGCGTCCAGTTAATAAAAGAGGTTTGAAGAGGTCAAAGGAAATGACTGTGACCTGTCGGAGATCAGAATCGTTTAATATCAAACGTCTAATAAGAATGGAGCTATCCTCACGCCGCAGATACGGTCCAAAAGAAACAAAGACCTTCATGATAAGTGGCTACATCCCAGTTGGAAATTTCCCAAACCCAGATTCATTTTATAAAGAACCGGGTCATATTTTCCAGTAAAGAGGCCAATTCGATCAAATGGACCTGAAGCCGGTGGCTGGTTGTCGTTGATTAGCCTTCACCTGTTCAAATGACGAGCCGAGCCACGGTTTCAGCCTCGGAGCTATGGAGCCCAGAATGTTCCATCGTGTCTGGAAGAGATTGTATCAAAAGCAGCAAGTAGCTAAAACCAACAACAGCAAGGCGGTAGGTACAGTATCAACACTTCTTTTGGTGGGTCAAGCATTGGTGCGCACGTCAGATGGACAGAAATAGTGCAGAGAGCCTGATGGCTGTGAATAACGAGGCGTTTGGCGGTGTTGATGGGCTGCTAATTAGAAATCTAGGAAGGGTCTCAATGAACGGCTGACTGGTCGGCAAAGAGTCATAGAGCAAAAGTAAGTACTTCAGTGAAGGATGACAACATCCCGCGGTACTGAGCTTGAAAGAGAGAGACAATCTCACTGCTGCAGTGTATCATTGTTCATCAACTGTCGGTCCCTCAATCAAACGAAACCGGCTTGTTGTTGACCAACGGCCAGCCCCGTTACCCTTGACCCTTGATACCTGTATTCTCTGTCATCCAATGCTAGTGACTGGTTCTGGTTCATTAGCAAGCATTGGATGCCCTTATCTCTTCTCGTCATCATTGTTGTTGGCATTGTTCATTGCTCTCCCCGATCTGTTTCAGACTCCCGCAAAAGGACGGCGACGCAACGCAACGCAGCCTACTTTTTACGGCCAAAGGAGCCATACAAGTGAACCAACAAATAACAGACCGTCCACGCATCTGCAGAAGGCCAAAGCTGCCACTGAAAGTTGGGCGGAGCACTCTCGGTAAGATGGATAAAATGGGTCACTTAATTCCCTCCCTGGAAAATAGCGGATGAGGCTTGTGACGCGCACCTCTTACGCACTGTGTACAGGCTCCACTAATTGCTCTGGATAGGGGACTGAGTTAGCGGTTGTTGCCACCCGTCAGCCGAAGCCAGGGCCATGCCGTTGTTGGCTGCCTCAGGACGGACGCTTTTTCCGCGTAATTGGAACGGATGAAAGTACCGTTTGTGTGGTATTCTTGGTGAAAGAATACCTAACAGGAGTGAGCCTTTCTTTTTCCAGCCCGGGCAGGGGAAACATTCATCATCAGCAGGGCAGCCCAGGCCCCAGCAGCTCGCAGCCCCAGCAACAGAGGAAGAGGTCCAAACAACAACAGCCTAGCAGTTCAATTGTTACTATTAATGTTGTAGGGACCATTTGTCCGCTCTGATCCATGTGTTGAATGGTAGATGCTCAGGAGGCTTATCGGTGTAGTCGTTACCCCGTTGGAATGATTAGAGTTCATTTGCGGTTTGTTAATTAAGCATGAAGAATAACAGATTGTCGCAATTAGTCTGAGTAGAAGGGCAAACGCTGCATACCTGCCTGTAATTAATCCTCCCCGGCTTAGATCTGATTCATAGCCAAAACCTTAGTTGGCACTTTCAGCTGCCGTTGTCTGCCAGGTACCTACTATCAAAACACAGTGCGGCAGACAAAGCCCGGCTCGTCAACAACCCTGCCCGACCCCCAGCACAAAGCAAGCGGCGCCTCTGACACGCGGTACCTGTCCTCCAGCGCCCAGTACCTCCCATTTAGAGGTATCTTTTTGTTCGTTCAACTGCCCTGGCTGCCTGTTGTCCTGTGCTTGCCCGCTGTCCTATCCTGTCCTGTCCTGTCTTGTCCTGGGCCCGGTGCTGTCGCTGTCCTGGCGGGAAAAAACCAAGCCCAAGCCTATTTCACCCAAAACCAAAGCCCCTTCTTCCTCTGACGCTCCTGTCTCCTGCCGCGTCTCTCCTCTTTCTCTATCCCATCCCCATCGACCCGCAGCCGCCGCTCTCCGCGAAACTCACAACCTGCACCATCTCCCAAGCTCAAGCTCAATCAAGCTCGCCCTTTACGCCAGCAAATTCGTCCATTTCTCTCAACTTCTTCACCCAAACCACATCTAATCAATAGCCATGGCTGAGATCCGCCGAAAGCTCGTCATCGTCGGCGATGGTGCTTGTGGTAAAACTTGTTTGTTGATGTGAGTTGGCCTTCTCCCACGACACGACGCCAAAGTCCCTATCGCCCATCACCGTTCCTGTCCATCACCGTGTCGGCCTCGCCTGTTTCCCAAAGCAGACCAAGTCTGTGGTAGGAGAACGATAAGATTTGTTGCTTATGGTCGCATGTATAATCGAGCGTTTCGCATCGTTTGACGCAATCAGCTCCATCATCGTGATAGGCGCATGCCCCCTTGCTTCACCTCAACATCCTCCTTCGCTATCTGCACTATCATCATCACTATCAACTTGGTACTACTCATCAACTCGATGCTAATCAATTCTACAGTGTTTTCTCCAAGGGCACTTTCCCCGAGGTAAGAATTGACTTTACGCCGTTGATGCCTTTCACTCATCGCATGCTTCGTCATGCGGCTTGAAAAAGAACCTTATCCATCACAAGAATCGCCAGTAACGGACCGTTTACTGACAATTCCGCGTTCAGGTCTACGTCCCCACCGTTTTCGAGAACTATGTCGCCGATGTCGAGGTTGATGGCAAGCACGTCGAGCTCGCCCTATGGGATACTGCTGGCCAGGAGGATTACGACCGTCTTCGACCCCTGTCCTACCCCGACTCTCACGTTATCCTGATCTGCTTCGCTGTTGACTCTCCCGATTCTCTCGACAACGTCCAAGAGAAGGTTTGTTTGCCCTCATTGGCCAGGTGACTGGTTACCAGATACTGTCTATACAGCTTTGCTGACACGTGCTCTTTTACAGTGGATCTCCGAGGTTCTGCACTTCTGCCAGGGTCTCCCCATCATCCTCGTCGGCTGCAAGAAGGATTTGCGATACGACCAGAAGACCATCGAGGAGCTCCGAAAGACCAGCCAGAAGCCCGTCTCCCCTGAGGAGGTACGATTCCCCATGCCTAGTTTAGCGTCCAATCAAGTTCATTGAACCTGATTGGCTAGCTTACTGCACATCAAAGTCAAAGCATACTAACAATCATTGATAGGGTGAGGAGGTTCGCAAGAAGATCGCTGCCTACAAGTACCTCGAGTGCTCAGCCAAGACCAACGAGGGTGTCCGTGAGGTGTTCGAGCACGCTACTCGCGCTGCTCTGCTGTCGCGCAGCACCCGTGGCAGCAAGCACAAGAAGTGCCTTGTTCTGTAAAGGGCGTTATGGAAGCCCTCTAAGCGCAGACCACACACACGTGTCGTGGCTTGATCCTGCGTTGTAATCCTTTGTCGTTCCAGTTCAGCCTCAACTTGGCCCCGGCAGTTCGGATGATACGGGTTCGCGGCAGCCAAGGAGGCTACAGCTGTCGACATGCATCGGTTTTCTCGGAATCTGGAGTTTGATATCGTCTCGCTCATGTCTGGTCCATCGGCCTACGCGCCAACCTTTCTCGCTGGATTGATGGTTTTCTTGTCGGCGGAGCCCACGGTTTCTTGGACTTCCTGAATGTCGCAGGAGGTTGCTATTACCGACAGATACCTCGTCTTTTTTATTATCACCACTGGCAGGCGAGCGGGACCTTTGTTTTATGGATGTGCGTGTCGCGCATGGGGGAGGTGGGCCAGATGTCTTTTTTCTTGTTGGGGGACTGCTGAGGAGGAGGATGAGGAGTGACTCTCGTTCCTTGCTCTCCTGCCCGGCCTGTCAGTGTAGGCTGACAGGCGAGGAATCACTTGGGAGATGTGTCAGGAGGCCAGGAGAGGCTCCGTGGGCTGGTCACGGCGAGAGCGTTTGTGTCTGCTTGTGTGTGGATATGGGGTCTGACTGGGGAACTCAGTTGGACCAGGCCATAAATCTTTTCGTTTTTTCTCTTGAAGCCTCGAGACCGTTACTTAGACCATGGAGATGGGACATCTATTGCGTAGGGCCTGCCTGTTTAATCTCTTGATTTTTTGTATATCACGTCTGTCTGGCATGTGAAGTGACTGTATGCTCGTTTACACTGTGTCTCTAATTTAATTGTATCAAGCTTGATGGGTTCCAGGTCGTCAGTCAGGTTACACAACTTAGTACCAGCTATCAGTTACCAATCGATGCTTATCCGCCCTCGGTATTGACTGCTCTTATCAAAGACAACAGATCCACGTGCCAATGTCTAGTCATGTGGCCCACATCCTATGCTAGAGCCTTTGATCGACGCCGAGCCTATTCGGGCTTTGGTGATACGGGTGATGTAATTCCGTCAATCACCAAGCATGGGGGTCTTAACCACTGCACCTTAGCAGTTCATGGCCAAGATCAAATCACCATGAGTGAGTGGCTTGTTTTAGTTAAGGAGGGTAAAGCCACCAGTGTTGTGAGGGGTTTGCATGATGTTCCGATGAAGATAAACGGGTGTGAATATCAGTCTTGTTTCTTTATCTGAAAGAACTGAAGAGTGAACAAATGAGCGAGTGTATTCTCTGCTGCACTGTACCGCCCGATGCATAGTCAACTCCGTGTTAACCGCCCAAAAAAGAGTGACGCTTTCAAGCAGCGGCCTCGTCACAACGTCCACCAAACCCCAAATCACCTTCCATGATATACATTCCCAACGTCGATATGAACAACTAACTCCTCAACTCGTCTCGTCTCGTCTCATCATGTCATCGTGAATCTGCTTCTGTATCTTGTTGAGGTGGAGTTTAGACGGGGCAGTGCTAGAAGAAGTCAGTCAGCTACATGTCAGAAGCAAAAGAGGGGTGGAGGAGGTTTTGAACATACAGCACCGCAAGCACCACAAGTCTTGCCAGCGCCCTCGATGGCGGCGTTGCACTTGGGGCAGGTGTTGTCGTGTTGGTTGACGAGAGGCTGCATCTTGGGATATAGTATCAAGAGTGTTGATATGTGTGAGGTATAAGAAGTGAGGTTTTGAAGTGTCAAGTTTGATTAGAGCTAGACGAAGGGAAAGAGAAAGAGGAAGAGGGGAAAGGAGTATATATATATACTATATCCATCAAAACATCCTTTCAACCAAATCATCCTTTCCCTCACACGAGATTTACGTAGCTACTCTCCCGAAGCGGGGTCTCTAGGCGCAAATAGCGGGCTTCTGCTTTGTTTTACCCCCTCATGCGATTCGTCCGAATGATCGTGGGTGTGACCCCCCATCCATTCCTAATGTGAAGCCCTCTCTTCACTTTGTTGCTCCACTTGCTGGAGGATACTGTCAGATCGGTTACAACGTGGCATGTGGTCTGGATGTGCACTTGTACTGAGGCGTAGTTGTGACTTGGCTGTGGAGGCTGAACAGGTCTTGTTGGAGATGGGGTGGGGAGTGGAGGATCGTGTGAGAAACAGCTCATAGCAGCGGCGGTGAATAGAGATGGGTTTGATGGGGTATTGGGAGTGATGATCGAAGAAAGTATAAATGATACGAGGAAGTGATGCCAATCCATGGGGTTGTAGGGAGATATTGGCGATACACAAGACACGAAAGATCTTCTTCTTCCACTCACTACTGTCAGTAAGTACAAGTAAGGATCGGTAAGTATATCTGTCGGAAGAGCTTCCAAAAATATTCTATAAATCAGACAGCGTATATCACGCCATGTCAATAACTCCTATATACAGCACATGTTCTTCTTTGGCGTATCTTGCTAGACAAATCTCCAAGCAAATCGCCATCCACCTTTTTTTATACGGTAAATCTGTCACCGTAGTCACGCATGCCTCTCGGCAGACTATCTTACATGTTCGCTATCCCAGTAAGGGTCTATGTCTGTTGATGCTTCGTTATGTTATAATGTTGTGCGAAAAAAAGTAAAAGAAAAGCAAACGATTCTTGTCTTGGGTCCTCAAAACATAGGTTTTATGCACACTGCGCTGGTCCATCTTTGCCTGTGATAGTCAGTTTCACGTTTCCAAACTTGTCCGTGGATGTTCTTGTCAAGGCAATCTTTACAAGCACGAAGGGGAGACTTACTGTTTACCATCTTTTGCACGGCCTGGATCACACTAATGACCATAACCACCATGCCAAATGCCACCACCGCACCCGCCATATATGTCCGCCAGCTCCGCGTTGTCAACTTGATGTAACACAATGGTGGCAGGATATAAGCCATGGCCACTGCACTCGTCGCTCCCACAAGCTCAAACACAGCACCAAGATCACATGTCACCAGGCTCAGTATCAGAGCTGCCACTACAATGCTCGTGCTGAAGAGGAGGTGACGGTTCATGTTGAAGGGCTCGTCCGGGAAGAAGTACGTCAACATCACCTCACGGCAGACAAACGCCTCCAGGGGCAGCGTGGTGAGCATGTTGAGACCAAAACAGAGACGGGCAATGTTAACCATGGTATTGTCGGCAGGAAAGTTATTGAGGACATTGCCTAATGTCTTGTCGCCAAAGGTAAGGAAACCGCCCAGAGCAAGGACGAGACAAAACACCATCGATACACCTGTCGAGTAATGGGTGACTCGCGAGAAGTTATCAATTGTCGGTGTTTTAAGAGATCCGTAGATAAGGAGTGAGTTGTGGTGGCAGACAAAGGCTGCAAACAAATATCAGTAAATGATTTCCCAAGACTGGGTGAGCTCAGGGTCTGGGTCAGAATAACATACCGAATGAGATGACACCAATAGCCTGGAAAAACCCGCCATTGAAAAGAAGAAGAGACGGGCTAAAAGAACCGCGTTCTGACGAAGGTGTCAAGACACCTTGTACAAGTATGGTGATGACAATGACCACCATACCAACGAGCGCGAACGTACTAGCCTTGGCCAACTACACCCAACGTTAGTCTAGGTTTCATGCATAACAACAGCGCAACGAATCCTGTCCGTCCGTATAATTCTCACCTTTGAAATATCCCGATAAAGTGTCAACGGAAACCCAATTCCCAGCACAAACACCGCGATCGCAACCTGCCGATTCGCCAAGAGTCCTATCACAGGCACGTCCGACAGGTTGGGCCACACAGCAACAAGCACATGAGGAATCGTATCGCCAACAATAACACCATATGCGACCATTCCGCCAAACGCAAACACCCATTGCGCAATGCTGATGGCGATCAACCCCGACTGCCCAAAGCAGTGCTCGACTGTCCCTTGGAAGTGGCTCGTCCCGCTGAGCTTGCTGTTGATGACGATAAGACAGATCGTCCAGTCGACTACGACTGTTAGGCCGACCAGCAGCAGGATGCCGCCGACGAGACCGGCTTGGCGCACGGCGTATGGCTGGCCGATGATACCCGCGCCGATGATGGAGTTGGCCATGTTCATGAAGGCTGATTTGAGTCCTGACTTGGGCCGGTTCATCTCGTGCTCTACTTGCTCAGAGGGGTCGCCCATTGAGTTGGCGAGAGCCACGCTCGGCGCCTCGATATCGGTCAGGAGTGGCACCCGATGCGCCCGCGCCGGACTCGTCGCCACCTCCATATCGAAGTATCCATCGTCCGAAGAGCGTCCATCCCGGTCTCTGAACCCGCCGAAAGGTTCGCCGTTGCTAACACCGACGATCTCGGGTGTCAAGTCGAAGCGCACGCGGCCGGGTGTTCGAGGCTGACCATTGCCCTCTGTGTCGAGCTTGCCCGAGGCCTTTCCCATGTCGGCGCTGCCACTGCCACTGCTGTAATCATCGTCGCCTACGCCAAAATAGTCGTCGTCGTAGTCGTTCCCTTGTGCTAGGAGACCGCGGTCTTCGCCGTGCGGGTTCGGGGAGCCATCGTTCCTGGCGTGCGTCATTGTCGAAGGGGAGCAGCAACGAGATATTGCGTGCACATTTTCCCCTAGGAGACAGCCTGTTGTATATTGTCGATTCGCTCGTATGCAAGTCGTGAATAAGTAAGTGTCAATAAAGAAACGGCGCGGGAAAAAAGATCGACAGTTTCAAAGCATAGAATATTTTGGTGGTTGTAAGTTGTAAAAGGCCCAGTCTCCTTGTCTTAATAGAAACGTACCTTGCCTTACCTTAGCTATTGGGAGGTTGTCTGTCCTTCCCCCAGATAAGCAAGGATAGGGAGCATTAGCGTCAATTGCAGCATGATACGCGCTAGGATTGGTGCAATGCCCCTTGTGAAATCGGGCTGTTGGTGCTGGAATCGTCCACTAGTTGTGTCTAGGCGTATGCAGGGGCACGGATCATTCCAAGACGACCAGAGGAGACATGAATAAAGAGTTGAGGCTTCTATTGAGGATGTTTGTTTGCTATGCTAAGCAGAGCTATAAGGCAACTCCAACGGTTCTTTTTGACTTCATGAACGTTGCAGTCTATCTATCGTGAAAGCTGCTGCAAACTCAAAGACCCTTATGAAAACCGGGTACAGAAATAGGGGTCCAATTTACACTCTCCTTTTCAACGGCCAGGCTTGACGGATAAACATCAAGAGGCTAGAAACTTGACCGACAGTTCTATCCCAGAATAAGCATTCACTATGCTTGATAGGATTTTCCATTCACTCATACTCCTGTTGCGGTAACATCACAAGACTAATATGTGTCCACCCAACACTTCTATTAAGGCTGATGGTATGTCCAGTAAAAGTATTTATAGCATGGCTTCAGTGGCCGTTTGTCGAAACCCGGCATGTTCTCCCTCCATTGGATCGGGTATCATTCTAGCGATCGTCTCGCCACATCGTGCTATGCCATGCTCAGCGAGATGGTTGTCCCTGAATTCCTCGCACGGTCTGTCTGTGCTCTATATAAAACTGAATGTATGTATACGCGTCTCTTCGCGTTTCTAACGATTGTCTTGGGTATTAAAAGAATGTAAAGCCGCTCGTCTGACTTGTTCTAAACCAGGAGGGCAAAAAATGGTACTATACAGAGAATGAAGGTGAAACGGGCTTGTGATAACAGCCCTGTGGGTGCAGACGAGTCTTTGGTCTCGCTTGCCTCACTGGAGTCGGCAGTAGCAGTGCCCGATGAGACGGTTTCTTTGCCCAAGCCCATATCCGGTGCTGCAGTGGCCGTTGCGTCGGAATTTGTGGTGATACCAGTCTCTTCAGCATCGTCAGATGTCTTGGTGGGCTTGGTGGAGCTCGTGGTCTTTGTTGATGAGATTCCTTCTTCGTCATCATCGCTAGAGTCGCTCGCAATGGCGCTCGTGGCAAAGCCTGTACTTATTAGCGATAATTTAATCACTGAGATAATCTTATCTTACCAATGCGACGCTCGTCCGCGTCAAAGACGGCATAGACGTTCTTGATAAAGGTATCGCCCAGGAGCCATGCCCCCTTGACGACTTCAAAGCCATAGAGGTTGCTGGTGCATTTTCCCTCCTTGTTAGGGGGGGAAATCCAGTCCTTGGGTGAGATAACGTAGTCGACTCCTGAGAATGTGATAGTCATGTTGCCGTTACTGTCACAAGGGACAGTATAGGTGATTTCGTCGCTGCTCTCGGCTCCATCGATAAGAGCGTGGACCTTCTTGACATTCTCCGGGGACCCAAACATGAAGGATGTTCCGGTGTCGATAAAGCTGCGCGTTCCGCCAACATCTGCCTTCTTGCCGTTGTAGCCCATATCGTCCATCTCAATGGCCCAATCATTGTCTTCGCCAATACTTGTGTATGAGATCTTGCCGGTGTACTTATCGGGGTTCGGTGAGCCAAAGCTGATTTCGCCTTCGTTCGTGCCATCAGATGCACGGTTCAGAGCAACGCAGAACATGTTCTTGTCAACCTTTTCAGACTTGTCCAAGGCGTTGAGAAAGTTGTTGTTGGAGCCCTTGTTTATCGCAAGTCCAAGAATACCATCAAAGGCGAATTGTAGAAACTGGTCCGATGTCGTGTCTGTCAGTCCAAATTGATATTCAATGCTCATGCCCGCCACGGTGATCGTATCGGTTGCCCATGTTCCTGAGACCTTTCCGGAGCCGTATGCGATGTTGAAGGATTTCTCCGAGATGTCGAGTGAGTCCGAGTCGTCGGCGCCAAATGTGTTGTGCATCGAACACGCTTTGCTTTTACAAGAAGTGCCCATAACCCAACTTGAGCCAGCGCCAGTGTCGATAAGCATATACATTGGCTTCTTCTCTGACCCAACTTCAACCTCAATGAAGTACGAATAATCGGTGCCGTCCTGATCAACGCCTTGGGTGTGCTTCTTGGTCGATTCCGTGGCCTCCATGACATCGTACTCGTTGTCGCGCTTAGCCAACAAACTGCCTTCTGGGACATTTCCTCCGGTGTACTTGGCGATCAATCGTGCTGCTTCGTGGGCTGCTCTCTCTGATAGCGGCTGGCTAGACTGTAGTGAAATGGTTAATACGAGAGAATAACTGGCAATTCTTTAGATGAACAAACCTGAGGTGATCTCTGCTTGATATCCATACGCACACCACCTCCATTACCAACACTCTTGGTACTCCGTCCCATTCTCTTTTGTCCTACATCGACGCGCCAACTCGGATTATAAGGATAGAATGCATTGGCAGATAAGGCAAATGCCAACTGTGCTAATAGGGCTCCTGGACGCATGTTGGAACTATGTCAAGATGTGAAAATGAAAGCCGATCCAGCACGTTTTGTAGTTGGAACTGGATGTGATGGATATCACCATAGAGTAGCCTGGGTTCAGCAAGGATGATTCAGGACCAATGCGAATGCTAATTGGAACAGCTTGTCACAGCTTGTCTCAAGCGTATCCGGTCAATGAAGACAGAGCTTGGCAGAACTGGTGATTAACGGCAGTGTTGAGGCGAGGCCTCTTGAGCCAAAACTGGCGAGATGTATTAAAAGGATTAGAATTATGAGCCCAGCATTGGAAACACAACGGCACAGTAGGGATGCCAATGATAACCAGACACGAGCTTAGAAAAGCGATGATGCGAGAGACACAGACACAAGCCGAACAATGAAGTGGCTTGGTTACAGTGAGACCAATTCGAGTGTCTTTTGGAACAAGGCGTTCGAGTCTTTCTTTCAGCGGGATGGTTTCGGAAGTCGGAATACTCGATCAGATGGGTTGAGCTGGTCCAAAGGAAGACAAAGAAGACCTGGTTAACAAAGAAATTGAAAATGCAACAGACGAGAAAACGGAAACAAAAAAAAAAGAAGAGCCAAGCCGAATGACGATCAAGGAGGGAGGGAATTATTACGAATTAAGGTATAGATAGGTACAGTACAGAAGAGAGAGGTAGACGTAGACGATGGGAGAGGCGGAGGTGGAGCTGGAGGGAGTTCATGGTGAGTGACGGGAAGTAGTGGGTTAGGCAGGATAGGTATGGGGAGAGTGGAGGCAGAGCACAGGGGGGCTACAGGTGACTTGATAGTGCTGTAGTCTAGGTACGGATAGCTATTCGTATCTACCTCCATACGGATACACCAAAAGATATGATCCCATTTAGGCAGGCGACCAGTAGAGATTGGGAGGTGCCAAAATAGACACATCATTTCAATCGTGTAGCATCAAAGCGACAATTATGGCACCTCGCTCATCTCTTTGACAACGCCAACCTCGAATCTAGATCCAAAGCTAGCAAAGCTAGGCTAGAGCAGATCCCAATTGGATATTGGATATCTTGGCTCCACGTTCAGCAAGACCCAGTACTTGCAGATCAAGTCACTCTTCATCTCTCGAACTGAATCAAGCGTCCAACCTGCCTGAATAATGGATATGTTATCGAGAGCCTGAAAACAACAAAGGAAACATGCAGTAAAACGGTCTCCACCGACTGGCATGCCAGGGTAATAAAGTCGTCAAGAAGTGCAGTAGACCCCGCCATTCAGTGATATCTGGGTGCAGCTCTGCCCATCAGTGGCTGCCCACCGGATGTTCATTTCTGCTAGGCTCAGGGGTCGTAAGCCTCTGAGTGGCCCATCACTTGCAGCCGCTTGGAGGTGTTTACGGTGGATCTGGACCTGGACCTGGACCTTGAACCATGACCTTGAACTGTGGAGATTACAAGTCCAAGAGATATCGGCCGAAAAACATGCTTGTTCTCTTTTTTTCATATACCTCTACTTTATCACCAAGTATACGATACCGACGTTACTTTCAAGAAATGCAAGATGCTGCTTTCAGTCTTACCAGAAATGTCCCGAGACAAGGTTTGCCGCCATCGTCTCACGTTGCCTCTGCCCCTGAGACGATAAGTTAACGTGCATGCAGACGCGGATGCGTTAGGTTAGCCCTCACTAAGATCTGCATACAGTGGCACTCACACGAGAATTGCTGCATCGCAACGTGGAGCAAGCGGTAAAAGTGAAAGAAAAAAAAACAAGCTTCAACCTGTTCGTCAAAGCGTTTCAAGCTGTAGATGGTGGAAACGATACACGCGTTCTTGTGGAAACAAGAGTGGAATATTGTGGTTCACATGTTGAATCCCTTACCTGATCTGATATTCGATGTATTGATCCTGAATAACGCGAAAGAGCTTGGCTTACTCACGTGTGAAAGGATAAACTACTTGGACTTACTGATAGTAGATGGACCATTATGCTCTTGGAGCTTGATCAAGTGACTATCGAGCCATGCCACAAGATAACAAATACGTTTTGGTATTCATATGCATGGCCAAGGAGTTGAAGTTTAGTGCCCTGGCGTTAACCATGCAGTTATAGTCTGGCTGACACCAACACATATCCCCCAAACTTGCATCTCTTGACTCATTATCATTGGACCGTCAAGTACGAGTTTGAGTTTTTGTTTCCTCAACTGACTCGGAGCATGATAAACAGCGTTTCTTACGCGTCAAACAAGGGCGCCACTTTATCAGTCAGCTACTAACTTAACTTGACCTGCCCCTGACACTACTGTGAGCCTCAAAACTCTCAGCTCCATTACTCCAGTTTTTGCTTTTCCTCTCGAATCCTTTATCATGCACGCCAGGCGGTAAAGTTATCACCTTACCTAGCTTACCTAGCTAAGGATCCTTCTTGGCCAGTGCTGGGGATCACAGTGTTGCACGGTATGTATTCAAGTTCACTGTTCGAAGGCATGTGGCTTGAACCCATCTTTCAGAGTCAATGCAACGGCCACTTGATGTTCACATGCATATGGATAATATGATCTGAACAGAGAGGAGTAAGACGTTGTCGAGCTGGTTTCAGGACCCTTCCTTTCCAGGCGATTTCTTTGTCCACATTATGATCATATCGCATTCCTAATAATAAAGATATGAATTTACTCCCTGGTTTATATCCGTTGACTAGGTAAGCCATGGCTATATGACAACGCAGGTCTTTCTTGATATAGCTCTCACGGCATCGTACTTTAGTATAACCCTTGTTTTTATAAAGCAAAGAGCAAGGGTTCTAACAGGGCGCTGAACTCGCTGTTGTATTTATTCACTTGATCTAGTTGTGATCGCACGCTCTATCCATCATCCCCAATCCTCACCATCTGTCAAATGTGTCATGTCTGCACTGCCTTGATGCCAAGTTTCTTGGTGGTTATGCTGTCTCATGTTAATTATTTTACTGCTTTGATGTATCCAGCTCAATGACTTCATAGCTTGTCCAAGCTAGAAAGCTCCATTGTCCAGGTCCTACCTGGCTTGTTGATGAAACAACTGCAGGGTTCCGTCAATGCATCCCGAGATGTTTAATTTTGACCCTGACATGTTGCAGCGCTATGAACTCGGATCGTGTCGATCATGGCAGAAATCAATTTCAAGGCACATTACAACCTCTGATAAGAGTTATGTTGGATTGTGATAGGTTACTAGTCACGGACCGATCATGACTTAGACTTGGTTGTTGAAATAACGGCAGATCGTCATTTGAGCTTAGGCATTGTGAAGTTGAACCTGGTCTGTGTTCCCACCAAGACTGAATTACTATTTGTTCTCAATGTCTAGAATCCTACGTTTCATATCCGCATATATCCGAAAGACATCGTGAGGCAACCCACAGGTTTCAGTCTCAGCATTGATACGACTCTATTTCCGTTCAAGATTCCATCATTGTCTCTTGACTGACCATAAGCCATTGTTCCGCCCTCTCGAGCATCCGTCTCTCAATGCAACCATCTGCGGCGCTCTCCCAGAGTGTCCTTCGCAAACTCTCGAATTCCTCTCTGTCGGTATTGGTAGCCCCACGTGCAGCAACATGTCTGAGAAAGTACCAAACAGACTCATTACGCCACTTGAATGAGCCTGTGAGCTTTAGTGTTTCTCGGAAGACGGATGATGTTTCAGTGGGTTGCTTGTCGAGCAGGAATATCAGGAACTGCCAGCCTGATATATCATTGTGATGTGCGAAACACCACTTTTGCATTGTGGTGATTATGCGTGATAGCACTCCTTCGGCATCTGACAAAGGCAGTACGAAAGTCTTGATCAAATATCTGGCATGGCACCAGGCGTAGTAGTTTCGTGGATGTCGTTCTCCGGATATCATGATAATTCTTGCCAAGTCATCCTCGACTGTAACCGTTGCGCCTCGAAGACGGAACTGCTCCATCAGCCATCGGCGGTGATTCCATAATGTCGGTGACTTTGTATGTCGATGAAGTCGACTTGTTAATAAACTATCCACCACATGTTTCTCGAGCTGCAGCATATCTTCAAGGTTCTTATCATCGAACTTATTTATGATGAGCCTCTTTCTCATGTTGGCAGCGGTCAGGTGCTCGGGATCCATCAACAGGATGACTGCTGTTGATCTCAACAACTCATCTTGTGGGACACCTTGATTATCAGCAGATAATCGCCTGAATAGCTTCTGTGCCACTATGAATGCTTGCACAAGACGTAGTTTTGGGATAGCAACAGCATCACCATCCCGAAGAATTATTGAGTTAGGATCCAGTACATGGCTTTTACCCAACAACTCAATCTCAAGAAGCTCGTCTGAAACCTCTGTCAGAACACTGGAGATCTCCAAAAACACAGACTGATGGTCGCCATGCTTTAGAGACTCCTTTACACTCTTATCAAGTGCCCGCGACATCGGGAGTATCGAGCGACGTGGTGGTAAGACAGAAGGTGTGAAGTATAGGGTAAGTTCAAAGGAGACAACGTGGTGTGGAGGGGTTGAATGGAGCTCCATGCAGGTGTCGGGGTTATGACATGGCTTGACCACGTTTGACAGAACCACCAAAACCAACATCACCGTTAGCATCACGAGCACAAGCTGGCGCAGGACCCGAACACCTACCGAGTGTGCACAAAGACCGTCCGTACACTATAACGTCGAAACTTACCATCCGATTCGCAAACATGGCCTCTCTCATGCTCAGCGTCTTCGTTGTCGAAGTTGTCGTCAACCTCGTCAACACGATTGGAGCCACCGCAATCAACAATTTGGTGCGTTACATATAACCTAGTCCATACTCTAGCAATAGCTGCTGACTGAATAAGCTCTGGACTCTGATCAACTTCCTCCCCATCCCGACGTCCAAGGCAGCCGGCGAGCAGCGCAAGATCCAGGCCGATTACCTCAAAGTCCGACAGGACATGAATGCTACAAGCAGTCAGGATGAGTTTGCCAGGTGGGCAAAGCTGCGTCGCCAGCACGACAAGCTTCTCGACCAGCTAGAGAAGACCAGTACGTTACACGATCCGCATAACATCTGGAGTGCTGAAGAGATAGCTAACACATGCTCGCTACAGAGAAAAACACCGAGGCGGCACGATCCAACTTCGATAGGGTTCTCACCGTTCTTCGCATCGTCGTCACTCGCGCGCCGCAATACTTCCTGCCCTTCTGGTATGCCACGGAGCCCATGTTCTGGCTGCCTCACGGCTGGTTTCCTTACTACGCGGAATGGATCTTGTCTTTCCCTCGCGCTCCCATCGGAAGCGTCAGCATTGCCTCATGGCAGCTGGCATGTACCGGAGTTATTGCTCTCTTTAGCGACTTGATTGTTGGCATCTTCGGACTGCTCCTCAACGCAAAGCAGGCCAAGGAGGCACCCGTCGCGGCTCAGCCGGTCGCTGCGCAGGAGAAGAAGAAATCATAGACAACCAGCAGTTGGAGATAGATAGCTCATTCGCTCGCGCACATAGCAAAAACATGCAATTATTTTTTTACAAGCAAAATGCCTGACTACGATTGGGATGTATCTCTTAGATAAAATTTGACGCAAAGTTCCTCATTGCCGAAGCTGGGAGTTTGTAACACGACAGAGAATAACCCTTGGCAGGGTATTTGGGGATTGATCTAGGCTACTTTTTGACTCTCGCGACCATGGAGAGATCGCCAAAGCTTCGAAAGTGCCAACGGGACATATGTTTCTGAATCGCGTCACTGGAGAGAGGGAGGCTGTGAATAACGGCGCGAGGGCCATGGCATTGCGCTATTGATATATAGTTAGGATCGTGAGGGGGTGTCGAATAAAGAGGGAAGAGGAGCGGTTTGTGTTGTGATTGAGTTGAAGAAAGGAAAGAAAGTTAACAGAGAGAAAAAAATTGGCGGTTTTACGTGTGAAAAGGTATGTCGGCCCCACCAAAGTACAGGCCCCCACATTGGCCGAGGACGCTCTTGGCGCCACCTTTGCCTTAGCGAAGCTGTTCCTGAACTGACGTCGTTCAGCCTCGTCTCGACTTGTAACAACCGTGTTCAACCTGAACCTCACCATAACCAATAAAGAAATCTGACCAACTCGGTGTGATATTCGCCATCATGGCGATTCCTTGGGACTCGTAAGTTACTCCATAGCATTTGCTATCTGTCTATGAGGCTCTATATCCTCTGTGGCCACTTATACGCATCGCGTACAGTATCTAACTTTAATCAGTCTCCGTTCCCTCGTTATCTTCTTTGGCCCTATGCTTATACCAAAAGCTATATCCTACTATCGCTCCGTTCGCGCTTCAACCCAAGCCCGCCATGCGCCTATAATTCCCGTCCCGCCTCGAGTCCGTGTTGCGCTCGCCCTTCTCGCTTTCTTAGTGATCGGTTACATCGTCCAGACTCTTCCACCTTTTTCACCAGAGAACCTATTTCTCGGGACCCAGAGCCGTCTGCAGATCCCCGTCGATGTCCTGTTCAACCGAGTTGCGGTCGGAAGACCTGATAATGTCCTCACGAAGCAGGACGAGGCGTTGAGGGGCAGGTTCGTCAACCTGGAGAGTCGACTGTTGTACCTGCAGTATGGTCCTGAAGTACTGGCCAGCTGTCCGTTCTGTACTTCGGAAGAGCCCAAGACATTCTTCAACTATGCCCTACCGCAGCTTCTGTGGCCTCACATCGCCAACCTCTTCGCCATCGCCTTCGTTACAAGCCCTACTTTCACAGGCCGAGCTGGTGCGCAATGGCGACCGAAGGCAACTATGGCCGCTGGTGTCATTGCAGCCCTCGATATCTACTTTGTCAACTCTTATAACTACCAAGCCAACGCCCGCGCTCTACGTCTTTCAGAGGTCGACTTCTTCTACTGGACTGCCCGAATTGCGCGTCTCGTTACCCTGGCGGCTTTCGACGCAGCCCTGGGTTGGCTTCTGTACGTGTCCGCCACAAACCGTGCCTTTGTC
This sequence comes from Fusarium sp. PT, assembly GCA_021020635.1. Taxonomy (NCBI): domain Eukaryota; kingdom Fungi; phylum Ascomycota; class Sordariomycetes; order Hypocreales; family Nectriaceae; genus Fusarium; species Fusarium sp. PT. The sequence continues at coordinate 3,541,977 of JAHMRZ010000002.1, read as the reverse complement.
GAGCCTCCTTCGCCCGTGGAGCGCATCGAGGCAACTTCTCGTGCCCTCCTTATTGTCAAAAGCAAGCTCAGCGCACTAGGCATCGTGAAGAACACGGCGCTGCGTGACGAAGATCTCCGATCGCGCAGTCATGCCTACTGGAGTCACGAGGTGCGTCTTATGGGCGAAGTCATGGAGGAGAGGGAGGTTGTGGAAGGAGTCAATGATGCGTTAAGCAATCGTATTGACGTTGGAAGCATCACAAGGGACGCTGAGGGATATGCCAAGAATGTATTACAGTCCTTGCATGCAGAAACGGAGGACGATGTTAGCATCTAAATTGTCCTGCTGCGTATTATCCCAACCCTTCCTTTAAAGAGCTATTCGTACATAGAGGTCTATGACCGTGAAAACCTGGCCTTAATAACCATGAAACCCATATCTCGTCCTTTCTCTTATAACAATGTCGGGTGCTTTATCCCTCCTTGCGCAAACCCCTGAAACATGCACCGTGTCCACTCCTCACATCTCATTTAGTGTAACAGCCATATCAAAACTCCAACATTCAGAATTAACTCTTGGCATCCGGCTTGGTAGACTCCGGTCTTGCAGGTCCCGTGGCTGCACTACTTGTGCTACCTTTCCTGCTTGGCGTTTCCAAAGTGCCCTCTTGTGCACTGCGTTCCAGGAAATTGGCCCATAGCTCAGATAAAGACTCCTTGTCCTTTGCAGACGACGACTCAGCGAAGAGATCAGCGTTGAGAGACGGTGAGCTGGGTGTACGTGTAAATGGTGACATGGGTAGGCGAAGTGAATTGGTCGAGGTGCCTGGGCGGGCGAGACCTGCTTGCTCTCGCTGTTCGTCGGTCCAGTTGAGGTAGCCAGCCATGACTTGAAGGACCTGGAAACGCTTGGCGTCTCCACGATCGAGGGTGAGGAAATGGAGCAGGTGGTTAGTGACAATTTGTCTGGTTGTGGTCAGCATGGGTCCTGGTAGCCAACTCCGATGTAACATACCTGTCAACATTATCTTCTGGCTTGGTCTTCTTGAGGTATCGTAGCGCCTTGGTCAAATGGTCGTTCAACACAATGGCCTCATGCCTTAACTTTCCGATGAGAAGATTCTTCTCCTTGACCTCCTTCTCATAGGGTGCTGTTCGCTCAAGCTCTTGTGTGAGGGTTTGCTTGGCTGCTTCCGCTTCTTTGGCGCGGGCATCGGCTTCCTGCACCTGTTTCTTGAGGCCTTGGACTTGTGACTCGGTCGTCTCGACCATGTCGCGAAGCTCCTTCTTGCGAGCATCTTGAATCTCGCGAAGAGCGTTCTGCAGGTTGTCGATAAGGGTCATCTGGCTATCTCGGTCCGCAGTGGCGCTCTCGTAGTTCTGTCGAAGGATAGAAACTTGCTCCTCAAGTTCTGAGACCTTATCGACCAAGCTCTCCTTGATGGACCGCTCTTCCATAGCGATGACTTCCCACTCGCCCATGGCATTCGCGGTCGTCTCCATCTCCTCCTTCAGATGTTGGACATGTCGGATTAATTCTTCCTTCTCCTTGGTCCAGTTCTGTGCTGATAGATTGTTTCGACTCCGGAGTGTGTTGAGTTCCCTGGTCGCATCTTGTAGCTCCTCTTTTAGCTTGGAGACATCGTCTCCAGATGATACAGCAGTGTTCCTGAGCTCCTCGTTCTCTGCCTCGAGCTCTTCTATGCGTTCTTTGCTCTCTTCAAGCTCTGCTTTGTCGCGCTTGAATCTGTCGCTCAGCGTCTGCTTAATCTTCTCAACACGACCGAGAAGGGTCTGATATTCCTCCTCGGCGTTCTCCTTAGCGGTATTGCTCTCCTCCAGGTCACTCTTGAGCTGTGTGACTTCATTGCTGTGGGACTCCTGGATGCTCTCGAGCTGCTTCCGTAGCTGTTCGACCTCGGCCCGCAAGGCCTCTCGTTCCTGGCTCATGGCCTCTAGCTTTGCAGAAGTGTCTGAATCGTCGGGCTTTTCCTTTTGGCCATCAACCGGAGGGGGTGTGAGCCCGTTGCTCTTTTCCTTGGGCTCTACGGCATGCCCGTTGCTTTGAACGGGAGGTTCTTCGTTTACGTCTTCGTCTGCATCGATTGGCGTCTCCTGTCGTGGTGATACATGTCAGCGCGCGCGCAATTGCATGATATAGGAAGCGTCATTACTACGTACAAGCTGTGTTGGTGTGTCAGGCTCGTCTTCGACGGTATCTTTATCCGAACTCTGCTGAGGCTCAGAAGTCTCAAGTTGCTCGGGAGCCTTGTTCTTGTTTCCGTTCTTCTTCTTCTTGTTGTTCTTCTTCTTGGAAGACCCTGCACGATTGTGAAGCGAGGCCCCATGGTTAGGACACGTTCTCGAATCTCCATTTCTACCTCAATTGCAGGGGTAGGGATTGCACGCACCTGAATTCGTGGCCTGGGTCGGGTTCGTTGCGACGGCGGAAGCGGAAGACATGGTGAGCTTTGGATGCTCCAGTCACGAGCATCCAGAGGTTCAATGTCGTGCAGGTAATCCTAGCGCCGGGGTTGAATACGCGATATGGGTGCAGGACGTAGGTACGTGTCAGTGCTGTAAAGTACACAGCAGAACAAAATACCTGACAGAGTGGCTCTCCCTGGTGTTGGCGTTGAGTGGACGGCACAGCACAGCAAGGCACACGGTACGTCAGCTGGGGCTCTGCTGACTATCAGTGGAATTTAGTGGGTGCCAGTACCTACCTAGATGCCCTCCAGCTCCACTGGAGCCGCCGACTTGACGTTTCAACAGCCACGGCGTCCCGGGAAATCGGGTCCGAATTGTCGGCCGGCTACTACTGTAACATTGTCTTCGTAAGTCATGTAATTGAGAAGCTCTTCAAATTACAAAGCGTTCTGTTAACGAACGAAGACCTAAAAGATTGACTATGATATATTGTGAGCTCTCTGATTTACGCATCTAAATCATTTGGCGTGTATAAATCCAAAATATATCTGGAATGTCTTTTAACTCAACAAGATGATTGGTCATCTTACCGTCTAAAATAGCTTATCTCACGAATCACGATATGCGAAGGAGCTCGAAATTAATCGACATCATAGAACAGTTTTGTAAGATCAAGCTAGATAATAATTCAAATCCTCAAGTTGGGTCTTAAGAATTCGGTTACTATACGCAGCAGCTTAGAGCTCCAGGGTAGCAACCAGCTCGCTTAGTAATTTTAGTGGACCTTTGCGATGCGCTTTTCTTCTCTTATTACGCTCGCGCTTCGACCATCTTCTTTTTCTCTTCACATATTTTACCCTTCGCAATCAATATTTTTGAAAAAGACCATTGTCTCTGTGGCTTTTTCGCAATAGTGCGCGAAGTAGACTATTAAACGCCTTTCATAATCCCGTTGCTTGCTCTTTTATTTCCTATGAGTGCTATGGGTTCGCTTATGTGCGTACATATCATGGTAAAAACGGTTTTTTCCATAGTAGAAAGAAATCTCCAAACATGCGCGCGTATACTTTCGTGACGATCATTGCGACGATAAATGGTGGTAGTCCAACTTAGCATTTCATTTCATTACGGAACTCTGTGAACTATGTCTATGCCGCTTTAAACTCCGAAAACCCATTGAATTGAACAGAACAGTTCTGGACTCAAGCCTTTGCCTTGCGGCCCTTGCCTGCTCTTGTTGCCTTGCCCTTTGCGGCCTTGGCCTTGGGGGCTGGCTTGGTCACGATCTCGGTCTCCTCGACAACTGTCTCGACAACCTCAACGGGCTCTTCGACCTTGGCCTCCTCAACCTTGGCCTCTTCCTTCTCGGCGGGCGCATCCTCAATGGCCTTAGTCTCCTCCCCGTTCTCGATGACCGCAGGCGCTGGCACATCCTTCATCTCAGGAGCCTCAAACTCGTAGCCAATCTCCTTGAGCTTAGCAGCCTTCTTTGAGCGCTTAGAGTTCTCCTTTGACACCTTGTTTGCCCACGCAGTCTCGGTCAAAGGCTTGTCGAGCTTACTGCCAGCCATCTTGTTCCAGGGGACCTTCTTGAATCGTCGGTTGGCGCCCTTGAACATATCGTCGTGGACCTGCTCCTTGGGAATGACGCGACACTTGAGGATGTGGCCGAACAGAAGGTAGTTGTCCATGGTCTTGGACACAATCTCAGCAGTAGCGGCATCAGCAAACTTAACGAAGGCGTAGTGCTTGCTGGCACCAGTCTGCTTGTTTCGCGAAAGTCGCAGCGCAAGAATGGGACCGAACTGCTCGAAGTACTGTCTCATCTCGTGCTCGTAGAAACCGTGGGGAATGCGACCAATGTAGATAACACCAGGCTCAGGCTTGTAGCCCTTTGTGGCCTTCTGAACATCCTTGGAGACCTGGGGGATCTTGCCAACATCCTGTCCGGGCTGGAAGCTGGCGTCGCCTTCGGTGATATCCTCGTCGCCAGAGTCGAGTTCCTTCACGATCGCCTGGACCTCCTTGCCCTCCTCGGCCTCTGACTCGGACTCATCGGGGATATCGAGTGTGGTGGTTTCCTCTTCGACGACCTTGACTTCCTCGACGGGCTTGCTCTTCTTGGACTTTTGCGCCGGCTTTACGGCGGTCTTTGTTGTGACGGTGGTCTTCTTGACAGACTTCTGCTTCTTCAGCGACACAGGCGACGACTCCTCGGGGGCTGTAAAAGCTTTGTTAGCAACAGGGAAGAAGCAATATATGTAGGTAAAGTATGCTCACCTTTTCGCTTGGGCTGGGCAGCTTTGGCGGCGCCATTGGGCTTCTGAATGTCAGAAGCAGCTAAAAAGAGTCAGCGCATGTAATCAGATGGCTTGCGAATCACTTACACTTTCGCTTTCTCAATTCTGGTGCCATTGTGTCTGATTTAGTTGTCTTGTTGCTGGATACTCTAAAGTTGGACACCCGCAGAAAAAGATGCGTGGACGATGGAAAAAAATTGGGATTCTGCCATGTCGGATCTGGGCGGTGAGGGACATCGCCCACTATCACTTTATCGTAGTGGGGGGTTGGGGTCCCTACAGCGGCTTGGTCCACTAAAACCCATCTGGGGCTTCTGAAGCTTACAACTGCGCTGAGCTGTAATGGTTGGATCAACGTGAACTTTCCAAACAGCGTCAGATAACTCATTTATATCCAGGAAACCTGAGCCTTTCGTTATACCTGGATCGTCCTCATCTATCACAGAGTCCAAGACTAAAAGAAGCCATCTGGCTTATTCGATCCTTCTGCATCTAATCCCAAACAATACTCAAGACATCGCGTATTCGCCAACTCTACTTCAAACTTGAGTTCTGAACAAATAAAATGTCGAAAAAGCAAGAGAATCTGAGTCAAGAGGAGATATGGGACGATTCCTCCCTGATTGACTCATGGAATGAAGCTTTGAATGAGTACAAAGTAAGCACCATTTGACGTTGATCACAGCAACTGCTAACAGACTCGCGTTAGAAATACCACAGCATTCACGCAAAAGGCGGCAGCTTGCGGGATTTGGAATCTCAAAATCTGTGAGAGTTATGATGTTCATGTCAGAGGTCCTCTGCTAACATGTGAATTAAGGGCCGCAATCAAGGCAGCGTCTGATGCCGAACAACCTCAAGCAAAAGTAACAGAAGACACTGAGTTAGATTTGGCCGCGACAGAGGAGAAAAAGGTATGCCTTCATGTGCAATTATATGTTCTCTCAAGCATAGCTGACCAGCTTAGGAAACTCCTTCAACGCACAACGAAGCTAAGGGACCTGCTGTGCCTCAAGGTCTACCTTCTTTCCCCATACAGACTGTCCTGGGCTCTGGTGAGTCAAGTTCCTTGTCATTATCCTCTGTGAATAAGAGCTAACAAAATTACACAACAGTTCAAGATGAAAGCCTCAAGAAACTCCTTATGTCATGGTACTATGCTGGTTACTACACAGGGTTGTACGAAGGCCAGCAACAAAACCAACAGAACCATGGCTCTTAAGCGAAGAAACAACTATAGCATGCTTGAAACATGAAGAACGGTAGATATCTCCCAATCTGGCCGGCAAAGCCATGGCATATGCAAGGGTTTCCGGATGAGCAGTTCCCGCGGATGCTACGACGCAAGATTGGACGACGACTACGGAGTGCTCGGAGAAAGATGCATGGAGAGAGCTTGCAGTAGGGACTTGCATTGAAGAATCGTGGCAAATGCCATGGAGACAAGATGATATATACGCTTTGCGACCCTTGGGGCGTTCTGTAAGTTTATGATGTTGATGTACGCCCACCAGGGCTGCGGTTTGGAGTCTTGGAGTAATTATCAGTATGGTGTAGGTATCTCTGTTTTCTAATGCTGTATTGCTAGAAACTGATGCTGTGAATGCTGTAGGTCTTTAGTCTATCTAAGATAAGGAGGTGAAATGAGTTGACATCTTGTATTGTGAAAGACAAGTGTATCCCCCGCCCATAGAGATTATATTGGACGGTTCTGAATTAATCAAAATCTAACCATAATACCAGCAATATATGCGGGCATTACTGGAAAATTGGGCATTAAAATTGTGTTTAGCAAGAAACATCCTCGTTTTCTCAGTTTGCCCTGATTGTCGCTCATGGGATGAGATAATGTGGATGAAACCTCAACGTTGACGATCAGTAGTGAAACACATTCCGGGCCGCTAAACGACGACTGCGAGTATTCAGAAGCTTGGCTTTGACAACTACCACGTTCTACTATATACCAGTAGGCAATATCAATATCGCAAAATCTTTAGACGACTGGGCTTGGCGTGTGGTTTACACGGAGAGGGCTAGACCCGTCCTTGGCTTGTCGGACCTGTCTCGTTGTGTAAGAGCAGAGTCTCATCAGCATAGGAATAGCCCCTGTCGCCGCCGTCAAATGCGACCCTATATAGGGCTAGTTAAGGAAAAGCGACCTATACTCGGCGCTACGTAAGAAAGCACCCCAATCGTTATCTGTCGCATGTTATTCGCTTGGCGGTCTCGATTTGCGCTGCTGTAGCAAAGGGGGCAACGCTCCAAAACACCAAACACGTTCCGAGACGTACCTGTCACAGAGGCCACCCCCGCATCAACAGTCGTTTCATGGAAAACCGCAACGTTATTTGGCCATGATCGGATCTCAAGAAACCGAGGCGAGGCTAAGAGTCCGGCTTCTCCAGCGGCCGTGTTTCGAACAAGTGTTTGAGGGCTTGTCTCTCAAGGGGGTTGACGCTCATCATGTAGTATAATAAGAGTACAGCATTTCCACGATTCATTCTCATATCTCATCCCATATCCAATTCTCATCCCCAAGGCTTCTCCGTGCTTCAATCTTTTTGCACCTAGATAATTCCGTTCTTTGAAGGCAGGCCCTCTTCTTCTTCTTATACTAAAGTTCCTTAATCGCTAGATCGATTCATCTGTCCGACAACTACCATCCATTTTCCTCTTTTTTAACTTAATACCCAAACCATTCATCATGAAGACTTCAACCAGTCTGGCCTTGGCCGCCTTTGCGCCTATGACTCTGGCCCGTTTCCTTGACTTTGCTCAGCCCGAACGAAGAGATCACCCAATGCCCGAGATGCCTGCAGTGCATGCACCGGCAGCAGAAGCTCACAAGGGTCTCGAAGGCCTAAAGGGTCTTGAAGGACTCAAGGGGCTTGAGGGCATAACCGGGGGATCCAAGACCGAGATCATCATCATCTGGGCGAACCCCGGAGCTGGCGCTGAGACTACCACCATCAACGAGAAGGTCACAGTTACTCAAACAATCACCAAGGGTGCTGAAGGAGATGCTGCTGCTACTCCTCCCCCTGCTGCTGCCCAGCACACTGTTACTGTTGGTGGACCTGGAGGTCTAGTCTACCAACCTGAGGAGCTTCACGATGTTCCTGTTGGTGATACTGTCGTCTTCGAGTTCCTGTCTCAGAACCACACTGTTTCGCAGTCTGGATTTGCCGAGCCTTGTACTTTTATGGAGGGCGGTATGGACTCTGGCTTCATGGCCAACCCCAACAACACCGTCGTTCCTCCTCCCCAAGTCGCTATGCAAGTCATGGTTGACACTCCTTTGTGTAAGTCATGAACCTCGAGCACGTCCTGAAGTACATGCTGACCTTTCGAAGGGTTCTACTGCAAGCAAGGTAACCACTGTGGACAAGGTATGGTCTTCTCCATCAACCCTACAGCCGAGAAGACACAAGCCAAGTTCAAGGAGCTCGCCATCAAGCAGAAGGGTGAAGGTGCTGCCACTCCCATCACAGGCGGCGAGCCTGCTCCTCCCGCTGCCCCAGCCGAGTCCAAGCCTGCTGAGGCTGCACCTCCTGCTCCCCCAGCAGCTGCGCCCGAGGCTGCGAAGCCCGAGGCTACAGGAGTTGTACCCGGTCAGGGCACGATCGGCGCCGATGGCAGCTGTGTGTGCATGGTGTCTTGCTCAGCTGGTGCCTTCCCTGCCCAGGCTCAAGGCATTAATTCGTTTGGCGGCATGGCCGGTAAGTTACCAACGAGCTCTCATCTACAATCATAGAAACTAACAGCTCCCCAGGTGCTCTGCCATACAAAATGTAGAATAAGCAATGACACGAGAGATACCAGGTGTTAATACCACGGGAGACGACTAGGGTTCGATGAGTTATTACTTTGATGTACCATTTTATATGTTTTAGACGTTAGGATTATGTTTGGGTAGCCTAGATGGCACTTGAAATCTTCACGGGTTTGGAGATCGGTTTAGTTAGTTAATGGGACAAAATATCTATGGGACAATCATGATAATGGATATTGATTTGCAGTAGTTGTTGTGCTGTTATGCCCTTGGGAAATGGAACAGGTCGAATGACTTTATCTGTACCAAAAGGTTGTCATGGGATCGAATCAACAACGTATAGGGCAACGATTCCTGTGGATTTTGTCGATGGATGATACCAGCCATGATTGCCTGTGTTCTCATCTAGACCGACAGCTCGAGTTTCCGGCTCTATTCCAACCAGAGTCTTAAACACAGCTTCTTGGCCACGAACCTACATTGCTACGTGTGGCATTTGCAGCCAGATTACAGTGGTTGGCAGGAGAAACCTGGTATTATAACTCCATGACTCAGATGGAGTTGATGTCCAAGACCATCCCTGTACGAACCTTGTCCTACAAATGAACGAAAAGAACTATGAGCTAGGGAAGGACTCGAGAGCTGCGTATTTAGCCATCACGAGCAAACATCATCACAAAGATGTATTGAGGCAGCTATTGTAACCGTTTCTGGAAAGACAACCCATATCATTGCACCCCTTCGCCTGTGCTACCCAAAACTTGTTTCGGCTCGTCGGTATTCCAAACAGTATCCGGCTTCGAGCATTCCCATTGCGTTGACCTCTATTCCCATATTTTTGCAGCATTTTTGAAACATAATCGAAGATTTTTTCCCGAGCAAAGACAGGCAGTCTTCGTACGCTGAACATCGCAGTATCGTCTATTTCTTGCCCTCAGCGGCCTTGCGAGCATCGGCTACGAGACTGTGTTAGTCGGTTTCCCACCGTTTATAAAAGTGATGGTATGTTGGCTCGTGGTTGTCATAATTGGGGCATTCGTTGTACAAGTTGGAATTGTTGGACATACCAGCAGCCTGCTTCAGTCGCATTTTCTCGGCGTTGGCCTCCTTCTCGTGCTGCATTTGAGTACCGCTCAAAGTATTGCCAGACTAATGGAATATTGTGTGTTAGATTATCTGCCGACCCCAATTTTGAGAAAAAGAGCAAGAGTGAGACCAACCTTCTTGCCGGCCTCCTTCTTGAGGTTTGCCGCGCGGGCCTTGTCACGTTGGTTACCACGAGCCATGGTTTCGGAGATATATTGAATCGACGGTTGTAACAACACTCGTACAAAAATTAGGAGAAACTGGGGGTATTCGACCGTCGACCGTTCGTATTCGAGCAAGAGATAAGCAGGAGGGAAAAGAGACGGTCGCGACACGAGCGGCCAGACCGTCAGATAAACCTAGCGGGACGGGACTGGAGGATGTGCCCTTTCCGTTTTGGTGCCAGACCGTGGCAATGAGCCAATCGGAGTACAAGGTTTTAAGAAACCTGAATGGCCTCGATTTGGGCCATCGGTCGACACAGGGTAGGACTTTGGCTTTAGCTTGGCTGCTCTATAATCTGTCTTACCCTGTTGCTATCTTTGTCGATCCACATCCACATGTCGGATTTCTCGCTTACAAGACGTCTCACTTGGATCTATCAATATTAGCCGTCGATAATTAGTATCGTGACTCTGCTCAGACCGCTCACAAATCATTTTGATCCCATTTGAGACACGTGCTTAACTCTGTCTTAGCATGTGCCTTTCCACAAAGTTAGTAAGACATAAGCTCGCATAATGTAGAAGTGGACGAACAAGATGACACAAACTGGCGATCACGAAGCAAAATAACCGGGACAGCCTTATGCAGGCGAGATATTCCATGCACTGCAGGTTGTGTTAGTCGATGAAGGTTCATCGCCAATCTGCTACAACCTACTGCCATGGGCTGATCTTGCACAACAAACTTCGAGTACTTCAAGAAGCTTTGTTTATCGCTGAAGAAATTTAGAACAAGCGCCCTGAACTAAGACTAATAACTTAGTAATAAGTGAGATTATTTATGGCCTTGTTGGACGGCCTCTACTAAGCTGCGGCAATCCGAACACAGGCGCTTAACTAACGCCAACAGAGGTCGAAAATAGCATCGCGCCTATGGCTCTAATTTGGGGCGCTTGATACTGGTCCAGGAACAAGCCGCCAAGAACATGCAAAAAATCGAATACTGATTAACCTTTCGAATGGTCAACATAAGAAAGTAAAGGTAAAAAAGAAGATAAAAAACGAAAAAGTAAAAAAGAAAATAGACAACACCAAGATTGAAAAAGGGAGTAGATATTGTTTCCCACCATGAATAGTTTCAAGGATGTGAAGTAGTAAGAGACTATACGAGAAGGCTCAGCGCGGATTTCCCAGCTGACGCTTCATCAAAATATAAAGGCTCCAGGACAGACTTATTGAGAGATCTATAACAAAAACAATAAAGTGGCAGCATTCTGGTTTCAAGCATATTTTAAGCCATCATCAATGACATCGAACTTTCCCTATCTTTTTACTTTCGTCCCAAAACTTAAGCCTACTTGCCTGGACCACTTAGCGCCGAGCTAAAGGCCCACATCTTCCCCGGCTAGTCCCCCCGAAGTCTGAAACGACGTTTCGACACTGCACAGCCAATCGTCCACCTTCTCAACCCCGGTCTTGAGATTTACCATATACCAAACCTACCAGCGATGCCGCCCAACGTTCAAGACAGCAGCGCTTGCGGATGAAATCTCACGAGTACCAGACTTAGGCGCTGGCCTGGGTCGACTGGGCCTGAGTCTCTGCAGCCTGTTGCTGCCCGTCTGGCCTCTGTCCTTCTCCACCCTGAGCAAGGAGCCGCTGAAACGAGTCTGAATAGAGGCTTGCTCGCGGCCAAACACAGCGGCCATGGTGCAGCAACGCTCGCAGGCTCTCTGCATCTCTGACAGCGTTGAGCCCAAATGTAGCCTAACATCAGTGTAAGTCGCTGACGCGATTCGATGCGGAGTCGATCGAATCGTGAGTCGCCTCGTCTTTGGTTGGCTCTCCGGCTTCACATCCATGCCGAGAACTGCTCCAGCTTCGCTTGCTTTGCTCGATGGTGCTTGCAAGGATCAAGCAAAGTTTGTTCTGCATGCTGAACTGTTGCCAACGGAGCGTGTGACTGTGCAGTTCGCTCATAAAGTCTGCCTCCGGCTGTTCGGTGGCAACCCCTCTCCATTTTCTATTGTTCTGCATTCATTCAAAGCTTAAACAATGGTGTTCAAGCACTTCTATTGACACCTTTTCCTTCTGTCATTAATCCTCTCCTATTGTTCTTGTTCACCTATTGACTGTTCGGACTGGTTCCATTATCAGCATATTTCTCTCATTTATTCATTGCTACCTATTACTCTCTTGATCCTTCATCACCAACTCGTTTATATATACTTCGAGCCACTTTCACTTGCACGATCTAGCACACTTCACTGTTGCATTAACTTCCTCGAATCAAAGTTAAACTCCGAAAAAGGCCTCTGAATATCGCCTCATTCGACTAAGCACCTGGTACGTCTATCTATACATCAGCAACACATTCTTTTCTAACGAATTTTACCTTCCTAGCTTTCCATCTTTCAGCATTTCCAACCGAGATTTATTTGACGTCTCAATTCCATCGATCCTTACACCCAGAGAACATTTAACACTCATACCCACTATTTCATCTTCACTCGCAAATATGTTTGGAGAAAAGATTCGAGGTCCGGGGATGATTATCCTCCAGATTCTTCGAGTCATTACGATCATCAGCTTACTCTCTGCTGGTGCCGCTTGTTGGGTCCTCATCATCAAGGTCGACACTTCTGCTGGGTGGTTCTTCTTTGAAGCCCTTTCCTTGGCTCTGACAAGCTCTGCAACTATCTTCCTTATCATTTCGGAGTTGCCCTTTTGTAAAACCTACTTCCTTAACCATTGGCCTGCGTTCTCTGACGAGCGTGGTCTTACTTGGCTTGGTGCAGGTCTACTTCTCATCGGCTCAAACGTGCTTGGGAAGCTCAATTCTCCCCATAACACCAGTAAGAAGCTGGGGCTCCCCTTCTGGCGCCTTATCTTGGCCGCAGGTATCCTGACTATCACCTCTGGTGTTCTGAACATCATCTGCTCTCTCATCTTCCGAGACGGTGATATCAACGCTCGAATGATTCGAGCTGACGGCTCCCTTGCCAAGAGCCGAGATGAATCTGTACACTCATTCGGCGGCAAGCCGCAATCCGATTACAGCGCTTCTTTCCATAGTGAAAGACCCAAGAAGACTTTCATGTCCTTCTTTTGGAAGAAGAACGCCGACTCGAGCCCTCCCCCTCGACCTCACATCAGCCAACCGATCACTCGTCAACGCGACCATGATCTGGAGCGCAATGCACCTCCTCAGTACGCTCAAGATTCTGACCACGATGATCTTTCCGATATGGATCGCCGAAGCCCAATTGTCCCTGAAGTCCGACGCCCCGACACAGCACTGCACCCCATCAACATCCGTCCTAGAAGCATGAGCATGTACTCGGAGGCGCACATGTCCCGTTTTTAAGAGTAAACACAAAGACGGACGACGGGTCGAATCGTGTCTGTGAAAGGCAAGGGACCAAGCACAAAGGGAAAAGGAACAAGGGGCGTTTGGGTACAAGGAGTCGGATCTATTTTAATGCTCGAGAAGCGGAATACCCGGTGGCCATGAGGAAAAGGGCGCTGACAGATGACTTTCTTTTATATTTCCTTATAAAATTTAACTACGTTTTATGACAATTTATGAAAACACCTTCATTATGATAATGTGTCATTTCCAATCATTGATTGCTGTAATCTCTTTCCTATAAGCGCCTTACCAAGACGGTTGTGGAGGTATCTCGGGTTGCACATTGTCTCTTCATACATATGTACATGCTCTTTTAGGCTTTTTCTCCAACGCCAATAGATTCCCTCTTGAAGTTATTCCTTATTTGAGTGCGGTGGCTTAAGCAGTCAGAGTTCAGGCGATTACAGCACAAAGTATACGTGCTTGTCCTAAATGCGTGTTTAGGGCTTAACAGATACAAGGCTACAATTCGCCGAATCGACAAAGTTAAGAGACAATGAAGATACAAAGCTCGCCCTACCTTCTCTGGCTGTTAAGTTTCTTTCACATAAATCCATACAATCAAGGTCTGTTAATAGCAACAACACAAAGAAAGACCTTTCCAGACTTGAAGGAGAACTCAAGATACCGAAAATAGACGAAGACCTGGCTGTTTCGTTGCAATTGGACTTTAAATATTCTCTTTTTTCTCTGCTTTTCCTATAGTAGAGTCTGTTTGTCGTTATCTCTTCTGTTTGAAATCGACCATTGTAAAGTGGAGCCTCAGGCATCTGCCCACCCTGCTTCCCGACCACTACCTGTAGCCTGCCTCTAGCTTCGCCTAGCCCAATCATCACCATCAACATCACCTTGCCTCACACGACCAGTTGCGCCCGTCTCCTCCATCGCCATCATGTCTGGAGACTCTGCCGAGGTGGCGGAGGACTATCGCCTCGCGCTGGAGGATCTGTCATCTAATATGCGATTTGAGATTAGCAACCTGACAGTAATTGCCCGCGAAAACACTGAACATGCCCTCGCGATCGCGGAAGTTTTACAGCAGCATATCCTCAAAGTAAGCGCGGACTGATAAGTTCAAATAGTCGAACACCATATATGTCTTTGTTTCGATCAAACTAACTGTCCTATAGGCACCCCCGAACAAGAAACTCCCAGCTTTATACGTACTCGACTCGATCGTCAAAAATGTTGGCACACCATACACGCTCTACTTCGGCCGCAACCTCTTCAAAACCTTTATGGAATCATACGCAGTAGTCGACCAGCCAGTTCGTCGCAAAATGGAGGAGATGCTTAGAACATGGAAGGAGCCTGTTCCTGGGTCCATGGACAGTAGACCTGTCTTTTCGCACGAGTTGGTGCGACCGATTGAGAATGCACTCTTCAAGGCGCGAGCCGCAAGCATGCCCCAAGCGGGAATGATGCCAGGTCGACCGCGGTCTGCCGTGCCCCATCGTGATACCCCGACACCGCCTGGAATGGGAATGAGAATCCCACCACCAGGTCATCCAGTTCAACAATACACATCAAATGGAGGACAGTCATTGAGCAATGACATTCAGAACCTAATTGTGGCGAATCAGGCGGAAGCCTCGCGGAAGCCTCGAGATGCTGGTGTTCAGACTAGATTAAGAGCACTCCTTAACCTGCAGGGTATTGTGAGCAGCACTAGCTTGCCTCCGGATCAGCTTGAGCTCATTAAGAACAAAGTAAATGAACTTGCTGCTGCTGTAAACATAATGGCGCCTCTGACCCAAAGGCCGGCGCCTACTCCTCCTGTGCCTGTCCAAGCACGCTCGATGCCTCCAGTGTCCGTAGCTCATCCTCCGCCAGCAGCTCCGGCTCCGGTGCAAGAAGGTGTGACGCTTGATGCGCTCTTGGGCAAGGGAGCGTTGGCAGCCTTGATGGCAAGACAGTCGGCAACGCCTCAGAGCGCGACACCAACTCCGCAGCCGCCTCAGGTTCATCGTGAACCGCCAAAGCCACCAATGCCTACGATGTCTGCCATGCCAGCCATCGCACCTATGCCAGCAATGTCCGCCATGCCCCCGATGCCATTGATGTCAGCGACACCAACACCAACACCCGCACCGCCAACAAATGCAGCCCCCTGGAGTCTGCTTGATCAATTACGAAAGTCAGGCCTACTCCCACCTCCGCCAGTACCAGGTGGTATCAATGTGGCCGCCTTAAAACAGCCCTGCCAGCCTGCTCTGATTCGGCAGCTACATAACGACCTCGGCCAGCCTTGCACTCAGTGCGGTAGACGATTCCCGGATGATGCTGCTGGCAAGAAGAAAAAGATTGCCCACATGGACTGGCATTTCCGTGTCCACCAGCGAACCACCGAAGCCGAGAAGCGAGGCATGCATCGGAGTTGGTATGTTAACCAAAGCGTAAGTCATAAGCCCACCTCCTCAAATCCCACGGTCATTAACAATAGTATAGGACTGGCTCAAGTCGAGGGAAGTCATCGACATAGACAACGTTCCTACGACTGAAGATGTCGCTGCTGCGGCCTTGAAAGAATCCGAGGCTGCTAAGCCAAAGTACATCCCTGTTCCCGACCCGTCTCGTGGGACCAACACTGTTTGTCCTATCTGTCAAGATCGTTTTGAGAACAAATGGCTTGATACGGCACAAGAATGGGTTTGGCTGGATACAGTTCTGGTTGGTAATCGAGCATATCACGCCTCATGCCACGCAGAGGCAACACGAGATCGTGAAAACACCCCTGTTTTGGGCAAACGAAAGGCCGAAACAAACATCGCATCACCCAAGGTGCGGTCACTCAAGACATCAGCTTAAAGAGTGCAAACATTGGTACATCATACTATATATCGACTTTGGGCGACAACTGGCGTTAAGGAATCAGCATGAAAGGGATAGGCAGTAGTTGTGCATCACCATGGAGTTATGTTAGTGGAATTTTAGCATATTTAGTCAAGTCAACTGTGGAATTAGTTGTCGCCATAGTTTAGAAGAATGCAGACGAATGCATTTATATTCCGTCTTGGTAAAAAATTGTGTTGTTCGCTCCTCGATAGAAGCTAACAAATCAGGTACCGGTTCTATGGAGCCGAGAGCGGCCCGTCGTTGGTGCATTGGTCCCCGCGATTTCATACACGGACCTGACATGAACTGAACGCGTTCCACTCTATTTTATTTAGTCAGGTACAGCTTCAACCATTCACGGCTGCAATTCTACAATCCTAACATCCCCTAACGACCAACAAACCCTTGATACGACGGCCGATACCAATTCGAACGAATCCTTCAAGCTCATTTTCCGTCATTCCACAATCGGCAAAGATACGGCGATAATGGCGGTTGACTGCCCCATCTGCAACAAACCTGTGAAACCCTCAGAGATCAACAGTCACATCGATTCAGGCTGCGAAAGCTTCATAATAGATCAGGAAAAGGGATCGACGCCACCGCAAACACAAACACCACAGAGTAATTCACAAAAACGAAACGCTTCCAACTTCTTCTCTACGCCCGCCGCAAAACGACAAGCTGGCTCCGATAATCGGGCAGTGGCGCCTGCTGGAAATCTACAACCTATAACGAAGCGGAAGAGGACATACGAAGAGGGACCTGGTAATGAACTAGGAGGAGGCACAAAGACTGCTGAGAATGCGACAAACGGAGACGCTGTAAACGGAGCGAGTGGTTGGGATGCAAAAACAGAACAAGATGGCAGAGCGGTAAAAAAGACGAAGACACAACGAGCTGCGCCCTTGGCTGAACGAATGCGACCACGGACACTCGACGAGGTATGCGGACAAGACCTGGTCGGGCCAAACGGCGTTCTCCGCTCCCTTATTGAGTCAAATCAAGTACCTTCGATGATCCTCTGGGGTGCTTCAGGCACAGGAAAGACGACAATAGCACGCTGTATCGCCCACATGGTCGGCAGCCGGTTCATTGAGCTTAATGCGACGAGCACAGGGGTCAGCGAGGTAAAAAAGTTCTTCCAGGAGGCGACCAACGATCTTGCTCTTTCTGGTCGCAAGACCATAATATTTTGCGACGAGATCCATCGCTTCAACAAAGCCCAGCAGGATATATTTCTCAAGCCTGTTGAAGCCGGCACCGTGACGCTCATTGGAGCTACGACGGAGAATCCCTCTTTCAAGGTCGCCAGTGCTCTGTTATCTCGATGTCGTACCTTCACATTACAGTCACTTACGACGGAGGACGTTGTGCGTATTCTTCAGCGGGCGATCAAGGAGGAAGAGTCGGTTTATCCATCAACACCACTTCTGGACGAAGCTATGGTTACGTATCTTGCCCGGTTCGCTGATGGTGATGCTCGCACTGCGCTGAACCTCCTTGAGCTTGCGCTTTCTCTCACAACCCGTGAAGGCATTACGCAAGAAGATATTAAGACTGCTCTCACAAAGACTCTTGTCTACGACCGTGCAGGCGACCAACATTATGACACCATTTCTGCCTTTCACAAGTCAGTTCGTGGAAACGATCCTGATGCGGCACTCTACTACCTAGCACGAATGCTTCAATCCGGCGAAGACCCCCTATTTATCGCCCGTCGTATGGTCGTTATCGCCTCCGAAGATGTCGGCCTGGCAGATAATACCCTTCTCCCTCTCGCCACGGCCACATACACGGCTACCCAACAAATCGGCATGCCCGAAGCCCGTATACCACTCGCTCACTGTACCGTTGCACTATGCAACGCGCCTAAAAGCACCAAAGCATACCGTGCTCTCAACAACGCCTATGCAGCTCTTCGCGAGCCAGGTGTGGCCGGCCTCCCCGTACCTCTTCACTTACGCAACGCCCCCACACGACTCATGCGTGATTTGGGCTACGGTGCCGAATATAAATATCCGCCTAATTATCGTGATGGTCAAGTGAAGCAGACATATCTACCAGATGAGCTCGTTGGACGTCGGTTCGTAGAGGACCGGGATATGGGAACAGAAGTTGATCCAGATCTTGCGATGGGAGGGACATAATTTTCTGAATAGGGAACCTGAAATAGAATGGGTAAAGGAAAATCAAAAGGATAGAAAGCGAGTTTGCATTGTGATAGGAGTCAGGATAGGTTTGGGTAACCCTTCGTGGGTTTTGTAATATCTGTATTATAGAGACCTTACTAGAGACGACAGTCTCGCATTTATAAATTGTACAAATACCACACAATATGTATGGTTCGGTGTTCCATTATTATGCTAAGAACAATGATTCGTGAATATATGCTTTCCGCTGTATAACGCCTAAAATCGTCCCCGAAACGCCAGTTTGATGCCTATTCCTTATGTGTGTATCCTTAATCATCATCTTGCGTTAAGTCTATAAATCCAATGTCGCTCACCCGGATAATGTTAGCTCGAACTCCTTTGCGCTCTAGAGCTGCTGTCTCCCTAGCCACCAGCTCGTCACGCTTTTCAGCTTCCACCTCAACCTCTTTGAAGAACCCCACGGAGCTGGCCATTGGGATGAGTAACTTCTTCTTCCGCGCAGGCGCAGGGCTAGGGGTAGTACTTCGATTGAGCGGTGCCGATCGTTGAAGCCTCTTGTTGGGAGATGCAGGGGCGCCAGTGATGATAGAGGAGAGTGGAGCGAGATCGGAAGACGAGTCACTATCGAAGTCGTCATCGTATGTAGCTTTTGGCTTCCGCTGTTGCTTTGGAGGTGACGGTGGAGGTTTGGTGAGAGAAGGCAGGGAAGAACTAGGGTTCTTGGACTTCCTGGTAAACATGTCCATAGAAGTTTGTTTCAACTTGGAGGGTTGAGATGACTGAGAAGTAGCTGGAGGTCTTGTGCGTCCAAAACTTCGTACTGTATCTTTCAGCCTTTGCGAAGAATCGCTCGAGGCAGGAATGGTAGGCACCGCGCTAGATACTTTCTGAGCGACAGTGACACGAGCCCTTGGCCGTGGTGACGGGGAAGGTGGTGGAGAGTCTGCTGCACAGGGCGGGCTAGATGTGATGATAATCGCTTGTTGTTGTCCACCTGCAGGTCTTGGTGTCCTAGGCGTCACCTGTGAGCTGACAAGTGTCCAAGAGGTTGCAGTCTGCCTGACGGGGCTAGCCGAGGTTGACATAGGCTGCTTACTTGGCTCCAGAGGGGACGGTATTTGTAGTCGGCGAGATGTTGTCGTCGGTGCTGGTGATGTGTATCTATCGTTCTCTTTAGGCGTGCCTTCAGGTATATCTTTGGAGGCTCTCGTTGATGTAGAGCCGAGTTTCGTCGCTCGCACAAACTTGTTAAGTGCACCAGCAGACATGCCCGTCTCCAGTCCAATTTTGGACTTTTTCGGCTTTGGTTGCACAGTTCGACGAGTTGCCTTGTTCAGGTCTTTAGTAGTCGCAGAATGGACAAGCGACGGCACACTGATTCTTGCCAAGGCCTCTAACGTCCAAACACCCAGACACTCTGAAGGGTCAAACGGGGCAGGCGATTTCTTCGAGCTCACAAGCGCCTCCGTGCTCTCTTGATCCTCGACTTCGTCATCACTGTTCAATGCCAAGCCGCTCCGCCCTTGCAGGATATTTTCATCTTCCTCCTTGGACAAGTCGATAGGCACGACTTCGATCGGAACGTGCTGTAGGCGAATTTGGGGAACCAAGTCGTTTGCAGTATCTTTCCTGGTTCCCTTGACGCCTTTGACCCAGCCCTCATCGCCATCTACACCTGCCGCTAGCAGCTTTTGTACCAAGACAGCATGCGAAATCACTTTGAGAAACTTGAGGGCGCCAATACGGAAATCCCAGCCGAAAACTTCTCGTGTAAATTCTCTGAGGTCCTCATGTAGAATATCACGTCTTAGATGAACCTTCTCGCGGATCTCGTTTAGACTGGACTCGGGCGACACAACTGGATGTGTATAGTAGCGCAAAATCTTGAAGTCGGGGAACTCTTCCGGTATCGCCAGGGCTTTGTTTCGTCGCTTGAAGTGTCCTTTTTCGTTTGTTCGAAGTTCGTGTGTCAAAGAGTCTTTCCAGGCCTGGATTCCTTCTTTATCAACTGCCTTTAACCGACAGACATGTTTGCCAAAACCAGCCTTGGCAGCCTCTACAGCCACCTTGATTCCACAACCGGGAATTCCGTTAGGATCGTAGTCACCGCCACTCATCAAGGCGACAAGCACCATGCCTTCTCGATCCAGGCCCTGCTGTTCAAGTTCCATCTTGTCTGTATCAAATAGTGAGACATGTGTCGGTGTGGTAGAACGCTTCGATTGTGGACTCCATCGGCGCAGCATTCGGGTACATCCAAACATCAGAGCATCGACATCCTCGGTTAGGACGACGTCAACGATACCGTGCCTTTGCAGCAGCGCGCATTCTGCTTCAGCTTCTCCCGGCGCATCGTGAATGTTGCAACCGAACAGTCGAATTAGTCGTTTTGCCTGTGCATTTGCGAAAGAACTGCCCCGGCCAGACTTTTTGTTCCGCTTGATTTCGGGCTTATATGGGCCGTCGAAAACGAAGATGGGTTCGACTGGACACGCTAAGAGACGAACAAGACGGTAGAATAAAGTGCGAATCTCGGGGTTTGTGCCGCCTGATCGATATTAGAGAATAATTCCACAACTTTCATGTTTACTTGTGAGATATACCTTGGGCTGCCTGATTTTGGAACTGCCAGATGGCGATATCAATGGCAATCCGTAAAGGCCGTCCTGTCTTCTCTAAGGACTCGGCGGCGAGTTTGAGTAAGGAGACTCGTTCACCTTCGCCAATCTCCTGATAGATCCTAAAATAATTAACACAAGTTTCGATGTGAGATTTGTCATTCTTACCCTTTGATACCCATGTCAGCATCAGAAAACCTATGAAGCAATCTGCTTCATTCCTCTCTAAATTTAATAGTCGATGATGTAGGTTGCGGTTCACGGTCTTGGCCCCACGTCGCTGCGGTTACCAAAACCGTCTGTTTTCTTAGTCGGCAGATCGGCGCTTAAAACGCCGACGTTTGAAGATCTATCAGCCAATCAGCGTTAAGTTACACGGTTACGCCCAGGCCAGGCCAAGCCAGGGCATCTCATCGCCAACATTTTGAGGGCAAGAAGAAGGATTGAAAAAGACACGAAAAAACACAGAAAATTGTCACTTCATCTACCATGGCCTCAGGCGCAGGTCCTACGCTTGCCCATCGAACTGTGACCAGTATCCGTGGAGGTCCTGCTCAGGGGCCAGGTCCCTCCGCTCCACACACCCCAAATCGCTCCTCTATTACTTCCATCTATGGTTCGCCGTCGGCTGTTCGTGCTGATGATGATATCATCATTATTGAGCTAGGCTCGCGTCATATCAGAGTGGGATTCGCTGGCGATACTTCCCCAAAGGCAACCCTTCAATGCAGTCCTGAAGATCAACGTCGAGCTGGAGACTTTCGAGGATGGCAACTACCGAAACGGTCAGGCGGGTTGCACTGGTCAAAAGAACATGAGTTCTGGCGATATGACTTGAGAGATATCGAGCTTGGCTTATACCAGGATAAGCTGGAACGTGTGTTACACGATGCCTTCTCAAAGTAGGTTGTACTCAAAAGTTTCTGGTGAAAGTTGCTTACAACGATACAGATACTTGCTCATCGACTCCAGACCAAGAAGACTTGGACTGGTCTTGGACTCTGGAGTGCCCCTACCATTATTAACAGCCTCTCTGGATACCATGTTCAGCAAGTTCCAGTCACCTACTATTTCTCTCATGTCAACGCCATCCATGTCTGCCGTCTCGGCAGGTGTCAGATCTGCCCTTGTTATAGATATGGGGTGGGCGGAAACCGTTATTACCAGCGTCTACGAATATCGTGAAGTCAAAACTACGCGCACAGTCCGCGGTGGCAGAGCCCTTCTTGACGCCTTGTATACGACCCTTGAAGGCTCAATACCAGGAGAGCACGATGTCACCAAGAAAAGAGCTATCAATTTCGAAGAATGCGAAGATATCATGTGTCGCTTGATGTGGTGTAAGCCATCAGAGTTCCGATTATCTCAACGGCAGTCAAGTCAGCTGGAGACAGTGGACGAGCAGGAAGAGATCGACGAGGACGAATCTACGCAAGCTGGCGTGCCCACCGGAGTTGCTCAAATACCCATCACCACAAGTTCTCGTCCACTGACGGTGGAACTTCCTTTCGAGAAACTTGCTGAGGTTTGCGATGACACTTTCTTCGACCCTTCAGCAGACCGGGCAACATTTGACGACGATGAACTACCCCTACACCTGCTATTATACAGCCACCTTTTACAGCTACCACTAGATGTACGAGCCATCTGCATGTCTCGCATATTATTTACAGGAGGATGCTCCAACATCTTGGGTATTAAGCAAAGAATCATTGATGATCTTACAGCCATCGTGGAAAAGAGAGGATGGGAGCCCGTGTTTGGTAAGGTCGTGGAGAAGCATCGCAACACCGCGAGACTTCATCAACAATCCAGCGCTTCATCTCCGACTGAAAGTTCTCCGCCGGCATTACAGGCTGAAGATGAGCCAAAAAAACCATCCAAGAGCGCAGCAGATGCAAAGCCTGAGCATGACCCGATCGAGGCAAAGGTTGTGCGACAAAGAGAGACGGTCCCACAACTCAAGGGCCAGATACGTGTGCTTCATACTCTCGGACCCTGGATTGGCGGCAGTCTACTCTGCCAACTCAAGGTGCCAGCCATGGCGATTATCGACCGTGAAGCATGGCTACAGCAGGGTGTTAATGGAGCTTCTCGGCCGAATGAGGTGGACTACAAGGCACAGCAGCGACAAAGCGTGCAGGCTGGAGGATATGCTCGGGGAGGTGGAGGACATCACGGCAACTGGACATTGGGAGTATGGGGCTCGATATAGCTCTAGGAAATCTGAGATATCATGACATGAAATGAGAAGATGTTTTTACCTATTGGTGGAGATGATGAAAATGGAGAGTTACAGTGGTAGAGGCCGCAACTACATGACCATCAAATACCCGACCGACTAGCAAAATGACTCTACAATAGATTCAATTACACTGTTAGTTCTATGCCAAGAATGAATTCTTTTTCGAAACCTGATGATGTTGTGTTATGGTGGTCCCCAGCTGCGAGCTCGGGTAATTGCATTAAGCAGGCTCTCCACTGTTAAGGCTTCGGCTGCCGACGTCAAGCTCTAAACTCGCTGATCAGCTCTAGAATCTCAGTTATGCTTCATATGGGTTGCTCACCAACAATTCAGCAGCCACCATGAACAGGATATTACCGCGTCTACGGTGTCGCAACCTACAGACGAGGCTACACAAGAGTCAATATCACCCAGTCTTGGCCCGCAGCTTCGCAGACGTCAAGCGACCTCCCTCGGCGCCAAAACCAATTGTCGATATCAAGCACATTCGACAACATGCTGAGCTTTATCAGCAGACTTGCGTAGAGCGCAATTATCGCAAGCAAGCGCAGAACCCAGCAAAAATATTAGAACTGCACGCCAGATGGCAGGATCTCCAGCGACAAGGCCGCGCTCTGCGTGAGCGATCGAATCTTTTGCGGCGTCAACTTGCGAACCCGGCAACTAGCAGCGGCGATGAGGATCTCAAAGAAGTGCGCCAATTGACCCGTGAGCAGATCCAGGATGAGGCGCGACAGCTCAAGCAGGACCTTTCCGCCATTGAAAAGGGAGAGTCGCAGGCGGTTACTCAGATGGAAGAGCTTGCTCTGGAATTACCCAATCTCACTCATCCAGATACTCCCAAGGGAAGTGAGTTTGAGGTCATGAGCTATATCAACGATCCACCCACTTTCACTGAATCCCCCGAGGATAAGATCTGGCGCTCTCACGTCCACATCGGCTCTGAACTTGGCATCTTCGACTTCGCTGGTGCTGCTACTGCCTCCGGATGGGGCTGGTATTATCTTCTCGGCGAGGCTGCCCAGCTCGAGCAGGCCTTGGTTCAATATGCACTCGCCGTGGCAACTCGTCATGGCTGGACACAAGTGTCGCCTCCTAGCATGGTCTATAGTCACATCGGTGCTGCCTGTGGATTCCAGCCCCGTGATCTCAATGGCGAGCAGCAAGTCTACACAATCTCTCAAACAGCCGATGATGCCGAGCGTGGTGTTCCTGAGATGTGCCTCACTGGAACCTCCGAGATTGCTCTTGCAGGAATGAAGGCCAACACCAACCTCGACTCCGAAGATCTGCCTCTTAAGCGTGTTGCTGTCTCACGCTGTTATCGCGCCGAAGCCGGTGCTCGTGGTGCTGATACCAGGGGTCTCTACAGAGTACATGAGTTCACCAAGGTTGAGATGTTCGCATGGACAACACCCGATGAGGACGCTTCTCAAGATGTTTTCGATGAGATGCTTGATATCCAGACCGAGATCCTTTCCTCGCTCGGTCTACACTGCCGTATTCTCTCAATGCCATCTCATGACCTTGGCGCCTCAGCCACCCGCAAGATCGACATGGAGGCTTTCTTCCCAAGCCGCCGCGAGAATTGGGGCGAGGTGACATCAGCCAGCATGTGCACCGACTACCAGACCCGTCGCCTTGGGACACGAACCCGTCTCGATGGAAAGCTCGCCTTCCCCTGGACGGCCAACGGTACAGCGCTGGCTGTTCCTCGTGTGATAGCAGCTCTTCTAGAGAACGGATGGGATGAGGAGGCCAAGACTGTTACCGTCCCAGAATGTCTGCGACCATGGATGGATGGCAAGGAAAAGATTGGTCTCGGTGGTCGTCGCTCCAGCGTCGATCGCGTGTAAGTTTGGATGAATGGGATGAAGCATGGTTTTGATTGCATGCGTGTACGAGTTAGGAATCTATGGAGGCACAACTGCTATGAAAATGATATCATATTTTAATACAAAAGACAAGGCCTGATCGATTAGTTCAATCCATGTTACGAACTTGAGGTTATTCTCTATTGAAGTGACGATCTACCGCAAGTAATGTAATAGAAGCATACGCTAACGTCTATAATAAGTATCCTCTAATACATACAGCTCTCATTGCCATATCAAATTCTTAACTTTCTTCTCCCAGCCCGGCATCCGAAACTCGATTCCTGGACTCCCTCTCCATCGATACCACCCACACATCTTCTTCATGGCTCCAAGCCAACCCAACTCCTTTCTTCTCCAAGCTTTACCTCTCGTCCCATCCCCTCGATGCTGTACCACGTACACACCTCCATCGGAAGCCGTAGTCAACTTAGCTTCTCCCCGCTCTGGGTCGCCACTGCTATGGTACTCCCGTCTTCGTGGTGTGCGGTTTGCTTGGAATCGTCTATTATGGTCCAGATCGAGAATTTCGGTGGCTGCTACCTCCATCCATACATCCAACGTTCGGAGGTGGTCTGCATAGATAACGAGTATTGCGAAGATCGAGCATAGGCCTGATGCAAGCCAGAACACCCAAAATGATGAACCCTCGGGGCCATATGAGCTCTCGATAGAGAGAATTCCAGATACAACCGTCAAAGGAAGCAGGATACCTCCAAGGTAGGCTATCCGATCAAGACTCCGAGAGTTGGCATCTTTGGGTTCATCTTGAGCTTGCTGAGCATGTGCTTGAAGTGCGACCGTAACAGAAATCTGAACGCGTCTTTGAAGACGTTCTGAAAGATTTGCCCAGTCTGCGGATGTGATTGTGCTGAACTCGCCTCGACGCTCCATGCTTCGTGTGGTATCGGCGTTAGTCTCAAGGGCGCGGGCGATAGTCCATTGAACATCCACTGAGTCAGATCCCAGAGGAGGTAATGAATCTAGTTTTTGAAGCCATGCGTCGTAGATAGTCTCTGCGACAAGACCTTCTATAGGACGTATGTCGATAAGGGCTTGCCAAAGGGAATCTTCCAGCCCTGATCGCTTCAGGGGTCGTCTCCCTTGCTTGATACTGTCCGGACGAGTATTACTCGGTATCCTTAGGTGCCGATGGGGTCTCTGAGATATGCGAAATGGAAGGCCATCGAGAAGAAGGATAGGAAGCCGCTCCTTAATCATAAGCGATGCGCGACATATCCTAATGCCTTCGTCTTGGTCAGAATCATCGTCGTCGTCCTTCTCTTTGGTCTCATTCTCGTTCTCTTCCGATCTTTTCTTTCTCACTTCCATCTCAGGAAACTCCCAAACCCATCCTACCCTTTTCTTATCCAACTCCATTCCTAATAACATGCCCATGTCGCATTCACCTCTCACTACTGCCATCTTCCGCCAGCCCGGTCTTTCCACCGCCACCATCTCTTCTTGGAACTCATCAGCACTAAGTAGTTCCTTCTGTCGACAGGTTTGTGTGCTCCATTCTAGGATATAAGGTCGAGAAAGTTGTGGTCTGCCGGCGCCGGGAATGCCCCGATCCGATGAGTGCCGGCGGGTCCGGTGTCGGGGCTCAGGAGCCGGATAGTGTCGTGACATAGACTTGTTCTTTTACGAAGCCAGTAATTAAAGGAAAGAATAGGTTAAAAAACTTAAACCAACCAGATGTGTTGTGAGAGAACTCTTTTGAGACCATGTTAGCTCGATATCGTGGGAGTCTCAGTCTTTTGAGTCTTTCCAAAGCATCTCCTCTTCGACCTCATGAGCACAACTTTCGTCATGCGAAAGGCTCTCAAGACATATCTTCTCCATAATTCCACAGGCAGTTAATGCTTCCATCTGAGGCTTTAGGGGTCTCGGAGGGTCTCAGCTAGGCAGATGTTCCCCTGCGCCTCTATCAGCAAGTGTTGAAGTATGGTCATGTGCCCGTGTTTTGCACAGATGACCCAGGCGACCAAGAAACGTCAACACGCGACATATTCACCTGTGAAAGAAATTATAAAGCATTTCATCGCCATTATATTTTCCAGTTATGCGGATGTGTCTCTGAGTCATGATGTCCTACACTTGCATTGATAACTCGCGCAATCAGATCAACTTATATCACTTGAGACATCATCGGAGTCATGCCTTTAGTTCTATAAGCTAGCCTTCGTTCGTGCATGGCTCATCATCTTTATTGAACGGTAACTTTACATAGCATGACTCTTTCCCGCTCTTCCCAAACGCCAGACCAGACGCCATTTTGACGACGATAATCAAAGGATGCTGAGACGTCACCTCTTGTCTCTTTCATCAACTCTACCCTTCCGTCTCCATCTCTCTCTCTGTCTCTCTTTATCTTTTTCGTTCTTTCTTCTTCTCCTCACTCTTACAAGTGATCGTCCAAAGGAGTGTCATAGTGTGTCAAATGACGCTAGAAAAATAGAATAGACGCCCCAGTGCAATAATCTCAAGTGGTAACCCCGTGCGTATACGTGCGACATGTCCAATCGAGGATCAAGGTCAACTATCAATAACAATGTTCCGTACTTCCTAAAGTCGCTGTTGATGTTTCAAATTCATCGGTGATGATCGTCGTCTCCGTCGTGGTGCAAGGTGACACTGTTGAACTCGAGGAACGGGTCGGCAATCTCACCACCGGGTGTGGCCAGTCCACTATCCAGTGGCACTCCTTGCATCGTTCTTGATCCCGAGAGGTCGACACTCTCACTTTCCTTCACATTTCGGAAGTTGACTGTGTCGACTCCTCGGCCAGCGTGAGGAACAATCGGTGGCTTCATATGTCGAATCAGTGCCCATTGGGTCGTTCTGAAGAAAGGATGCGCCTTGATGTCGGATGCACCGGCTCGGGCACCAAGTCGTCGGTTCTCGTCCTTGATCAGAAGTTTTCGTATCAAAGATTTGCAAAGGCTATGTTTGGTTAGAAAACAGGCTCCTGAGGCTTAGCATAAGACTTACTTGGTGATTTGTGGTGCACCAGAATGGTCTGGGAAAGGAATATCTTCCCTCAGGATATTTGCGAAAGTTGCATTACGGTTCTTGCCCTTGAAGGGAGTAGTACCGTAAAGCATCTCGTAAATAAGAATACCCAAAGTCCACCAGTCGACCGCACTTGTATGGCCACTGCCCTTAATTACCTCCGGCGCGATGTACTCTTCTGTGCCAACAAAGGAGTTCGTCCGGAAGTTGGCGATACATGAGCGGGTGTCGATGGTTGGCAGAGCGTCGGTTCGGGCTCCATTCTTGCCAACAATCATAGTTGGCTTGCCACCAGGGTCTGACTGCTTGGACAAGTCAAAGTCCGAAAGCATGATATGGCCTGACTGGTGAAGCAGAATGTCTGTTATAATGGTCAGCGGCAGATTTGTAAGCACGACTTCTCAACATACTCTCAGGCTTGAGATCTCGGTAAATGAATCCCATGAGATGCAGATATTCCAACGCAGCTGTCACCTCGGCGGCATAAAATCGCGCATCCTCTTCAGGAATACATTTTCCAGGCCGTGTTTGAAGAGCGCGGAAGAACTCGCCACCACTGCAGTACTCCATGCACAGGTATAGGTAGTCCTCTGATTGGAAAGAGTGATACAATGTGACAATGAACGGGTGGTTACTCGTCGCAAGAATCTCCTGCT
This sequence comes from Fusarium sp. PT, assembly GCA_021020635.1. Classification (NCBI taxonomy): domain Eukaryota; kingdom Fungi; phylum Ascomycota; class Sordariomycetes; order Hypocreales; family Nectriaceae; genus Fusarium; species Fusarium sp. PT. The sequence continues at coordinate 3,513,433 of JAHMRZ010000002.1, read as the reverse complement.
CTGCAAGAGCTCGCTTGATCTTGTTTCGCTTGATCATTTCCTTCTTGCTCAGTACTATAGACGGTCAGCTACGGTCGTGGTTGGGATTGTGGAGTGTTAGCATACTCTTCATAGCATAAAGCCTGCTGCTCTTCTTCTCCCTTACGAGATACACCTTACCAACATCTCCCTTTCCAATAAGTTTGATCTTGTCGAAGCTAGAAGGACTAACTTCAACATTTCGGACCTTGATGGAATTGGAGCTGTAGGTTCGGCGGAAAGCCATCGACATATTGGGAGGGGGTAGAGCAGCAAGAACATCGTCGGGGTTGGTCGACTTGGTCATCTCTTCAACTTGCTGAGCCTTGACCGACTCTATGAGACCAAGCGCGCCTGAACTTGACAGGAGAGGATCTTTACCAAGCTCAGCAGTCGCAGGACGCTCATTGTTGTTGTTCTCATTCTTGGAGAATAGACCCTGCGCATTGGGTGCACTGGCGACTCTTCTAAGTCTCCGGGCAAGTTCCTCTTTAGTTTCGCTGGTCGCCTGGTCTGTCGCGGTGTTGCCATCGGGTCCCTGAATTTTAAGGGTTGGCGTGTCCGGAGGGCTCGGGGGAACAGAGTCGGAGTTATGGTGACGCAATCCCGGTTGGCCTTGATGAGCAAAGTAAGGGTTCGCATGTGCTGTAGGGCTCATAGCTTCGTCCAGCTGGTTGCCTTCGCTAGCCACGGTGTGCGCGCGCAGACGGCCGACTGTATTACTAAAGAACTTGGTATGACGGGATTTTGATGGATCGGGGGTCGTGGCAGCCGAAGTAGCCTTTTCCTTTTCCTTTTCTTTATCCTTATCGCTAGAAGCACTGCCGGTGCTACCTCCAGTGTTCATGCGAAAGAAGTTGCGCAGGCGGTGGCTAACCTGGCCAGGGCCATTGGAGGTCTTTTGAGACGGCATAGCGACAATAGCGTTGCTGGGTGCGTCAAGAATGATATAGACGGAAACAGATTTGTTGGGTGTTCGATTATAGATTCGCTTCCATATTCGACGGAGTAGGCAGTTGAGAGGCGAGGAAAGATTCTGGTTATGATGTTGATAAAGGCGACGTGGGGAATAATTGTTTCGCAATGAAGTCGCGGCTGAGAGAGAGACTCGCGATGGTTCGAGATAGAATATGAAAGTCGAATTGACTCTGAGATGGAGTGGATGAAGCTGCTGAAGATAAAAAAGTGACAGAGGAATTCAGAGCAGTACCACTGGTGAAGAAAAGGGAGGAAGAAGACAGCGGGATCTTCAGAGGAATGACGCTGGCCTTGAGACTGAGACTGGGTCAGGCTATGGGTCTGGTCTGGTCTGGTCTGGTTCTTGATTTGGGAATTGGATTGGAAATGGGACATGGGAATGGGGGCGGCGCCGGAGACTTTTTCTGCCTGAGGCATGACTAATACTAACCCCCAGTTGCCAGTTCCCGAAGAATGTCGACTTCGGCCCCTCTCTATCGGCTGCCCGCTATGGAGCTAAGCTCACTTTTAGTGCCCTCGCATAGCTCAGTTCGCCTTACAAGTTACAGGCACCCTGTGGCTTAGATGCTCACTACCTAGGGAACCTTGGTCTTGGTAACGTTAGCTTAGGCGAGCTTTGACTTCGCTTGATTGATTATCTTACAAAGCCGCTTGCCCCTTCGGCAACTCGGTCTCGTCCACCATCCGCAAACTCCGGTTGAGAAAGGAAAACAATTAGGAAGAGAGGGCTTTACGGACTTGGCCAGAAAACTCAGCCTCCTTTCAAACATGCTGTGAGTAGAGACTTTCTCTAGCAGGCTGGTATGTCCACCAGCCAATCTGTTTGAGGGTACTGCAGGGCGGACGAGCCACTAAATGGGTAGGGTCAGAATCGGTCACTGCGCTAGAATCATGAGGCGCATATAGCGTGTCTCTAGATCGGAATAGAAAACCCAGCGGGTTCTCAAAACTGGTTCCCGCGGCCTGGGGTTGCGTGGATTCTCGAGGATCCCCTTGCCTCTCTCTAAGTTAGATGATCCAGTATACACATCACCAGATGAATGAGGTGACTCAAGACTCGACAACATCAAACACCCTAGTAGCTCGTGATAGGCCCATGAACAGGTAGACAGGGCTTGAGAGGTTGCTTCGTTGAGTGACAGATGTACAAACGACCGGGGTGCAGAGACGAAGCACGCGCAATTGTACAATACTATCGTAGCTTTAGAGGTGGCTTCGGGATCTAGACTCAATGGAGCACGTCGTACGAACCTTAATGCTCACCAGCAGTAAATACGTGGTACATACTACAATGCCTCAGATTGTGACAATTATGCCTCTTATAGATCCAAAGAGAAACAGTGAGCGTGCAAAGATGCCGATGATCTCCTAACTTTTATGTTTCACATGTAACGTCTTCTCAATATTGTATTAACTACACGTTCACTGCTCTGTATATTCCTACCTGGTTTGTTGAGGAAGCTGTGCACGGAACTGCAAAACTACCCTGGACGAGTGGCATGGTGAAGGCTCAACCATCGTTCACGGATCGCCGATACTAGCCTGCCGCACCTACCAGCATTATGCAATAGAACTGAACGTGAAGTAGGTGAACACACGTACTTACGGTTAACATCACACCTATGATATGTTAACATAAGCAAGTCGAGTGCAAATGGAAGAGTCGACTGGCCACCCACTTGTTGAGAGATGAATGGCCCAACTACTCTAACCATCCCGATTATTATCAATCTTTAGTAAATGTATGCATACCGAGCGAAAGGTACAAATATGCAATACAGTATAAGCCATCCCAGGCCAGCATCACGGTTTAGATATAAATGGGATAAACGCAGAGCTTGAGAGTTACGATCAAGCAAGTTGCAATGAACAGCAAGACGTCTACCTACTCAAGGGGCTGAAGTAAGCGGTTTAATGGCGTTTGGTTTCCGCTCTGTCCAGAATTATGACGATGTGTCTTTGAAGAACAGCCTTTCGTTGGAGTAGATCTGATGTAGCTTTCCCACAAAGGTTCATCGTTACGTGGTGACCGAGGTGTCACCGATACATGTCTGGTTGATGCCGCTTCATCGATTATCCAGGCATTCATTCCGATTGCACATCAGATGGGAGATTCGAAAAAGACACAACGAAATATACACATTGATGTAGAGCTCGGTGGTAGAAATTTGAGTTACACGCCTCTATACCTAGATCGCAGGTCTCGATGTGGCCTCTATGATATCCTCTTCTTGGTGACTAGCCTCTCCATCCCACGATCTCATGGTCTGGCTATCTGGTTAGTATATAGTTGTGGGTTTCTTATCTCCAGCAGCACGTATCAAGTGCATTTAGATCTATAATTGTTTCCTTACGATTCTCGTGTTAGGGTTCACGAAAGTTAGAGAGGACACGTACGTACTCAGTCTGAACCTTGTTTCAATAAAATATAAATGACACCATATACTCCTTCTAACAGTTGAGAATTCAGTCTACAAAATCTTCCCAGTATCAAACACGCAAGCGTACTGCTCTCTATGGTAAACTTCATCTCCTGTCTGTCATGCACGATGGCCTGAATTAACAACTTCGCTAGAGAACATACTATACGCACCATACGAAGTTTGATAGCTGGCAAATATCACCAACACGATGGAGCCTGAAACATGTCACCGCATCATCCGCCCTTGGTTGTTGAGTATGGCCACCCGGTGTTATTACGTCCAGTCCGAGATTTTCCATGTCCCCGATCGATTGGGCTTTTTCTTCCCCGGCTCACCTCCACTCCAAGCAGATGAGGCTGAGAGATTCATCGTGCTGCTAGTTGCGCTATCTTTCAATAGTTTCGTGATGGCAGTTGGCATACTTGTTACATTACACAACGATGCCTTTGAGTGGAAGTGCGTCAGGGCTTGTTTAGAGCTCCAATGCATAGGTGTTGGGGGCTTTTGGGCTTTGGCATGTTTTGGTCCTTACCGCAACCCTGATTACGACTGGGGGCCTTGGGAAATACGGGAGAAGTGATGGGCTCTGTGAAAGTGGGAAGCTTAGATACTTGAGCATACTATGATTGTTTTGTCAAACGCTATCATATACTGAATTATGCGACACTTTCAGCACATACGACCAAAGGTAGTGGAAAATACGGGATCCCGTCCGCTCTCCCATAGTCAAGCCACTAACCGGCGGATTAGTAGTTGGGTCGGTGACGACCAGCGAATCCCCGCTGTTGTATGTTTTTTGGTGATAGTCGCTTTTGGTGTTTTGACCAAGTGGACCACCACTACCAGATGGGTGGAGCACATCGTTTTGTGCAGACGCTTCAAATATTAAGATGTTTGTTTTTACCTATGGCTTAATCTTAAGGCGAGAGTTATCAAAGGAAGAAAAGAGAAGCACGAGATGGAGTATCCTCATAGTAGCAATATGATGCAATTCGTACAAGTACAAAAAAATATCTATCTAATCAACTATATCTGGGCATTCACTTCCACTGCCTTTGCATTAACTTGAGCACGATCAGCCTGCTCCATTGCTTCTTGACATTCTTTCAACCGTAAAACCGATTCTAATGTGCCCGAATGATCTGGCCCATGTACCTTTGTGCGAAGCCGGACGCATTCCTCCAACAACCTTTTCGCATCACCAAACATGTCCACATCAGGATACAAGTGTCTTGTATCGGCCGAAAACTCACCCAGCATTACCCAAGTCTGCGCCAGTTTCATCATGCGGTTGATCGTCATGGGGTGTTCTTCACCGTGAACTCTCTTGCTGGCCTCCATCACTTGAATCTGTAGGTCCTCTGCCTCCATTGTTTCACCTTCATAATAAAGCGTCATCGCCAAATGACTTATGCTTCTGAGGGTAGCCGGATGTTCTGCACCGAGGGTCCTCGTGTTTGCATCTACAACGTGCCTTTGCATCTGTTCCCCTTCCTTGCCACCAAGTGTTACCCCTAAATCATCCATCGCCTGGATTGTGTCGACGTGATCTTCTCCCAGAATGCGCTTCCTGACCTCAAAAATGTGAGTATATAGCTTAGCTGCTTCATCGGCTTTATCTTGACTGTTGAAGTTGGAAGCTAGCATGCTCATTGCCTCGAGAGTTTTGTAATGTTCTTCTCCATAAAGTCGCTTCCATGTTTCCATAACGGCCACCACTAATCTCTCTGCTTCTTCCAATTGGCCTTTGTACAGAAGACAGACCGAGAGATCATATTTCAAGACCATGGTTTCGATATGCTCTTCTCCAAGTAGTTCTGAGCGAATTGGGATACCCTCTCGCTGTAACCTTTCCGCTTCAGTGTACCGGCCCTGGAAGAGGAAGAATCCCCCAACTCGATGAAGCATAGACGCCCGGAGAAGCCTATCCTCATCACATTCGACCGACTGCAAGTCTAGAACAGAAATTGCGTGGGGGAGGTATGCAGTGCATGTGTCAACCTCCTCAAAGTCACCGTAAGGATAGAATTCCGATACCGAAAGCAGAGCGTCTCTTGCAAACGGTGTCATGATTCCTTTTCGAATCAACCAAGTTCGAGTCACCAACTGTACAAGGCGATGCATATTGTGGTCACCTCCTTTTTCAGCCCGAATGAAGCAGAAGGCCTTGAGAACCCCCAGTGCTTTGACAAGCTGCATCCTGATATTTGACTCGGCCCGCTTCTTCTCTTCGCTGTAAAACTCGAGGAACTCTAGAGGTATCGCTTGCCGATCGAACAGGCTCATCAAAGAAAGGAGTTCGCCTGCGAAGGGGTACTCTCGCTCGATCTGTTGGAAGGACAGCATCCAGGTTTGGGCGACGGCGCGTGGGGTATCTGAGTCTCTGCCAACAGTCTCAAAATCCTCGCTCAGAAGGTCGATAAGATCCTTGTCACTTCCGTCCAAGAGTTCAAGGTAGTCGTTGACAGTGATGGAGTTTTCTTGGATAAAAGCCGCTGCTTGTACCAGTGCGAGAGGGAGGAATTCTAAGCGGGATGAGAGTTGGAGCAAGTCCTCCTTGGACTCATCTCCTTGATGTAGTCCTTGTTGCAAAAGTTGAATTGCCTCGTTCTCATCCATTTTGCCCACCTCGATAGGACGCTTGCCCTTCATAAGCCTTGAGCCCACCTGCATGTTCCTCGTGGTAATGAGAATAGTGCCCTGGGAGCATTCCGGTATGAACTGGCCTAAGCTATCCTCGTTACTGGTCACGGACTTGGACGAGTTGTCGGCTTGAGGAAAGAAGAGTCGCATATCATCGGCATTATCAATGATCATTAGCCACTGTCCACTTTCCCTACTCTCTAGCCAGTCTTTTACTTCTGACAAGGCATCAAAACTCGGATCTTCGTGACCTGGGATCTTACACTCCCTTGCGATATTGGTGTATGCTTGTGAGAAGCGCTCTATACTACCGGCATGGACCCAAAAGACTGATATATCCTTGAAAGTCTCTTGTAGCCAGAATGAGTAAGCCAGTACGATCTGAGTTTTTCTATTTTGCATTAGTGCATTTACTCATGAAAAGGTTCGTGGAGCGTACCCAATTCCACCCAGACCGTGAAGTGCAGCTCTCAAATGTCCTTTACTCTGTGATTGAGTATTTGTATGACCGAGCTGATCTCTCAATAGTTCAAGTATCTCAGACCTTCCCACAAAGTCTGGGTTATAAGTATATGGAATGAGGCCTGGAAAGAATTAGCATAATCTTGGTCAAGTGGCCTCCCATCACATACAGTGAGCGACATGAGCGCTTTTCTGAGGCTTGCTTTCAACCTCCTGTATCTTCTTCGTCCAACGCTTCAGCTCCCCGCAAATCGCTTCAAAGCCAGGCTCATCAGAATAAGCAAACTTCGTCATCTCAGCATGGTTCTTATGTATGCCTATTGCGTTGTACCCGGGAAGTATTGCCGAATGCTTTGGAACGACCATTCCGTATTGCTTGGTGGGTAGTTCTTCGTAGAAACAAGTGATCTCTATCATACTGGACTCATCTTTACGGCGTGCCATGAGAAGAGCATGGAAGCTGTCTTGAATGCGTGCCAAGACTTCTGAGTCTCGTGTAAGGACATGGACGATGTCGCTGTTGGTCTCTTTAAACAACCCCACGGAACGGGAGACTAATTCTCCAAATTTGGCGAGACTGGATCCATGATGCGGCGTTCCAAGAAAGATAACGCCGCGTGTAAAGTTGACAATGTCTTGGAGATGCTGTTCAGATCGTTGTCTTGCTGTTACGAGCGCCTAGCAAATTCGTAAGCCAATATGACCGGTTCATGGAGGAAGTGATCTTACATCTTGGCAAACAAGCCCACCAAGACTATGACAAACAAAAATGATAGGCCGTTGATTCTGATAATGTTAATTGGATCAGGCAAGAATGCTTGAATAGATGCTTACTGTATTGTCGCTCTGTCGAAGAGATGCAAGAGCCGTCACGAGATTAGCCGCGTGGTTAGAGATTCGATTTTGGGAAGGGACATCTTCTTTGCCGACAACAGTTGCATCGTAAGAGTAAGTGAGGACCCTAGCAGTTCCTATTTCTAAAGGCAGCATGGTTTTGGGCCATGGTTCATTCACTGTTTGGTCTTTCCATGTCTTTAAACAGTCCCCTTTAAGGCCGTGGACAAAGACGATACTAGGCATAATGGTCAACTAACAGTCCACATCTTGTACGTAAAGAACTTACTCAATATCATCGCACCCAGAACTATGTAAAACTTGAATACCAGAGTAGTGCTTCGTCGTTTGAGGTCGAGTGGGGGGCTTTGTTGATGGTTCTGAAGCCGACTTCTCGTGAGGATTATAGGTCTGGTTCGACTTGGTACGAAATACTCGCCGAAAAGAAGATAACATTTTTTAAATAATCCTAAGGAATTATGCAAGAAAGATGAAACCGAAAAGTACAAATTTGACAAGCCTGAGGGTTGATGGAGTTTCATAAGAATACTACAACACATCATTGCTCTAAGCGCCCATCTCATCTGCAGATGCTTGTAAGCGCCTGGCTTCTGGGAGTGCAGCGGGACCATGTCTCATGAATACTGACGTTGGATTCATTCGTCGAATGAGACGTGCAGTTTATGCAGGGTATAGTAGTTAAAGTCGAGCCAACAGTCCAATAACTAAGATAATAAAGCTAGCACAGGATCGAACCAAATACGCAACGTTGACAAGACGAACAACGACAATACAGTACAAAAGGCCACGAACTAAACTATTTCCGCACAACTGAGAAAATTATCGCGATCGCTAATTAACTGCTCAATAGAGCCAGGACAGGAAAGGGGTTCGAGCCACCTGCGATGTAAATGCAGGTTTTTATCAAGCACCGATACAAAAGGACAGGTTTTCACTATGATGCCACTCGTTGAACATCACGGAATGTAAATTAATATTGATACTTGGCATTTAACTATTCGATTCGTAATTTGAAGTGCCGTAGTCGATGAGTTCTAGTGTAGTTACATCTCGTTGGAAAAGTTCCGACAGTAAGGCAGCTCGAGATCTACCAAGTTCTCCTCCTATATGAATGAAAGTTGTTTGTGTTTTTACCAAATTTAGATAAAGATGTAGAAAAGAGGAAACTATTACAACTTACGGTTCCTATAGATACAGACTCATTAACTTCCCTTCCACGTCCAAATGTACATATTTCTTTTTCTTCGAATGAGCCGAGACAAGTTTGAACCCGGGTAGAAGAAGTCTTCATAGTATGGGGGGTCTAAGTAATCCAAACAGTGGTATATCCCGTCCTAGTCTTTAGTCTCTAAACAACTGTTATGACCGTATACTATACCCTTTAGAAATTAGAAGTGACAGATGGCATGGTAACTGTGAAGCTGGAAAGAAGTGTGTCTGAAGTATAGAGTCATGCTTTAACAATTAGTCTTAGCGGCACGGGAATGAACTTGATATGTACGTGTGTAGGTACCTATGTTTGAAGTGGTCGATACCCACGTCCATACCAAAGCAGTTTCAACCTTAATATTAGAGGCACAACGGCCAGCGTGGAGAAGGATCATCAGTGGTAGAGAGCTTATTTGGGCTGTGTATGTCTGATTGAGTTCAAGAGATCGCCAAATGCTAACTTAACTGCCAAAATAAATGAGAACCACCTTGTCATACTTCTAAACCAAAGTAGTGATCAAGGATGTCAAATGTTTAATCACCATGAAAGTTAACCTGGGTCAATATCGTCACAGCTGCATTGCAGACGTTAATAACATGGCCCAACTTGGGTATATAGAACGCTCAAATATCGCCATAATGTCATCACATGATTACAATTACCGTGTAAGACATCATTCCAAGCCTACCGAGTGCTAACAATCCACCAGGATCTGAGATCCCCTGCATGCCGCTTACCCAGGTTCCCATATAGCAACGGATAGGCAAGATCCGGTTCAAGGATATAAACCTTTCCGATCCTTTCGCCTCACGAGACTATTCCTTCTAGCTATAATCGAGTTCACTAGTCTAAGCCTTATCCTATCATACTATCGATTTTCACGGCAAAGCTCTATCCGGGGACCTCAGTCCCTGAGACTAAGCGGGCGGAGTAGATATTTTTGTTGGACGTAGTGAGTTGGCATCCCTTGCTTGTGTCCGCTTATTCGAATGGCGTTCAGCCACACGGCAGATGAGCCGAAGTAAAATTTATGAAACAATTGTCGATGCTACGTTATACAGCATGCAATTGACGTTTGTTTTAGCTATCGAATGGCTTCAATTTGTTAGGTAGATGCTTTGAGTCTCAGCGAGAACGTCATGGCTACCCAAATAATCACTGTAGTAGACACAAGACCTCTGTTTCAATTACCAGCAATATACCCAGTTATTTCCCCAAGTATCCATGACGCGACACAGATCCATGGTAACATCGTCCCTCCACGCTACCGCAATCCTCCGGCCCTAGCCATGGCCGTGTTAGCCGCGCTGACAGCTGGTGGTCTAAGACGTTAGTCCACGATGCCAACGACTGCAACATCACGGGCTGGCCTAGGCCGGTGGTATTGGGTGAGGCTGTAAGACCTAAGCCTTAGGGACTCAGCAACGGCGGAGTGTAATTTTGTTGCATTCTATGCTCTGAGATACATGGCGTCATGATAGCTTCAAGTCATCACTCAGTACTGCTTTTGGGACCACCCTCAGAGGTAACCTTGCCATGCATGAACTCAATTCCCCGACCGAGCCTTCACTCAGCCTTTCATGGGTCCGGAGCTCAAGGAAAGATAGACTATGACCTTCATATATATATCCCTTCAGTGGCCCGTCTCATGGTGTTCTCATCTTCAGTATCCACACCATATTCACTGTCTTGTCTTACAGTATCAAACTCCACTCACTGCTTATACCACCTAACAAACACTACCTTTCGTTAAGAAGACACAAGTAACCATGCGGTTCTCAACAGCCTTCGCCTCCGCAGGCCTCATCAGCTCTGCTTTCGCCGGTCTTCTCCCCAGATCCTTCAAGATCCCCTCCGGCGATGGCTTCCCAAGTCCCAACAATGGCCAGCTTCAGAAGATCGCCTTGCAAGCCGGTGGAAAGCTCCCTGGTGCTGCTCTGCCTACTTCGCTCGGCGATGGTTCCACAGTTGCTTTCCAGCTCATCGCCTTCAACGAGCTCTTTGAGACTGCCTACTTTAACTCTCTGCTCCACAATGTGACCAACAGTGTCGAGGGTTATGAAGTTGATGGGGACAAGCGTGGGGAGGCTGAGAAGATTCTGAAGACAGTTGTTGCTGTGAGTATCTTTGGGTGCATATCGTTATTGCTTGTAATGGCTGCTAACACCCTATAATAGCAAGAAGAACAGCATGCCCTTGGTGCCCTGGCCATTCTCAAGTCGGCTGGCAAGTTTGCCCCTTCGCCTTGCAAATACCAATTCCCCGTCAACTCCCTCCAGGACGCCGTCCAACTCGCCGAGACATTCACTGCCGTCGTCCTGGGTGCTCTCCAGGGCGCCAATGAGATCTTTGCCAGCGAGGGCGCTCCCGCAATTGTCCGTCTCGTCTCATCCGTCATCGGCCAAGAGGGTGAGCAGAACGGCTTCTACCGCGTGTACCTCAACCAAGTCCCCTCAGAGTCCCCCTTCTTGACCACCGTCCCCGCTGCCTTTGCCTGGTCTGCTCTCCAGGGTTTTGTCGTCCCTGGCTCGTGCGATGAGGACATCAAGAACATCAACCTACCCATCTTCCCTCCTCTGATGGTCAACGGTGGAGCTATCGCTGTTCTCGACGCCAAGGATCAGAGTCTCTCTTTCAGCGCTACTCTCGACAAGTCTCACGAGGGCGAGGACCTCTACATCACCTACACCACTGGCCAGCAGCTTCCCTACAGCGTCAAGGCTGAGAACGTCAAGTGGGACGGAAACAGTGTCAGCGTCGAGGCCGAGTTCCCCTTCGAGAAGCTTGTTGCTCAGGGCTTCACCCACGCTGCTCTGACCACTTCGTGCGACATTGCAACTCCCGATGATGTCCCCGCTGTGACTCTGGCTGCACCTGGCCTCATCCAAGTCCAGAACTCTCTGTCTAGTGGTAAGGGAAGCTACTCTTACTAAGGAGATTGTTTGTATAGCCAATTGGCTATTCTAGTATCTAGTGTTTAAGAGAGGCTGGCGTTTGATTCTGGGGTTTGAGATGTTGAATTGTGCAAAGTTTATGACTTCTATTTTTTAATGATAATGCAAATTGGTTCGTTATGCTACTTTGGTTCAGAACCAAATCCTCAAAGTGCTGAAGTGATGATTTGCTATAAGTTCCCGTCCCTCCCTCTCGGGTAATCGGGAGATGTGCATGACACTTTGTTTCTGTGTATGCCAATAACACGAAGGCGAAGTAAATTAGGCTGTACGCCTTCTTCCGCCCTGGAAGGTCGGGTAACTACCAAAGTTCCATTATCAGTAAAACCCTGCGGTGCAAATCGAGATTATGGCCGTCATGACTGGCTCCCTGACTCCCTTGTTACGACACTGTATAAGACGTCTCTCCGCATGTTTCACCGAGCAAACACCCTCATGCCAAGCCATTGACAGCAGTCCACCAATGTTATTCCCACGGGACCGAAACTTCAAGGCCATGGGGCATGGATACCGAAAGGCTCCTCTTGAATCATAAACTCGGGATGCATTAGATCAGGGCCGTAACTATACCCAGCGCTACATCCAGGACCACAAAGTCTCGGCCCCTTAGGTGCCCTGTCGCTCAACACCCTCTTCCTCACCAGGCTCATCGGGGAGATTGTCGTTCATACGGGCAATCAAGTCCTTAAGCTTTCGGCGGTTCTTCTTCCATGTCAAGATATCCTCCTCCTGCTGATCTCGTATTGACGGTGTAACTTGGTTGCCATGCTCGTCTTTGAGGTAATCAGGTACCTCGTCCTCCTCTGCCACGCCCTTCGGCAAATCGCGATCTTTCAAGTTGTTTGGCCCATCACCGACGTGCCATGAGAACGGCACTAGATGCGCCTCTTCGACATGCTCTTTGAACCCCTCATCATCCTCAAACTCTGTAGAATCCTCGCGATGTCCACACTTTCCCCAGAAGCATCGGATAGACTCGCCATGAACTATGTAGACGTGACGCCGTAATGTATCAAGGTTGTGCAGCTCAGCCTTGCAGTCCCTCCACTCGCACAGGAACGGGATGAACGGGGCGTCTACATTGTAGTAGATGGTCCTTGGAGGAGGCGACGGAAGCTTTGGCGGCCTGCCTCTTCGTTTTGGAAAGCCATTGAGATGAGGCCGCGGCTTTACTTGTCGAGCCTGCCGAGATGCTGCAGCTGTTGATGGTAAGCCTTTCAGCTTGTTGGTCGATCCCTTTGGCCTTCCTCTTCCTCGCGCTGGTGTTGTCGACGTTGCGTCGCTGGAAACACCCGTTTGTGCTCCATTTGGAAGTGACTTTTGCACGGCGTTGACTGGTTTGAACAACATCGTCGGGTTTCCCCGTGGGGTAAGATCTGACTGAACCAGCGCATCGACGTCCTCTTCATCATCCTCGATGCTAACATCTCTATACGCGCCGAGGTGTGCAGGTGAATTGTTAAGAACAACAGCGAGACTTGGTCGGCCACCTGGAGTTAGGGATCCTGGTTGCTTAACCGGGCTTTGGCTGTGACTTGTTGTTGGCGCATCTCTGGCTAGAGGATCGTCTGAGTCGATACTGTCTGAGAAAGAATCATAGCGAGTTATATGCGGTGGTATATAAGCCTGCTGGTTTCTTCGCGCATTATTCCCAGGGTTAATGTCGAGGTTCATGTTACAGCTTGAACGCTTTTGTACGGCGCGGCGCGACTCATTCAATCAGGTGAAATCAGTCGCTGACAATGGCCAACCCAATGTCTCAATGGGATTGTGTGAGAATTGTGTTAATTTCCAAAGGAATAGACGCGTCGTCTTCACGCGTGAATAAAGTGTAGGTGTTGTAATAGTAGATAGGCATAGAGTTGTGATCGTCAAGAGCTGCATTGATTGGCGCGAGGCCGGGTTGGTTTGCTCACGTGCTAAACGTCTCATCTATCGAAGACACAACCTTCAGAATATGTTTCCAGAGCAAATAGTTCAATATTCTAATTTATGTCAATTATTATCACAGTTAACATGTGTGATCAAGTTATTTGCATTGAGAGCAAGTTTCTCACGCGTTTGTATCTACGAAGCATATAAACTCTCGTCAAAACATTAATTCATTTCGCATAAAGACTACTATTCGTATTTATACAAGACAACCATAACCACCAAAACTCCAATCGTGCCATCATCAGTCTCATCCGTTCACCGATCGCCTTCCACAGTCATTATGTCCTTATTAAGAAAAGAGAATTGAAACATATTAAATCTCAGTCTCAACATCAGGCTTTCGACCATCCAGAGCTCCAAGCTTGGCAACCTTTCGAACTGCGAACTTGGCTTCGTCCTTCGCAAACTGAAGGTTGCGCATCGGTCGCCACTGCATGAGACCTCGGTGCTTGCGATGCATGTCACGACTATCTGAGCGGTATGACTTGATCTTTTTGATGGGGTTCTTGCTGCTGGTGCTGGCTTGTGAATCGGCGGTGGCGCTTGTTGCGTTTGTGCGTGTGGTGTCAACCGATCCGCGGCCGTTATCCGAAGAATCGGTAGGCTCAGTATCTCCGTCTTGAATGCCAAGATCAGGGTCCGAGTCGTCATCTTCATCAAAGTCGTCGTACTCCTCACTATCTTGGCTATGTTGCTTTTCTCTTCCCATCAGGGCAGACGGGTCTTGACCAAATGCTCCGCTCCAGTCAGTACCATCCTTGGCAAGCCACTTGGCCTTCTGCTTCTCGTCAGCTTGGGCGAGAACGTCACGACCATGAGTCAATGACTCTTCGTGGAGCTTCTGAATGACAGGAGGCACTTCCGTCGCAACATCCTGCTGGCGCACACCTTCCGCGTAGCAAGCTTCCCAAGTCTCAATCGTCTCGCGATCGTCGTTGGAGCTGGCAAACTTGATGTGATCAGAATCCGTTCCTGCGGAGAAGCGTCCCTGGAATCGAACTCGCCCAATTTGTTCCATCTCAATATCAGGAACAGATTTGTAGTTTTCTTCAGTGATGTAGTTCTGAGAGAGTCGCAGGCTGTTGCTGCATTTCCAGACAGGGATATCAAAGTCGTGTTCCTCGCCGTCGACAAGCTCCAGAAGCCAAAGAACGGCATAGGCATCAGGGTTTCGCTTTCCGCTGGGGTAGAATTCCATGAAGATAGGTGAGCTGTAACGGTGACGCACAGGTAGACGCACTCGCTGATTCCCATCATCCCCACTGATATCGAAGGACATGCCGTCAGCTTCGCGTGTGGAAGAGCTCTTACCGACGGTGGCGGATGAGCCTCCAGTACGGAGACGAATCTTGGCGTGGTTCGAAGGAGCATATCCGGTTGTCGTGATAGCATTGGACAAGAACTCGAAAGTTCCGATCTCCCAACCTAGCTGAGGAGGAGGGAGGCGAAGCTCAACGGAACGGAACAGCAGGGAGATACGAATACGGCCAAAACCAATACCTCCATCCAAAGGATACCATCTGGTTGACTCACTGCTGGTTTGAAGGATATCGGTGAGCTTCAGAGGAACGACTCCGATGAGAGGGTCATGTTGTCGGTTACGCGAGTCACGGACACCCACAGTAACAATAGCAGAACGCCAGTCGCGGATGAACTTCTCGGTTCCAGCGTTGAAAATTGGCTGAGAAGAAACAACCTTCGTTCGGGTCTTGTAAACAAGATCGTCGTTGAGAAGAATGGTGCAGTAGGAACTAGGAAGAGTCTTGGACTGCTCCTCCTTGACTTCACCCGCCTCGGGGCGAGCGGGCTCGTACTCTCTGCCCTTTCTCTTGCCGTTGGACCCCTTGATGTTAGCCAATTCCAATCCAACAATCTGGTGAACAACAATGCTCAAAACACCAGAAGGCCACAATGGGTCAGGGGGAGTGTGGATGACAGCATCTTCCTCTTTTGTGTCAATAGCACCCTTTTCCTCCTGGAGCTCAGGCTTGTCTGCAAGTTCCTTAGGAAGATTGAGATCGCGACCATCAGTTCGAAGAGCCTTACGGAATTGGGTCTTTCCAAAGAATCCCACTTCCCAGTGAAGCTCTCCAGGCATCTCGCTCTCAGCCTTGACCCCACGGAGCTTGGATACTTGTGGGAACATTTTACCCGGGTGCTGGATAAGCTTTTGGATACTGAGCTCAACCTTTCCGACGACGTCATCAGCAGAGGATCGGTCACTGTCCCAAAGCTCAACTGACAGCTGCTCGTCAGCTTTCAGGAGATCGGCAGTGACAAGAAGACCAGCGGTCTCCTCAAAAACAGGATTCAAGTCATCCTGGATTACTCGAGTACAGAATTGAGGCTTGGAGAACTTGCTCCAAGCAATGGTGATGTATGGGTCAGAACCACCGCCCTTGCTTCCACGCTGATCTTGCTTGCTAAGGCCAGTAGCCTTGTGGATGCGGACAAACATGACACCAAGAGCCAGAGTTTCCTTCTTGATGTCATCACCCTGGAGCATCTTGCTGAGATCCAGCGACAGACTCTTGGGGGCCACATACATTGACGCGGCAGCACCAATGGCCCAGTTGACGAAGTTAGAGATAAGGGGCAGGTTTAGGATGTTAACACCCTTCTCAATCATGGGTGTGCATCCAGCCTGGACCTTAGGAATTCCCATCAGTGTGAAAGTCAAAGTCTTGAGGAATGGAGGGTCAGGGGTCAGCTGAAGTCGAATTCGAGCGGTTGCAACAAGACCCTGAAGCTCGACCCAAATGGGCAGAGGGACACCGAATAGACCCTTGATACCAAGATAGAAAACAAGTTGCATGCCCATGTTGCGGGCCTTGGATGCGATATCCGCACCTGAGGGCTTAGCATGGTAGGCAATGGCGACTTCAAGGTTGTAGAAAGAGCCAGCTTGCTCGTTGGCTGCAAGCTCCTCGGGGTCGGTGTTCTTCTCGTTTTGTTTATGCTGCTCGTCCTTGATATCTTGGACATGTGAATCTGGCAGAGCGCGCATGTTGAGAATGCGAATGGGGTTGTTGCCCTGAGAGATATCTGCGACGCGGACGTTCTCGATGACACCAGGAACCGATGCAGCCATAACATCTTCGAGACTGATACAGTTAGTATGCGTATATGCCCATGGGATGAACAACTTACGTATCGGCAACACCAGCAAACATCTCGGGGTTGATCAGTCCCCACATAATTCCGAGCATGGTGTTCATCCACTCAACCGACTCGGGGATCAGGTTTGCGGTGGCAGTCTCGCCACGATCTTGCTCGCTGGACCATTCGAGATCTCTGCCTTGGCGAATCAAGTCCTTTGTCCACAGGAACACGCCTGAAGCGACACAGAAACCCAAGGGGATGAGACCGAGAAGGCGACCACCAAACATCTTGCCCATAAAGACAATGGCACAGAAGATACCAGCGCACAAGACATTGCTGCGCGCCTCGAGAATCGCAAACATAGGTTCATAGCTGACTGATGGGGTCTTGTAAAACACTACAGATGTCTTCTCGCTTCTAATGGGTACATCAGATGTAGCACCCTCTTTGACGGGGTCTGGGGGCGCAGTGACATCTTGTGCGTAACGGTACTCTTCACCAGACATTTTCGAAGAAGTTGCAATAGTGGCAGGCTTGCCGAGGTTCTCGTTGGGAACTGACAACTGATGGATTGTTAGATCTTGACTGGCTGTCGCAAATGCCTTGCCATTAACTTACCTGAGGGTTTTCGACGGCTTCCTCGAAATCAACATCTGCGTCTCGAATACCAACATCCTTTCCTGTTACAGGATCACGCACGGTGCGGATGTCTTTTTGCTGTCGAAGAGCTTCAGCCCGGTCATTCTTGTGGTCCTTTGTCTCGCCGTGGACTTTGTTTTGCTTGAGCTGTTCGTCAATCTCGGCATCACGCTTCTTCTTGTTCGAATCCAACTGGTCCATGAACTCGCGGACATTAGGCACACGGTTCCGGCCGCTGTAATGCTTCCCGGCCGGAGGCACCGGCTGCTGATCATACTGCGACATGACGGCGATGATCTGAAGCAGATGAGATTTGAGCTGATGTTGAGCTTCCCCAAACTCGAAGGTACTGAGATCTAGTGAGGGAAGGGAAAGAGGGGATGAAGAGGGGGAGAATGGGGAGAAGAGATTAAAATATTGACACGACACCAGAAAGCAATTAGCGTCACACAAATATTATTACTTAGCCCATTGCGATTGATTCATCGCTTTGGGATGGTTGCTTGAAACGCAATCAACCAAGGAAACAATCAAGTGCAGGGCAAGAATGAGGTCGATGACGTCGATTATCCATCGGGTACGTAGCTGTTTATCAGGGAGCTCTGGCCCGGGCGATCAGTTTTAGTGCCCACAGTGGTCTAAGAGCCGCGTCAGGGAGGCTACAGTGGGGTGAAAGTTCCCCGCACTCGTGGCTGGGAGCTCTAATTCCTGAACGCCACCAGAACGTGAGTGACTTTTAAGAGGGTTTATCAGTTTGGACAGCAAAGGGAGCATATTCTGCGAATGAAGCATTTCACTCAATTTAGTGACACTATCAAAGTTGGCTATAGGCTCATCGTGATAACCCATCATATCACCTTGTTTCATGCAAGCCAAGACTTCCTAATCGCTGATCGGAAAGGCCAAGATGGTGGCAGTGGGTGCACGTTCAGCCGAACAGGGCAGGGAATTGACAGTGAGACTAGCTTAAAAGCAATGCATCCATGGCATGATCATCCAACCCCCACCTCAAAAAGCTTGCGTAAATGGCTTGGGACCCCAGCAAGACTTTCAGCTGCTTGGTCCATCATCTCGATCATTCAATTGGTGCTTTTTCCAATCAGACCGTGCGCCATCGCTTTTGAAACGACTTCGCACCATCTCAACTGCCAACGTCAAATCCGTTCGACATCCAATATTTCCGCAATCTAGTCTAGACAACAGAAGCAGGTGCCTCGCCCGTTGTCGAGTCAATCTGCTTACCCGATAGATCAACGGCGGGCTTTACTTCATGCATGCCGTCAAACTTTTGATAACGGAGGGAGTCCAAGTCAATATTGTTGAACTGTCGCACCTGCAAGATGTTAATTTTTCGATCTCCAGAATATCATAACGGTTCACTCCACGTACACTGATGCCGTAAAGCGGATCGTTGGGCCGTTTTTTCTCAAAGTCAATTCCGATGCTAGCACCGCACTTGGGACAGAACATATGGTCTCTCGTCTTAGTGTTGAAAAGGTATCGCGAGACACGCTTGTCCGAGTCGTTATGCCACGTTACCTTCTTGTGGGACGGGTCTAATAATTTGGGTTAGCATAGTACAAAAACGAAGGACTCGCAACTCGTACAAACAAGAAGATAACCTCCTCGACGACAAATAGAGCAACTGCAGTTCGTGACCTCATGCTCGGGCAGAGGAGGAGAGAGCGTCACAGAGAGGCTGATATAGCCACAGTGGCAGCCTGCCTCGTAGGTAGCCTCCGGCTTGAGTTCGTCAGAAGACATGTTGAAAGATTGAGAATGTGGAATTAACAAAGATTGAACAAGAATTTCCTAATAATAATCTTCGTAATTAATTAGAACGAATGTTTTGGATGAGCTCTACACCGGGACAATTCCTACCTATAAATAGGCCTTGGGGATGTTTAGTTTGCCTTCCTAATATGGACTCCGAAACTCCTCAGAAATTCAACCAGGTCTGAGTTGATGTTGCCCCACAACGAATGGTAAGGTCCCTAAGGTCAGGAGAGAGTTTGAGGTCGGACTCTGATGTCTATCTCTATCCGCCTTAGCAGTTTGTTTTGTTTCCGTCTAGTTTAAGATTGGTCTTTTTTGACTGCCATTCTTGATACGCCTTACTTAACTAAGGTAGGTACCTAGTTGATGGCTTTGCTTTACGGTGCTACGAGTCCTTCTTCCTTCTTCCCTTCTGAGACATCTCTCAGATTGTAGAACTTTTCTTGGTTAGGAAGGATTCATGTTGATTATGAATAGAGATGACCAATACTCTTGATGTGCCTTCTTTCACATTCTACCTTCCTGCGCCAAGCCTTACATAACGCATCCTTATTCACTCGAAGCACCAGAGTCATCCTCTTCATCAACACTTTCGACGAATCCGGCCGTGTCTGTTTCTGATGCGGCAACGTCGTCTCCATCAAAATAGGAGAACGTAGCCACATAGTCCTCATCATCTTCTTCCTCTTCAGACCCCAATTGCTCTTCTGCGCTATAGCGAGCATGTTTGGTCTCGTCCTGGTCCCTTCGCTTGAATTCGTCCTTTCTCTTCGAGTATTGAAAGCGACGAAGCCGATACGCCAGAACGACATCTTCTTCAGTCGAGTCGTGATAGGTCGATTCCGTGTCTCGATTTGCGGTTAATTCTGCAGACACTTCGACACCCAAGCCCGGAGGTCCTATCCCCATGCCTGCGCCGCCTCCTCTGCCACAGGATCTCTTTGCTGTACGTGATAAGCTTTTTGCAACAGCCGTGCCGACGACCATGTAGACAGGTGCGCTGAAGAAGGAATTGCGAACAAAGGCATCAACTTCTTGTGTGCGAAGTGCCCTATTTACATAAGCTGCCGTTGGTATGAAACGTTGAGCTCGAACCTTTGTCGCTTCAAAGGTGTAGGATGTGCCTTTCTTCCAGTTCCCTTCGACGAACGGGGAAGCCCCTAACACAGCAGCAAGAACAGGGGAAGCTCCTATCTTGGAGCCGAACCCAGTGTCCAGAGCATCGCTGAAGCCTTTTGTGACTTGCTCTCGCTCACTGACAATGGCTGAAGGATCAATTGGCTCAACTTCTTTCCGATTGAGGATATCGATCGGATCGTTTGGGAACTTGAGAATGTTACCAAGCACGAGGTCATCTGGACCAAGACACTCTTGGGGAATGATCCAGTATTTTTTGGCTTTGTCGCTGAATGCCATATCGTTTTGTTGCTATGTCCTTCAACACTCAGACTTAGGCAGCACCGAGCAATAAGTAATCCCTATGAAGCGGATCGCCGAGGGCTGACGGAACTGGGGTAACACTGATGACGCCATTGACGTTATAGCGCAATGCAGCTGCATTTACAAGAATCATGCACCTCATGGATGGAAATGCATCAAGCCCTTGAGGTAGTCATAAACAAGACCTTCCCCGCATATACATAATATAGTTGCTTCAGCACAGCCTTGATATTTGCAAGACCCCATCTTGCAGCCATGACACCAGAAGACTATGCCCAATATATGCGCACTCATAAATTTGATCCCGTGAAACGACCAGAAGACCGGGGCGATGCAATACACTCTGCTATTCTCGATAAGCGAGTGTATATTGCTATTGAGCTTCTGAAATTATACCCAAAAGATTGTCTTGAAGCGAGAAGTCGCAAAGGACCAAAGAAATGGCGCACTCCCTTGCACAACGCCTGCGAACTTGGCCGTACTACAATTGTCAAAAGCCTTCTCGATAGCGGAGCTGATGTCAACGCGCGAAGCGTTCACAAGCTTACTCCTCTTATTTTTGCGGCCGAAGCTGAAAATGTTGAGATTGTAAGACTTCTCATCAGTAAAGGAGCTGAAGTCAACGCACAATCAGATGAAAAGACCAATACACGTAGTGCGCTTCACGTTGCTGCACAGATAGAGTCGCCCAACATTATCTTAGCTCTGCTCCTCAATGGAGCCGAACCAAAGCTGGTGACAATGGCTGGAAACACTCCTTTACACCTCGCTATTCAAGCAGGTTGTACATCCGCAGCTGCTCTTCTCCTTTTCCATGGGGCATCTCCAACGATCACCAACGAGAAAGGAGCAACCCCTCGCAGTCTCGTTGAAAGCCTACGACAAGGCGACCACAAACGTTTCAACCACATTTTCGAATGCGCCAGTGAGAAAGGGGATTTTGGTAACTTCTTTGGTCGACATGTCAGACCTGACGCACCTATTGATATGGTAGCTGCCATTCATTGGGCTATACATCACAACCTCGATCGAGCCATTGCTTATCTTCTACACATCGACTCACACGCAGTGAAAGCAAGATCACCTCAAGGATGGCATCCCCTCCATCGGGCTGCAAGAGCTGGATACGACAATTGTGTTCTTATTCTTCTCGAACATGGCGCAGAGGTTGACTGTACTACGAAGTCGGGTTGGACGCCCCTCATGATGGCAGCTGAAAAAGGGGACAAAAAGGTGCTCCATATTCTGGTCGATAATGGTGCGAGTCGTGCAGTAAAGAACGACAATGGCGATACTGCGTGGAAGGTCGCCAGACACAAAGGACACCGATTGCCAATGTTACTGGCGATCAAGCATGTTTCTCCATCGGAAATAGATGGTAACGATGAAGAAATAGACGAAAAAGACACTTTGAAACCTCCTAAGGGTAGGCCATACTGCAGAACACCATCTCCAGGACCAAGAGATGATAGAGAAGAAGTTGGTATGTTCATCAGAGAATAGTCGCCTCACGTGTCTGTCTTGCTTACATATGCAGGGGAGTTGTATGCACTTTACGATGCAAAGATAGATGAAACCTCAGCATCAACATCAGAAAAGTTTGTCTCTCTATTAATTCGAATTATCGTAACACTAATCTGGATAGCTCCGAGTATTTCGAAAACTACCTCAAGACCTTGGAACGAACATGGTATAATGAAATCCAATGGAGCCCTAGGGACGACATCGAGGATCCCCGTAGGAATTGGACTGGGCCGGTCAAGATCGCAATCTTAGACACTGGAATCGATTTAGACCACCCAGACTTTAATCAACGCGCCAAGAGAAGATCCAAAGTTGCCGCGAAACAACTCCCAGAAAAGACGCAAAAAGAACGAATTATGGGATGCAAGAACTTTACAGGTGGCCCCGAAGATGATGTGACTGACGATGTTGGCCATGGAACTCATATCGCTGGTCTTATTATGGCCATCGCTCCGCGAGCGGAACTCTATATTGCTAAAGTCAGTTCAGCACAAAATTCGAAAAGCAAAGAAGAGAGTGAGAGAATGGTGAAGAAAAGGCATCGAAAGGAGTCTCATCCAATACAAGATGTAAGCATATTTTCATATCCACAAGTATGACTTGGGCTCACATTGTAACAGGCACTTAATTGGGCAATGGAGAACGAAGTCGATATTGTCAACATGTCACTGGGGTTTGCAGGAGAAAGCTCTTGGCAGCTTACCGAGACTCTGGAGAAAGTAGCCCAAAAGAGTATCATCTTTGCAGCTGCTGCAAACCACGGGGATAGTCAAGCTATAGCCTGGCCAGCACATGATCATTCTTTGGCCATCTGCGTAACATCAGGTGATGACATGGGGAAACCTTCGGACTTCGCCCCTAGCACAAACCGAGAATTCCCTATCTTTGTCGCCCCTGGTGAAAACATCTTCAGTCACTGGCCAGGTGGAAGTTTCCGTAAGATGAGCGGCACATCAGTCGCAACACCGATTGCTGTAGGTATGGCAGCCATGATACTCGCTTTTTTGAACAAGACGAACGTTTGGGATCAGGAAGAGAAGGAGGTTCGGCTCAGTAGGACGAAGGAGCGGCGGATCAGGAGTACTACGGGAATGAGAAGAGTGTTGGAACAAATGTGTCGAGATCGCAACGGTCTTAAGCTTCTGTCACCACGTCTCATGTGGGAGAGGCCGTTTGATAGGCCTCCGCCTGCGGACCTGATCCTTTATGATTTGGCAAGGTGGGAAAGTAATGGTTCGGTAGGATGAACATATGAGCTTCAACATGGCATTATTTGTGCTATTCTCAAAGGTGGCAATGCATCTTCATCGATCCATGTATTTTGAATTCCGCTTTTCCGAACATTACCATTTAGTTTCCGAACACTGTTAATGCATGCTCGGCCATCCAATCCATACCACCAGATCGCCAATTATCGACTTCAACATGGGTCCCATTGATATTGAAGACAACACCTTTCCCATCTGAACCGTCAGACAATTCATATACAGGCCACTCCTTACCGCTGAAGAGTTGAGATCCTGAATCTCCATTGGGGTTGAGAGTAGTGAAGAAGTTGACCCATGCTGTACTGATGGTCTTGGCCATGACTTTAGCATCCGCTGGGTACGTCCCTTCGCCTCCGAATGGGTTAATAGGGTATCCGATACCATGAATATTATAGAGCACAAAGGCAACCTTTTGAAATCAGCTTCTGCTCATAAAGGTTTGGGTGTTCTTTACCTCTTGGAAATGTGCTACTCCAGCATGTGGTGGCTGTCCGTTGGGGCTGATGTTGAAGCGATACACATAGCTTGGTACATCATGCTTGTACCAAGCTTTATTAGCACGGCGTCTCTGATACTGCATGAGATGGTCTCCGAATAAGGCAGCAGCTCGTCGGTACTGAGCTCCATATTGGGTAGCGTAGGGATCGCCTGGCTTGATGATATGCGGCCACGAATCTAAGGACGGTATTCCAACACTCTGATCGTTGGGATACAATTTCATCAGTTCGTCAATAAGTTCTGAAACAGCCTTGCCTGTGTTCTTCTCTGCTTCAGGTGGGATTATAGTCGCGATAGCTTCTCTCATCTCATCGTCTGTGTCGACGTTACCACCGTTGGGTCGTCTGCCTATGCCGAAGGATGTCCCTTCATCTGTGTTCGCGCCTATAAGAATTGGCACCTTGTTGAAACGTCCGTCTTCCAACTGATTAGTAGTATAATCCGCAAAGAAGTCTCCATCTAGCACTGGAGCCCAAGTCCGACCGTTACCAGCGGTCAACGCCTGGTGTATTTCTAGCAAAGGTGCTTTTCGTAAACAAGCCAGAGATTCCTGCGACCCTACCAGATTTGCGCATGATGGAACACTTCTAACGAGGGAGTCGTAAGTATCCTGCATGCGTTGAGTTCCATTGAAACCGCCAAGGAATCGGTCGAGGGGAGCGCCGAAACCAGATTCGGCGATAGCTCCATGGAACAGACCATCATCACGTCCTGTTTTGATCAGATACGGTACAATAGTCTTGGAATTATACTATACTCACCATTGTAAGCAAGTATCTGGGCCGCAACACTTTCAGCGCCTGAGCTCTCGCCGAAAATCGTTACTTTGTCAGGATCACCACCAAAAGCTGCAATATTCTCATTGATCCAGCGAAGCGCGAGTCTCTGATCGCGGAAGCCAAGATTGGTAACACCCTCGCCCAAGGCCTCTTTACCTGTAGGAAACCCGAAGGCAGAAAGGCGATAGTTGAGACTGACACCAATGACGGGTGTACCGAGTGCAACACTCTGGCTGACAATGAAGGATAGATTGTATCTGGGGTTTGCAGCACCGCCCATAAACAAGCCTCCTCCATGAATCCAAGCAGCGACGGGGAGTCTTGAGGTATCCTTCAGGCCTGCTGGTCGGATTATGTTTAGGTAGAGACAGTCTTCGGACTGTTCGAATCCATTCTGGTCCCAGCCATAGCCGTAGCAATGCAATTTATATTCGGTAGCCTGTCGAATTCCGTCCCACGAAGTATCAGGTCCTTGGGCAACTGAAAACCGCTCAGGCGGCTGAGTAGGAATTAATTGCATGTCATTACGAGCGAGGTCTTGGGCGTACCTGGGCAAATGGAACACCGAGGAAAAAGTCTTGATCGTATTGAGCATTGTATACTCCAGCATATGTGCCATTCCTTATGGTGGCGGTTGGGGCAGAGGATGTCTCAGATGTTGGAGAAAGGATCGCTTGTGGCAGCCCGAAAAGAGCGCGCCCAGCGTTGATGAGTGAGAGGTTACCGACGAAGCGCATCTTGACTCTTAGAAACAAGCAATTGAATCAATCTGATATCTCCAGCGCCAGTTTCTATGTCAGATGCGCGTTTGTAGAACGTCAACTCTAAGGCGCACATGTCTGACGATCACTCTAGGGTGGGGGGTCACACCAATTGATGTAAGCTGCGTTTTCCCTTCCTTTGTAAGCCCATGAATTTTGTCAAACTGCCCTGACTGCCTCTACAAGATGTTCGGCATGGACCTTCTGTCACAAGTTATAGACTGGCCGATTAAAATTATTTGTTGCAGGAGCAATTGACCGATGTGAGACTCGTGGGCATTTCATGAAATGAGAGCCCAGTATTTCACGATTGATTCTCCGCATGCCTGCAGTTCATTCTGCCGTCGAACTTATATGCCAGGATACAATCATCCCGGAGCATTTAACCACAGGTCCGTCTATCCGAAAATGCAGCCAGAATAGGCGAAGCTGTCATTGCACTAGTATATATAAGTCAAACCATTCTCTTGAATGGACATATTGTCAACTAACTACAACATACTACTACTGCAAGAAATCACCCTTCGACTCCTTTAAGAGCATCTGATACTCAGGCTCAAATTGCATATACATCGCCTCAGGACTTCCGGTTTTATCTTTTGTATACTGCGCCTCTTCATCGCTCACCAGAGTCTTCTTGAGTTGGGATCCGCTAGGAGCCAGAGCCGCTTCCACAAGCAATTGTGATTGGCATGCTCGCTCCAGAGCAATAAAGAAAGCCGCTGCTTCGCCAATGGTGCCCCCTGAAGTAAGTAGCCCGTGGTTCTGCAAGATGATGTTCTTCTTCGTAGCACCCAAGGCAGCGGCCAGTCGATTGCCTTCTTCTTTGGCAAAGACGACGCCTCCGAAGTTGGCGTAAACTGCTAGATCGTTGTAGAACATGCAGCTGTCTTGGTTGATCATGTCGATCGACTTGCCAAAGGTTGACCAGGCGCGGCCGTAGGGGCTGTGAAGATGGCAAGCGGCATTAATATCTGGACGTTGTTTATGAATCGCAGCATGGATGATGAAGCCAGCTGTGTTGACGGGCTTTTCTGCGCCTCCAATACGGTTCCCGCTCTCATCAATATGAACCATGTCGGAGACAGTCAATAACCCGAAGTGAACGCCATATGGATTGATCCAGAAAGTATCTGGTTGAACCGGATCTGCACCTCATCAGTGTTGTTCTACAACAGGGTATATGTGACTATACCTCTCAGACTGATATGTCCACTGCTTCCATCTGCGTATCCGAGCTTAGCAAAAACACGGAAGGCACCCGCCATTTGTTCGAGCTGCCATTGTCTTGTAGCTTCTTTGGTAGAGAACTCGGGGATTTTGTGAACGCGCTTCACTTCGCCGTTCTGTGCTTTTGCCGTGTTCAAGATGGACTGGCCAGTTGGAGTAGATGTTGTGGCTGATGGCGACATTGCAAGTAATTGGAATCTCGTTAGTTTCAAGGGTCGGGCATGAAGTTGACAATTTAGATCGAGGTATATCTACGAACAGATTTGGCGCGGGGTCAATTACATTTATCACTTTGATGGCGAATTGATATGCCTCATGATTGGTGGTCGATCAATCCAAAACTTGGTTATCCGAACCTCGAAGCTAGTCTCTGGCTAGCAAGCAAAAGAAAGCATTTTCACTACCCAGCAGAACAATATCAGCTATGGAGAGAACCTCATTGGCTTGTCCTGCTGTAGCACTAGTGCGGCTCGTGCTAACTCTCGACGACAAGCTTAACAATCAACTTCACCGTATTCTTACCGTTCAAAACTGAAATCATTACGATCTCTAGATCAGATTATCACCAAAACATTTCACGATCCGCGGGATGCGACCATTTGTCAGCCTGCAGGAAAACAAGCTTTCAAGGTACAATTTATGCTTATCCGAGATCCACAAATCCAAGACTGGGGAGAGGTTTCTAGGTGTGTTTCTTGGGAAATTCGGGGTTTCGGACTTTCGGTTCTTCGGACTCTCACTATCCGCTCCTTCATCCAGTTGCTGAGCGGACTTTGTATTTCTCATGTTGCGGAGGATCGTGATCTTGCACGAAACTACGCCGCTCTGCCAAGGGTCTAGGTCTGAACCGCTTATATCATCTCACCTGTCTTGTATATGCCATGGAATATTTCGCACAATTATATAAATACCCATTGGCATCTTCTGAAACATCGAAATATTGTAAGTCATCACTTCAACTCCAATCAACTTCAATACCAATCTCCCTATTCTCAACATGCCTTTTCATATCACCGTCCTTCCTGCTTCTACCAAAGCTGGCCGTGAGACCATCCGCACTCTTCTAGAGTCTGAAAGCAAACCTTCTATCCGAGCTGTCTACCGAGACCCTTCCAAAGCTCCGGCTGAGTTTGTTCAGAAATCAAACTTTGAAGCTGTCAAGGGCGACGTTGGAGATGGCAGTAGCCTGTATTTCACGGGCTCAGATGCTGTCTTCTACATTCCCCCTCCTATCTTTGACGGAACCGATCAGGCAGAGTGGGCAACCCGATCCGCGACGAATGTGAAGAAGGCTTTAAAGGATGCGGGCGTCAAGAGGCTCCTTATCCTTTCAGCCATTGGTTCTCAGAACTCGAGCGGTATTGTACGAGGCCTAAACCCATCTGAAAGTCAGAATAAGACTAACATTATGTCCTTTGATAGGGTGTTCTTCGTCTGAACCATATCTCTGATGAGATTCTGAAAGATTCTGTACCAGAGGTTGCCATTATCAGGCCCACCTACTTTTTCGAGGACTTTGCTCATCTACTCGATGCTGCAAAGGAAGATAATCCAAAACTCTACTCCTGGATCACACCTATCGACTACAAGATCCCCTTGGTGAGTACCATCTCCAAACCCCAAAGTACACGCCAGGAAAATCAATACTAACCTGCACGTATAGGTTGGTCTGAAAGACGTCGCCGAGAACTGCGCCAACTCGCTCCTATCGCCCGCGAAGCCTAGTCCTCACTACTGGAACCTCTTTGGTCCGCGAACTTATGGCTCTACTGATCTTAAAGACGCGGTTGAGGAGATCACGGGCAAGAAAGTTGAGTTAGTGCTTGTGGAGAAGGATCAACTGCTTGGTTACTGGAAGCAGATCGTGCCTGAAGTTTATGCTGAAGACTTCAAGAAGATGACGACTTCTGGTTTGCCTGATGGTGTTACTGTCAAGGATTTTGTGTACGACGAGAATACCGTCAAAGGAAAGCAAGAGTTGGTTGATGGCCTACGCGCGTTGTATAAGAACTGATATGGTCTTTGGACAGATAGAGGTGGAGTAGTTGGATGAAACTGATTGTAGATTATCAGTTTGACCCATGATAGATTTCTTTTAATTTTACATATACTAGCATGCCAACGAGAATTAAGTTTATATTAAGCCCCCTCGTCCCGTCATAAAATAAGACCAAGATCATCAAAGGACATAGATTATCATATGAACCAACCCAACAACCACTCCCACTACCAACAAACTCGGCATCGACATTGTGTTCGCAGCTCCTCCTCGAGGATTCAGAGTCTTGGCACACTTCTCTACGCAAGCATTTGCCTTCCTATCACTGGTCCCATCACTCGACCGCCTCTTATCACCAGTATAATACTGATCCTCGCAACTCCTAGCACACCCATAAGCCCAGCAAGAAATCTCTTCGGCGTCACCAATAACCCATCCGTCCAGCTCCCTCTGGCTCCACGTCCCGTTTCCTCCAAGAAGAAGAGTCCTGGAGCTGTAGGAAAAGCCTTGGGTTCTCGAAGCCCCCTTCTTCATGAAGCTTGTTGAGAGGCGAACCCGCGTTTTATCAGGGGCGACGTCGGCGGGGATGGTGATGTTGACTTGTGTTGCGTCGATGTCTACTTGATATGCGAGCCAGCATACTGGCCCCGTGCCCCATCCCGGGGGTGTGAGGGCGAGATAGACGCGGAAGGCGTTTGCTCTCTGACGAACAGAAGAGTCAGGATCGACGCTCTGGACCCTGAGATCGTAGACTTCATCGGCTGTCATATTCCAGGGGATAATGACATTAGCGGAAGCGTGAACAGAGGGGATGGCCGCCAAAAGAGTGAAGACGGCCACCCGAAGAAAAAATGAGATCAGCTCCATTGCATATTTCGAAATGATAATGACGTTAGGTGATAGCCTGGTAAGGCTGAGCGTGGCTTGCGAAGAAAGGAATATGAGTGAGATTGGACGTCAAGTTCAAATTAGATCGAGCTGACAAAATAATTAAACAGGGGTTGCAACTTGTGTCCACAGCGCCAAGCTTGATCAGGCCATCATTAGTTGTAAGTCGACCGTGCTACCGATATGAGGCAAATCCTTCTAATTATGCAAAGTCTAGGAAACTAGTTTGAATAAGTTTTTTTGGTACATCTCGAGGTTTCAGGCAGACTATGGACTTCTAATTCTTAATATCGTCCCGACTTGTCAGAGTGGTGGTTTACACCCTTGCAGAATCCAAATCATTCATGATGTTAAGATCTTCTTCATTTGAAATCTTCCTTTCGTCAAATTAACTCAATGTAAAAACTTCTTAATCATTGAATAGGACGATTGAATCTTCAGAGAATGATATACGTCGGCAAACTTTACGTAATACAAATGCAAAACTAAATGCTCATGCTTAATCAAATATGCAATCCTCTCCTCTCACACCAATATCCCACGAAAGTCTACAATCTCCAACTCATCCAAGCCCCCATCAGCATCTCCGTATACTATTACCAAACGTCCCAGAATATCAACAAACCATGTGTACCATCTATCCTGTCTTTCCAACAGCATCGAGGTCAGTTCCTCCCCCGTCTTTGAATAGATAACCAGCGACGCACAGCTTGACTCTTCAAAATGGAAGATGCTGAAGAAGAACCGATCGAAGAGGATACCGCCGCGGAGGGCATCTCCTACCCGTAGGTTATTCTTCAGGTCTGAGCGCTTCACTACCTCTCCTTCGTTATCGTAGAGGGTGAGCCAGCTGCGCCATGTAACTCTGCTTCCGTCTGAGAATATGCGTCCCCAGTCGGGATCAAACTTGAGTATCATTGATGAAAGCTTCCTGGTGACGTGTCTGCCGTCCGCGGCCCAGTAGTCCAGTTTTCGAGATTCTGGATTTGAGATATTCCACTGAAAGATAATACCTTCTCTTATGACGATGTATAGTCCATCGTTCTGGTCTTCCTCAGATATAGCGTATTCATAGTCGAGCTCTAGGCTTTTGAGATTCCAAGACTGAATGAGCCACCGACTTGAAATTGTCACATAGTGGTTGCCCTTGTACGAGTAGTAATTTATACTCCCTCCGGTAGGAAAGACTACCTCACCACGCTTGGAGCCTCGATTGTCCCAAAACTCCACCATGGTATGCCGTTGATCAGCTCCTTCTGGCCGGAAGCTATAATGGCTAATGATGAAGTCCTCGTAGACTTCCCACTCTGCAGAGCCAGCATCAACATTGAGAAGAATATTGTTCTCAAAGCGGGACATCAGTGACCAATCTTCAAGCTTGCGAACAACGATATAATGTTCAGGTTCCCATCCCATGACAGAAGCACCGTTGAAAGCGAGACATTTGGGCGCCATGGATTTGTCAGCATGTAACAAACGTAGTTCTCCGCAGTCCAGAGTATAAATGTCGCAAGTGGTGAAGTCAGATGACGATGACTGACATACAAGCGGCGGCACCATATCCTTCTCGCAACTTGCATTGATGAAAGGTTTCTGTCGCTTCAAGCCAATTTTATCTATGGTGGATACAGGACTAACACCACGGCTGATGGCGTCGACTGCTTGAGATATGCAAAGATAACTCGTCCGAAGGGATTGTGAGGTTTCTTGCATAACATGACTGGGGTATCCCAGTCGTTCGAGATGTTCTTCCCAGACGTAGTCCGGTACTTTGCTTTCCCATAGCCCTTTTGTGATGGGTAGAGCTCTGAACAAATCCTTCAACTCCAGCTCATATACAATCTGCTGTGCAAGCTCGAGAGTATGGAAGACCTGATCTGCCGAATTGGCCATAATGGCAATTTTCTAAGATGCAGGAAGATTGATTCATTCCAAAGGGGAAATCTCCTTGCGAGAGTAATGTTGTCGCGTCGTTGATGCTGTTACAATTGGAAGAAATGGTGGCGATGTGATGATGTTTAGTGAAATTTGGCAAGGCCAGGGTCCACCTCGGACTCTGACGTTGGTGGAGTTAGGTCGCAGTCAAGATAATCTTAGATCTCAAAGAATCTGATTCAAATCGATAGGGCTGAACCCAGAGCTTAACTTCAGTTTCTTTATAATAAGGGTGCTTTTACTTTCACAATTCTCCGTTCACAGCGTCTTCGTTTAAGTATCATGAGTGAGCATTTGCCAATCTATCATCTAGTTCCAACATTGTCACACTCCTCTGTATGCGCCATGTCTTGCATTTCAGTATATTTTATTAATTAAAGTATTACATGAAAAAAGATATTATCATTACATCTTATATCATGACATGGTATGTAGTCCGTGAAATCTGGCCAATTTTCCTAACGTGGTATCAATCCAAAAGACAATATTTTTGCAAACCCGCTGCACCGTCATCATCCAATAGGCCCAAGTCATAAAACGCCTTGCATTCAAGAGGATGATCCGATAACTCAATCGGATGTTGCTAGTTATTAGATACGCAAATATGTAAAGTGATGAGTGTGAGATTTAAGCGCTCTCCTTGTTGGTAGCATTGGTGAGACTATCTCGCCGAGCGACGACAGCAGCCAGAGCGGTCTCATTATCTGTCTCCTTCTCCTCCTCTCCGGAGGGACCTGATGCAGGTGGAGGAGCGGTAGGAGCGTACTTGCTTCTCTGGCGAATCTTGGCACCG
Source organism: Fusarium sp. PT (assembly GCA_021020635.1). Lineage (NCBI taxonomy): Eukaryota > Fungi > Ascomycota > Sordariomycetes > Hypocreales > Nectriaceae > Fusarium > Fusarium sp. PT. Next base: position 3,481,323 of record JAHMRZ010000002.1, on the reverse strand, counting down.
TATCGGTAAAAGATGAAAGGAATGGGTGCAAGAACAACGGCAACGCAGCCGAGCAGGGTGGAAGCATACTGGATTCCCATTCCGTCGAACATTTGGCGAGCAAAGAGAGGGAAGCCAGCGCCGCAGAGAGATCGAAGGAAGGTGTTGCCTGCGATGGCAGAAGCGGCGAACATGAGGTACGCATCGACAAGGTAGTTGAGAGCCTGGAGGAAGATCGACATGAGACCGAAACCGGTGAAGAGACCACTTAGAGTGGGAACAATCCAGTGGATGTCGTCAGTAAATCCCGTCCTGATACAAGTTAGTAAATATCCCAGAGTTAAATAAGTGCATAAGTAACTTACCATCCAAACCAGAAGATACCAATGGCAAAGGCAACACCTCCAGCCATAATATTGGGAAGTCGCCACTCAGGAACAGGAATACCGTTGTTCGCGGTAAGCTTGCGGATGTACCAAGGCTGCTGAGCGATGACTGTGGCTCCAGCGATAAGTTGGCCACAGATCATGCCGAAGAAGCAGAGGCCGGATTGACCAGAGCTGAAGCCGTGAACGCCAACAAAGACGAGAGGGTAGGCGGTAAGGAACAGGTAAAGAAGTCCGTAGATGAAACTCATGTAGATGGAGAGCAAAAGAATGATGGGCTCGGTGAAAAGTAGACGCAGAGGTCGCGAAAAGTTCTTCGACACAAGCTCCTTGAAGTCGACCTCGATTTCCTCCTGCTTGGCGTGAATACCCCAGTTCTTAGTGCGACGTCGCAGATCAGCGGCCTTCGAGATGAGAATGACCGGAGGATAAGTCTCTTCAAGGAAGATGAGATCAAGGATGAGGGCGGTAAAACCCATGATGGAGGCAAGGTACTCAGTCCATCGCCATCCCAGGTGAGATTGGACAATAAAACCACCAATGAAAGGAGCAAGAAGAGGACCAGTAAAGACAGCCATAGAGAACAGAGTAATGGCAGTTCCTCGAGTACGGTTGTCAAACATGTCGGAAAAGACAGCGGCGACGACAGCAAGAGGACAGGCACCGAAGAAACCACTGAAAAATCGGCAGAGCAGAATAGTCTGGATATCCTTGCCTGTAGCGCAACCAATTGAGAAAACAGAGAAACCAAAGACGGAGATGATGATTGGTAGACGACGACCGCGCAACTCAGACAGAGGAGCCCAAAGCGAAGGACCGAACGCAAAACCAAGCACGTAAAAGGTAGTTCCCAACAAACCGACTTCATTGCCAACATCGTACTCTGCTGCGACAACCATAGTGGCAGCAGAAAAGATGGAGGATGTGAAAGCAGAGGTCATGGTAGTGAAACCCAAGACAGCAGCAGTAATCAGCTTCTTCTTCAACGGCCAGTTCTGCGAGTGCAGAGGATCATTGGGCCCGTCAAACTCAACAACATACTGCTCCTGGTCAGGCAGCGGAGGCGGATACGGCTTGCCGGCGCCAAAGTTGGGAAGAGGCTTCCGAGATGCGCGCGAGGCGGTTCGTGAGCGAAGACTGCCTCCGACGGTGGCATTGTGTTGGCTGCGGTGGGTTTGGATTCGGCTGAGTTCGGTGGGATGGCGCTCGAGGTCGTTCTGCGTCGAGATGCGGCTGATGCTGTTGTACTGGCCGATTGAGCGGCTTCGGCGACGGGCTGAGTTTTCGGATGATGATGATGAGACGGTTGAGGCGGAGATGACTCGCTCGATCTCGGCGCTGTCGCGTTGTTGATATCGCTGGGGAGAAGCAGCGCGCTCTGCGTCTAGCAGTTCCTGGTCTACGATATTTCCCGCCATCGTTGCTGTAGTTTCTGGTGTTTCAACCGAATGATGTCAATGGGGGAGGGAATCGCCAGAAGATGGATATTGTAGTTCAAGAAGAAAGCGGGACAAGAGTGCGGGCGCTATCGACTACTATATGTATAACTGCGTCAACCACCTCTTTCCTCGATTGTAAGTAAGCCGTAGCTATGACGCTCTAGTCCCAGCAGAGGCTTTTCGGGAAAAGGCGAGAATGGATCTTAATCGCGACGCTAACGAGTACGAAAAGGGTCAAGTCAAGGGCGTCTGCAGGTAAGACGTTTGCGAAGTTGAGTCAGGAAGCAGAAGAGAGAGGAATTGACTCAAATTTATGACCGGACACGCTGAAGAAAAGACAGTGTGTGGTTTCTCTAATAGCTAGAGTGAGTGTTATAGCAGAGAAAAAGAGAAAAAGGTCAAAGAGGTGAGATCATGAAGGGGTCATGTTATCTATAAGTACAGTAACGTTAGGCAAAGAGACAGTTCCACTCGGCCCCGGTCCCGGTGCCAATCTCTTGGCCGAGAAAATGGAACCAGAAAACCAATTACTAAACTTACGACTGAGACGAGAAAGAAAAACCCAAAAAATCAACCCTGGCAACGATTGGAAAATCTCTGTTGGTACCCTCTTCACCGGAAGGGAGATCCACTTGTTTTCGGCACCTACGCTCGGTACGGCGCCGGCTTGGCCTGCATTGGATCCGAGCACCCACCCATGACTGTGTTGTGTTATATGTATATCCGGCGCAAAAGGTGCTACATCCGCTATATTATCGATCATTTTCCATTAAGAAAGGACTGACAGGGCGTAAAACCAGCTTGTGTGTTGATTATTCAGACATTCCGCGATGACTGTTTCACTGCAGATCATCTCGGTAAGCAACAAACGTCGCCCTCGGCACGCGTCTCAAGCCAACGGGGCCGAGATCCGTGGATGGATACCAATATACTTCGTATTGAGATTCCAATCTTGTTCATGAGCCAGTCTCCATTCTTGGGCTTCAAAAGGTTCCCAATCTGCCCTGATCAATAGCCCCCTGCTGTCCCCGCCTATTCCCCTATACTTAATAGATCCATTTGACTTTTAACGGTCGGATGCATTCAAGATTCTATTCGCAGCATTGACCAACTCGGTTACTGAGAAGGATTCCCCTGAGTTAACGAGACGAGATCATGTAAAATGATGTCGAGCATGGGCTTATGCTTTCGCTGTGTCGTGCTGTCAGACGAACCATGCAGCAAAATTTGTAATTCTGCATCCTCTTTACTCATCAGCACCATCTTGATATTTTACCAGTAACAAATTGCCTTATCGTACATGATCATGCACCTCTCGCGCATCATCAAAACTTGCAGCCAATGGAGGGAACCGGCCGAGTGTCCTGCTGAAGTGGTTCCACTCTAAAGCTTCTCGAAGAAGCTTAGACATGCAAGGTGATGTAACAGCTTCGGTGTCAGCGAATTTGTTTGGTTTCTGAAGCTATTTTTTTATCTTTCCTTTTTTTCCGTGGTTCGGGCCGCAGCTTACCGCGTGTAAGCCGCTCATGGCCCTTATCATGACCCGCTCTGCCATCCATCGAACACTCTCGAGCATACGGCCAAGACAAAAAGAATGTTTTCGTACCATGTTACTGCTAAAACAGGCAAGTCGCAAATTTGATAAATGGCATAATATTTTTGGTCTCAACTAGGGTGCATCATCGCACTCCCCAGCCATTATCTAACAGAGCAGTCGCTTCCTCAAGACTCAATCCAGCCGTTTCAGGATAGATGCGCCATACAAAGAAGTATCCAATACCACAGATGACCGCATATAAAACAAATGTCCAAGAAGGATTCAGCAGATCCATCAATGGCAAGAAAGTCAACCCCACGACAAAGTTGGCTGCCCAACTCGTCGCCGTCGCAACTCCACTGCCCATTGATCGAACTGCCAACGGGAACAGTTCACTTTGCATCCATGGGACATTACCTAGGCCCAGCGCGTACGCTGCGACGTATATCATAATACTCATCAGGATGGTCAGGGCGGCCATTTCGTGTCCTGCTGTGGCGGGAGGTTCGTCGGCTTTGGTGTTGACTCCTGCTGCCAATGACAAGAACGAGAAACCATATGCGGATAGCAGTAGACCAAGCATCATGAACGGGATCGAATACAGGAGGACTCTCCTTCGACCGATGCGATCAACGAGCCCCAGCGCAGCGACAGTGCCAAGGAAGTTTGTAACCGCTACCACCATGGAGGTAAGCGTAGGACTCTGGAAGCCGATAACTGTGAAGATGGTTGCAGAGAAGTACATCAGTGAATTCTGTGATATTGTTAGCCACTCGTAGTGTTTGTAGTCCAGTGGAATACATACAAAGCCACAAAGCTGTTGCAAGCCCTGGAGCAAACACGCGATAGCCAATGCCCTGCGGTTTCTTCCTTCGCTGATCAGAGTCTCCCATCCACCCAGCCATTTCCACCGGCCAGAGGCCTGGTGATCTCGCATGCGTTGCGCCTCAGACTCCTCTCGTACTTCCATCTCAATCTCTTTGACGAGGGCATCTGCGTTATGCTGTAGTGCATCGCCGTTTACCCTCCGAATGACCTCCTTGGCTGTTGCAGACCTGCCGACCTTGACAAGCCATCGAGGCGTCTCGGGCATAAAGGCAATCATGCCTCCCTGTATGACAGCCGGCAAAGCGCCTAGACCTACCATCCATCGCCATCCTGTCGCTTGCGAGCCGTAGGTGGAAAACAGCCATCCAACAACATAAGCAATTACCTGGCCCAGCGTAACAAACATGATATTCAACGTCACCAGCCGTCCACGATGCGCAGCGGGCGCCACCTCGGCAATGTACAGCGGAACGACAAAGCTAGCAGCGCCGACTCCCGCGCCAATGATGCATCGCCCAGCGACCATTATCGGGACCGTGGAAGACCATGCTTGTAGAAGGGCGCCAGCGATGAAGAGGATGTCGGCGTATAGGATGACGTGCTTACGTCCGAGTCGGTCGGCGAGAACGGATGAAAAGGGCGAGATTATAAGGGCGAAGAGCGACGTGGAGGATGTAATGATCGATTTGTCCATCGAGGTCAATTCGCGATTCGAGAGCGACGTGCCTATTGATACTAGGGTGGCCGATACTACGCCCGTGTCATCTATCGTTGGTCAGCATAACATTCATGGTCCAAACATGTAGAATAGGTGAGGCATACATCCAAAAAGCAAACCGCTGATACCAGCAGCAAAAGTCAAGGCCAAGACAAACAAACTAGGCATTCCGCTGCTCGTCTTGTCGGCTTCAACGGGGGAGTCCAGAGCAACATCATATTCAAGCTCATCTTCGTCGCCGTGGCCCGCAATCAGCGGCGCTTGAGAGCTATCCATTCTGTCGCTTCAAAATTCCCTTGGTTAGTGGTTGGAATGCCTCAATGCGATTCCACGAGGTTGTGTTGCGCGGTCATGAGGGTTGTGAGAAGTGAGCGTTTGGATTCAGAGTCGTTATGATGGCTGATCAGCACCCCTGGTCACATGGACTTCTCACCGAGTCAAGGTGGTACTTAGGTTTGGGCTTAAATTAAGTGTGATATCAAGTACCTGTCTAGTATGCACCCACATCAACTACCGACAGCTCCGCCATGTTAAATATATACCCCGATCTTCCATTTCTTAACTTTCAAAAACCACATTCCCAATTACCCCTTATTTTACCAGGTTCTTATCCTTCAAGAAAAAATAACTATGCACAGCCGCCACACCCAGCGGATGAAGCGCCCACGGCAGACGATGCTTCACATGCCTGCTCACAGACTTGGCCATGACAGTTTTGGGAGCTCCAGGTGTAAACATCCAGTCTTGTAGCAGAGCCCAAGTGAGTTCTTGGATTGGACCAACTCTAGCGAACATATCTTTTTCGAAAGATTTGATAGCCTTGTCTAGCGCTTTGTCGTCTTCAGTGGCTGTTCCAATGATGGCCTTTGCAAGCTGCATTGCATCGTCGAGGGCTTGGTTCACCCCTTCACCGGCGTAAGGTGTCATGAGATGCGCAGCGTCGCCGATGAGAGTCAGACCTGGCTTGTGCTCCCACTTACTACCGATGGGAAGCATGTATAGTGATCGTGTGTTGCATCGTCCGTCGGCTAACTCGAGTGCTTGCTTCAGTCGAGGGTCCCAATCTTTGTACTTCGTGTTGAGCAATGCTTGCGTCGTCTCCTTGAGATCATAAGGGTCAAAGCTGCAATTCTGAGGCTGAGCCCAGTCCTCATTACTTTCGACATAGCCGCAGTATACGTTCAGACTGCCATCACCCATTTGCTGAATCGATGTGCGGTTTCCATCCGTACTGGCAAAGATACTACCCCGGTTGACCAGCTTGTATAGCTCAGGAGCTCTGTTCTCAGCATCCGTGACTTCAAGCTCATGCATCGCGATGCCTGCGAAATACGGGATCAAAGTCGGGTCAATCTCCTTTCGTACTTTGCTCCAAGCGCCATCTGCGCCGACTATAAGATCGAATCCGTCAACGGTAGTGTGCTCAAAGACAAGTGCTCGGCCCTCAATCTTCTTCAGGTGATAGCCCCATTGGATCATACCCTCAGGGAGTGACTGGGACAATATCTCACGAAGGCTAGAGCGGTCGATTTCAGGGCGTTCTTCGACCTTGTTGTATCTCCCTACTGCGTTTCGAACGAGGTGATATTCTAGATTCTTGTCGACAATGGCCATGTACTGCCCATCGTAGCGAGCGTGCTTGAGAAACTCATCAAATAGTTGTGCTTCTTTGAGAGCTGCAAGGCCAGTAGCTGTGTGTAGGTCTAGTGTACCTCCTTGGGATCGGAAGTTGGGATGTGCTTCTCCTTCAAAGACCGTGACTTCTGTGCCTGCGAGATGTAGAAGTCTTGCTAACAAACAGCCTGGTATATGTTAGGGGAGGTTATTCGTGATTCATATGAAGGGACCATACCGGCTGGGCCTGCACCGATGATGGCAATCTTGCGATTTCCCATGGCTAAGTCGTCTGTAGAATAGAGGATTGTATGTTGGATGATATGTGACTGAAATGTCTTGATGTATTAGATTTCTATCATGGTGAGATACTCTTGGTATTTATAAACTTGGTCTACCGTAATCATAATATTGTGGTGGCTTGGACTTACACCACCATCTAACATTAGCTTACAAACGGAGCTTAAGGGTCGAGACAACAACCCCGACGGCTCAACCGGTCCTAAAGTTCAGCTCTGGCGTACGCCATTGAGCCATTCACGGCATGCTATTGACTGCTGGTTACACATCCAAAAACCCGTTAACCACCCTACCAGATAGTTCCCGTGGCTGAGAACAACGTTGCAACTTGTCAAGCCAGTAGTTCGGTCATTCTATCATAGGTGGCAGTCTCACTCAATCAGATACCGTTTGAACAAGGTGTTGGACTGTTCGTGGTGATGACAGCGGCTTAGTGCCACGCTGCTGTTGGGCTGAGACGATGCCGCCATCCGTTTAGTCCGTATGGCATCTCCGCTTACAGAGGCTGAAGATACTTTTAGGCTGGTAGAGATAGCAGCTTTTTGGGTACCGGTGTGATGAATCTGCGTGGCCGATTCTGACTGGGACATGCGGAGATGGGAGTTGAGGAAAAACCCCGTTCCCGACTGGTGTAAGCCGGATACCGTATGGCTTTAAACACCACCATTCTATTCTACAGCTCTTGGAGGCAATTACATGGCTATTATGGCACGGCCTATGTCATGTTATACATGAGATTTGACTACTATCGTATAAAACATGCTTGTTTATTTTGTTCATGGGCGACTTTGTCATCCGTGTACGGAGTATAGTTCCGTACAACGGTTCCGATAACGAGCCAACTACCCTACATGTAATGATAAAGATGTGATATATATATAACTTAGAAACTTCTATAAAATATTACTAAGAAATTATATATTATTATATGAAATAAAGAAAGTTCATTATGGTTTATATGAGATTATATAAACTATACACATAGAAGACAGGAAATTATTAAAACCTTTGCACGCCTACTGGATAAAGCCGGGCAGGACAGTCTACGAAAGTTAAATTTCGCAAGATCAAGCTGAAAATGTCCTCTCTGGGAAGGGTTGAGCAAAAATGCCTAATGTTAAAGAGAGGTCTTCTACACCATTTTTGTTTTGATATTGAACTGACCCTGCACCTTTGCAAGATGCTATCCAGACAATCCCAGCTGAAGGATTCTCCCAGTACAGACATACTGGATTAGACTGGACCTGGCCCTTTGTGTCAATTCTCACGCTTGACTCCTGTCCCTCGTAGGAAGATTGGCAGACGTGCAACGACCTTGCGGAGTTATTCTGCAAGGCCGGTGTACATTACAGAGGATGCCCAAACTTCAACCTTTATCACTGGGGCAATGCCTCACTTGAAGCTCCCAGTCCAAGTCGTTACCTGTCCCCATAGCAGGTTCGAAAGAAAGAGTGGCATTTGCAATGAGCCCTACGATATATACCGCTATTCAATCTCCACGGCCCATGTGACCACACAAATTCATGTTGCAACAAAACAACTCTCTGAAACAAAGGTCATGCATACAGGTCATTAACCCCGGATCCTTGAGGTTAGAGCTAGTGCTGGCCAAGACGGTGGTAGTGGTAAAGCCGTTTCCTAGCCGACAGCGCGTTCTGCGGCATATATGTCATGGATAACTACAGAAATCAAGTATTAGGTTGTTTTAGAATGGAGTTTGTATGGGAATTGTTAGAACCAGGTAGAGCCGCATTGGATCCTGGCTTGGTTAACAACAACAACGACTCACAAGGATAGAAAGTTATTATCCAATGATAACCGAATTGGGTCTGGTCTAACATGATCATTCCAATACGCAATCGTCAAAAACCGTTTTCGAACGTTTGCCTTAGTCTAACCGTGTAAAAGTTTATAGAGCAAATTATGGAAGAATAACGTTTCAAATGATGTACGGTATATCGAAAGTCCCCAGAATCCGGCATGTTTCCAGGTTCGAGAACGCACGTAGGCACGCTATCATATGGTGGCACGTGCTGATGCAGGGGTTCCAAGGCATGGATCCAGGTCGGGCACTGGTACCTTATTCTAGCGATTGGGTCGCTGATGAGGTGCTGTATCTCTAGGCCACTGGGCTATGTACCACGCTACCTTCATCCACCATCATCCACTTCACACTCTGGAGTTATCAACTCTATCCCACCATCCTCCTCCATTCAACGTCAGCTTCGGTACTCTTCACCATATCGATTGCTTCGACCTCCTCCTGCGACAACCTCTCCCGTCCTTTAACGTCCGATTTTTGCCAGCTAATCACCTGTCGCTCGTTTTGATGATGCCTCTTGCCCCTCGAAGGCCACCAAAATCCGATCATTAAGCGTAACTCTGCCACTGAGCTCGATATCCAGGACGCCCGCCCTTCGACGGAAATTGCCGCTCCTTATTGCCCTGTTCGACCGTCATCGACCACGTATCTCTTCTCGCGACTATACAGATATTACACAGCATAAACCGCCATGCAAGCTCCGTCATCCGGTTCCCAACGCGCCTTCGCCCATCGTCGCTCACCTGGCGCCGAGCCCGGGCCGCCACCCAATGTTCCTGTTCGCTCCATCTCACCGGCGCTCCAGGCCCGAACGTCGAGCGCCTCGGCGAGATCTGTGCAGTCGGCAGGCTCTCGCAGGATGAATCGTGAAGTGAGTATACGCACAACGTGGGCAAACCTGTGCCCCTGCCGAGCCCTGCTGCTGCCCCACGTCCATGCCCAATTGCATGCAAGAAGCTGACACTTTTGCTCTCTATCTAGGGCTCTGGTAGCGGTTCCAACATGCCTCTGTCGCAAATCGAAAAGAGCGTTACCCACCTCCTCGTCGCAACGAAACAACTTCTCGAGACATTGACGCAATGGTCGCGCGGCCAAGCTACCGACAGCCAGGTGTCGGACGTTTACGTGCGCTTGGGCTACGAGTTTAATATGGCGTGCCGCGCCTTTACTGCCATTCATGTTGACACATCCGACTTGGGAAATGTCCCCGATTTATTGCGACATATTCTCGAGGCGACACTAAGTCAAGAGGCCAGCGCAGAGAGCTTGGAGAAATACTTGCCTAGGATTCGTGATATTATTATTAATCTGCTTCACGGCCTCAAGCGCAAACAACAGAAGCTCCGTCAGAAACAAGCTCGAGATCGCGACGGCCATGCACCAGACAGGGCAACCAGCGTCAGTACCGTTGGCAGCACCAATAGCGGCCTTACCAACATGTTGGAAGAGGGTTTAGAGAATGGTTTCCAAACTGACTCGCAACCGATTGACCCTCTGCCTCCAACGAGTGGCAGTACCAATCAATCTCCACGCCGCTTCAATGCTCAGCGTGATTCGTCGCGAGTATCTGTATTATCGGAGCAATCTTCACTTTCCAGCAACACGATGCAGAGCATGCCAGTTGTACCACCGTACCCAGAAAACGAGGACACAATTCCCACCGGGCCGCCTGTACCTCCACCTTCGGGGCCCGTTAGAGGAGAGTTGAATATTGATTCATTTCCTCCACCCCCGCCAACTCCACCAGACAATACCTCCAGCGCCCTTGCAGCTCTACAGAAGGGTGGAGATCTCGAACGGCGAGCTTCGCGAAGATACTCTCAATATCAAATATCTAAGCACCTGGGAGGTGCCAATGGTGTTCCTATTCTGCCTCCGCAGAATTCGCCTGTGCCAAATCGAGGGAGAAAGGAGGTGCGAGAGTCGCTCCGTGCAGTACAAGGTCGTCAATCTATACGTCACAATCGCAACAATTCGAGCCAATCTCTACAAAATGCGGCCGCCGAAAATTCCCCTTCGAGAGTACCAGACAGGGTTTCCGAAGAATCGGCAAGGGCAGAATTGCCTGCAAAGGCAGACAGCCCTATGGCGCAGACCCCTGATGAGGCATATGCGGCCAGCGCAACGCTTAGTGGGCCTCCTACTGACCCTATGTTCTTCCAAGGGGATGCCAATACACCGGGAACACCGAAGCTTGAGAAACCAAAGGCCGAGCTTGAGGTTACGCCTGCACCACAACAAAAGCCTGCCGAGACATCCTACTTCCAAGATTCACCCCCTCCGACACCATCAAAGGATCTGACCTTGTTCCTCCAGTACAAGTCCAAGGTGAAGAAGTTTGTTTTGCTGGAGGGACGGGCCGAACTTACTATTGGACGGCTACAACTCGCGTTTATTGAGAAGTTTTCATGGAATACTCAACATAATGGCGCAGACCTGCCCGAAATATATATCCAGGATCCTGTCTCAGGCGTGCGACACGAACTGGAAGATCTTGCTGATGTCAAGGACCGCACTGTCCTCGTTCTCAACGTTGAGGCTCTCGATGAAGTCAAGAGGCACATTGATGACGGACTTGCATCTTTAACGGACATTGTCCGCGATGTTAAGCAGACGGTTACTGACCAGGGAGCGGCTATTCAAAGAGTCTCTGACCGACAACAAGAAGCCGCGAACGAAATGGCACGAATAGCGTTGGCACCCCCATCAGCAGCTCCCTCGACCGATGGAACAAGGACGCAGATCAGCTCGGGACGCAAACTGGATAGCAGCCATCTCGGAGAGTTGAAGAACTTGCGACACGATCTAGCCATTATGCGCCAAACTTACTCTAATTTCCAGGCGGACATTCAAGACTCAATGACTACTATTCGCAACAAGGCTGCCAATGTCAAGGTCGCTACCGCCAGGGCAGCGATTCCCGATATCGAAGGCGATGCTGGTTACTCGTATGTTACCAGTGGGCGCAAACAGCTTAACAGCGACTCCGATCGATTGGTTGGTAAGGTGGACGACCTCCAAGATCTTATCGAGGATCTGCGCAAGGACGTGGTGCATCGTGGTGTCCGACCTTTGCCACGACTGTTGGATTCCGTTGGTAAAGATATCGGAACATTAACCAAAGAACTGAAGAGAATGGAAGAGTACATGGGCCAGGAGAAGCCCATTTGGACCAAGATTTGGGAGAAGGAGTTGGAAGATGTGTGTCAGGGTCGTGACGAGCTTCGCCTTATGGAGGACCTTTTGGTCGACTTGCGAGACGATCTGGAGAAGGCTGCTGAGACATTTACTCTCGTGGAGCAGGCTACCAAGGAGCAGATGAAAGACAACGGCACAAGTGCAAGCGCAGGAACCGCTCGTCAATTCTCAAAGGGCCTTGTCAGCCTCGGTAACAGCACCGACCAAAGCGCGGCAAAGGAGGGTGTGCTTGGTGAAGTGAGGGCTCTGCAACCGAACCACGAAGATCGCCTGGAGGCTATCGAGCGAGCCGAGAAGTTACGCCAAAAGGAGTTGGCTACACGCAGCGTCAACCCCCTACACCGCGAAATCAGTAACTTTGTCGCCGACGGCAAGCTCAAGAAATCGGGCGGGTTCGAAGAGGTTGAGCGGGCGCGCAAAGCTAAGGACGATCGAATCCGACGAGAGGTCTGGCAGCGCCAAAACGGCATTACCCCTGAGAACCCCATTGGCGAAGATGGTGAGGGTGGCGAGGGTGGTGGTGAGGGTGATGCCGAGGCCATGGACGACGAGGAAGCGGCATTCCTTAGGGAACTTATCGCTGAAGAAGAAGCGGCGGCAGCAGCAGCGGCCGCGGAAGACGCCCCCCCTCCACCTCCTCCAAAGGACGGTGATGACAAGCCAGATGAGCCAAACGGTGCCTAGGCACGTTAGTTGTGTGACGAAGCATATATTTTTTCATGCCTAGATCGGTCCGACTACATACTATGGAGATGATGCCTGGGGAGAGGAATGTTTTATGCGAACTTGTTTGAAACGCGATGCATGTCGGTATGGAACGGGTATATGGATATGGTTACGGTTATGAGCTTAGGAGACATATAGGAAGGGGGGGTTCTGGGCTTGGCTCAGCCAGGCTTTTTCTTAGCCATGCCCTGTTCTTCGATATTCTCGTACTTAGTACTTGCTTGGTAGTTTTTAGTTGGGATTTTGTCATAGCGGAGGCGAAATGGGAATATCTGTGTCGTTCATCTATGCCCATCGAAACATTAGTGACTTGTCGTATAGGTTATGCTACCCTAAGCCATCCAACTTCCAATGATTCGTCAACCATTCACTTCAGCATCGAAGCCTGCCGGGAAGAACTCGATATTATTGGATTGCATTGAACTTGGAGTTGGGATCAAACACATCTCCCTCACCAACCTCAGTCGAAATATTCTTCACATGGTACTGTGGGTCAACATCACAGTTTGGCTTAAACAGGCAAGTTGTCGAATTTCTTAATTTGTTTGATCATTTAAACATAACTTTTGTCAATATTTCATCATGACCCCAGCAAGGTAAGCTTTTTGAGCCCAGTAACAACAGGAGGCTCCAACTTCTTCCCCTGACCCATCACAAAGTCCTGCAACACTGCATCTCCTCCAGAAGCCTGCCACTGTGGCCCGTCACCGTTCGTCTGCGCAATCTCCGTCTCAGGCACCTTGAAAACCTCAGCTACAGCAGCAGTGCAGGCCTCGGACACCTCAGCCATGAGGGCTTCGGCGGCACGCGCTCGCTCGGGCATGTTCCTTCGCACAAGCGCGAAGATGAGACGCTCTGCATCTGGTGCGGCGGCGCTGACACGCTCGATGAGGCGGCGGATACTGTTTACTAGGTACTCCTCCTCGTAGACTGTTCCCTTGCGACCTCTTGCACGCTTCTTCTCCTCGCGCTTGCGGTTCTTGCTTGTAGCGCGACTGACGCCTGTTCCGGCTGTGCCTACACTGCCAGCCTTGCCTGTGTATCGTGTGAAGAGCGATGCGCTGGTGCTGACCCGTGAAGATGCGGCAACGGAGACATCGTCGGGGATGTCCATACCGCCAGCACGCTCTCCCTCGTAGAAGGCAAGGGGATCTTCAATAGCCTTGCGGCGAAGCTCAGCGACTCGAGGGACTTGGGCCTTGAGCTGAGCCTTGCAGTCAGCCAGGAATTCAGTTGTTGTGCCTAGAGCATCAGCGAGACCAGTGTCGACGCTGCTAGTGAGGAGGTCGGAATGGTTGCGTTGGACAACGAGGCGGATGGCATCGGCGAAGTGATAGCCCTTGCAGAGGCAGCGGACAGCCATGTCGATAGAGTCAAGATATTCGAGATGGATGGTGGCCGCAGAAGAGTAGTCCTTGGCCTCCCAAAGAGCATCCGCGAGGTTGCTGGCAAGGTCGGACTTAGCTTCAGAAGACATAGGTGGTTGCTGCTGGGCCGCAGTGTAGAGACACTCCTGCCAGCATGTAGCACCGGCAGTTCGGTAGCAGCTAGTTGCCTTGGCGTAGTTCTCAAGAGACTCGTAGGCAAGGCCTGCCTCACGGTAGGCCGATGTCGACTCGAGGTAGGCAGCGTAGGCGGCAGTAAGTTCTCGAAGACGAGGAGGGTCATAACGGTAAATACGTAGGGCGTCGTGGTAAAGAGAGTGTTTGATGGTGTAAGCCAAGAGCTCGTCAAAGACATCCATAGTTTGGAGGTGACCAAGAGCCTTGACACGACGTTCAAGGTGGTCATCAATCTCAAAACGACGACGAAGCTCAGGGAGAGAGTGTAGGTTCTGCATAAAAGGGAGGTATTCGCGGGGATCGCGCTGAGATTGCTGAGCGACCAGGAGAGCTAGCTCGAGATTATAGAGACCAAGAGCATTCTCGTACAGACGGTTGACGTCGACCAAGAAGCAGATATGCTCGACTGCCTTTTCAGCAATCTTCTCATCCTCGCGCATCAACTCAGAGACTAGGAGGAGGCCATCGTCAAGAGCAGGCGGTGACTTGCAAACGTGTGCGGTGATGATGTTTTGGAGGTTGGTGGCCTTGCGGCTTTGTAGGGCGTTGAGAAGCGCATCGCAGACAGTGTTGACCTTGGCAGCGGAACCTCTTGGCGCAGGAGACAGTTCAGTGGGCAGCGTGTCAATACCAAAAGCCTTTGAACGCTTTGTATCCTGATACATGGTTTGAGTAACATCCTCGGCGCTGCTATAGGTTAGTGATGACTTAAAGGATATGGACTGAGAAGGACGGCTCACCGAAGAGAAGAGAGGAAGAGATCAATGTGAGCGACATCTGGAATCTGGTCAAGGAAGAGTCCAACATTAGCCAAGAATTGCTCCGGCTGATGGTCATAGAGAATATTCATGTCGACACGCTGTGTTCGGCAGTATGAGAAAGCTCGGGCATAGTTCTTCTCATCGATCAGATTGCGAATACCGGCCACGACCATGGCTCTAGGGAAGACGGTCTCGAGATTTCCGCGAGGCATCTGCAGCACAATACTCATGTTGGCAGGGATAGCGGTAACGAGTCGCGATCCACGCTCTACGCTGCGGCAACGCTCGTCGGCCTCAGGATCATCAGCAGGAACCTCAAGCTCTTAAGTAGAATTAGCGACTGATTATGAGCTAGATCGGAACGACTTACCGTCAACATTAGCGGCCAAGTGAACAAACTTGACCAGATGATTGTTGGTAGTAAAGATGAGATGGCTAGGGGTGACGATGAACGATGTGCAGTTCTTTGCCAAAAGCCGGGAGTTTGCATATATATGGCCGTTTCTAGAAAGACCAAAGGCAACGATCTCGTCGTCGACTTTGCTGATCTCGAACCAAGGTAGCTGAGTTTTGAATTGAACATGAACGGCCTCATTGCCAGACTCGGTGATCTGGAACAGCTTTCCTGAGTTATCTTGACCATAGCTTTCAAAAGAGTTGTCGTCTTGGTAACTAGTCGTGGCAACCAATAATTCTTGAGAGTTAACAGTTGTGGTAGACGCTTCACCCTCGCCAGCAACTTGTGCAACCCGTTGGACGAATCCCTTCTCCTCTTCATAGCCGAAGTAATGGAACGAATCCGCAGCAGCAGCAATTCTCAGGAATGTATTGTAACCCGGGCTCGCCATCATGTCAAAAGTGACCTTCTTCGAAACTTGCGGCTTGATGGATCTTCCATTCTTGACTGGCCAGTCATAGATATCAATGCCCTTTCGGTGCAGGACTGCAAAGGAGGTATTGTCACGGCCAAATGCAACATCAACCACAGCTGCTGAAACGGTGATGTCGAACATCGACATAGGGGGTGGTATGTTGACTGTTCGGAAAGGGGTCAACTTGACGGTCTCGCCATCGATGACCGCAACAGCACCATTGTCGTGTGGTGGGAGGCAAAGTCCCCTTGCTGTGTAGAAAATGTGCTCTGCGACAAGGACATGGCTTGTAGATGCAGCAGCAAACCGCAAAGCCTTCTCAGGGTGCCATGAAAGGCATGTTGAGCTTGCCTCGATAGGGATCTCTTGCTTGAGATACCATTGGTAATTACCCATAGTCCACAATTGGACCATGTCCTTGTAAATGACTGCTAGGACAGTAGAGTCCGAGTTCCATTCAAGACGTATCCTCTCATGGGCTCCTACTGGCCCGGAAGGAGAACGCAGAGTAAACTCTCCATGGCGCAAACCGTTCCTCTCGAAGAAAGCGACGTCTATGCGATCAGATAATCGCTGAATGCCAGCCATCAGGTTTCCAGCTGGTCGCCAACTAAGAGCGCCTTCGAGACCATCAACTGGCTCACTTGCGCTGTCGAGTTCGCCTTCGCGAGAGTAAACTCGAATCACACGACGAGAACCCTCCTGTACAGAGTTGATGGCGACATAAGCGCCGTCTCCTCTCCAGCTGATAGTCGTCGCACCGTCCTCGTGGGCACTCGGCAACCCTTCGTCGACCTTTTCTGGGATAGTGGGATCACGCATAGCCTTTGCACCTCGACCCTGGAACTGAGTCTCCTTCTTTCCCCAGCCGACGGAAACATGCTTTGATGCATTGAGGTCCTCAACCGTCATGGCGATCTCTGCAACGGGGTCAAAGCTTGATCCCATAAAGATGACGTTGTTCTCCTTTGTGACGACAATGAGCAACTCCTCATCGGGAGACCATCTTGCGGCAGCAATACCGGCATCGATGGAACCGACAATCTCAATATGGGCATCTTGCCCTGAGAACTCATCCTCTTGGACAGTGATAATGTCGCCGCCTTCGAGGACGAGACATGCAGTTGCCGAGCCACTGAGATACTGTAGACTGACAACTCTATCGGCAAGCAGATCTGGTGTTGGGCTGGGAGCATCCCAGCTGGCCACTGTACGGACTGAACTACAAAGAGTCAGTGACTGTGTATATCTCGAGTATTCTACTATGTACTTACACGTCTTGATCACCAGTGACTCTCAACAAGTCAATGCCACTGCTCTCCTCTGTTGGTCCAGCCACGCAAAGAACTTCATCCTTCTCAGGGTCCCAACACGCAGCTGTGACATTTGCGCGCTGGCATTGTCCGAATCGGATGTTTCGAAGGTTGCGCATCTTGGCTGACTCTTTTCTTTACCACCAAAGTTTATCTGCCTTATGATATTCAAAAATAAATAACCCCCCTGCAGCAGTGAAATGGGCAGAGTCTAGGGCCCTGTATGCAGCTGTCGTTCGACCTGTTCTGGTCTCTCGGACAAGGCCGATAGCTAAGGTGGTGATATTCTTATTTTTTTTTCGTTGGTGTGAATGAAATGGGCAACCAGAGGCGATGGGTTTTGCTAGATTTGGAGTTGATGCCCGGACTCGAGATTTTTCTGCGGTACCTGATCAAGCTGGTGGGTAAAGTAGCAATGCGGGGTGATTTAGCCTCTGAGATACATGCTGTGACTCTTAAATAAAGTATTCACCCATTAAAAGTCCCCAAGGAAGAGCTTTTTTTTTGCTCTGGTTGCATCAGATCTTCTCTTTTCCGTCTAGATTCAGCTCTTCGCAGGCAACTTGCGTTTTCGTTACTATTCCGGGCCTCGGCGATTGAAGAATCTATCACCTTATTTTTATCTAATGCCACTGTTTCAACCAATTTAATCTAATACATCTGCTCTTCACTTGCTCCAACTTTGACTCTCATCCTCTTTTTTGTGCTGATTTACTTTCCCAGCCTCACTCTCTATTCACCATCACATGCCGATCGCCGCTATCGGTTTATTAGGTTCAACACATTGACTTCTCTCCGCATTTGCTCTCTCAACACCACCACGCCACAACATAAGGTATCGTACTAGGCCACTTCTTCGCCTAGTCATTGTTTATTCAACATCTGCAATATTCCCATCCGATAGCGAAAACTATATCCATCGCCATCATGGATATCGCATACAATCAACACGCCGACCGAGCTCGTCGCAAGAACCGCTCCTCCTCCAACCTCAATCATCTCTCCCTCGCGCCTCTGACCGCCAAGCTCCCCCTCAACGACGACGACCTCATCGCCGACGCCATCGCAGCCCATCCTCACTCGCCCATTCACCCAATTCCTTCCTATATCCAGGGAAAGTCTGCACCTACCACGCCGCGTCTTCTTGCTCGCTCCCCGACAGCATCGCGCTCAAGATCCCATACCCGAACGCCCTCGACACCACTCGCCAAAAGCAAATCCGCTTCGCACCTCGCGGCTGGCACAACACGCAAGACTCAATCTGGCCGTGCAACACCCAAACGCCACAAGGATGATTTGAGCTTCAGCGTGCGTCATCGCAATGATAGCGATTGGCTGCTTCGAACAGGCGCGCTCATGAGCTCCGAGGCTCGCGAGTCCAAGGGTCAGGCTTGGCTTATCTCGCGTCAGAGCTCAACCAGCCTCGGGGCTATGGACCCTGATGAGAACGCTTTCGAGACCGAGCTCGCTCGCGAGCGTGACATCACCAGTCGTCGTGCTAGTCGTCGCGGTAGCATTGCTCCCAATGATGAAGACGCTTCTCCATATGCCAGCCGCTTTCCCAGCCGCGCCCATAGTCGGTCCCACAGCTTGACAAGACCTCGAAGCATTCTTCATTCGCCTCTCGAGTTCTCAACGACTGTTGACGAGTCCTACTTTCCCCACCAAGAAACAAATGATGACCTCCCCGGTCCCGACTTTGTAAACCTCGATGAGAAGCTCGAGGAGCTCGAGCAGGACCTGACTCAGGACGACGAAGCTACCGTACGACGGCTAGTGCGCAAGGGTCAGGCAGGTACTGGCACTTGGTTTGGCAGCGTCTGGTCTCTCTTTTCGGTCGAAGAAGACGATGAGGACTCAGACGAAGATAGTGACGAGACTCCAGTTGAGGGAGACTCGCAACTCGATCGCTCTCGCAGTTGGTCATCTCGGAATCTGGCAGGCATATCAACAGTTCCCGAAGAGCGTTTGCCACCTCCACGTACTGATGAGGGCGGCTGGAGGGATGCAGCTTGGCTGTTGAGCGTGGCGACGAAGGTGATGTTTTAGAGTGAGGTGTTATACTCTCAGACCATAAACCGTGTCATTGTGAATTATATAAGAATCAGGGAAACAAACAAATTTGAGGATTTGATGATGGGAGCGTCATGGATTAATAGTGATTTTTTGCGTATATCGTTTTTGCCTTGCGTCCAGAGAGTAGACTTTCTGAGATGAGATTGCTTTACTACTTTACCACATTACTGTGCTTCACTTTGTTGTGCTTGGCCTTCAGCTACATCTTATGATATTGGATATAGATAGTGCCTATCAAGAACATATCTAGAAAGCTTCTCGAATACATCCACATTCCTCAAGAGCTTCCATGCCAGGATCTACCAACTCCCCTGGCCCGTAGACCCATATGGCATCGGCGAAGCCTCCCGCCTCCGAGCTTCCTGAGCCGGCGCGGGGTCCCTTCACCGCCCCACCCCCCGTTCCGCAGCCGGGGTCGAGCATCAATTGACAAGCAAAAAGCGGCCCGCTCAGGGCCGTCTTTTGACTGGGACTAGTCGCCACGTCACGTTTGCTTCTTCTTTTTCTTCTTCTTCTTCTTTTGCTTCACACCAGTGTCATGTTGGAGAAACATCTACTAGCGGCATGGGAAGAAGAAAGAAGAAATCAAACACCCACCACAACCGCGTAGCCAAGACCCAGAAGCTGAGTAAAAAACCGGTTTGTGCGGGGAGTTGTCACCTCGCAGGAGGGTGCATTGCGGGCCTCGAATGGGGACGGTCCCGCGTGTGATTGACATTCGGGCCTTACAGCTTTGGTTCAAAGTGAGACTGTCATCTGTCAAAGCTGGACGGCGGTTTAGATGTGGCCTGTGTTTATTATGGACTATTATACGCAGTGACAGAAGCGCTTGGCTTTGTGAGGCGCGCATGCTACAGGCTTCCCGGGAACTGGGTCATTGGGTTACCGGTGGTTCGATGATCAATCGTGGTGTCGAGCGCAATATGTACGACAGGATGTTGCCGAATCATGCGGTTTGACAATACCATGTGTACCTATAGATCCTGAAGTCATGCATCAGGAGATGGCTAGTCTGTTAAGATTTTGAAGGTGTAACGCTATTGAGTAGTTTGCGGTGAGGTCCCAAGTGGTGGGTACTGGTTGAGAAGAACTGCCCAATACCCAATATCAAAAGCTTGATAAGATCCTGTTTGAAGTGGGAGTCGTTGTGCTGTCAATCATAATTACTGCCCTGCCCCTCTTTGCATCATGTGGACTTTCTGAGTTTGCAGGTGTTCGTCGGGCCAAGTTTCATACAGCCCATAGTGGGCGAGGTACTGTAGTTCGATCATGCCATGATCCATCCAAGGGAATATTCCGTGAATAGCGCAGGTAAGCAACAAAAGCAAATTACCATAGTGGTAGCCCATTCAACCATCGGTGGTTAAACCCCGCCATCAATGTCAAGTTGTCAACCGTGCACGAGGGGCAGAGCGAGGGGTGCTAGATGAGATTGATCAACGGACCCTGCAGGATCCAACAGTCAATGCTGTATCCGTAGCCTGTAGGCTCGTAGCGAGAGCAACCCAAGCCACAGGCTGACAGCAGCTGGAGCCTTTGAAGAAACGTCAACTGGCCAGTGATGGAGAAAATGCCGCACGAAACCTCCCGTGCGGTGGCTAGTGAGGAAAAAACTAGCCTAGGTAACCTGGCACCTGGGAGAGCTTCAGTCTCGAGGGTGCAACATCCATGCGTGGGGTCCTCGTTCAACTGCGGTGGGCAAGCGGGCATAAGACAGCGTGCATGTCATCTAGGTTTTTGAATGCAGGAGCTTTCCCAGGACTTGGAATCATTTCGTAGAGCTATCGGTACTTAGCTCTCCGCGGCTGAGCTGACGATCATGTCCTATCTGGAAACACAAAGAGTCGAACATGTGGATCGGTGACTCGGTGAGCGTTGCGACTTGTCGCGGGGCATAGTGCTAGGTAGTTATTCGGGCTTTTTTGTCCGTAGGTACACTGGAATAGTGGGATTGCGATACCGGTCCATATCAGACTACAGACTACCAGCTGTAAGCGGCATCTAGCCGTGAGCATCTCGGCCGAGTAGGTCTAAGCGCAGTGTGGTGACAATGACATGATGATCGTTGGAACGATAAGCTGAGTGCTAGAATTGTTAGAGGCTGTAAGTGACAGGCGCCAGATGCAGTGACGCTCAACTCCGGGTGACGGTTTCCCGGGCCCCGGGATATACATGCCGCAACAGGAGATCCTAAGTATTTATCCTTCTCCCCCCCTGTGACCGGTTCGCTGGAACACCACGAGACTCTGCAGCTTCAGCCTTCATGTATGACTAGCTATGTCTGGCTGTCAGCATTCAAGCCGAGGGAAGTGATCTTCAAAACATGTCCAGACTTTTGCAGGGTTCCGGACACAGACCGAAGAAAAGGCTCCGGCTCTGCTTGGGTTTGTGGTGCATGTTGTCTCTGTGGACTAGCGGAATAAGGTCCAGGTTGGTGCGCTAGCCGGCAGCGGTTCTCAGTCCCGGAGAGCCAGAACGGAGAGAAGACGATGAACTTCCTAAAGAGGGTGTTTGCTTGGCCTGTCAAGGGATTGGGCCCAAGTGGTGACATGAGTCTGGTGTACCGAGTCAGCGATGGATTATAGAGCCAGGTTTCTGATGTCAAGCTATCGCGTGGCACAAGCATGGATGGCACTGACCTACGACTCGACGAACAGAACCTATTAAAAATAAAAATAAGATAAACAGGACGAGACAAGAATTGTGTATTGACGGTACGACAGGTAACTTTTTGGTTCAAAGGTCGATCTTTTACGGTTTGTGGACTGGTGTCTCCCCCAATGGAAGCTGTGAAATTCTAGACCCTCTGCCTCTTTGACGGAATGGAACCAAATGATGCAACAGCTGCACTTCCCCAATTTTCTCTCTCTTTTCTTGTGTGTTTTAGTGGACTCTTGTGCGAAACACCGACGTAATGGGCAGGGCCCCTCCAGACTGAGCCTGAGACTGGGACGAGGGGGGGGAACTGGGGTGTTTTCTTACGGGGGAACAGCAAGTAACAAGCATCAAGCATCAAGCAGCAAGCATCAAAAAATGAATAGCGCACTCGTACACCGAGAACCGAGACTGATCTTGCCTTGATCCCAACTCTTCCTCTTTGTTTTTTTCCTTCACCTGACTACCTACTCCTCTTATCTTTTGTCTCCATCTCTACCCAAGTACGGATACTTACTCATCGTTCCCTAGCCGCCGCACCTGACCCTCAACGGCTTTCCGTCTCAGACTCTCTCAGTTTTGTATATCCTCGGCCGCCAAATTACCTTAGGTACTCCCTACCCGTGCCTCTGACGCTATATTCAGCCACTGTCGTCAGTAGTAACAGAACAACCCGCTTCGGGATCTCCTGCAGAACCACACTCCCAAATCGACGGGACACTCACTCACCACGCGCTCAGTAATTGTCTGCCCACGAGCATACTTTACTTTACGCAGAAATAAGAGGGAAAAGAAGAAAGAGAATATCTTTTTCATCTTGACAAGTACGGTACGGCTAATATCGTCTACTTGTGTTCCACTTCCTATAAGCCCTTTGAAGGTAAGGAAGTATATCTTCTCAGCTCTTTTCTCTACCCAAACCAAGCCCACGACATGCAAATGTTGTGTTTCTGATACCCTTGAACTGCTTCTTCCCTCTTGTCACTTCCTACGCAAGCCATTTCTCTTTCACTTCCCCCAGAATGGATATGAATGTCTCTCGTCTACTCACTAGAAGTCGCCTAAATTTTCGCTTTTCCGCACTAAACACCACCTCATCCATGGATCCCCCTACCCCCCGCCGTCACAGTCCAGTTGGGTTGACGCCCTGCATCTGCTAAAGCGGCTCAACCCCACCCGCAATGCTCCTAGAGTATCCATAAGTGATAGCTTCGGGCTTCGTTATTCTTTAGTTATGGATCTGGATGATTTCGAATGGACCGTCTCCATCGTTAGCCCCTCACCTATGAATGTTGACTGCCCACATGCCAGCAGCCGACATCCATTATCGCACACTAAACACTTCTTCTCCCAACCGCCAACCGCCAACCACCAACCGCCGCTTTCTGGCCAAGCCATATCTGTCAAACCCTTATTCTGATCTCGGTCTATTCTGCTCTGCTTTGTCGTGCTTGCCTCCTACTGCCGTTCCTCTTTCTCTCCCTCTCCATCTCTAGGTAGCCTTTCCCCGCCATAGCGTCATCCTCCAGGATAGCTGCAGCTACCCCGAACTCAAAAGACCCCGAACCGAACCAAACCAAACCTCAGGTACAAAGCACAGAACCCGTGATATAGCGCAACGGTCCCTTCTACCGCTCTGGCAGCAAGCGTCACTCGAGTGCCATGACCTCGCTTGCTCTGAGCCTGAAACCCCCCGCCAGCCACTCACGTCTTGTTCCCTTCCGCGTTGGCGTTACCAGCTACCACCTCTAACCTTCAAAATCTTCTTTCTTCCAAGTGGCTCTAGCTTCGGATCCTTGTCTCAGTTGCATTGCATTTCTTATTTCCTTTGGCGGAATTTCTAACTCCAGGCTCAGGTTCCACTACTTCTCCTCCCCCTACCGTCGTTGTCTTCAGCCGGCCCCGCGCTGCTATCTCGGAGCTGTCCAGCACCGCTCTGCTTCAACACAAACGAGACCTTTATCCCGAGAGCATAAACGGACATCACGGGCAAAATGTCACCAGCTGAGAACAAGGTGGGCTTGACCCTGGCTACGAATTCGCTGGAGTACAGCCACTAACAAAACTTGGCCTCAGGAGGAGAAAGACCTCAAGGCTCGCTTTGGTGATAACATTGATGTGGAGACCTTTGAGCAGATTCTTGAGATGGACGAACCAGACGATCATGAATTCAGCCAATCGATCGTTTTCGGCTTCTTTGACCAGGCAGAAGAGACATTCCTTCAAATCGATGAAGCACTGTGAGTTTGATCCATCAACTAGCCACTCGACAACGCGATGCCTTCGAGTTAGGAATACTCGCTAATCGTTGACCCCCTTGGCTACGTTTCCTAGGGAAAAGAAAGATCTTTCAGACCTGTCATCCCTTGGCCACTTCCTCAAGGGTTCATCAGCGACACTAGGACTCGCCAAAGTGAGGGACGGATGTGAAAAGATGCAGCGATACGGCAAGAAGGAAAACGTAGATGGCTCTCCTGAAGATGACGAAGAGATTTGCCTGCAGCGCATCAAAGAAGCTTTCGAAGCTGTCAAGACTGACTACCAGGAAGTCGAGACAGCCTTGAGGGAATACTACGACAGCAAGGAATAATGCAATTACACCATTCGCACAATACCCCATAGCGAGGCGACGCGTCCACACTCGAATCAATATCTGGCTTGTCCACGGCTTGGTACCCCATTCGAGGCCTTTTGTCGGACCCTCTACGGGGACTTTTTTCGGTTCAACAAACGGTTGTTGTGTTGGGTATGTTCAGAGATGGCAGAGGCCGGGTTCATCGAAGCAGATACCCCAGGCCTTGGAAAGGCTTGAGGCTTAGAGGACGACCCGTCAGGTCAACCATGTTCAGAGGCATTACGAGGTAGTGCGGAACGATATATCGTTCCCCCCCTCTTTGAATTGAAAAGCCTATTTGAAGATCCAAGATGATGAGTAGAGACAGGAGCAGGAGCAGACTTGTAGATAGACTTGATGAGAAGCTTGGGATTGGTACAAAAGAAAGACTGCTCATAACGCAACTTGGTTTTTTACACCTGCGAGCCCGGGATTGCTACTTTGCGCGGTCTCTTTTCTTCTTTTTGGTTTCGCTTCTTTTTCCGATTTTCCGGTATCACATCAGATACGTGACTCAACTGCATCCTCCTGGAGCTCCGATTTGGTGGGGTAAATCTTGACACAACTAGCCGATCTACAGTTCGGTGCAAAAGTTCCGACGACGAGCCAACTACCTTGTAAGATAATATAGATATATAAATAAAGTATACATAAATTATAAAGTTCTACATAATATTACTAGGAGATTATACAGAATTATATAAATTAAGTAGAGATTATGTAGAATCATATAAAATAAGTAGAGTTTCTTATAATTTATAAGATAAGAAATTATTAGAACTTTTGCGTGCCCACTGTACAATTTCATCTCGGTACGAACACCTGACATCATCGAGGTGTTACAAACCAACGTCAGATACGTTGTACATAGCGTGTTAGTGATATTCCACAACCTTCACCACGTGGCGGAGTAGACGAATATTTGTATTCGTGCCCTGTTAGTGAAGTACTACAATACCTTTTTCTGATAATTGCTAATTTCAGCTGAGTCTACTAGGTCATTGATCTGCCCCAGATCGCGGATATATACATCGTGGACTAGAGCCGTACTCGTTGTGGTTTCTGGAGGTTTCATCGAGGCTATATTTTGCAGAGGAAGGCCTCAAAGATTCAAAGTCCATCATGCCACCTAAACCAGTCAGGGCGTCTCCGACACATTTCGTGTGCATCTCACTGGCCGGGCCGCAGCTCGCCAGAAGTATGGCTGCTTTCCGCACTGAAGTCACGAATCCCGCCAGCTTTGGTGTACCCCCGGCTGCAGTGCGTCCAGTTGGCACAATGCATCTGACGCTTGGTGTCATGAGCCTCAAGGACGAAAGCATTGAGCATGCTAAGGAGTTACTGAGAGGGCTGAGATTGAACGAGTTTCTTGCAAGTGCCAAGGCCGGAACGCCGATGACTGAGGATCGGCTTTCGATAACTATCAAGGGTTTACACGCTATACAATCACCTGCAAAGACATCAGTGCTGTACGCTGCGCCTGTTGATACAGAGGGTATTCTGTACAAGGTCTGCGAGCAGATCAAGACCACGTTTCAGGAGGCTGGGTTGATGGCTCAAGAGGACAGGCCGTTGTTGCTACACGCAACTGTAGTCAATACTATCTACGTCAAAGACGGCCGTGGAAGAAGACGGGAGAAGTTGACGCTCGATGCGCGGGACATGGTTAGCCTTTATGATGACTATGTTTGGTTGGAGGATATGCCTCTTGACAAAGTTACGCTTTGCCGGATGGGCGCAAAGAAGATTGAGGGGACGGACGATGAAGCTTATGTTGTTGAGGCTGAGGTTAGGTTTTGATTATGAAGCATTATAACATGCTTAGGTGTGTTACCTTGACAGGCATCATGCTACAACTGTTGTGTCAATACTCTCGGCATGGGAAGTCTAAGTATGAATTTGGCATTAGGCAACTATGTTTTGGACTAAGTGATAGAGTAGAAATGACAGTCTATTTATAACAGGCTTATCGACTGGAGATTAGGTAGACACATTTCTCCTCGAGTATCGCGTGATAACTGCGTCTAGATTACCAACCATCAGACACAAAAGTTGTAAACTAACTGAGCATTTGCAGACATAATTCAAGATAGGAAGACTAACCCTACTTCAACATGTGAAATTCCTTCCAATTGATCAATGTTCATAATTATATTCGTAAATAACGTGGAATATCCATGCCGTTATAAAACTTCTACCAGTCTATCACATTTGATATCATTGCGCCAGGGTGTGATACGGAGGCCGCTTTAAACCTAGAATTAGCGCACCCTTCACTGGGCGGCCGCCTAGAGTCTCATTCAACGGTTCACCTCCAGGCATCAAAATACAAAGAACCAACGTCATCAACATAAGTCGCCTATTTCCTCTACACAACTGTCAGAGCATCACTGATGCCAGCGACAATGCGGAACCGGTATCCCCTAGCCCCGGACCCCACGACTTGACGATCCTCTGCAGTGGAGGCTATACACGCCTAGATCTTACAGCTCCGCCTCGTTACCGCCATGAACACTACGGAAAAGCGCCGTCCAGCGCCCGGCAACTCGTCTGCTCATATCCTACGAACTGGCGCTTCGAACAACAACCGCACCAGCATGCCTGCTTTACCGCCCAGGGCTGCTATGCCTTCCAGTACCAACGCGACGCCCGAAGAGACCCATGAGACCAGCGGCGGTGCCCCGCTCAAAGAGAAGGAGAGCATAACAACAGGGAGCAGTGGGACGAAGGATAAGGACCGCGACAAGGATCGCAAAGAGCGGCGAGATAAAAGGGAGAAGAAGGAGAGGGACCGCGAGCTCGAGGTCGTTCTGAAAGAGAAGGATGAGAAGATTGCATATCTGGAGAAGGAGATGGGTATAATGGAGCGAGAGTTCCACCGTGAATTGGATAAGCTGAGCCAAAACGAAAGCGAAACGGCAACATTCTGGCAAGCCAAGCATAGTGCGCTAAATCAACAATATCTACGGACCGATACCGAGCTACGACTACTGCGCGCCGAGGTAGAAGTGCGAGAGGGCGAACGTGAAGAGCTGCGAGAAGGCTGGGAGGTCCTACGACGAGAACTCAAGGAGCGAGACGACGAAATTCGAGGGCTCAGAGGTCAAGTGCGCGGATTGAAAGAGTGGGTGAGTAGTAGCACAAGAACCGACGGACAAGAATGCGATGAGGTCTTTGGTGATGGCATGGCACGGCTAGGCAATGGTTTGCAGAACTGGGTTATTGTGAACTTTCGGAAGGCCAAGATAAGTGAGTGATGTTGGTATCGCTTGGAAGGTCGATTGACTAATATCTGGTAGATCTGGAGAACCTGGATGAGGCAACGCTGGCCGAGGTCAACGAACTTGTGCCTATGTATGAGGAGCTTGCATCGACACACAAGGTTTACCTCTTGCAATCTATTGTGTCGAGGATACTAGTCGAAATGGTGTTTGACGCCTACTTTGTCGGCCTTTCAGAAGAGCAGACTCAGCAATTCCGACAGCTGGAAAAGCTCATTTCTTCATATGGTATGTCACATCTTGTCAATCATGGCCAGTCACTGACTTGATTAGCCGCTTCTGACGAGGCCATAAACCATTGGCGGTCCTCAACTCTTGCTCTCCTCCGTCGAGACGGCTCGTCTCTCGAAACATCAACGTCATCCGTCAGTGAAGCCATCCTTACCCGAATAACCCGTCTTCTCGACGCCCTCTGCGGTACATCTCCCTCCGAGGCTCGAGACAGTGGACTGCGTGTTCTCGTCAACAACTCGATAGAGCTCGCGCGTCTCGTCGCCGTTCAAAAGGCTGTACTGCGAGTGAATATGCCTACGGTATTACCCCACCAGAGGGTTATGTTTGAGTCTGAAACGATGGAGGATTTGGGTGGTGAGGACGAAGAGTCCTTGACTGGGAGGGAGATCTGCTGTGTTGCTTTTCCAGGGGTGATTAAACATGGTGACGAGCACGGTGGGCATTTACAATACCGCAATATCATCCTCAAGGCGAGGGTTCTTTGTAGCCCTGAGGAATGAAAGATCAGACTTGGAGAAGGTCATGAAGCTTTTTGCTTTGCTGGGGAGGTATGATACAGCATTTATACCCAGCTACCGTTGGCATATACACCCTAACAAGCAGTTGGGTAGAGCATCGTGTTCCATTCGGGATACTCCAGGTCAGATGGTGCATTCTTTTACATATAAAGAACCATATGCTGAGGCCTACCACAGCTATATAGTCAGCTGTTAGTAGTTGGTCCAGCCATACTTAGAGTACTGCATATTAATGAATTACGAAAACATTTCTGTTATTGATTTCATCCTAAATCAATATCATACACACTATGGATCTATTGAATGTCTGAATTTGGACGATTTCTCTTATGTTTTATTAAACAATATCTAACTTACGATTACTTTACTACTCAGGTCTTTCTTCTTCCAAATTTAGGCTTAGTGTGAGCGTACGTAACATGTGAGACAGCTCGAACGGGCCATCGCATTGCATTCCTCGTCTGGCATATTCCCGAACACCTAATCCTTATAGGGCTGATGCTATCTTCGGCAATGCATGCCAGCTCATGCGTTCCTAATACCCGCATTCACGGCCAAGAGTGTTCCACCGAGATCATACCAGATCGAGCATTCAGAGGTGTTGAGTTGGTTTGTTTGTTGTAATGGTAGCCTGCTTGGCGCTTCAGTGTTTCAGGTCGAGATGCAAGATAGTGCTGGTATTAGGATAGGCGGGTCGAGCTGCAGGTCAAGATGTCCGAATTGACTCATAGTCGACAGGGTGGTGCTATTGGTGTTGATGTGTAGGTGGGCTTGCTGCTCTTCAGATCGTGGTGAAGATAGAATGGCTCTTCTTGTCCACGAAGGAGAGAAACTTGAAGAAGCACTAGATAGAAGATACCGAACAATCAAGTCCTGTTAGAATCAGTTTTGGTGATGTTTATAAGGTTTCGAGAGTAATTGTGAATACGCATATGATATGCTGCTACCCGCAGGTCAGACGAGTGCTTGATGGACCAGGGTTTGTCTTTAGCAACCCACCGAGCCTTATTAGCTGAGACCATTTACCGTGTGTCCGAGGCAATTGAGCCTCAAATTTGGGGGTTTCCATGTTCCCCGCGCTCTCGTTTTCCTTCATGAACAGCACTTGATTCGAGGTTTCCCTCATCATCTCACTCCTTCGGTGTCTTCCACAGGCAGTTGATTGTAAAGAGGTGATGATCCGAGGAGTCAGACAGCCTGAGTCTTTCATTTCTCTGACGTTTTGTTGTGCATTTTGTTCCATAAATCGGTGCAACTTACATTCCGCATCATGTAGTACACCCATTGGTGTACAGTCGTGGCATCCAAAGCACCATCACCAGCACCCAATTGGCGAGTTTCGATCCAAATATGCCGACCACCTTCGGCTTCGTCCGAGCCAAGAACCGTTCTTGCATGCTATCAGGGATGAAGCTCCAAAAGGCGACGATATTTCCTCTGATGGGCACTATGTGACGCGATCAGCCATCAGCCGTGCATGCATGCACTGAATCCCTACAGCTCTGCACCGCATTCCCCATGATTTGGGTGCGCTATCGTTCATGGCGTTGGTAGCAGTGGTTTGGGGGACTGGTGACGAATAGGAAGGAAGCTTCGCAGAAGAATGGTTCGTGAAGCTGCCAATGTCGACGTAGGCGTAGGCGGGCGGTTTGTTGAAAGGGTGTCGATGCTGACGTTCGACCTGGACGTGGTTCGGTAGCATGGAGACAATAAGAAGCTTGGTTCTCCCGTCTCTTTTGTCGTTATTATCCTCCCTCTCCTGCTTCATCACTCGACACAGTATTGTATATCCTTCCCATAGTAGGATTGTACTGAGCATCATTTCTTCCGGTCTTTGTCCTTAACGGTCTATTCGAGTCACTGTTTCTGTTAGCATCCTTCAAACATCAACTCTCCCATACACCCCTTAGCACATCATACATTACCCAACTCCAGCCCTTTCTGTATACACATTGTATCTTGACCTCTCCTGTCAAGATGGGAGATATCTCCAATGAAATCAATGGCTTCATAAGTGAACACAACGCAAGGAGGAAAGAAATGCAAGTTACACGAGACATCTTTCCCGCTGTGCACTCAACATACTATGCCCCTAGCCTGATGTTCTCGGACCAAACCATCAATGGCCCTCCTACCCAAAGCATCAACATGTCGATCGCCAGCAGCTCGACATATGTGTCGTCCTGCTTCGACAGGCCAACCCCAAGAACGTCATCTGTTTTCACGGAACCTTCCCCTGCCCCTCTCTCTCCATCACTTGTATGCGAATTCATCGGCTTTGGAGGGTGCAATGAAGTGTTTGGCATCTCCAACGAGGCCGGCTGGGTCGCACATATCGCAGAGATGCATCTGCACCACATGTTCCCTACAACATGTGTATGCTGGTTCTGTGATCGTACTTTCCGGGCACCATCATACAGCCAGGCGGATACCGAGGCCTGTTATCGGAAGCGGATGCATCATATCGCAAAGCACTTGCGAGGCGACTTGCCTCCGGGGGGTCAGATGAGACCTGATTTCTACTTCTTGAACCATCTTCATGACTGTGGTTTGATCGACGATGAGATGTTCCAGAGAGCGACGGTCTATCACGAGGTCCCTCAGATCCCAAATCTGTATCCTGCCGGCTCGAGACCTAGACATGATCAAAGGCCTGCGCAGGTGGAGACGAGTCGGTCACGACATCGCAAGTCTCAGCAATACTATTGTTGAGCAAGGACTCCATGACTGGATGGACTTCCTCAGGTTCGTGTCGTGGCATCTTCTCTTTGCGAGAGAATTTGTGTCCTCGAGCCTTATCATGGTGGAAGATCTCTCGTTTCCTTTCTTTTCGCTCTCGTTGGCGGCGTTGTATGGGGGTCTATACCGAGTGTCGTCCAAATATCATGATCGACTGAAGACATCAGCATATTGAAACAGGCCAACGCCAGGGAAGGCCGAGTCTTTACACGCGTTCATCTTACTGGTCAGGAGAAGGTCGGTTTTTATATCCATTTTGAACAAGCCATAGTTGTAGGAGATGGAAAGGACCTTGTCGTCGCGGACCAGGCACAAATATTTTAAACCATTCTTTGAATGAAGAATTTAAATGATTGAAATGGGGGGCCTTGAAATATCATGAAAGTGTGAAATTCCCTCCTAAGGTGTTAGGCAGTGACACTGCGTGAATGATTGTGGCGATGCCCGCTGACACCTTGGTTGGACTGGGTGTGCAGTGGGAGTCATCGCACATACGAGTCACCATAAATCAAGAAGACTTATGCCAGAACTCTTCATAAAGATAATTATAAAACTATAAGATTTTAGGTTTTCTTATGACTTGTTTATAATAAGTTCTGTTCTAAATTTATGTGGTTAATCCGGTGATGGTCTTCGTAGGGTAGCATACGACTTTTGCCTTTTTCACGACCTGTACAAATGCCCGAGCATAGCCACAGTCCAAGTAAAATGCAAGCACGTATTTGCCTAAGGTATCAATGCTATAGGATCACGGGCCATTGACGGTATTCTAGAGACCATCATAATGTGCCGTGTCATACCTGTTGAAAATGGTGAGCTGGAGCACAGGTGTGAACAAATTCATTGTTTGTTGATGACTTTACTCTCATACGTCAGGCTGTATGTGAAATCCCAACCATGCTGTGTCTTGCACAAGTAGTGGTGGGTCTAAAATATGCCCACGATTCGAGGGATATTGGGATCAGATACTATTACCCCAGGCAAGTACGCTTTTAATTGTGAACAAATGAATAGCTTGGCAAATAACTAAAGGTTTGGCATGCTCGTCAATCGTTCCTTCCTTCAATATCACGATTGCCCACCGAAAGTTGGTGGTGATGCTGTTAGGATATATATACTTCAAATTCCCAACTGATCTGCAACAATTCAAGCAATGACAACGTGTCCGAGTGGTTAAGGAGATAGACTTGAATTCATTAAACGAATCAGATATCTATTGGCTTCGGCCTCGCAGGTTCGAATCCTGTCGTTGTCGCATAATTTTACTTTTTGGTGGTTGAGTTGAGACTTGTTCCTCTCTCCCGCTAGATTTTTGACCAACAGTTGATCTGTCAAAGGCAGGAACATTCCACCCTTCTGTCATGTGCATAGGAACAATGTCTGAGCTTGTTCTCAATATGAAATTACTGTTCATGCTGTGAGCTGGCACTGCCCACTTTCTACTGTCACAGGGCAGGAGTCTCTCGCCAAATGTGCGTATAAGACAGATCACATCCGAAACTCGGGATAAACGAATTCCATCATTCGTCCTTATATGTATGTCCACTTCTCAGAAGCTCATTAGACAAAGAGTTGGAGATATTGATGATTAGCGACGAGATCCATCGAGTCTGGGCTAACCACATTCGGTGACGCGAGTTAATTTTAGCTTCTCCCCACACGGATGGACCCACATGAGCGGACCCACATGAACCGTGGAGGCGGCATGGCCCGAACCACTACATTGGGTTGCAGTCATTGTGTTGTAGAGGGAAGGGACGGGTGGTGCGACGAAGCCAGCAGCAGGTTTCTCATGGAACGAGCAAGACCAGTATGATTTCTATGGTAACGGCAACTATAAGCCCAAAGTAGTTTTGCTTACAGGCAAAGACTTTCACTTAGAAACAATTTCCAAAGCACCAGAACAGGTCATGAAATATATCATTCGAGCGCTCATGGGTAGCAATTTTCTGCGAGTCTACAAGAAAAGAAGAAATAACATAGCTTGCCAGTCTCGGAAGCCAGTTAGAGTGCCAGTAGAGTATCATAGGTTGATAGAACTTTGCTTCAGCTTTAGTGCAAATCATCCTCAAATTCTCCTTATTTCGCATATTACAGTCCCGTGCGAAAGTCCTGCTATGAGCTAACTATAAGTATATATGATAATATAATATAAATTATGTAATAAATAGAGTATTCTACGTAACATGCTTATATAGTTATGTAAAATTAAGAGAGTTTATTATAATTAATATAAGATTAAATAAAATATAAAGAAGAGAGGAAATTATCAGAACTTGTGCACACCCACTTTACAGTCTGTACGGTTCCCACCATTCCTATCGCAACCATGGTCACTGTGGCTGTCACAGCTCTTTTGTCTCTCTAGTCTTGTTGTAATATCACACTCGAATGACAGATTTGATGATTTATTTAGGGTATAAGTCGCTCTTAACCTGAATACAAAGTGCAGAACATGCTCACTGCTGCGGTCCATACCTGCCCATTAAGCGCAGCCTCTTTTTACGCGCCGGACCGAACAAAGGCCGCTGCACCGCTAACTTCCTCTTCTTCTCCCTCCGAGGCTGATGCCCCAGTAGTCCAATGTCGACTTTTTTATATCTTACATCGTATTTGACCCATCGCTCAAGGCCCGGTATGTGAATCCCGAGAGTCGGTAGCGCGAGAAGCGTCAGCGTTTTGGTTACATGGGTTGAGTATGGATCCGGTTTGCGGTCGACGCCGTAGATGGCTGGAAGTGCATATCGAATCTTCCCAGGTGCATAGTGCTTGAGTAACTTCTCCAGCCGGGCCCTTCGCAAGGGGGTTAGTGCCTTGCGGAATGCTTTGGCGTACTCTGCGCGATATGGATGGATTTGCCACATGGGCCATCTGTTTCGTCCGATGCGCACCCAGAAACGTCCGTCAAACATCTTGGCTCTCATCCATCCTGAGTGGTCGAACGTAGGTGTAGCTTCGGCAAACTCTTCAGCCATGAATTCAGGGGATGGTGGCGAATAGTATGTAGGCAAGTAAAGCTTTGCAGTAGGAAGGGTTTGCTTCGACGTGTAGGGAGCTCGGGAGAGAAACCATCTGACCGAGGTTCCTTCGACTATCGGGTGGAAGTACACACCGGTCATAGTGAATGGCTTCGGTGTCAAATTTGCTTTGGGGGCCATACCAGGAACGAGATTATTCACAACGTTTTCCAAGTTTGCGAGGGGTGGCAAGTGGTATTCAGGGGTGACGAAATCAATAAGCTTGCGAACTGCAATGCTCATAATGGTCCTTCGATTCTCCTTACGTAGCTCATTGTCTGGGTCAAATGAACGCCTCTTGGATCGTCTCTTAAATGGACGCGGGTTCGGGAATTGGATTGACAAGGTCCCTGCATTTGGATCAAAATCCTTAACGACAGCTTCCCGGATGAGATAGCGTCTTGCTTCTGCATCTTGAAACTCAGTTCTCTGTTTTAATCTCTGGCCCAAAGACAAAATGGAGGGCTTTTGCAAAGCTCTCGGCAATTCGTGATTTCCAACAAGGTATCGAAGAGCGTTTCGTGTCGTCAATGTAGGATCCTTGTTGGTCGCATCTTCTACCCAAGGGACTTTGTTAGCTTCGCAAGTAGCAATAAGTCTGTCCTTGTCGAATCCAAGAAGTGGTCGATATATCATGACACCCCCATCTTCGACATCCAAAGGCTTGAGGTAGGGAACATCTGAGGGTCTTTCGATCTCAGGTGATCCAGGATAAGAGTCTACTAGGTCTCGAGGAAAAGCTGCTAAAGCAGGAGGTGGTTCGAGGGTCAAATCGTCTCGGATTGATCGCCTTAAGCGCCTCATCTCGCGCTGAGCTGGTCGGAAACTCAGAGATGGGTTATTTCTCAATTGATCATCCAATAGGCCACTCTTGTATACGCCGTGCAAGTCGTAACATTCGGGGATCGAATTGGCTTCCCTTATTCCCTGCAGACCTCGATACCCATGTCCACCAAGCAATCGCATTAATATGGTCTCATAATGATCATCTTGGTGGTGCGCAAAGAAAAGGCTATCAGCGCCATGATAAGCACAATATCGACCGACCGTACGGTATCTGTAGGTTCGAGCGAGGCCCTCGATGTTGGGAAGTTCACGCGGTTCGATGCCCATGCGCTTTTCGTCTTTCCAACCAAGGGTGCTCACACTGGCCTTGATATCGAGCTTGCGCAACTCTTCGGCAACTTTTTTGGCTTCTTCGGCACTTCCATCGCGCAATCCATGGTCGACAACGAGAGCTAGAACGCCGTGAACTGGATTGTCGGCGATTTTGATCCCACGAAACGTGCGAACAAGTCTGGACATGAGAAAGGCGAGAGCCATTGAGTCGACACCGCCACTAGTAGCCAGCACTATCGTCTAGTTAGTATATGAGGTACGTCTAAGGACATTGTAATACATACCTATGCGCTGCGGCCTGGCAAAGCGGGCGATTGGAAACCGCGGACGGCATACTGCTTCGACGGCATCTTTGAACTCGGAGAGGCTGATGGGCCGAGGGATATGGTGAAAGACACGAGGTGCCGTAGTCATCCCATTATATGTCCAGCTTGAGCCTGGAGCGCAATTGGCGGAGGAGGGGGAAGAAGTTGTCCAAGGTTGAAAGGAAAAGTGGTGATGCCGGGATTCAAGCTCGAGTGGGTCGAGATATCATCTGAATTCCGGCCGAGCTGGTGGGGCCGAATATCGGACGCGGCTTCTTGTTCTTGGGTGAGTGAAAGAAGCTTCACAGACTAGCAGAGGTTTTGAATTGGGCAGGCTGAAACAGTATAAACCGCTGGGACTAAGACAGATGTGTTCCGTATTATAGGAACACATTGTCTGGAAAGCGTCGGCGATTAAACAAGTGTGGATTGTCTCTTGATTGCCAAGAACCTCCGTCGACCAGTCCAAAGTTGCGTTACTAGGGTCTTTTGAACAATCAAGGCAGTGATCGCCTGTAGAATCACAAGCTTCTAGAAACCAAGTCGTAATTGTCCAAAGCACAACGGTTGACGTTAGTGGATAGCCCCAGGTAAAGTTAGAAAAATTAGGGGCCGCAATTAAACTTTTGGTAAATAAACAATAATCGTCATAACTTTGTTTACTGTCGTACAGACTGTTTCTACAGTAAAGTAGAGTACAGTTCCCCCAGAGTCAGTCAGTCATAGGTTGATCGTGACCCGACAAAAGACTCTCGCTACTAAGTTAATGCGGGTAATACCTAACAACCCCTGTAATGGTCTCAACTGATTCGCCTCCAAGGCATAACAGGTTCCCCCCCCTGGGCCCCTAGCAAGAAAAACAGAAACAGCCTTGGAGTGGGTAATTTGGGCGGGTGCATCCAATGTTTTAGATGATGCCCCCATAACCTTGAATCTCTGGCTCTGAGGTGGCTGCAGGAGCCCTCTTGTCTCTCTTGTTGTCCGCGTGCCACCATCACAGGCCATCCTTGTACTGTACATATCTCAGGTATTACTCTAGTTGGTACTTTACTTGACTGTCTTGTCTTGTCTTGTTTATTTTCATGTTGTTTCTTCTCAACTATTCTTCTCACCAAACTTTGTTCACCTCTCTCTATACTCTGTCGCGTCATATATATCTGTCGGCCAAATATCTCCCCCCTCGTCGCTCCGCAACAAACCAAAACATCCCGCCCCGTATGATTCACGCTTGTCTTTGTCTTGCACCTTTCATCATCAATTACCAGCCTCTTCGCTAGCTCTTCATCTGCTTCGCTCCGCCACAGTCGCATATCCTGAGCCTCATCCCTCCCCTGCGCGGCTGTCAATTCATCGCCATCGCTTCTACGGATATATAAATATTTAACATCGCAAAAGTCCTCATGGTGTCCACGCTGGAGCCTCCAACCGCCTCCTCAGTCTCCCGTCGCGGTCCCTCTTCAGTCGTCTCTCGTCAGTCTCAATCACATTCACGATCGAAGCGCTACAATCGCTCTCATACTGGAGGCACTTCTCACGCCCTCCAGAATGAGTTTCCTGTCTTTAGCAGCGGCGATGTCGAGATTGTAGTCCGCGCGCGCGAGACCCCCCGCGACGCAGCTCCCGTGCAGAACCGTTATCTGCTCCATCGCCATACTCTCACTCGGTCCAGCGGCTTCTTTGAAGTTAGCACATCGAATCAGTGGTCTCGCGCTCGCGCACTTCCAGCTGGCAACGAGCTCTCCCGCATCGGCGAGGATGGAGAACCCGATCCTATCAATGGAAGCGAAGTCAGTTCCTCGTCGCATAGAGGAAGCACCCATCCACCCAGGAAGAAATGGCGATACGAGCTAGACCCAAGATCGGGTCCCAACGATATCCCTATGCTGGTTCAACGAGACGAATCGTCGCGAGACACCACACAATCCTTGTTCGGCCCTGCATCAGCTCCACCTACAGTCAGTTCTAGAGACTCGCGCTCTTCTCAAAGTCGCTCCAAGCATTCCCACTCGCATTCGCGATCGTTATCCAATTCGTCCACTCCAAGTGGATTCTTTCGCTCTGTCGCCAATCTCAGTCTTTCTTCCAACCACCCTCCTCCAGCTGCTGAGCTATCGCAAGCCGACGATGATCTTTTGCGCGACTACGACAACCTCTTTCGCATCTTTTACAATTACCCGCCTGTGCTTGATAGCGTCAATGTCGCAGATGCTTATGTCCAATGCAAGAGCCTGCTCAATCTCGCCGACCAATATGACGCCCTTGCTGTGGTAGGACCTCGAGTTGATCACCACATGCTGCAGTTCCAGTCACGTCTCTGGAAGCAAATCGCAAAATACCCAATCTCATATCTGCGCCTCGGGTACCTAGCTCGCAGCAGGGTCATCTTTCAGGAAGCCCTGATTCACGTCGTTGGGCAGTGGCCTGCCGGTGAGCGCAGCCTGCGTGCAGCCCTGCCCGACATTGTCCTGGATATCATCGAGGATAAGGTGGAAGAATTGGAAGAAACTGTCGGCCGCATCGAGGGACGCCTCTTTCGCCTTGGGCTCACCAACAGCCGTGGTGAACGTGTCGGCCCAAGCAACAATTATCTCGACTGGTTGTCCATAAGCCTCTTCCGCCAATGGCTGGCCGACAACACCTCTCCGCAGCCGCCTCCGGATCAGCGACGCAGGACGACCTCTCGTGACGGTGGCCGTAGCGTCGCCGCCTTACCCCCCGCCGCCCCGCCGTTGAATTCTGTCGGGCGTGCATATCGTCAACTGGGCTCCAACAATCCTACCTCTTTCCTCGGCCACGATGACTGCAAGCGTTTCCTCAAGCTTACCCCAGAGCTCTACAGCCGGGAGAACCTCCGAAGGTTCGAGAAGCGCCTTGATGAGCTAAAGACAATGGCCCGAGAGGTTGTGCGGCCCCTCATGGGCAGCAATCTTGAACTCGATATGGGCGGTACCTCACGCACCCCAGACAGCATCACCTACCTCACCTGCACTACCGTCGTGAACCGAGACTTGCCTTGGGTGATGGAGGATCAGGCGGCAGTAGGGCTTGTTGCCAACTGATATATGCGTGTTGGGTGATATCAGACTTGGATTGGACCAAGCCTGGTGGTTGCGTTGATGCGATGCAACGATTTTTATGACCTGATGTTCTCCTTTTTTGGATTCTTTTTGCGGATACCCCATGCTTGGACATACTGTTGAAATTCCTTTGTGTCTGTCTTTGTATATTCCCTGCGGCCTGGAACGCTGTTACTAAACGATATTTGACTTGATGAAACTTTATATAGATACAGGACAACCAATTGACTGCTGGTTGGACTAAAGGCAGTAGATACGAGCTGGATGGAGCTGAGCTCTGTAACCAAATTGATCGTGTTTAATTCATTAACAACGCGCGTGTGCTGCGTCAAATATGTGTACTACGTTCAACGAACGATATGGTATCCTATCCCTAACGAATGACGCTGTCCGAGCAAGTAGATTCCCACGCAAAAAAGGCTGACGCCATAACACCTCATATCATTATCCAATCATGATTCGCAATTACTGCTCCTTCTCCCCGATCAAGGCGAATTGGTCGCCAGACACGGTATCAACCTCGAGCGAAGAGTAGCCCTTGCCCTTACGTCCCCTGAGGGTCTTCGTGACCAATCCTCCTTCATGTGTGATAACAAGGCCCTTGCCCTGGAAGTCCTGCGAGCCCGAGATGGACTGTGCATAGACATTGCCCTCCCATGATGCTGGGTAGGCTAGCTTAACCTTCCCGCTAATGGACTTGTGCTTCGATTTGAGCAATGAGAGCGCGGGCTTGCTGGTGCTAGCTTCGGCTTCATCGCGACCTTCGGTCAGAATGAGGTATGGAGGGTGGCCATCCTTTGGATCGTAGGGTTCAAATGGAGGTATCGTTCCTCCGATTGTAGCGAGACTCGTCCATAGGGGCTCCAGAACCGTGACCTGAGTATTGCCGCTCTTTGTATCAGTGTTGAGAGATGGCTTGACGCCGCTGCTAACAGTCAACAAGCCCGAGTCTAGTACTGGCCAGATACGGACCTTCAGATCACCAGATTGTGATCCGAATGATGCAAACGAGCTCGCGGCCACGTCGGCTGTGATATCTCCTGAGGCTGTAAGGATGTCTACGGTGTAGTCGCGTGGCGGGAACTCGCGGTCGGGACGGGAAGCCTGCTGAGCACTGTCGAGGGGCTCATCGACGTGAATGGTGCCAGAGGCGGAACGCACGTGGAGCTGAGCGGGTCTGACACTCTGAGGATTGACTGGCTTGGGTCCGATATTGGTGGTGATGTCGCCCGAGACAGTGTCGATGCCGAGAAGGTCGTAGAGAGGATACCATCCCGTTACATCACCACTGGTTGTGTGAATGCGGATCTCACGAGACGAGAGTGTATAAGGTACAACGGCCTTATCATTGCTACTCGCTTTGATTCCAGGTGCATTAATGTTACCACTGGCACTTCGGATATTGACGCCGTTCAAAGCCCCGAGCACCAGACCCTCCTCGATAATGACATCAAGCTGCAGTGTCTTAATACTGAGAGAGTTGAGGATTGAATCCCGAGGTACTGAGACAGTAAGCCGGATTTGAACACAGGGTCTCTTCTCAGATGTGGTCCAGTTGACCTTTTCGGGAACTTCCAACTGGACGAGCTGTGTTTCCTTGTCGAATGTGAGGTCAATGCCGAGTTCGTCATTGTTGGAGATAACCTCCAGCTCAATGTTAGTATCCAGTGAGTCCTTTGCAGGGCGAAGGATGACTTGGCCGGAGATCTGAGCTGTCCATCCTTCTCGCAAGTGTTTGATGGTCTGGACAATGGTGAGATTGCGAGAGGGTCGGATGTCCACGTCTTGGATGACCCGGCCGAAACGATGGGGCTTGTCAAGGCATGATCCAGAAGGGTCCCAGGTGAAATCACCATGATCTTTGTTGGGTGGTGCAACTGGGTCCTTGTCGTCGATGGGGCTTGAGTGCGACTGTAGGTTGAGTTAGTAAGTATGATGTATGAGTTGATGTAGGAGATGGGTTGTACATACGCCGTGGTTTGATTTCATGGTGAAGCTGCTAAAGATCATGAAAACAACAGAGAAGATAACGAGCGAGGCAAGGACTGTCTTGACTTTTCTTCTGATATTGAAGTTTGCGACAGAATTCTTGAACTCCTGCCAGCGTGAGGGTGATTGACTGGGGTTTGAGGGGCTACTCATAGACTCGGGAGCATGAATAATCAAAGGCGAGACCTCCTCGGGCCGACCCATCGTCGCTGTTGAAGTGAACGTCTGATAGTTGTTCGCTGTAGTCGGCGAAGTAGGCGAAGGTGAATAAGCAGGCGGTGCGTCGACTGGATGAGCAAACAGGGGAGAAACTCTCGGAGGAGAACGAGGCGTCAAGGCAATAGGATTATTAGAACCGCCTGCACTGTCTTGTCCAGCATGTGACGATGCTGTGCTTCTGGATTCATCTCCAGCGGGACTCCCGCTACTTAATAACCTCCTCTCCCTCTCTGCTTCTTGGACCTTAGCATCGTGACTCAGCTGCGTAGGGTCCTCGACAAGCACGTTTGGGACGCGAGGGACGTTGAGCCCAGAGCGAGATGACGACGACTCAGACGCGTGGAAGTAGCCGTCTGTTGGCGAGAGGGCATCAGGTTCATCGTCAGAGTCGGCGGAATAGAGATTGTCAGAGTAAGGAGCCGGCATTTTCAGCGTTGCTCTTGTTTCGTTGCTATGGGCGTATAATGGTGGACCTGGGGGCGTGTAAGACGATAGAGACCTATCCGAGATGTAGTCTATGCTCTTCGTGTAAGACAATCTTGCAGAAAAAGGAGAAATGCGTACGCGCAATACTCGCAAAAAAGGAATATGGGCGTGTTCACGCCGTCTATCGCCAGATAATTGTGAGGTGACTTTTTTTTTTTTTGACGAGAGACAAAGAGAGGACAAGAAAGATGAAGTTGAGCTGCGGCACGGAGGAATAGAAAAGAGGGGAATGGGTCTTGCTTACAGGTTCACTTCTACCTTGTCGTGCTGCACATTCTACACTAGAGAAAGAGATTCTCGCTCCGTTACGTTGCCTCAGTAAAACAGTTTGATCATGCAACGACGTTGGTCGATCACGCTATAGCCGTTTTGGGGACGAACTGAAGTGAAGTCTCATAGTAAGATCGCATACAAAGCGGAGTAATAGTCATAAAAAAGGCCGATGAGTCTGTACAAGCCACGCAATTGCTCAATGCCCTTTGCTCGCACATATCATATTTGCGATACAATGACATACCCTCAACTCTGATCTTTTCCTCCTCATTAGACACAATCTTCTAAAGCCTATTCGCCATTCCCTCGTCTTATCTCTCCCCATCTCCCGCTGAAGCAAGGATCCTCTATCACTCTACAAAAGTTCCCCCAAATGCTCCAACCCCGCAGCTCTCTCCCCATCCCTGTGAGCTGCCATTCCTGTGCAAGCTCAATTCATCTGACGCTTGTGGTTGCGCTCTTGCGTAAGCCATGCAGCAAAGGCCGCGAGTTCTCTATGCGGGTGACGACAGCCTGTGGAAGGAGACGCAACTTGGATAAGTCCTGAAGGCACGAAAACGACGTCAAGTGCTCAGGAATTAATATGATAGGGCTGATTAATCGCAAATCTTTCTTGGCCGGGCTACCCCAGCCAAGCTACGATCTACGATCATGAAATTGAGAACTCTGCCTTTGTCACCACGCTCTCTATTATAGGTTCCATCCTCGACCTAGGCGTAACCGTTTCTCATTCAGAGTCAAAGTTTATTAACCTCTGCGATAAGCTTATCTAGGTAACTGCGCCCAAAAGAGAGAAATCATCCGTCCTTCGAATGTATGGAAGAACGACCGATAGCGTGGAGCCATGGCGCCGGGACGGGCTCCACATATCCGGCTCCGGCCCCGTGGCGGGCTTTCAGCATTCTCTACTTCAATCTTATTCATACAGCCTGTTTATGTCCGGTGCGTACATCAGAACACCAAGAAACTTCATAAGCTATTTTCTTCCTTTCTTCTTTTTAACCATACTTTTAATCGTTTGAAGCCCAGTCAAGGAAACTGATGGATTTATCACGAGACCTCGTCTCTTCTTATACGCGCTTCTATCTTGAGCAAAGACATATTCACTCAATTCTAACCGCCGACTCCAGCACCTCCAAAAATGAGAAACATGTAGTGTGAGCCGAAACATCACCTTGTCCACTGACAACGGCTGGCCGGCCATCCTCCTCTGATATATCAATCCTGTCAACGCCGAAAAATTCCCCCATCGTTACGCAATGCCATCCAATCGCTAAGATCCTCGCTTTCCTGAATGTTCGTGTGAAATTTGTTGCGTGAGTATAGTAAATATTTGATTGTGAAATCCGAGCAGGCTCCTCGGGGTTTCGTGTGTCTGTTCCTTTTCTCTTGCAGCTAGTCAAAACTTCTAGCTCAATCCGAGAATCCTCTTGGAGTTCTCGTACACCACCCAAGTGATACTTAGGGCGGGCGCAACCTTCAAGAGGTTGGGTGCAAGGCCCTTGTATAGACCACGGTAGCCTTCTCGCTGAATCGTCTTCTTCGTCACGTCCCAGATGCCGGTGTATGTTGCCGGATGCATGGCCGTGCCCTGAGTCTGGAGTCGTGTGCGTACCACGTTTAACGGGTAGACGACACTAGCTCCAAAGGCTCCAGACGAAGCTCCGATGATTCCTGTAGCGATATTTCCCAGCTTGACATCGTCTTCGTGGAGGTTCTCCTGTCGAGCATAATAGGACTTGTAGGACTTTTTTAGTAGTTCGAAGGTGCCCATATCAATAGCACTATATGGAAACATGCCCACAAGTCCCATTGTTAATCCTCGATAGCACGACCGTACGCCGCCATCTGCGAACATTTTGACGGCTGTTTGGCGAACCAGAGCCATTCCTTTGAGGCCGTCCTTAACAGTCTCGCATTGCAGGCGGAATTTCAGAGTATCGAGAGGATATACTGAAGCCCTATTGATGGTCAGTTTGCGAACAACTCGATGCTCGGATCGAACTTACTGTGCAATCATACCAGCAAAGCCACCGGAGGCGAACTTTGACCATGAGCTGAGCTTCTTGGGATCTCCATGACCCTCGAAATTGGCAAGGGCCCGTTTTGCAGCTTCATATGAACCAAATTTTATGGCCGTCTCCGGCATAATCTTGATAACGTTAAGACCGTTTCCTAGCCTTGTTAGTCTTCAATTACTCTTGGGCATGTTTCATTTGCGAGCCTTACCAGCAAAAAGACCTCGAACTCCCCCTGACCGAACGAGATCTCGAACAGCATCCCCGAATGGCTTTGTGGCATTCTTCAAGGCGGCGATAGGGCGACCTTGTTTGAGAGCTGCAGCCGCTGTCTCGGCACGAATCGTCGTGTTTACAAG
The DNA here is from genome assembly GCA_021020635.1 of Fusarium sp. PT. NCBI lineage: Eukaryota > Fungi > Ascomycota > Sordariomycetes > Hypocreales > Nectriaceae > Fusarium > Fusarium sp. PT. The sequence goes on along the minus strand of JAHMRZ010000002.1, from coordinate 3,437,289 downwards.
CAAATAAACTTTCAATCGATCGAGAGGCGCAGTAGCTGTACGCGACACTCCACCGGCGATGGCACCAGCCAAAAAGTAGCCTGGATCAGGTATAAAGCGTGTTAGTCTAAACTTCTTGTGCACTGTTGTTGTTGAAGCTCCAGTGGTAGGTTCATGGGTGCCATCGTCGATGGGTTGTGTAAGCGTTTCTGCGACTTCCTGCGATATCTCGGTAGCTGAATCATCGTAGTCTGGATATGATACCGCGGCAGCGGTAGCCATATTCTCGGTCTGGGTCGGAGACTCATGCGGTTTTGAGAGGTCGGGTTGGCTGGCGGAAGTCGATGTCCGGTCGGGTATAGGTCTTGGAGGATCGAAGGGGAAAGCGACTCTAAGAAGAGAGCCGAAAAGGGTGATGAAAAGAGAGCGGAAGCCGTCCGTACCTAAACCCTCTAATGTTTCCTCGCTCACAAGTGTGTCTCCTTCTGGGGTCACGCTGACCACGGAATAGTAAAAGTCAAGGACGGCATGAAGCTGAGAGTCGTGGTCGTGGGGTGGCATAAATAGGAGGAAGTTTCTGAGAGTTCATGATCAGCTGCGAATTCCATGATTAAGTGCTAAACGCTCCATATGATATTTCAACTTGATGAAGTGGTCGCAAATGTATTCCCGCATGGCGACGCTTGGGCTTGGCACATGACGTTATGTGGTTTGTCCCCCGCCAAAATGACTGAGGATCAGTCATGGGCTATGAGCATCTGACGGGATGCGCGACTGACATCCGTGGGTATTTCTTGAGAAATAGAAGGGCAAAAGACCCTGAGACAACTGAAAGAAATAAACTGACCGCCATTCGTCGAAAGTGACATAACCGTCGTTGTTGATATCCATATCGTCAAAGAACTCGGAAAGACGGCGGTTCGATAGTGTGAGTCCGGAGTTCTTGAAAGCTGTCTGAAGCTCGTTTTTGTCCAGCTTTCCATTTCCGTCCTTGTCAATTGATCTAAATAGGCCAAAAAGCTGTCGCTCTGCATTTTCAACAAATTTTCGGAACTCTAAAAGTTGCGAAAAAGCAAAAAGTAAGCTTTCAAGATCGTGGTCGTGGGTACCGAGGCAACATCGGAGAATCGGAGAGCGCTCGAGTCAAAGTAGACAGAGTTGCGTACCGTTGTATTGAATCTTTCCATCGCCATCCTTATCTACCTCTTCCATAATACGCTTCAGCATGTCGTCGGCATTCTTCATGGCTATAATCGCTCATCAGTATCTCTATCAGGCGTGTGCCAACAGGGGCTCTCGCTTACGGTGATCAATCCTCCGAAGCCCCTTCCTCAAACCCTTGAGGTCAAGCTCGCCAGTTTGATCAGGCTCGAGGCTCGCCCAGAGCTCTTCGACGCGAGCATCGCGAGAGTTTTGCGGCTCCCTAAGCTCCTCCTGAACTTCCTCAACAATGCTGGTCACGCTCATGACGACAGTTGTAGCTGCGCTGGTAGCATATCTCGATTCGGCAAGATCTCGGGTTCAGCGGGCGCAACAGGCGCAAACAGGCCCTGCGCTGCGGGAGAGTCGTGTCGTCTTGGTCGAGTCGTGAGATAAGAAGGGTTTGCAACGAATTCGACGGGAGTGTTATCGGGTTACCGGGAGGTCATGGCTAAACTGTCGCAGGATTGAGGTCGGGTTGGGTAGGAAAAGCTGGTGTTGAAATGCCAATTAACGAGCTGTGACGTTGGTAGCTGAAAGGAAACCCCCCCAAACCGGGTTAATGTTTTGCTGGTCTGGGGCTTGCTCAAAAATGTACCAGATGCTACAGTGGAGCTAAGCTCCGTCCGTCAAGATCCGGGCGGCCGGGGTGGCTATCAGAAGCCGCCCCTGGGCTTGTCGGGCACTGCTGGGCATTGGGTGCAGTCAATCAGAGCCACTGTATTATGCTTAGTGGCCCGGAAGGACCCGCTGAGCTATCCTTTAGCTGTCTCTAGCTGCCAACAGGCTCGCTCTGTCTCGGCATAAACTTGAAGTTTGAATGATTTTCTTCTTGAATGGATACAAACATTCACATGGTTTACGAATTAGCGAGTTAAAAAATAATTAATTAGTTAATCGATGGTGGGTTTATCTTCCTGGAGGGTCCTGTCAGATTTTTCCAGTCCCAAGTTGGACTTGGTTGGTGAAGTTATGTTGGCCAAATCCTAAACACTATGCACTTAGCTGAAGTAGATAGCTCACATCGTGGTTTGGAATTGTGGTTGTGACTGTGGCGCTGGGTTTCACGGCAAAAGAAAGCCATCGATACAACCTTGTGAAGAGGGTATGCAAATTCCTATAGATTATTGTTCTTAAATTAGATATGACTTCAACGCCCAAACTCCAAACCAAACCTACGCAATGCCTCCGAATGCGAAACCGTAAATCCTTCATATCTCGTTTCTCATACCTCCCCACATGTCATCACTTGTCTAGGCCTCTAGCCTTGACAAAACGATTGATCTGTTCCCGTGTGAGCTTGTCATTATAATGCTCATAGCACTCGTAAAAGGAGATGATCTCCTGCGTGGCATCTACCATGGACGCAATTTCCACGTTACTTTCGACCAACCATTTCGCGAACCTTTGCACGCGGGATACTCGTGCTTGCTGCTGTTTCTCCTTCGGTTCTGCAGCCGCAGCTTCTGGCATACCGCCTGGTGTTTGTTGGCCTTGTGCTCGCATCAACGCCTGTTGAGCCGCCGCGAGTCCTGCCGCTGCCGCTGCTCCTGAAGTGTTGCCAGGGCCAGAGTTATTAGGTCTCAGCACTAAAGCCAGCAGGATAGCCACCATTGCGATAATATGCGGAGGGTATAGCATCGGAAGGTCGGTCATGAAATGATCATTAATCACTGACCGAGCCAGTTGCACCTCATCTTCTACTAGTGACAGTTCGCTTCGTAAGGCTGTGATAGTTCGATAGGGTTGGAACACAATAAGTTGTGATCGCATCTCGCTTATCATAAAGAACTCGCACTCGCCCAGTTTGGATGTATCGATGGCAACAAGATCTCCCCACATCTGCCTAGCCTCCGTGACAATGAGCCGGATATGCTGAGGTGACTCCTCTATCTTGCAGGCGAGGTATATCGCGGTCGCTACGACAAGGTACGGGTTCGTCCGACGGATCTCGACTTTGGAGTAGAATCGCTTCATGTAGACCTGCGCCGTAGCCATGGATTGTTGTCGAATCGTCAGTCGCTTGGCCAGCCGTATCAGCTCTACGTGAGCAAGTCAGTGATCGGATACCATAAACTCGGAGTAGATCAGCATGGGGCACACACGTTGATTGAAGTATATGTTCAGGTGGCGCTGCTGCGGTAGTGGGAACATGCGCACGAGTTCCGCGTTGTCGTCTTCAAGCTTCTGTCGCATTGTCGCGAGCTGCTCCTTTGTGAAGTGCCAGAAGCGACATTGTGTCGAGGACCAGTAGTTAGCTGACATAATTTATATCGCCATAAAAGGGCCTGTCCTGCCAGAGTTTAGATAGCGCGAGAGGGTATTATGCGATAGCATTGAGCTATTGAAGTTTGTTGGGTAAGTTTGGAGGAGGGAGACTGCGCAAGGCTGACGCCGCCACAGGCAAGTGTCATGTGGCTGATTGGTGATGGGTGCTGCAAGGCTAGGGTGTCTACTTAGACGCCGGAAACCTTCTACTGAATCGCAACAACACTTCTTATAAAGTGAATGCAAAACAAATTGTGAATTATTCACGCATAATATTTCGAAAGGCCACAATCCGAGTATGTTTTTTGTACAAGTCATTGGCGTTGTCTTATAATCCCTTAGGTTTTCATTCGGAAAACGTGGGCATTTGTGTAAGTCCGGATTTTGGTTGAATCCTCGGGCATGACCAGACAACTGCGAGAACAGTGCTGCTAAGTCAGAAATCTAATGAGCATTTCCATGTGTTGGTCGAGGATCGAGTCGTTGGTTCCATTGGAAGTCATGTGGAAGATGACAAGCCAAGGGTAGGTAGTCGAGCTAGAAATCGGCCAAGACACATGCCCCATAAGAAATAGCTGCGGTATGAGCTTACTGCGAAGACCCATGCTTATCCAGACATGTGCCTTCCGGTGCCTATGTCAGTATCCAGTTGGAGAGATAAGTTGGCTAACACTTGTGGGTTGGGTTTTGTGGCGGTGCAGAACGAGACCAGGAAGAACAATATCAACGACCTTGGCTGCGACCTCGGACTATGATCAAGACTCCAGACTTGGCTGGCTTGCTTGCTTATAGTAACTTGAAGATTTCCCATGCTTGTAGCCCTAAGATGGTTGGCGAATCTTACGATTCCTTGGATTTCAGTGTCGTAAGAAGAAGTGATTGCGGCGCTTGGTTTTGTGTACACTTCAGTGTTCACATGCCTGGGCTCCCTCCTAGATGGTTTATTCCAAATGAAACTGATTGGACACTTAATAGATATTCAACCTTGCTCTCTATCAGGCCATGGAGGATGTAATTTCGGGGGACTTTTGAAGTCATTGGGCTCAATCTCGCCATTCAACCACATTCAACTCCATTCACTCAACACGTTAGCCAGAATGTACCACAGCTATACACAGCCTCTACAACACGCTAGTTTTGTGCCTTGCTGGCACCAAGTTAATGAGGTAGGGATAGGACCGATGAGAATACGAAGAATTTCAAAGATCTTAGTCTAAGAACGCCCGCTTTCACAGAAGGATGCGGTGTTAGACTGGGGCAAATCACAAGGTTACTCTACTAGAAGCGGGTCTCAAGTATCTTAGAACAAGTTCTGGGTAAGACCAAAGCTGCTTTCAACACATTTTCGTACTGTGAGTTTGTAAGTCGCTCTAGTTGATTGGCAGTCTTGCATGAAGGTGGGCAACCCAACGGTTTGAATCTAAGAGTATCCTTCTGAATAACAAATGACAAACGTCTCATAAGTAGCATATAAAGTGTAATTCAAAGGCATCTTGCCTAACTCGAAATGAAAAATAAGAAGGTCGTTTGCCCCCGCCACATGATCCCAGACTGTGCATGGTGATGAGTGTAGTGATGGGTTTGTGCCACCCTTGAAGATGGTGGCCTCTCCTATGGGTCGTTAACAGGAATTATCCTTCCAGATCGAGAATCTCTAGTTTAATTGATTGCATGATTTACCACGTTGTAGTGACAAGAATGGCGGGGATCAAGGTTCGGGAATTGCTATTTCAGTGTTAGTCGGTTCTGATAGACGAAGAAATGTAGAAAAAGGTGGCTTGGGGGAGGCAATGAAACAAGTTCCAAACTGCCCGAGAACATTATCAATTACCCTTACCCATATATCGCATTGTCACATACAAGGCTGCAGCCTGTGACTCTATGTGTCAGTAAGTATTGGCGTTAATTATTGGCGTGGCTAGGCGCTTCGCGGGGCAGTTTTTTTAAGTGGCACACACTGGCAGCTTACAGTTGCACAGCCCACCACCAACAGCCTCAAGGCTTCCAGTCACTTTCAAACATCCATAAGTGCCTTTTTGATTCTTAAATCTCTCACCACCCCCTCAACTTTCAGCGCATTCGCATCAGGCACAGAGAGATTCTCAGAGATAGCCACAGAGAAAACATTTACAATGAGTGACAATCTCATCATTTATTATAATGACTCCATCGACTCGGACAACTTGGCAGCTGCCATGGCCTTGTTCAGAGCAACATTCCAGAGACCAAACACCCGCGTGCTATGGATCTTGGAGCCTCGCCAGGTGTGCTTCGGGTTATCTATGACGGCAGAGCAAGTATCCAAATGCAAGAGTTTGATACAACAACACTTTGCCTCTCTTGGGAATCCTTTCAGGGTTCTCTTGGGCGGGCTTATCAATCAGACGGATCTTGATAACACAAACGGCCTGACAGAGTCTGATCGGGAACTGGTAGGCTGACCTTCTTTGAGCAAGCATACTTTCATATTTACTGATCTTGAACATAGCTTCAAATGGCTGTCATGTCCAAATTCGGCTCAAGGGAGGACGCTATGCTACACGGCCGGCTTACTGCTTGGGACTTTGCATCTTGTCTCGCTCAGTGGTCAAATAACGCTTCTAATGAAGTATTCGTGGACTTTGATAGTCTAGAGGAGATCGAAAATCCCGTCAATCTTAACTTTCATCATCATGAAGAACTCGTCAACCGGAGCGAAGATGAACTCAAGGCATACCATGATATCCTAACAGTGCCTTTCCCTCAAAGAACTCAGAGCATACGACATTGGTACGAGAAATGTGTCGGCAGAATTCAGCAGGAAGAAAGCAACTCAAGCACATCTATTCAACCCCTTAATTTGGATCTTGTGTGCGAGGAAATCAAAACCGCGGCAACCGTTCGTTTCTTTGGAGGATCGTCATTGCGGATTCTCCGGCAGTGCCTTGAGAGAGGCGTGGCTGGTAAGATGAAGTGCCATCTGCAAGTAGTGAGTCTCAGAATCCAAAACCCCTCTTTATGAGTTACTAACAAAATTCAGGGTTCTTGCGATATGTCTGCGAATCTATTCGCTAATCAATTCAACATCGCCCTCAACCGAGAAGCAGCCAAGGTCGTCCTAGAGCGATCCACAGAGTTTTCACAATTCACGGTTGTACCGTCACACACAGCGCAAAGTATAAAGTACTCGGCACTAGGTCTGAAGCACATCGGAGGACACTGCTTGGAGAAGCGGATTCTGGGCTTCAACTGTCATGAAGACCCCATCGACATCGTCACAAACAAAGTCTGTCTGGAAGACAAATACGCCAACCAACAATACTCCATGCCAGACTTGACCGCGTTTCTATGTGCTCTCGTTCCTGGATTCTTGGGCTCAACATTGGGATTCATAGAAGTTGATGAGAAGGATTCAAACGGCGCACTTCTCTTCAGACCGTCCGACAGGGGAATTCAGATGTTTGATAAGAGTGACAGTCAGGCGTTGAAGGAGTCCGACGTTATCGGTATTTTTGAGTCAATAGCAAGAGGTGAAGTGTTACTAGACTAGGTTTGATACCCAACGGCGTCTTGGGAGGCAAATAGCTTTTTGATGGTTTTCCTACACACGATCATGACCTTATGAAATAGATACAGGACCTAGGCTTATAGGTTTTCGGGAATATGACCGTGAATCCATGATGGTCTCCGTGAAAGTGTCAATAATATCAGAAAATAGTGAGTAGTGCAATACATTAAATCTGTTTCCAACATTGCAAGTGTCATTGCTGTTGAGACGGATGGCATGAGGCTCGTATCGTTTATCAGCCAATAGGAATTTATGGATTCGTATCTAAGAGACCATACTGGATGTAGCAGGTGAATAAGGTCTCAGAATGACTCACGTATGTGTAGTTGAATCAAATACGGGTCCATATTGTTGCGTACTGAGCCCGGTAATACTCCGTATAAGATGGTAACGTCTTTGGTAGTGCTAATATCGCAGGGCGATTAAGCCGGGTTGATATACTTATCCTAAGTTTTGCTTCCTTAGTATATTCTTATAAATTCTAATAAGCCTCTATCATAGTTAGGGCAGTTGTATAAAATTTAGGATAACTTTATAGAAGTTGTATAAATTCTATCAATATTTTAATATTTTAATATCTCTACGAAGCTTATGATGAGTTTAGGCTGAGTTTAGCTGTTAAGACCTGCCACAGATGTTCCGAGCTTCGGGCTTGAGAGCCGGAGTGGGCCACTTTAAATTCTTCGCTGCCTCCGCTGCCTCCGTCACTTCTCGGCCTTTTGGTCTTTTTACAGTAATTTCCAACACAGCCTGAGCACTCACAGCAAATCGTCATGGATTGGCTACAAATTACGGACAACCATGCGCCGGCACGGATCTTGTTCATTGCCACCTCGGTGATACTCCCAATCCTGCTTCTCCTCGTTCTCTTTCGCAATACTGGCAGTTCATCTGATGTCAAGTCCTTACCTCTCCCAGCCATCGATGAAATTGTACGCCTGCGTGTGTACCCGGTGAAGTCATGCCGTGGATTTGATGTCAAGTCAACTCAGCTTCTACGAACGGGCCTGGACCTAGATCGTAATTGGATGTTTGTCACAGCGGAGAAGAACGAATTCATCACTATTAGGACAAATTCAAAGATGACCCTCATTCGTACGGCTTGGGATATTGACACCGATACGCTCGCAATCTCTTTCAATGAACACAAAATTGAGATACCCGCTCATCCTACCACTCAATGGCTTCAGAGCAACACTGAACTGAAGAAGGCAGGTATCTGGGGTGAGCAAACTGATGCCTGGGAGTATTCAGCTAGCCTCACCAAACCTATATCGGAGTTCCTAAATATGGACGTTCGGTTGGTGTATAATGGTCCTACGCCTCGAGTCTTGCGTGGCAGCGGAGCTCCTCATCGTCTTGGTCGCACTGAGGCCACCAACTTTGCCGATATGATGCCTGTGCTGGTTAGTACTACACGCTCCCGATACGAAAAGGGATTTGAAACAGTGACTGATGTGAGATTGTTGTTAGGTTGCCTCTATGGCGAGCATGAACGAGCTCAACGACCGCCTTGCTCAAGCTGGGGAGGATAAGATCGACATTGAGCGCTTCCGGCCAAACGTTGTCATCCGAGGAAGCACGCCTTGGATCGAGGACGGGTGGAAGGCCCTACAAATTGGCGAGGGCGAGCACCGCCTCGACCTCGATGTAGTGTGCCGCTGCCTTCGATGCCAGGTTCCCAATGTCGACCCAGTCACTGCCGATAAGCACCCACGCCAGCCCTGGAACCAACTGATGAAGTACCGAAGGATCGATCCTGGTCTCAAGTTCAAGCCAAGCTTCGGCATGCTTTGCGCTCCAAGTGTGGAGGGACATATTGAAGTTGGAATGAAGTTCCAAGTTACGGCTATGACGAATGACCACTTCTTTATCAGCCCGATGAAGTAGGTCGGAATGCTCTTACGAAGTGAATCAGATGAGTTGAAAAAGTTAGGGTGTTGGATATATATATTATGCATCGTGGGTCGTAACAAATGATTCCAAATGGTATAGAACCTCGGGTCATAATATTCGAAATTAGTTGATAAATATGGTGAATGATAAAGACACTGCTAATGGACACTGCTTTTACTACCCTGGCTCAGCTGAACAACAAGCTTCAACAGAGCTATCAGGTTGCTTGACACTACGCTGAGTATCATAGGAAAAGCCTTTCTGATACTTTCATAGTGACTGTTCAGATACTTCTAGTAGTACTCATATTGGTTTTTGTAGCGATCAGGGGCATACGAATTGTAAGGCCATAGACTATGGCATGCTACGACCACCACTTCGAAAACTAGCAGGCCGGAATATTATACAAGCATCGATGTCTACAAGAATTTATTGACCACCAGGCTGCAGAGGCCCGGCTGGAAAGACAGCCAAATTCAAAAGCAGAAATATCTGGTTACGACCACTGTTAGATTCTGATTCGCTAATAAACTGGATCGCTTGTATTGCTGTTCCCAGACGATGCTGCATGTGTATTGGGTGACGGAGGCACGTATAACAATAATGGCAGTATGGTCGACAGAGATTGGTACCAAGCAGTTCCTCTGAAGATATGACTGCGATGTGGCCAGTCACACTGTAAATTACTTTGAAGACGAACGAGTTTGTCGGTTGGTCGTGAGTTGAGACTGTCAAGAATAGAACACAAATAATCCTGCCACTCATAATCTACGCACAGCGCTTAGATCCTTAGCTGGTGGCTGCATCCTTCTGTCTTTTACTTGCCAGTATCTACAACCACGATTTATACAGATAACGATATATCGTAACTGAGCCACCACTCAACGATAGGAAACTGCGTACCCGACTTTCAACTGCTTCAAGCAAGCATCGACGCAGATAATGAGAGCGAATTCCGAATTCTCATGGACAGAACATCTGTTAAATACATCACTATCGACGTAAACCTTTTGAAGCCTGATGAAACGGCTTTTGGTCCTAGTCTATTCTCCCTATTTCCGCAATTTCCAGCCAAGGATTGGAATAAAGGCCACGTCTCGAAGGATCCTGTGACAGGAGCAGTTTGTCTTCCCGCCGCATCAAGGGCAAGTCTCCTTCGAATCGTCAATAACGCCAGAAACTTCGCTCCAACGTATACGAAGCCACCTGCTCTTGCTTCAGCTTGCCAGTGATTGCCCAATACGCCTGGTTGCTCTGGGAGGTACCTCAATTGGAAGTAGAGACAACAGGGTATCAGTGGATAGAAGGCCAGTAGATTGGGCCAACCTTTTTTGGCCACTTAACGGAGGAGGATTAAACTTTCGCATTGATACGATATATTTCCTTTGCTCGCATGAGCAGAACTCCAATTTGATACTGGGGAGATAATGCTCTCCGTAAAATCGAACCACTGCTGTTAAAGTCCTGCTTTATTTTGCCTTGTTGACAAGCCTTACTACGTATAATACAGTTTAGAATAGTGACGAATCAGGGCTAAAGCTATGAACATGCAAGTCACGATGATACCTCAGACTCATACCCCGGAATCAACGTCGCCGTTTCTCCGCGGAGTGTGGCGCGTGGGGTGAGTCGCATCGAAGCAAGGGGTGGCGCGGTCTAGGCTGAGAGCTCGGACTTTTCAAAGAATTAACTAGAAGGGGCCTGTTTCTTTGTTCTCCGCCAGGTGAGACAGAGACAGAGACAGAGACAGGTCGAGTTGACTCTGTTGTCGGCTGGGGCGCTTCTCTCAGAAAACAGCCCATCGTCGGTGAAGAATGGCGGTGTGGCTGTTGCATATGGCACGCCGTGTGCATCATATAATCGACTCCGTCTCATGATATTGAGAGGGGTCATGAACCTGTGATAAACGGTTCGAACAACTGTGATTGAGCAGTTGCGTGCATCTTTGTCGACGATGCTGAGATCGCGGTTGGAGGAATGGGTCGTGCGACTAGGTAAGCCCATGGCTGATTGCGTCAACGTGGGCAGATTAGGAGAACGACTACTCCGTAGCTCAAAGGACAAGCGGCTTCCATGGTGGAATTCGGGAACAGATCACTTATTCGACTTTACCCTTTGTGTCAACATGTCTTTCGTGAGTCAATCGTTGTTGATTCAGAAGTCTGAAGGCCGAAGGTCTGAGCATCCCATCTAAACAGGGATTGTTTCCAAGGCACACAGACCCAACGTCTTTGTCTCCAGGACCCTTCAGGGTATCCCCAAATGAGCATGTTTTGGTCAAGCAAAGAGTCTGGCTCAGCTAGTTTAAACTTTACGACTAGTTGTCTATTCTCTGTTATGCGACTCGTCCAGCAATATGATATGCTTTGCGCTAGGAAGCGGAAAGCAACGCATTCGGTTGAGCGTCTCGCGATCTTTCGGAATGGAATTTGGACCCTTTCTCCAGGAACGGTCACTCACCCGCACGCACGTTGAAGAAGGATCGGCATGGGCGAAGCCAGGGCCCAACCGATCAAAGGAAAACAAAGACAAGCAGGACATGCAAGACAAGGCTACGCCAGGTTTAAACCTCCCGCTAACAGGCCTTCACAGCCCGACCGAAATAGACAGTAATCATCCCCCGCATGTCCTGGCAAATGACACACACAAGAGCCCTGGGAGGTTTCCGATTTCTCGTGGCGTGGTAAATCCAAACTGCCTGATGGAACGCTTGGACGCTGAGGCAGGGCATGGCAAGGTGCTTGCTTGAGAGGCCAACCACGATCTCGGTTAGATCGAGTAATTAAGTTGGATTGCGCCAGAGGACAGTACAATGTACCATCTCTCATCTTATCATGTAGCATCAAAGACCACACACGGAGTAAGATAACGATAATCTTTTGTTCGGCAACGAAATGGTGTGATGCATTCTATGCAGAAGCGGAATAGGATGGGAACCCGTTTGGTACTGTAAGATAAGATGAGGCTGGCGGCAAGACAGCCTCTAGAAATGATGAAACGATTGACGATATGCATCAGTAAAACACCAATACCGCATTACACTCTTTGCCGCCATCGTCACTTGCTTATCCGTTATCGTTAATGCTCTATTCAACGACGATCTTTTGATAACGGCATCTTGGTACAGACAGGCTTGTTCTGTAACACGATGCATGCTCTCAGACCGTTGTGCATGTCCACAACTATGTAACGGTCTTTGTCGGGTTTCTTTGATAGACGCCCGCAAAAGGTGCTGCGACGCTGCGACCGCCGACCGCCATGGCCCGTCAAAGAGTTCCTGCGTGAGGGTTGCGTGGAGTGTCTCGCCAAGAAACAAACCTTCGGGCAGGGCGACTTTACAGCAGCTACAGGGTCCAACGGTGCAGTTGATTGAATGCAGCCGCAGCCCACGCGGGTTCACACAGATTCGCAGAAAGGAACAGGTACAATACTTGTGGGTTGGGTTAATAGCTGGGATTGGCTTGTGTGTGCATTAGCCTACCCTGGAAGAATCACGCCAACGCCACAGTGTGCTGTGATGTTCCAAGCCTGGACTTCCATGTCTGCATGTTCAACCTCTTGTTTCAAACGAGGTTGGTCTTGAATCTGGAGGTCTGGGCTCTCTGATCGCCATCATGCCTCAAAACCGCTACCCTACAGAGTGAGTTGAACTGAAGGCCTATCACGTCACACAAGGCTTCTAGAAGCCAGGAAATGATGATGATCTCTTCCTCTCTTTCTCTCATCCATTTTTGCCTTCGTGGCGATATTTAGCACCGGCGAACCCTTGAGTCTGTTTTGATAATGGTTCGACGATTGGGGAAACAGTGTCGATTATCAACGGCATCTCATTCGACAGCTGTCCAGGGCACAACAACAAAACAAAGAGAAAAGGGACGTGATGTGATGCAGTGCGATCTGCAGACAGGAGGGGCCATGACAGAATAGCACAGTGCAACCTCTTTCATCCAGCCCAGCCCGCCACGTTTCCAACCGACCCATGTATCCATGTCTAGGGAAGGGTCTCGAGGCCGCCCAGTCACAGTTGACTTCAACCCTCCCTCTCAGGTTCTCACTCTGCTGGATGGCTCCATTGACGGTCATGCACAGTGCAGTGCGTGCAGAGAAGAAGGCCTAGTGCTCACTGCCTCGCAAGGTACCGCCCATCGCCAATACACCATCACCGCCTACCCACCAATCCACCTGAGCCATCGCCGGCCGATCCAATGCTATGTCATGTTGGAACTTGGAACTTGGAGGACAGAAGCCCAGCCCTGCCCTTCCCGTTCACTTCCCTTCCCGTCCCGCGATGGTCGATGGACTGCCCGTTTGTGACTGGGGCTGCTTCGGCATTGAACTGCACGCACTTGAGAGTGACTGCACCTCACCTTTAACTCGTGGATCCCTCTTTCGTAGTAGAACGATGAGTACGGAGTACGGAGTATCCAGTACCGGATTATACCGTGCCTCAACCGTCTCAGTACTCAGTACACCAGATCAGATATGTGCGACGTGGTAATGAAAGACTGTGGGATGTGGGGGGTTATCCAGCATCGTAAATGAGAAACGCAAATTCCGATCCTTTTTTAACCTCACCTTTGAATGAAGCGCCAAAGCAGTGGGTAATAACAATCTCCAGCATGTCAACAAAAAACAAACAGGCACGCAATCCAATCAATTGACAAGATTAGCATGCTGCACAAGAGCATAGCGCCTAATTACACGGCTGCGAGAGCCCTGAAAGGGACTGAAAGGGACAGTCAGAAAGGGGCTTTCCTGCGCTAGCACAGGGGAATTGCAGTAGGAAGTGAGAGGAGCAGTTCCGTAAGAGCACGCGGTCAAAATGGTGCCTGAGAGTGAGACTGTGAGAGTGAGACGACTAGACGACCAAGAGGGTTCGTAGGGTTCCTCACTGTGTGGTGAAGTGCAAGTTACAGGCCTAGCAGGCCACAGCAGAGAGCATCTAGAGCAGATTCCGTCACTCACCTGATGGACAATGCGCACCCCTGGACCCTACACTAGACTAGCATTTTGCAGCCCTGGTCTCTGTGCTCTCACGATCCAAGTTTGGAGCCAGCACCAGCAGGGACAAAGCTGAAGAAGATGAGAACGGTCAAGTGACCCAGAGGCTGGAGTTTGGAATGGAGAGCCCGTAGGCTTTGACAGTCGCAGTTGTCCTTTTTAACACTGGGCTGGGATGAGTGTGAGCGCATTGGCTAACACCCTTGCTGGGTAGCTGCTGAGTTTCGGATACCGCCAGGCGTGCAGGCGAGCCCAGAATAGGACGAGTAGCGTGAACTCAGCCCCCTAGCAGAAGAGTGTGCTGTCTAGCCTCTGGAACACGCTGGCCGTACTGTGTTTGCACTCTGAATCATAAACTGTGCCGTCTTCTGCATCCCTACCCCGAGTGACCAGGATCAGCTAGCAGCATGCCACCAAGATTACACTGTGGCACACGCTACTCCCATCGAATGCCAATCATAACAAAGTGGCAAAGACCGTTTGCGGGCTATGATTTGTCAATATTGGGTCGCACCCTCATCTCCTTGTTCGGCAGGCGCTTCATGTGGGCTCGAATGTGGACTCAGTGGAGTCTTGTGGGCTCACAGTGTCCCCAACCAACAGCAGGTGTCGCCCGCCGTCCCCGGTGCATTCTGGTGTCCTGCCTTGTCCCCTTCCATTTCCATTTTACTTATCAAAGCCAGCCCGTCACCTTCCACTCCCACTCCGCCCCTCCCCTCGTACCTCGCCTCGCTTCGCTCCCACTCTATTTCCCACAATTCATCTCTCATCTACCAAAAACCTTCCGCAACCAACAATCTTGCTCTCTTCTTCAAACATACTTCACCTCACATATTCTGTCTGCGACTTTTTGGATCTTGTCTATCACGACTTTCATAACGATTTCTTGAAGCATTCGCCTGATTGTTTGTGTTTTACGCCATCTCAAATCAATTAATCCCGCACCAACTCCGGAATCTCCCACGACTACGCGCTTTCCGACTCGCATAATGTCTGCATACTACCACTACAACGCTCACCAAGTGCACCCCGCCCCTGTGTCGCACAACCACCACGGTGGCCGAAATCGCAGAGCTCCCCGTCTCTCTGTTTCTCAACAAGCTCAGCGCCAGTTCCGCGGCGTCCGCAGCATCAAGGAGTTTAACGAGACCGCTTCCCTCTCAACTTTCCGCAACAAGTTCGAGACCAGCCGCTCATTTGATCTTGAGGATGATATGGAGTTCTGCCCCGGTCTGTTGACCGAGACTGACGTGAGTTGTCCTGCTGCTGTGTCTACCAGCGCATCAATCTGACCTATTGTTCGCAGTTGGTCTCCATCTCCAGCTCATCCGAGCGCTCTTCATTAGCCAGCAACTCACCCGACTCATCTCCCACGCAACACCCCAACACCGTTGCTCCTGGCTTTTCTCTCAACTCGACATCTCCCGCTTTCATCCCTCCCACCTACCAGCAACAACCAAGCATGAAGCTTCACCAGCCCTCGGCCACCCGCGGCCGCAATGCCATCCCCATCATCAACCCCGCTACTGGCATTACCATGTCAAGCCCTCCCCAGTCAGTCTCACCTGGCAGGATGCAGCAGTCGATGCGTCGGTGGTAAGCCGCATTCGGTCGTTGCCCATTGTATGGGCCGACTGGTGTGTCGCATCACCGGCAGTGCACCTTGAATTGTAAACACAACCGTTCGTTCTTGGCAGTTGTTCATCTTGACGGGCATATTGACCCACCGAGACTGAACTTGGCATCATCTTATCTACTGGGCTGGCTTCCTCAAAGCTTTCGAGGGTAATCGCTTGACGCGATTGTCCCCATTGTTGGTCACAACAATTTCGACAACCATCACTATTACTATCTCATCTGTACAAACATCCCCTAATCGACATACTCCTTGTTATACCAACAAGTTTATATGAGGATATTACTAGCACGGCATGATAAAGATCGATACCATTTTTGGCTTGGTTACTTTGTTATTTTTGCAACAAATCAAATACCTAGGGTTGGGTGTCCGCCTCGCAAGATGGGGCTACAAGACACGAACGGGCGTTCTTTGCATTTTAAGACGACATTGCATCGGTGTTTGGCGGTACAAGTTTCGGATTTTCTTGGCATCAACTGTTTTCATTTTAAGGTGAGTGGCATGGGTTGGCCATCTCATTCATACCAGAATGTCTTCTCTCATCGCGGTTATGGGTTATGAAGTCAACAAGAGAAAAAGAACAACATAGAAGGGAGTGCTTTTCGCAAGCGGGGTTTTTACCGGTGTTATTTGATCGGTCGCATCTTGGAAATATCTATGGGCGGTGGTCAGGATCGAGACGAACGGTGTTTATTGCGACAATTGGTATCCCTTATGGGACGGAATCTGGGAAATTACGGGGAGTTGGTCGAATTCTTGGTGTTGTCCCGCTGTTGCATTGAACGGGAACGAAAAAGGTTCACCCTTTGCCCATTCTTTTTCTTTGTATCATCTTGGGATGGCCTATATATTTGTCCTCTTTTTGTTTTCTTGTTCATGGCACGGGCTACAGCACCAGTGCTGGCCTGACTTGTTTTTGGGACCGGAGTAGCTTATACTTTGGAGCGTTGCTTGGTTTGGCCTTGTCCTGGTAGGACAGGTCTCTTTTACAATATTTTGTCTCGCCTGGGCAAGCATCTGAAGCGTTGTGGGCCTAGGATACATGTCATGATCAGATTCAAAGAGGTTTTTGGGATTATGGGAGGCCATCGCGCCTGGTTTTGCGATGCAGCGGTAGACTGCATATGCGTGGCTATTGTTAACTGGGTATTGGCGCTGTCTGGTTGCGACGCCGCGGCTTCAGCGCCGCGAGACGAGAATATACGAATGTTCAAACAATATCAAGTTTCATCTGTGACATGTTGTGATGTGGTAGTGACTGCGGTATGACGAGCTGCTACATGAAGCGAAGTAAGCCCTCACGTGTGATGGTGTAGCTACAACATGAGTGAATTGTTGAATGTATAGTAGTTGCACTGATTGGAAACTGTTGGCCTGTTGGGCACTTACTACTGAGTCGCATATTATTTATTACTGACCTTTCGTTGCTTGATATGCATGTCTCGTTGGAGGTAAACAAACAACAATGCTCGTTTAAGTCAAGCAGCCTATCTACCTACCTAGGTAACCTGTTCAGCTCAGTTGATGTCCCCTGAACCCCACCTCACAAAACAAGCAAAGAGCAGCTCATTATCAACCACAGCTACGCAATTGGATCCTCCGAACCAAACTCCAAAGAAACCATGGCATTCGTACATCCTCGGCAAAAGGTTAAAAAATAGCTCTCTTGCCCCAATTGGGGTAGCATAGGCGTTGTGGGGAATGAACGCATCTTCATTTCAAGGAGTAAAGGAAACATAGCAGAAAGAGAAAGTTGATGATGCTCGTGACGTCACTCTCCGCAAATGGTCAATACCCGAGGGGGACAGTATTAAGCTCTTGAGGTCTCTCCCCCTGCAGCTCCTCTTACTTCCTCCTTTCCATCTCTTCCTTCACTACTTTAATTCCATTCTCTCTCAATCAATTGATCTCTTTTGAACGATTCCGCACGGATCAAATACCACATAAACTCACCCCTCACAATACACTACAATGATGTCAGCACGATCCATGATGGCCCTGCGCTCTGCGCAACCCAGCAAGATGATCCTGGGACGAGGATTCTTCAGCACATCAGCACGTCTCGGCCTCAAGGAGTCATCCAGCCGTAAGTTTTTATTCTACTCGCGAACCAATTGGGTGCTTTTCTAACGGCAACATCGCAGAAACCAACGTCGACTATGAGAAGCACAAGCAGGACTCCCTGAACAAGCAGAAGCAGGGCAGCGGCCACTGGAAGCCCGAGCTCGCCTCAGACAGCGAGGAGGCCGTCAAGGCTGATCGATCCACAACCGATCCTGCCAAGGACATCAAGAACCTCCAGGAGCGAACCAAGAAGGCTGCCGAGGAGACTCACAAGGCCGGCACCAGCACGCGGGATAACATGTAAAGCGTGGGTTTAAAGAAAAGACGTTGCTGTTGTTAAGCGGTTCATGGTTTGATCGATGGATTATTCTGGGAGTTAACAGGGACCGGAACATAGACTGGAATGTCTAAAGCAAAATAGTTATTAATGAGAATTGTCTCGATGATGATACCTTGACTCTATTGTACATTTGCTTATGCATACGGCACATCCAATTGGTGGCCATTGAGGTAACTGCTGTGGTAACTACAGCTACGACAATGGTTTCATTTGTTCTTGGTTACCATTCTAGCTACCTAGGTAATTATTAATTTTGGTCTGAAGGGCTGTGGTTTTATGTTTTGTGCTGTTGCCATACTTGTAAACGCAATGAAGTAACACCACCCTTGCATCGTCCTCCACAGCACAACTCGATCACAGTAAAGCAGTGCATGATGTGTAACAATCGAAATTATTTTATCTCGTCTTCCCAAGTTGATTTGTCCTTATAGAAAACAATAGGTGCGTGCAAATGATGTAATACAGGGTAGCTTCCCATGCCCCTCACTGAAAGCTACCCTCCTTCCTCTTATCGATAAGGCCCATCTTAAGCTCCTCCATCAATTTATTTCGCCGGTCTCGGTCGGTCCAATACTCCGAGGCTCTTAATATCTCTCTCCCCCTCCCCTCTGGGCTTCGCATAGCCCATTGATACTCCCCAGGAGCTTCCCTCCAGCAATAACTCCCTCAAAACCACCCTCGACCCGCCGAAATCATGTCCTCGGACCGTCCAACCTTCCAATCCGCCCTCCTCGCGGGCGCCCTCGCCGGAACAACCGTCGACCTCTCCCTCTTCCCTCTCGACACCCTCAAGACTCGCCTCCAATCCTCGGCCGGCTTCTTCCCCTCTGGTGGTTTCAGCGGTATCTATCGCGGTATCGGCTCCGCCCTGGTCGGCTCTGCGCCAGGCGCTGCTTTCTTCTTCTGCACATATGAGGGCGTGAAGGGTCTTTTGGCCGATAAGGACAATAATGCGCCGGGATGGAAAGCTCCCGTGTCGCATATGGCTGCTGCTAGTGCGGGCGAGGTGGCCGCTTGCGCTGTGCGTGTGCCGACAGAAGTCGTCAAGCAGCGTGCTCAGGCGGGACATCATGGAGGTTCTTCGGCTGCTGCACTGCGGGCTATTCTCTCGCGCTACTCGACCCAGGGATTTATACCCATGTGGCGCGAGCTCTATCGCGGCTGGGGAATTACTGTATTTCGTGAGGTTCCCTTTACTGTGATCCAGTTCCCGCTATGGGAGGCCATGAAGTCTTGGGGTAGGCGCCGTCGTGGTGGACGCGAGGTGACCGGTGCTGAGAGCGCTCTTTACGGAAGCATGGCTGGAGGATTGTCTGCAGCACTGACTACACCTCTCGATGTTCTCAAGACAAGAGTAATGCTGTCAAGGGAGAGCGTCTCGGTGGCGGAGTCGTTCAGTCGAATAATGCGTGAAGAAGGTAGCAGAGCTTTCTTTGCAGGTATAGCACCGCGTGTGACTTGGATCTCTATTGGAGGCGCAATCTTCTTGGGAAGTTATCAATGGGCGATCAACACAATGAACAATAGTGTTGTGTAACAATCCGATGTATTAAATAAAATTGGCGGGCATTGTATGATATTTACCATGGAGCTAGGAGTCAAGGAATTGTACAATATGGTGTGCTTAGACGGCTTTGTTCGAAGTTGCTAAAGTAGGACAATGCATAGTAATACATAGTTGACTTACTTTGGCGATGAAACTTCAGGGATAAGCTAATCGCGACACAAGAAGATAAAGATACAAAGACTTAATTTCTCGCTAATGGTATATACGCCTTAACGGCATCTAACCTCTGTACAAATCTATACACGGTAAAGTGACTCGCTGAAGTCAAAAGTCTACCTTCCTGGTATATGTAATAAAAAAAAAGAAACATGAGCATCAAAAGGTCTTGGATCTCGCTCGTCGTCTCGTCCAATAAGTAACACCACAAGCTGTACCGGCCTAGTTGGCTTAATTAAGGCTGAGACGGAGCATTAGCTTGACCATTAGTGGTTGCTTCTTCAGTAGCAGAGCCCTCTTGGGCTTCCTCGGGCTCAGCAGGCTTAGGTTCCGGAGGGGGAGGGAAAGGCCGGATCTCCTTTTTGCCGTTGGCCTTGTAATGAAGGACAATATCATTACCACCCTTCCAGAGATGAGTGCGAAGAGTGGACAGCGTCATTACAGGGGACAGCAGCTATGTAAAAGTCAGCAAGGAGAGCTCTAGTAACACAATCGTGATGGAAAAAGAGTGCTTACCTGGTCATTACAGTAGAGTTCCAGATACTCATCTGGCCTCATAGGATTCTCCTCAGGCTCCTCGAGTGGAGGCTCAACCCTCTCAGCAACGTATGACAGGATTTTCCTGACTCGCAACATTCGATTTGCGTTCAATCTGTTGTTTCCATCTGCTGAAGTGATGGCCGGTAGACTGTCGTCCATGGGGTATAAGACGAACGAAACTTTGACCGGTTCTTTGAAAGGCATTATGTTCTGAAGCAGAACATCACCTAGCCACATAGGGGCCTTTTGCTCGATAAGATCCGCATCTTTGCCAACATCCTCGACGGTGCCCTGGTATAAGTTTGCACTGCCACCTGAAGTTTCCTCCTGGATCACAACCTTTGTTCCCGAAGGGAGCTTCAGGACGGGTGTATCACTTGGCAAACTAGGTACCACTCGAGTCTCGACTGTCTTGTGGGGATTTTCGGCCAGTTGCCGGTCGTACTCCTGATGAATCTTTTGAATGACACCGAAGAAGCTGTCATCGACCTCCTTTTCTTTTTCATGAACAGACGAGGACTCAGACTCCTCTGCCTTTTCCTCCACAATAGCAGGCTTTTCTGTAGTGGTCTGAGAGCCCGACCGTGAAAGCTTTTTAGTGCCAAATGTCATTCGGAACTTCTTCTTGCCAAATGAAGTGCTTGGTGATTTGGCGCTGTCAGCCTTGTCCTTATCCTTATCCTTCTCTTTATCACCACCATCTATGGACTTTTTAGAATCCGCATTGTCCTGCGTCGGAGTTGATACCATGCTCGCTGCCTTGGCTGCAGATTCAAGCAGTTGCAAGGGACTGGTGAAATAGTCCTCCCTTTCCGTTGAAGGGCGACTGACATGCGAGGTTCTCCTTTCTATGGGAGTCATTGGACTCGTCGCAGCGTTTTCAGGAACATCAGGTAAGCTATTCGGACCTGACATGATGCTCGGGCCAGGAGTGGCCAGACCAATACCTAGCCCAGGAGTGTTGGGATAAGGGTTGAGATTGGGTTTCGGGGTGACCTGATCCGCGTTGTCCCAGTCTGGAATTGCTGAATTTGGTAGCGAAATCCTTAACGGTGCAGCTTCAACAGTTCCCCCAGTGGCAATCTGCCTCGCCTCGACACCTTCGTTGAGTTTCTGACGATGCGCCTCATCTCTTCTAATCTCCTCATCGATTAGATCGGCAAAGAGATACCGAAGAATCCATTTTCCAAGACTGACTGCAATAAGTTAGCCATGGCCTGCTTGTTGTCATAACTGCACTTACTCCTTTGATCTTCCCGGAATTCTATAGCGCCGGGCAGCTCCAGCTCGTCTGCATATACCTCAGCATCAAAACAGTTGAATGGTTCTAGCACCACAGTAAGGTTCCCAGAACTGAGATCAATAGAGCACCATGGAGCTACAGCCTCCACAGTGTTCACGAGATGCTCCACTTCATCTAAATGCTGCTTGCCGAAAGTTTTAATGGGTTTGCACTGCGAAAGTTAGTTGTGTCACTATGCAATAACAGACAAGACAAACCTGAATCAGATCCCATAACAATACGTCGCCAGCAGTATCTGACGTCAAAACTCGTCTCCTGTCATTGAGTAACTTATGTTTGAGTAATCCGAATTGTCCTTCAATGGTTTCCTCGGCCACTGCATGGATTGGCTTGACATCGGACTCTCCCGAGTCTATGATGGCTTCCGACCCCTTACGTGCTGTGCCATCCGTAATGGTAGTGGAATCGGGGTCCGGCCCAGATCGTGCGGGGAACGAAGCAGCTGCAGAGATGCGTAAAACAGATTCAGCAGGAATTTCCTTTTTGGCAGTCCCATTAACAGCCGGGGGAGAAGTCTCGCGCGGTCTGTTGGAGGCATTTGATGTAGCTCGACGGCGCCGAACCGTTTCTGGGAGCTGGATGTTGGTGCCTGGGTCAACGTCTTCCCACCGGTTGATCGATGACCTGTTGGTTGCCGTCCAAATATGGCCTCCCGCAGCAACAACCTTGCCAACTCCAATGTGCTCATGGGCGACAGCCAGACTCAGACCATCGTCCATATCCTCCATGCTGCCCCGTACGTCTGTCTTGGCTATTAAACCTGAGCGGTCAGAACTGTAGAAGACACCAAGGCTTGGGTCATCCGAGAAAAGCGACCAAACACTCTCGTCATGCATGGTGAATGTGTACATGCATCGGCCGTTCTTGATACTCCACATCTTGACAGTTTTGTCAGCACTAGCACTTAGAATTGTGTCGCCAGCATCATCGATCAGAATAGCCCGAATGTTGTCAACATGCCCAACAAGTTTGGAAACCTTGTCGCCAGTCCGGGGATCGTACAAGCGCACTGTCTTCTCTGGGCCACCGCTTGCCAAAATGTTTCGCCCAACACGCAAAGCATATACTGACCCCTTCTCAGGAATCTCCTCACCCTGAACATCGATCTCGAGTGTTTTACCAGCGCCATTGAGATCCCACAGGCATATCTTGCGGTCGAGACCACCGGATGCGATCCAATTCGCGCCCATATCTTGAGGTGGGGTTGTAACACACTTGACATAATCGGCATGCTCGCCTATCGTCTCAACACGGGTATCGTCCTCCTCGGAATATGGCCGCCAAACCTTTACTGTAAGATCGGACGAGCCAGAGACTAGTGCTGTATTGTTCTGAGCGAGAGCAATATCGTTGATCCAATGCATGTGGGCATGAGTTTGAGCGCGGAACTTGGTCGTGTGCTTCGGCTTTTTGTCTTCGGAGGTGGCAGGCGTCGAATCGGTGATATCGCTGCGGCTTTTGAGGTCGAGGTTCAGATCCCAGGCGCATACTATGCCATCTCTGCCACCTGAGTATCTTCATAAGTAGGTTAGTTTTGTACGTATGGTAATTGAGGCGCGGGCGTGCAAAGCTCACAAAATCGCATTGTCGTTATCAACGGCAAGACCATTGACGCCTAGGCGATGGCCACCCTCGGAGGATTTGGCATTCTCGAGAACTATTCATGGGTTAGAGGGTGATCATTATACGTTTGAAAGCCATTGAAGCCACCAGGGATGAGATCTCACCATAGCTGATTCTCTGGCGCGCCTTCTTAGCCATGGCTTAAGGTGAGATAGTAAATGGTCAAGTCGGACACCTCATGCGCCAGCGACGGGAATAAGGGTAGTACAAGCAACGGGAAGGCGCAGAAATATGTTACAGCGGCAAGAGGAGAAGCGGTATTAATCCGTGTGCTGAATGCTAATCAACGTAATGCTGTGCGTAGTGGTAATGGGAGATGGTAGGCCAGGTCTGTGTGGTGATGATTGCAGAATGCGGGATGGGGAAGCTCGAAAGTGGAGGGCCTCGACTTCTCTTCTCTGAGCTAGCAGGTACATGGTCGTATGTACTTACCTGGGTGGGCCTGCTCGGTGTTGTAAGACGCCGAGTATGTACCTAGGTATCCGTAGGCTGGAGGTATCCGTACAATGAGCACAATGAGCACCTCGAGTGGTGGGCCAACCTTCCTTGTCTGAATGTAGCTCTTGCCTAGGTATCCAATGGAGTATTTCCATGTAATAGGCTGCTGGGCCGATGTGCCGCTCCCTAAGCAACAGTGAAGGATTGGAAGCTCTGGGGCTAGGTTGTCCCGAGAGAAGAAGCCTGAAGCCTCGTGAGCTCGGGCTCAACTTGGAAGCTGGAGAAGACACCCCAGCCCCCAGGCCCAGGCCCCTGGACCCCTGTCGCTCACTGAAATACCCGGCGGGGGGAACCATCAAAACCCGACGTCAGGACCGGCTCAACGGCGGGGCCGACTTGCACATCCCCAAGCCCAGGGCAACTCTTAATTGACTTCCATCCAATCCACCGGTTTCGGTGGCTCTTTCATGTGTTTCTTTTTTCTTCCAGAAGTGGGTGAAGCTGTCGCGAAAATGCGAGAATCTTGCTGTCTTGCTTGCATTTGTCGATCTGGTAATTAAGCTGCCTCATGTCTCAGATCTTGTCACATTTGAAGGGATAAGCATGGCAATGCGCGACTGACTGCAGAGTATGAATGCTTGCGAAAATGCTTGAATGGTTGCTGTAACGCAAGCTGATGGAATTATTTAATCCGCAGCAGGTAAATCGAAAGACTCGTAAACGCCAGAAACCTCGTTCTCACAGAAGAAAATGCCTCGCCCGTATCCGTACTCCGGTTCCCTAAAATCAAGCCCTTATTGCTCCGCATCATTCCATGATCCGATTCTGTCCCTCCCTTGACTCCCTCCATTCACTGGCAAACACAGCATCCAACTGAGCACCATCGCGATGACTTGAATCGACCAGGCTTGTTTTCGCATTGCGCGCAGTCGTCTTCAACTTTGGTAATGTCTTCTTTTCTTCCGGGGCAGTCTTCTCGATAGCATCTTGTGTTGCCGCGCAGGACGCGATGTCCGCACTTGTGCTCGATTAACGTTTTGGTACACATTATTGTGGTTCTGGTGGATTGACTGAATTTGGGTTTTTGAGTTTCGAAACCGTTTTGGCGTGATAACGTTGATGTTTGTAGAGGTGAGTTGGTTTAGTTTTGTAATGTTTGTGACCAGATGAAGTTGCCAGTTGAACCCGAGGTCATGCCAGGCTCTTGCTCTTTTTGACCTGTTGTTGTTCGGTTTAAATAAAAGAGGGATAAAAGTTGTGAGTCAAAGGACAGTTGTTGTTTATATGCGCGGGATTGTAGTGATTTGGTGGTACGCCCGTCAGCTCAGCTTTCCATTCAGCAGCTTGAATAGGTAGGTAGGCTATAGTTCGAATCGTTCAGCGGTTTTCTCCCAGACTTTTTCGAGTCGTGTGAGCTTTTTGGCAAAAATTCGGGACAGGCTAATAATTATGTGTTCTATCCAAACAGAAAGAATCAATTGAGCCTCAACGGTCGAAGGGGCATGACGCGGACTATATGGCCCCAACGGGAAGAAGGGAGTGAAGCTCGTGACGCGGCTTCAGCCAATGGCCAATGATTGTATGGGTGTGGTAGATGTTGCACTTGGGGATATGCCGCGGCCTCCGGTTGGATACGAGATTTATTTATACTGAGACTGGACTAACCAAAACCACCTGAGGCTTTTCTGGCCCTTTTTCAGTCTTGGCTGATGGCTTGAATTTGTGAGTGGCTTGATGCTGCATTTCATACCGTCGAGGTTCCGTCAAAGTTACAGATCTGGCTGCGACGTGAATGACACTGCCGATCACCTTTTATTGATCTACGGGTACCTGAAAGACTATTGTATCTGCTGATTCAATATGGGGTAATGTCGATTTAATAATTAAGCATTCTGCCTAGGGTGAGCATTGAATTCAAGAGATCAATGATGCAAGAAATGAATGATTTGAAGGGAGAAATGAGCCCACTGGACACACGATGGTTTTATCCCTTGTTCAACGCTACAAGTATCTCGTAGTGTTAGACTCTCTTCCCAACGCCCAATCGAGTCAAGCTCACTTGAAACAAACAAGATTGGCTAACAAAGTATTCACATGTATACGCCAGGCCTCAGTTCGACCATTTTGTTATCTTGTTACATTACGGACACTATTCCAAGACTTGCCTGGTAAGTTATTTAAGCATGGCAGATAGCTACAACGATCCAATGGCCCTTCAGAACATCACTTCAAAGATGGTAAAAACGAAAAGGTTTGTCTATGATCCTGCCGTAGCTTGGTACCATCATTACATTTTGAATAACCTAACGCCGTGCTTAAAGCCTACCATGTCCACTGATAGTCAACTTGACCGATCACTGCCTCTTTCTTTTCCCATTACTCAGGCTGTTTACCTGGTAAACTTGTTACCTCCGCCCTGTCGTGGCTGACTACCATATGCCCTGCGGCCCTGTTGCTTCTTGTCCCTGCTCATGCTGGCACCAAGTGTGATCTCGACGCGGGGTGGTACTGAGAAACCAAAGCTCTTGGCGACCTTGGCAAGGTCCAACTTGTTGATGTCAAAGACACTGCGCAGCGAGTGTGAGGCATAAGCGTGCAGGTAGCTGCGGTAACCATCCTTGGCGCTCTTGTTCAGGTAGTAGTTCTGGCTGATGAGCTTCTCGAGCTGAGATTGGACGTTGACGATCCTGTTGGCGGGGAAGTCAAACTCGACGACGGGAACACGAGCGGCCTTGAGATGCGACAGGAAGCCGACCTCATTGGGCTGAAGGAACATGAGTGATCGACCCTTGCTGTTGTTGCCTCGGGCAGTTCGACCGACACGGTGAATGTAGTCACGAGGGTCATCAGGAGGATCGAATTGGACAATCCAGTCAACCGAAGGAATCTGTCACGGGTTAGCAAATTGTTCTTGCGAAAATTCAAAGCGCAATACTTACATCGAGACCACGAGCGGCAACATCAGTGCAGATCAAGGTGCCCTGCTTGGCGTTACAAAACTCGAAGAAAGTGTTTGTTCGCTTCTGCTGCTTCTGCTTGCCGTGGAGGTCAAGAACAGGAAGATCGATGTAGTTGAGAAGTTCGGCATGGTATTTAACACAGGCGCAACTACTGAAGAAGACAATGACCTTCTTCTTGAGGTTTCGCTTCAGGAATGAGAAGAGAAGAAGGAATCGCTTGTCGGCTTCGCAAACAACGTAACCCTGCTCGAGACCCTCTACAGTGCTGTACTGCTTCTCCTCATCGACGTTGATGTATAGGGGACCAGGGCGCAACGAGATACGGGCAAGATCCTCGACCTTGGTCGTCTGGGTGGCGGAGAAAAGCATAGTCTGTCGGTCCTCCTTGGGAAGAACCTTAATAATCTGTCGCATCTCATCCTCGAAACCAATCTCAAGAATTCGGTCCGCCTCGTCAATAACAAGGGACTTCAGGTTTTTGAAGACGAAGGGGGTGTTCTGCAGATGATCGAGAAGTCGTCCAGGGGTGGCGATAAGCAGATTAACACCCTTGGCGAGCTTGTCGGCCTCAGCGCGACGGTTTGCGCCTCCGATGACGATACCGTAGGTTTGGGAGTGATGGGCCATGAGCTCTCGGGCAACACCAAAGATCTGAAGGGCCAGTTCGCGAGTTGGGGAGACGACGATGACACCAGTGCCGTTGCGAGGCTTGAATCGCAGAGAGCTGAGCATCTCAATGACAGGAATCAAGAAAGCCAAGGTCTTTCCGGAACCTGTCTTTGCAGCACCGAGAACGTCGCGACCAGCCAGCGAAGGAGGAATACCTCTTCTCTGGATCTCAGTCATCTTGGTGAAGTTCATCTCCTTGATGGCCTTCATGGTCTTGTCGGAGAGGTTGAGCTCGTCGAACGATTGCGCCTCAGCACCAGCGACCGGGGGTAATGTGAGTTTCCCGCCGTCAGGCAGGTCTGTGTTGTCCTCGGCCTTTTCCTCATCGTCGTCCTCCTCTTCATCTCCAGACTTTGCGTCCACAGCATCCTCATCAGCCTCGTCGCTCTCTTCCTCGTCCTCCTTCAGAGCCTTCTCTTCCTCGTTGGAAGAGTCGTCTTCGGGCTCATCGCGGGGCTCGGGTTCGGTGCGCTTGACTTTCTTAGACTTCTTGTCAGATGTAGTAGTAGACTTCTTGACTTTTGAAGCCTTGACGCCATTGGCGTCCTTGAACTTGCGCTTCTTGCTGCCTGCGAAATCCATTTTTGTTGCTCGTGAGGTAGGTATTCTGTATAACCGAACTGATCAGCCAGCAGTGTCTCGAATCAAGAACTTTTTTTCTGCGATAAGAAGAGTCTTGGGCGATAAGCGGGAACTTATTCTTCCGGTTTCCGTCCCAGCTGTCGATTGTGCAGATAACCCCCCGCAGTGGATCAGCGGCAATGGTTGCTGTAAGCTTGCCTTTCAGGGACTAGTTTTAGCGTAATGACCTCGAAACCTACCATTGACCTTACAATTTGAACTGAATTGATCAAGATACAGATTGAAGGAGGGCTTTGCATCTTGATATGTATCCTCACGCGAATTAAAGTTTGCATCTCTCAGCTACATCCCCTCAGTTGCCTGCAGATGAGTCACCTCTTCTCTTATACGGCAAGCCAAAATCTAAAGTATGTATCTCGCCGGGCTGCGGATATGTACCAACAGATTGAGAATATCCATCCATTGGTAAATGCAGAACAGAAAATTTACTGCACGCCAAGACGGGGCGACACAAATGAAAAATACAGTCTAGTGCAAAAAATACGCAGCAGGTGTAGGCTCAATATTCGCTCAGATTTCCATCGGGGCTTTAAAGTAGTGGAGGTTGTCACTCAAGTTCCAAATGAGGTTTAGCCTATAGTCACGCTACACTGCAGGTACTGTAGGTACCTTCGCGCTCGGGTCGTCTTCTATGAACCTGATCCATTCTTTCCAAATCAGAATCCTTCCTCCTCATTTCTTCTGCGCTTCCAAGACATCGCATTTACCGTGGTCAGCGACACTCCCTTTGACTGTCGCCGCGATCGCATCAGCTTCTTTACGCGACCTGAAACATTTATTGGCGATCTGTCAATATTCTTGAATCGCTCGAGTTTGGTCATCGCAAAAAGTCTTGATCTCATCCGGCTCAAAACTGTGACCAGCAGATACGTCAAGTCATCGCGACACCGACTTACGAAACGACTTGCTCTCGATAATTGCGTTCGGGACATATCACTATTTGCCATTTCAATACGGAATTATTTTTCGTCCGCACGCCTGATCTGTCACCATCTTGACATATCCCCACGATAAAAACTAGCTACTCGCTCGTGCTGGCTCCTGTTCAGCTCCACTAGCAGCATAATGGCGGATTCTCGACCTGACATTCAGAGCATCCTGGCCGCTCTCGGTATGTCAAAGGATTCACTTTTCGTTGTATGCGCTTACTGACCTATTCATACAGCGTCGCAGCGGCCCCCGACGGCAACCCCTACCCAGACACCACCTGGCGCTCCCAACCAGGCATATCCTCCCCCGCCCGGGTCTGCGCAGCCTGTGTCCGCATACCAGCCGCCACCTCCGAACTCTAGCAGCTATGGCGCACCTGGTTATAATGGTCTCCCCGCACCATCATCCAGTGGGAGCCTTGATCTGAGCTCGATCCGACCTGTCAACTCGGGAACATTGAGTATCGCTGATGCAATTGCTCAAGCCAAGGCTTACGCCGCCGAAAAAGGAGTCTCATCTTACGACCGACCCCTCGTCTATGCATCCGAAAACCGAGGACCCGACCGAGGATACAATCGCTCACGATCTCGGTCCCCTGTCCGCGATGAGTTCCGCGATGGCGTGAATCCTTACAGAGATGAGCGTCGTGGTGGCGACCGTGGTTCTCATGGTCGAGGCTATGAGCGGGATCGTTCTTATTCTCCCAATTCTCGTGGTCGCAACTTTTCTCCTCGAGGAGGAAACGGACGCGAGAGATCCCCACTGCGAGGAGGAGATGACAGCTCCGAAACCATTCAGATTGAATCCAGCCTGGTCGGTCTCATTATTGGCCGACAGGGAGAAAACCTGAGACGTATCGAAGCGGACTCTAGCTGCCGTGTTCAGTTCTTGGCTGCCACTGATGGTGGTCCCTTTAGACAATGCAAGATATCCGGACCGAGACATCGTCGTGCTGAAGTGAAAGACGCAATCAACCGCATCATAGAAGACAGCGGAATGGGTGCGCTCAACCGCCCTGAAAAGCCCCGCGACCCGAACAAGGGCGGCGCAACGGCTCTCCGTGAAGGAGAGGATCATATGCAAATCATGGTACCCGATAGGACGGTTGGTCTCATTATCGGACGTGGAGGTGAGACTATTCGCGATCTCCAGGAACGTTCGGGCTGCCATATCAACATCGTTGGTGAATCCAAGAGTGTGAATGGACTGCGACCTGTCAACCTTATTGGCACACCTGAAGCTGCTGCGCGTGCCAAGGATTTTATCATGGAGATTGTCGATAGTGACAGCCGAGGGGACGCGCCTCCACCTGTGAAGAGGTTGGGCGGCGGCGGAGGTGGTGGTGGACTACCACCCACTGCCCGTCATGACGCTCCTCAGAGGGATATGGGCGGTTCAGGTGGCCCTGACAAGATCAACGATGCTGTGTATGTGCCTTCGGACGCGGTAGGTATGATTATCGGCAAGGGTGGCGAAACAATCCGGGAGATGCAAAACACCACAGGTTGTAAGATCAATGTCGCCCAGTCCTCTGGCCCAGGTGAGACCCAGAGGGAGATTGCCTTGATTGGATCCCGCGACAGCATTGCCCGGGCCAAGCTGGCCATCGATGAAAAGGTGGATGCAGTGGTAAGTTCTTAACCCATGATGATATTACCTTTTCATGTATCTAATGTTCGTGCAGCGTCAGAAAGGAAGCGGCCCACGAGGTGGCGGTGGCGGTGGTCGTGGACATCAAGACCTTGACAGGCCCAGCTATTCTCAACAGCAGGCTCCTAGTGCTCCTACTAACCAGCCTCCTCAACCGGCTTCAGCTGACGGAGCGGACCCGTATGCACAATGTAAGTTAGGAAACACTGTCTTCCCTCACCCAAGCTCAGTACTGATGCGGAACAGATGGTGGCTACCAAAATTATCTCGCGTTGTGGTATCAGTCTTTGATGTATCAACAGCAGCAAGGCGGACAAGGTGCCCCTCCTGCTGGCGCTCCTGCACCCGGGGCATAGTGATATCTCTCTTGTTGCTAGCTCGTGCTTGGGTGACCCTGATTGAGCTCTCATCTGCAAAAACCTGTGGACCGAGGGCACTATCTTGTGGTTCGATTGACATCGTGCCAACCTTTTGACTCTGACGCCCCTTTACCCTCATGGCTCTTTGACACGACCCACGACTGTACAGCATCCGTTTTCTTTTCCGTTTTCTGAGAACCATTTGGACTCAACTTCTTTGATGACGTATATCATTTGACCCGACCGTCCCTGACGACATTTAATATCGAGGTGCGAGAGCAGAGGCAATGTCCATGGTTGCTCTGTTTCGCGTTGCCCTCGTGCGATCTTCTCTAACCGATACCTCGACCTGATGCTGAATGCCTCTACCACCATCTGCCTGCAAGCCTCGTTTTTGTTGGCTCTTCGCAACCATGATGCCTGTGGACCTACCGATTGACAGCTCACGACTAATACGTTGATGACATGTGCGATTTCTGATGCCAGCTCATCATTGGTATGGCCGTACATCCTGAAACTTGCTACTCGTCGTGATGCGGTTGAGTGGAGTTGAGTTGTGAACTGGTCAACCGGATTCTCTGAAATCAAAATCACAGCTCAACACGAACTGGGCCAGTAGTGTCTCGCTGCATGTGGTGCTGGTTATGCGTGTGCCTTTTCCAACCAGACTCGTACGTTCTTGGATGAAACCGACCGTGTCGTGCAAGTGGTTTCGTTGTTTCTGCATGTATGTTGCGTGTTGTGCATCTGGGACCTCTATCTCGCCATGTGCACCAGCGCGTGACGTTTTCGTCTACGATTTCATTTGAGTCTGGCTTCAACACCAGGCTGCTTCTCGTCACTGCATGCATGTCATGAGCAAAGGGAATGTATTTTCTAGTAACGGGGAAATTGGAGAAATGGAGTTTGGGGTTCAATCGCTATGTATTACCACCGTAACATCTTATTTAGCCTTATACACTCGTGGAGTTCCACGTTTTCCTGTTACTCTCTTTCGTTTCTTGCCCCTTGATATGGAATATGTGTTTTTAAGCTTTGCAAGGCAACAACACCGGCCAGTTTGATCATGATTCAGGATTAGTATTACTCTGGATTGTGATGTAATGGCTGAAAGGTACCCCTGAATGTTCAACCTCTCGAGGACACTGGCCTGTATCTCCATGTATCATCATAAAATGAGCATCACAAACCTAGACTATCTCTTTTTCTTAGCAGTGTTAAACTTCTATGCCTCGTAGTGTGTAGACTTGACATGGCATATGGGGGCATCTTCATACCATGCTTAACCTTCCCATACGACAGCAGAGTGTAGGCAGCACCGCCACAGTATTTGTATAGTGGGCTGAAGTTGTAGCGTTTTAACCAACGCTTTATCTAAACATGGAAGATGTGAAGAAAAGAATCTTGGGTTTCCAAGTCATGCCCAGGTCTTTTCTCTCAGTGGGGTTTGGCCTACCTGAGGTAAGTACCTATGCGTCCACCATGCTCGATATAAGGTGCCCGTAGGAGAAGCAGGCCCTCAGATCCAAGATGATATGTCCATGACAGATCATAATAATAGCCGAGTTCAAAGAATTTATTGCAACATGTATTCATATTCATACAATCTTTGTCATATCACTTTCAGAGTACATGCATATCCTGAGGTGCTATGGTTTGTGTACCTAAATTGGAGATATTCATTCTGGCAGTTGCCCACGGCGTGATGGTATCCCTAGAAAGAAGAAGGCAAATGTATATAACGTAACTCGCTCCTGCTGCATCTGGGACTTTTCGCCCTTATAGTCAGTAAGATATTAGCCTCCATGAAGCCATCCCATCTCTTCTTTTCTCTTCTCTTCAACTAAGGACCATCATCATCACCATCGTTTGAGGTTTTATCTTTACTTACACATTCTTTTTCAAATCAACATGGCTGACTCTACATCAAGCCGAACTCGGCCTGCTCTGCGGCTCGCGACAATGGCCACAGAATCAAGAGAGAGAGCAGGGCCCTTACCTCCATTTCGAGAATCAGAAACAACCAACCAAAACATGCAGCATGTGATGAACAATTTTCCAGTACAACACAGACCACGATCACAATCACTATCAGCGTTAAATCAAGAATCAATCCCACGACGGCCGCGTCTGTCTTTGCCATCAGAACAACAATCTATACGGTATTGCGGGATCTGCGCTAGTTTTGACTATGGTAGGTCTTGCATCTTATTGCATGATACTCTGTGCACAAACTTAAATGAAGTTCATGGGATTAACTCATCATGAAAACAGAGTTACACGCAGACGATGGCGCGAGATCTGGACGGCCAGACCCGATTCCCCTCTTCCAAGATCATTTGAATGCAAGGCGTTCTTCGTTTATACTTCCTCCATATTGGCATGGTCCTCAAAATTGGCATAACCGATCTGTGCGTCCTCCTCGACTTTGGTATCTTCAACCTGTGCGTCCTCAACTTGAGCGGCCACAAACCCTTACTATCCGTGATCCCGATGTGGAATCTCGTTCCAGGACACCAAGACGAATTACGGAGTTTGACGAGCCAGATGAGGTACACTCTGATTAATCAACACCAATTGAGGGACGTGATATATTCGATGCTTGAACTATGTGCACCTATTCTCTAGGTCAACACCTCAGAAAAACCTTGTGGATGACCTTCAAAATCCAGGCAAGAGTTACTTCTTGGATACCAGAGTAAAGGATTTCATCTGAAGATTCGATCTTACTGCAAAGATCAATGACAGAGGAGGCAAGGAAGAATATATTGTGTGAGAAATCGCCGAGGAACGAATCGAGATGGCTGCTGTGTTGAGGACGAAAGTCTGACCAAGATGGAGTGGAATTAGCGTCTAGTTCATAGTCATTTGTACAAATAAAGCGTATCGTCATTTTGATCTCATATCCAGGTGTCAGGGGAACGAACAAGCTTTGCGTTGAGATGAGAAACATGGCGTGTTCTAAATCGAGATCACGTAGTCTACGTAGCACTACATGCCTAAGAGGCAGACAAGCGCACAATGCTTGAGTAGTGAGGCCATCCAAAGGAGACACCTTACCGGACAAGTCTTTGGTATACTTCGTGATCGAGCACTAAACCTCAGACGGCTGTTTTGTGCTACACACAAGAGAGTTCAAGGAACGTGAAACTCGATACCAGTGACTAGATGAAACTGACGGACTCTCAGCCTAGAAGCATAAAACTGCGAGAGAAGTGTTGAAGAAGCTTCGCATGAGCTCGTATAAGAGTCGTCTCGTGCCTGAGGTGACGCCTCGGGACGGGTAGCGGGAGTTTAGCTGGTCCCAAGAAGCCCCAGTGGATGTCTTGAGAATTCCAGTGTCGTCGGATTTAAGACTCGGGCTTTGCACAGCCTCTTCTCTGTGCAAGGCACCGCGGGCGCTGAGGAACTCTGGGGAAGTCAGAACGATCCGCGAAAAGTATGTTGCCAGCTAAACGTTGTCCCGTTGAAGAACTGAGGAGATGGGAGGTTTGGGCGGTTGCCAAGACCATCTTCCCATGACAGACTCGTGGGATCGTCATGTGTTGGCGATGATCGTTGTGGTGTTTTGGGCTGCAAAAGGCGTCAGGCTTTCGGGAACGCGGTGCAGGGGAACGGATGGACAGGCGAGCCAAGCGTATGTTTTGCCCCTGGCTCGTGGTCTATGACTCCCAGTCTGACGATATTTGCCCTTGTCTGTGCTTTTGGGGATATTCCAAATCATTATTTGTATATCTCTGAAGCTATCGCCAAGCGCAGAATCCAGAGGCAGTTGAGAGAAATGAGACGAAGTCGTCCAACCACGGGGCTTCCAGAACAAAGTCAAGGACAATTGGAATTCCCCGCGAAACAGGTCAAGCTCAAGCTCAGAAAAGGTCTAGAACACCAAACGAAGGGCCAGCGATCGCCGGGCAGTGGCGAAGGCTTTGTCGATGGCGCTGGCGGGAAAGCTTATCGCCCCAATAGCCAAGCTCAAGGGGAAAAGACGACCATGGCGAAGTATGTTTTAATGCGAAACACGCTGGGGCTGAAGATGGCTATTTTGGAGACTTGGAGAGGGAGGCAGCTTCTCATTCTTGGCGCCAAGTTCGTTGACATGTCCGCTTTAGGATGTTAATGTGGTGACGTTTGAGAGATGAAGATTGTACATACGTACGTGGAAGTACATCATTCAGTAATTAGAGTTGGTCCGCTGTTTGGTTGAAACACGGCCAATATGGCTGAATCTGTTTCTATATTAAAATCTCCACATCTTCTTGCTTTTTTTCTGCTATGGTCGCTTCTCTTCTCACTCCAATTACAGTATAACTCTTCATCTGCAGCAGCATATCTTCTTCTTTTTCTCTGTACCACCGAATTCTTGTGTCATCGATTTGTCACTTTTTCGCTGTCAATCTTCCATTGTTGGTGGCTCATCGAACCAATTCAAACCCGACCAACAGCACATCAACCAACACAAAAACCGTTTTATTTACTGCTTTTTTGCTGCAGAGACTTAAATCTTCGTGGCGCATCGTCATTTGTCCCCTCTGCGTCGATCTTTATTTCTGCCGACGTCGCATTGTGGCTGGCTGGAAGTTGTCTACAGTGCAGTACAGCACAATTGTTGTCTCGCCTCTCACGTTACAAGGCGCCGCTTGATGAAGGCTCCGATTCGGTATTCGGCATCTCATCCAACTGAGACATCGCGAGCATTTCCATTACAAGAACTCGGTTTGCCGAGGACTCTCTACAAGCAGGTAAATTTTACACACTCAAGGGTCGCTTACATACACTGACAATTATCAAACAGTTCTTCAAGCTACCTCTGTGGCACCCTGTTACTCACTTGTCGTCAAGACGTCGCCAACCGATTCTTCTGTGCAGAAATGTGTCGAATGATGATCTTCAGAGGGCATTGCACATATTGCGGCTCGGCTCAGACATGGGTTGACCTAACCCAAGAACTCTCCTGTCTTGATGCCAAGAACATGGGATGGTTCGGCGGATGCGAGCGAGGCATTCTTGTCGAGGAGCACAGTTTCAACCAAGAATGTCCCACATGCCATGAGGAAGACGAAGGCGTTGGTGGACTGGAAGATGACCATCTGATGCCATTCCAACAAACCCCCAGTCCACCGACCAGACTCGGTAAGAGAGGTTCCGCTGAGGGACAAGGGGATGCGAGTGACGGCTGTAAGAGACAAAGAACTTGAGTACATGCACAACAGCAGGCGTTGATGGGAGGCGTTATTTATTTCGGAATGGAGTTTGAAGGGATGCATTATTGTATTGCGACTGTTGCACGCGTCTATAATGGCCATGATATATACAGGGCGTGGGAGTTATGATTAACAATGAGAGATCTGGATTTTGGGATATAAATACCAAACGAATGTAATACATATATGAGAACCTATCGAATCAACACGCAGCAGAACGTATAACTATCAGTCTACGCGCATTTCCCTTCCCATGTCTCTTGAACAGCCCTCCAATATCTATCCGCATCAATTCTGACATGAGCCACATGCGCACCTCGTGCAAACTTCTCTGTTCTCACAACTGCACCCTTCTTCTTCGCTTCCTGCGCATGCGACTCGACATCTTCCCACCCAACCGATAGATCCGCATCGCCGTACAAATATGTCCTCATTGTTTCTCGACCGATCCTCTCTGGCGTGTTGAGCGCTGATGCATTGGCTTCTTGCGGTTCCTCATTCAGCCATAGCACGTAATACACCCAGGCAACGCCCAAGAACACCCAGACAATGGGAGACAGAAACGATGGGAGGTCCATTGAAATTACGTGGTGGTTGCGTTTCCAGTGGAAATATCCCGGACACGAGTCCATCACCACAGCATGGCAAGGGATTGGATGACTTTCAAGAGCGGTCTCCCACAACTCCCACAATGTTACAGCAGAACTGATACCGCCATTGGAGAATATGTGAAGCAGGAAATTCGATTCTTCTTCTTTTTCGGCTGTGAAAGATTGGAGGATTGGTAGTGCAGGTTCGAAAAGACGGCGGCGGAGTTCAGGACGAATATAGAGCTTGGTGGAGGCGCGGAAGAGGAGGATGGAAGAAGTTGGGTAGAGGGTGCGATATTGAGCGATGTACTTCGCTATATGGACATCTCGAGCTTCTGACCAGGATAGAATTATTATGAGCGGAGGATCTTTAGAAGTGGTATCCCTGTGAGTGGTTGATGCCGGTTCATTGGGTCGAAAATAGGACACAGCTGGGCTGAGAACGTCCATGAAGGCCAGGGGGGGTTCTTTGACAGTGGCCATAATGTAGTACGTTACTAAGTCTACTTAGATCCTTACGAAGAAAGCATCAGAGCTCAAATGGCAAAAGCCGAGTTTTAGATAATATATGTAAAGACTAGATGTCCCCGGGTTTGCTCCGTCACCGTCGGCACTATTTGAGGATCCGCGGGCCCCGCTGGAGCCGGAGTCAGGACGGAGTCGGAACGGAGGAAATAACGTCGATAAGCCGCAGCACGCGGAGACATGCTTGAAAATGTCAGTCGAATTATTCAATATTCTAGTTGCACTGCAATTAAATACTGTGACAATCTAAGTCATTCAAATTCCATCACACTTCCAGATCTCCAATGGAGAGAATCTGCTTCTCTATAAAGTCGAAGTACTTCATAGCCTCGTTCTCTGCCTTGATTTCGAGAACTCTCTTCTTGAAGCTGTCATCTCCCAGAACGCGCTCAACACCTGCCCTTACCAGATCAGGTGTAGGACGGCCTGTTCTCAGATTTACCGCAACGCCACTCCATTCTCCGCGCATCGCAATCTCAGGCTTGTCTTCAGTCTCACCCGCAAGTACTAAAGGAACGCCGTTCGCCACTCCATGAAGGAAGCCGCCGTAGCCAGCATTCATAACAAATACCGAAGCATGAGGTAGGAGAACGTCGTAAGGGAGATAGTCGATGACACGAGTGTTGGGAGGGATGGCGACGCTGTCAGGAAGAAAAGCGTGTCTTTTACCGAGGATGGCTACGACGAGGAGATCATCGCGGTCGGAGAGGGCCTCGATAGTGGGAATGATGAGATTGGTGGCATCGCGAGCGATAGTTCCCTGCGTCACGGCAACGATGCGACGATCTCCTCGTTTCACATCTTCCCACCAAGAAGGATATGCAAAGTCGACAGGAATGGGCTTTGGTGTTGCGCACCCTGCAAACTTGACATTGGAAGGCATATCAGAACGAGGATATTCGAGACTGGGAGGACACAACTGCAGAGTCATATCGTGCATGAGCATCCAGTGATGGAAGGGAATCTGAGGCTCTAGAATCTCGGTAGCACCAAGCCCCTTGAGGACTTTTTCCTGGTGAGCAATAACCTCCGCAAAGGGGCCACCAACCATCATTTGGTTTATGACCTGGTTTCGTGCGCGGCCAGACTCTGTCGAATCAGGGGGTAGGCCAGGGCCAAACGGTCCAGTGTCGATGCTAGTACCCATGTAAGGGATCGGATGTAGATTGATCACTTTGGGTCTGGTGATATAGCCCTTGGGGAGAGGTGCTCCAAGAGAGATAAGGCTGGCGCCCATAAAGCAAGTCTCTGGCATAACCACTACCTCGCGATACGGATCCTTTGCTCGAATGTCTTCGAGAACTTCTTTAAGTATCCTCCAGCGGTCAGGAGTCTGCCCAGTAAATATATGCCTGATATCATAGAGCAGTCGAGGAACACCAGCAGGAATAGCCTCACGATCGGCCATTATCTTGGCGTTGAGCAAGGGTCCAACGGTAACATGTCTTGCCCCGATGCCTGTAATGGCGCTTTCGAATTGGTCACCACCAATGAAGGTTATCTCAAAGCCACGACGGACGAGGTCTTCTGCGATTCGAATAAGGGGATTTGTGTGCCCATCGACAGGGGTAGCGGCGAAGACAAGATGAGGCTTCTTGGAACTGGTGGACTCGATAGTGCTTGTTTGTCTGATGCCAATAGCCACTTCGGTCACATTAGAAGAGAGGAATGACAT
This sequence comes from Fusarium sp. PT, assembly GCA_021020635.1. Classification (NCBI taxonomy): domain Eukaryota; kingdom Fungi; phylum Ascomycota; class Sordariomycetes; order Hypocreales; family Nectriaceae; genus Fusarium; species Fusarium sp. PT. Next base: position 3,398,527 of record JAHMRZ010000002.1, on the reverse strand, counting down.
GATTGCGTAAGTGATAAGTGAAGGGTCAAGATAGGATATGCTCTATGGTAAATAGTTTGAGATCGGGTGTATTTGGTTCGGAACGTCTGGTAAGCACGAGTTTAAGCAGAGGAGCAAGAAGACCTACATTATATACACCCGCTTCTAATAGCCTCCGTTTATATTTATCTCCTATGGGCGATCCGACTGCACAATCTCGAAACCCCTGAAGACCGAATATGCAAGTTTGGCTTACTATATGGCTCCAACCCGCAACTGGCATATCAACTAATCGTTTCAAGCTTTAACGACGTCAGCACTTGTGTCTCTAAACCAATAAATCCAAGGACGATATTGAGCTGAACGCACCAGATACTGCGCTATCCCAAATAAAGATTCTTCTGCCGCTATCTTTCAGCCTTATGTGGACTGTGCCATGATGCTGACAGCGTAAGCAAGGAGAAGCCTAGGGCTTTTCGTCATTTATTTGCTGCACGGGTTGCGGCATCTACAAGTAGATAACGATTGCTTGGTAAGAATTTCGTTTAGGTTACGAAAGAACCTGCTTATTAAACAGTTGCGGAGTTTCGAACGGTGTTTGTTGACTTGAGAGTAAACTTCTAGGAAGTTGGTTGCTAGGGGGCATCATATTATGGAATTCTATGACTATATTTCTAGTCATGCTTTTGATACCGGTTGAATAAATACTAGTTTATAAGTGCAATAATGATGCAATCGAGTTTGAGACCATATATTTTGCAAACCAACTCACCCTTCAGCTATATGGATAGATGCCATAAACGGCGTTGTTGTCAAGGGCATCTCATGACTGATTTACTTTGGCCCTCAATCAATATTACTGACAGAATAGGTACCTATTTCGAAATTTAGATCGTTAATACCTTCGCAATATTAGACCCTATTATTCAGTATATAATGGTTAAGCGTACAAGTAATTTGGATCAGGGGTAAGATCGAGGTTGTCAAAGTCAAGTTTCAGATGGCCTAGAGCCGAGCTGCCAGAGGGTCAGTAAGCGCAATGTCTTACTTTTCGTTTGTTGAAGCCGTAGTTGGAGTTTGATCAACATGATCTGTTTATTAAATTCCTTCTCTACCTATCTTCGAGTCCACTGTTGTACCAGATCTCGAGGTTGATAGATGTAGGACAAATGTCTTGCTCTCAACGGGTGCTTGCACAATTCTAGTGTCTAATGACTGGATGAGATATTGTAACTATTTATATCAATGGGTCTGGGCTTCTTGTTAGTTATTTCAGTCATTGTCCTGAACATGGCGCTCTTAGGGACCGATTATCTATGTTGGCAAACCTCCGTTCGTTGATGAACATGTCCTTATATCTGACTAGACTATAGCACGAATAGAAACAGCTGTCCTGAGATCATGGATAGAATATCCGGTCAAAATTCACCTTGTATTAAACAAAGCGACTGCTACCTATATGGCTCAAATACCATGCGTTAATCAGGAATGTTAACTACGCAAAGCCCTTGTAGTGATAATAAGTTTCGGTCACTAAAACGAAGAAACATAATGACATAGACGCTGCATTTCGTGTCATATTTGAGAGTATTTGCCTTGTATCACCGTCGTCACTGCCTATACCTATACGCGAGCATGAAGGAAGGCACCTTCGCAGCACTGGCGCTTTCGCCTGCCTAAGGAACATCTCTGCCACTCGCATTCTTTTTTTAGGCACAACACCTCTTTGCGGAAACTGGGAAACAAAACTATCGAACTTATCTCCCGCATAACCTACCCTCTCCCTTCTTCTCTTCACTTCTCCGCATCCTTCTTTGACCTCCTCATCGTCAACATGAGAATAATCTACCTGATCTTCGTTCTCGCCGTCGGCATCTTATGCCCCGTGCTTTCGGCTGTCGTGAGCGACGAAGCTGGCCAGACGCACTGGGATCTGTCGACTTCACTGAACGGATTCTCCTTCGAGCGAGCCAAGGCACTTACCGCCAAAACCGCTGACCGTCCTGGCATTCATGTTTCGCGACTGAAGAACCTCAAAGGCAAAGCTGACTCCCACCCGAGATCTTCTCTCTCTTTTCTTTCACGATTGCGAGACTCGGCTCCTTATCAGAACATCTCTGCACTCGGAAGCTTCTCCACTGCATACGGAATTCAGTGCAGTTGGGACAATACCCCTGTCTGGTTCATTTTCGACACGGGGAGCTCTGATACTTGGGCTGCCAAAACAGGCTTCAGATGTGAGGACGGTGCAGGCAGAACTCATGACCAAGCTTCATGCAACTTCGGCCAGCCTCACATTCCAAACTTCCTCCAGGACGTTTCGGGAGTGTACTTCCATCGACGATACGGCTCTGGAGAAGATGTGTCAGGACCTATGGGAACCTCTGATATCGCATGTGGTAGCATCTCGGTTTCTGGACAGCAAGTCGGATTAGCCAGCAGGGCTTACTGGCACGGCGACAACGTCACTGTTGGTATCCTTGGCCTTGCATATCCATCTCTAACAAGTGGCTATCTGGGTGACCCAGCTGATCCCGTTGATGACTCGGACTGGAACAACTATCCTTACACACCTTGGTTAACCAATACCATCGCGCAAGGTTTGATTGATCCTGTCTTTAGTGTTTCTATCGACAGAAACTCTAGTGATGGAGTACTAGCATGGGGTGGACTTCCTCCCATGCCATGGGACCCCAAAGCCTTCGCAGCCACAGACCTTATCATTGTGAGTTGATTCATCTCCACGAAGACCTGTCTTGTTGTTTTCAATAGCTAATAGAAAACTCTAGGCAAAACTTGTTGATCGTGACATCACTGCTTGGGAACCTTCTTTCTACACCATCATTCCAGATGGCCTGCAATGGGGAAGTACAACAGACACCGGAAAGTACCCCTATATCGTTGATACAGGGACCACAATGATGCATGTTCCACCTCGTAAGTCGATCCCTATACGTATCCCTCAAGAATTTAGCTGACCACCCCTTGAAGCACTGGCCGATGCCATTGCCAGATCTTTCGTACCTCCGGCCACGTATATGCCACAATGGGGAGCATACTTCGCCGACTGCCATGCTATCCCTCCTCGATTTGCGGTTATCATCTCTGGGGTACGGTTCTGGATCAATCCAACCGATCTCATATATCAAGAACTTTCTGAACCAACTGGAAAATGTGCGATTGCTATTTCGACTGGTGGCCCTGGACCATACATCTTGGGGGACGTATTCCTGCAGAACGTCGTAGCAGCCTTCGATGTAGGAGGTGCAGAGATGCGGTTCTACTCTAAACAGTAGTTGCCGACGGTGATGGGTGCCCAAACATGCTGAATGTTAGGAGCTTGGCAACCTTGTAAGAAAAGATACTGTATGTACTCAAGTGGAAGGAACCTGGCCTCTGTCGCAAAACTTTCATGGATGGTGTAATAGCACAAGGAACGACAGGAATCGAAGAAAGTAAAGATGAGTACGTACACATCCTCCGCGGGTTACCTGCATATTATACCATCAGTGTGCGATAACCTGAAGACGTGGATTGCGTCTAAATGCAACATATTCCTTGCCCAATTATATAATGGTCTGTTTCATTGATACAGAAGATGCTTGAAACTCCTTATCGCCATGTCCAAATGGCTTTCAAGTATTTTGTGTACAAGATGCACGATATCATCTTATCTTCAGTGAAACGTCAATCCCCATTCAATATGCAATCATTTGCGCGATAGCACATACAGTGGAAGCTTGTGAGTGTCGTTCGTGCCGCACGTCAAGCTTAATTTCCAGTCACGAGACTCAGCAAACAAGCAAGCACACTTGGTCGAGGCAAATGCATCTGGCCATAATTAGACTCCGAGTCACCTCGAAGATAGGTAATCTCGCCATTTCAAAGTTTGACACCCACGGTTAATATCACGAGTGCGGCGCACGAAACCATCATGAAGGGTATCATCGCCGGACCACCCTCACATGTACGGGCCAGGGGTCGTATAAACACATGGCTCTTGGCAAGGTACGAGACAAGGATTTAGTATCAGCCTTCATGAATAATCAAACCAAAGAAGAATTTGAAGGTCGAATTCCTCGTGTTGTTCAAGCGAACGAATCCGATCCATCAGAATCCTATTATCCTAAAGTCGCAAGGCGGTGTAAGGCCTGGATTGGACCAGCATGGCATAGCACGGCAAACCAACCAAATCTGGGGTGAGGAGGGGACCCCACGTCCTGAGGCTCATGAGCATGGGGAGCCAGATGCGAGGGCCCTGGAAATGCATCATATCACGATACCGAATCGAGTGCAGGACAGGTCAGAAGATGGACGACCCAGATATAACATGCGTTATAATGCAAGAATCGGCCGAGAATTCACTCCGGGAACCGGCAAGTTGTTGATCTAAGAAACACAATTATCGGTCATGATATCGCAGAAACACAACACAACACGACATGAGTGGTGTTAAACCGGGCAGACCCGGAGTTAGAAAAGGTCTCGTGGGCAGCGCTCTCAGTGGCGGTTCCTGCAGCTCACCCCAGACAGACTGCGGTTGATGCTGGCTAAGGAACTGAGCCGGGTCAGAGTACCGGGCAAGAAGTGATGAGATTCGGATCTGTCAATAACAGTGCCTGTTTGCTGGAGCTCAAACTGGACTTGGACACTAGGTTCGGCCTCTTGTCGGTGTCTGGGGTGAAGCGCCTAAATGCGCATAACCCGGGGCATTATTTTCCATGGCTGCAGTACTTTGTTCATCACCATTTGGCTGATCTTTTGACGCCGAAGATGGCCCTTCAATGCCTGATATATGGTCGCGTTCTCCGGACAGGACCGGGAGGATCCGGAGGCAGGCTACCCCGAGGCAAACTGCAATGAGGGTTGAACTAGCCACTAGGTACAGCTTTCTGGCAGCTCTGCGGCTGCGGCTTTCCTCCCCACCATCTCATCGGTAAAGAGAAGGGAAATTTGTAAAGTGGAGGTCAGGAAGATGCAGGACAAATTGGAGTCTAGCCAGGGGGCTTCCACCTTTCACCCCCCGTAACAGACTGGGACAAGCGACCAGGCCAGGCAGGGGATTTTTCAGAGCACCCGACCTTCTGTACTTCCCCTACAGGACCGTCTCCGAGTGACCTTACAGGGCGTCTCAGCCGCCCCGGGACGATTTTACACGCACGCACGGCGTCAATCCCGAGCGGCGGGGGGCTTTGACCCGCGGCAGTGGATCACCAACGCGGGCTTTAGCGGGGCAGCGACGTAATTCCATTGGTCTGTCTCCATTTCATCGTCATTCATGATGGAGCCAGGACCGTAAGAAAGACGATGCAAGCCGCATGCTTGAAATGTTTTTTTTTTTTCATTCATGTTTGTGACTGAGCAAAGTTAGTTATCCTGACTAAAGATAGTGCTTCTTCCCACTGCTTGACAGTCATAGTTACAGCAACAGTGACAGCGCGGCAAAGGCTTTACTGCATTGGGTGCTGTTTTTACTCAGCTGGTTGAGTTGCGTGAAGTCGGCTCCATCACTTTTCGTCCCGGAGCTACCTCACCTTAGCTAATTAGACTACGGATACCATACCCTTACCTTACCTTACCTCACCTTGGGCCTCCGTCACTTGACCTCTCTGATCCTCTTTAACCTCCTCTCCTCCTGGACTATTCGCTTTGCTTCCTAGTATAGCTTGGTATTCTGCAGACCGACTAGCTAGAGTAAAGTAGCTGCTGTCCTTCCATCCCAATTCTTCTCCCTTTTCCTTTCATCCATAAAACACGACCCCTCACTCAGTCCCCCACCTCATCTTCAAACAGCTTCTTACCCAAGTCTTGGTTCCCTTGCTCCGAGTCTCTCTACTTCTGCTGCTGTTTGCTGATCACGTCGACGCCGTTTGATTCTTTCACCTCACCCCTGACGTGGCGCATACAAACGCATCTAGAGTGCTGTTAAAAACAAACCAATTCTCCACTACGAGACTACCTACCTTCTCTTGTTTGGTATTCCGACTCTATAGGGTCAATTAGGCGTGTCATCGACTTGAGCTAGGAAGGAACTTATAATCCATCCGTTTGCCGTGCCTTCCTCGTTTGACCTCAGCTGAGCTACCTCCGGACTCGATTCTTATCGGAAAGAACCTACCGAGCTCTCTCCTCCTCCTTCTCGCACTACCTCGGCTCACCCGCGACTACTCTTCTGAGCCGGTCTTGTTCTCTCCCATCATCTCCAGTTCATGTTTCCGCAGTATTGGAGCTTCATCACATCTGATCAATCACCTGCTCTTCTTACTGTCAACCCGTGATCGATCTGCTCAGTAGCAATCGTACTAAGCCCACGCCGCTCAACTTACACCCCTTCCCGTCGCAAAACAACCAACCACGATGCCTTCTCGAACTAACGGTGTCGGCGTTCAGGCCGAAGATACCAGGATCTGTGTGGTCATGGTCGGTCTTCCAGCCAGAGGCAAGAGTTATATTGCCCAACGAGGTAAGTCTCATCGCTACGTGTAACGTGTCTCGTCATACCACGACTTGCTAACTGCTATCCAGCCCAGAGATATCTCCAATGGCTCTCTATTCCAGCCCAGACCTTCAACGTGGGCAATTACCGCCGCAATGACGCCCCCCAGCCCAAGGCCGACTTTTTCGACATCAACAATCCCGAGGGAGAGCGTACCCGTCGGGCCGCCGCCGAAGCTGCTGTTGCCGACATGCTCGCCTGGTTCCGCTCTGGCGGTATTGTTGGTATACTCGATGCTACAAACTCCACTCTGGAGCGTCGCAAATGGGTATTGGAGGTTTGCAACGAGAACGGTGTCGAGGTTCTATTTGTGGAGAGCAAGTGCGACGACGAAGAGCTCATCATGGCCAATATCCGCGATGTTAAGACCACTAGCCCGGATTATCGCGGACAGGACCCTGAGACCGCCGCCCTTGATTTTCGTAACCGTATTCGCAACTACGAGAAGGTGTACTGCACCATTGACGCTGAGGGCGAGGAGTCTCACCTAACTTACCTCAAGATCATGGACGTCGGCAAGCAAGTGATCATTAGCCGCATCCGCGATTATCTCCAGAGCCGAATTGTCTACTATCTCATGAACCTCCACATCCGTCCACGCTCAGTCTGGCTTTCAAGAGTAAGACAAATGTATCTACTTGGCCAGATCATTCACTGACATACCGTGTAGCATGGTGAATCCCTGTACAACATCGATGGACGAATCGGTGGTGACACCCTTCTGTCTCCTCGCGGTGAGCAATATGCCAGAAAACTTCCTGAGCTTGTCCGCAAGTCTGTTGGTGTGAGTCTAGCCTTATTGCAATACCATTATCATAGCTAACGTTTTCCAGGATGATCGTCCCCTTACAGTTTGGACCTCCACTTTGCGACGAACCATTGCGACTTCTCGCTTCCTTCCTCAGCACTACAACCAGCTTCAGTGGAAGGCGCTTGACGAGCTTGACTCAGGTGTCTGCGACGGTTTGACTTACCAAGAGATTAAGGATCGATACCCTGAGGACTTTGCTGCACGCGATGAAGACAAATACAACTACCGCTACCGTGGCGGAGAGTCGTATCGCGACGTTGTCATCCGTCTTGAGCCTATCATCATGGAACTTGAGCGTAGCGAGGACATTCTCATCGTCACTCACCAAGCTGTACTGCGATGTGTGTACGCGTACTTCATGAAGAAGGACCAGTCTAAGAGCCCCTGGATGAACGTTCCCCTGCACACATTGATTAAGCTTACCCCAGGAGCCTATGGCACCGAGGAGGTTCGCTACGAAGCCAACATCCCTGCCGTCAGTACTTGGAGAGGCAAGGGCAGCACCGCTAAGCACGAGAACCCAGCCCCTGGTGTTTTGTAAAGTGATTTGCAGCATAGGTGAGCGGAGTCGACGCAGGCCCGCAGTCCTGTGGGCTGACTCTACAGAGCCTCGACGCTCAGTGGAAGCTCTTTTACGACTTGAAATGAGGACGTATATGGAACACATTTGGGGGTATGATGGAACGACAAAGCATCTTGAGGCGTATATCATGACTATTTGCTATGAGGACGGGAGCTCGGACGATATTTGCAGGAATTAGGGGTTCGGTAACAAAACTAACACGGCATGGTGTCGCAAACGACACAATGAAGAGGCTTCGGTATTGCTTTGCACAGGATCAACGGCGTTCTTTTGCTATATGTCTGATAACGGATCAGACTGGATAATGACTAGCGTCTTTACAAAATGATGTCAAAGGACTTAACATTGCAAACTGCAAAATTATCATAACACAATATGAAGTTCTTTTGGTGTGACACGTGAATTCTTGATCTTGGTTGATTTGGGCAACTACATGGCATATGAGCGCGGGTTCTGTTTTCCCCAGCCCGAATTGTAGCACATACAGTTTCCTTGGCTTTCCCCCATAGCCTCCACGTCTACCATCCATTATAGCGAGGATGTTGTCTTAAGGTCTTGCATCCCTTTTGCCAATTTCTGCCCACAATGGCAAGTCTCGAACTTGAATGTCGATGATGAAATGACAGTTTTGGTCTCTTGTGCCAAATATTCCCAGCTTGTGGACTTGCTTGCTGAGACAAAGATATGAGCTGCCAGCGAGTGTTTCCAATAGTTGTTCAAGCATGATACGGGAACAGTGAACACCTCTCTTCCACCTCTTACCCAACTGGCAATACCTCAGCAGGCGCGCCAGGTGGAGACCGTGGGGGGGAAGATGGGGATAGACCGGGGTGAGCCGGTAGTTCTCAGGTGGGGCTGACTTGTGTGCCGAGTATGGAAGATAATACGCAATACCAGTTATGTTGAGAGCTGATAATTATCGAGATCACATGTCTCGTCTCGTGTGATTTTTGATCGCCCTCTTAGTGTTGCATTCTTTCTACCCGTTCAGATATCTGAATGAGATTGGCTTCGGCCACCAAGTCGAATTGGTGTTGTCTTGCCTCGACAGATTTGCTATCAGTGCCAACACGACGTCTTGGTTTCTGCGCTTCCGTTGGCGATATACCTCAGTCGTTGTGGTCACGGCAGCTTCCGTTTAACTGCCCCGTAGAATCCGGTAAACTCTGCGAACCAGAGTCTGTCACAGCGTTGGTGCCAGGTTCCCAGATTTCCTCATGTTGCTTATTCTCTTCGACACTTCGACGTTTTCGTGGTGTAATCTTCCCAACCAAGGAGGGAGGACGAGATCGGACTCCGCCGCGTCGTTTCTCCAAACTCCGTGTAGATTTTGACCAAGCTGGCCAAGAACGCCGGAATCTTCCAGTGGTTGGTGCAGTAACAACTGGCGCCACAGGAGCACTGTGTCTGGAGCCCAGTTGGTGGAGGAATAAATGGTTTGGACTTTCATGGCAAGCGCAGCGACAAGCAGCAAGGTTAGGGCCAGAGGCCTTCACAATTTTGGCGATAAGCTCAGCCATGGTTAACTCGATGTGGAGCTTAACAAGATATGCAAGCGGGTGAAATTCGACATATCTAGTAAGGACATTAGAACAGATGCGTGACCCGGGGGATTGAACATACAAAAAGGTGTTTCTTAACGACATTGAAGCAATGATCAAAATCTAAGCCCTGATGTCAGTCACCATCTGATAATCTTGATATGGGAACCTTACATCCATTGAAATAGAAATAACAACCATGACCAGGTTGAAGCGATATAACACAACATACTTGGTAAGGCCATACGAGATGAGGGACGATCGGACGAGATAGAGAAAGTAAAAGTTCAGGGCCAGGTCAATAACCGCAAAAATAGCTTTCTCAATTCGGTCCCAAATAGTGTTGATTTCAATAAAGGTCTCGTTAATTTGCAGTCGAGCAGGTATCCAGATACAGAATACTGATACGTTTATGACGGCTAGAATGGCGAAGATTCCCCATTTCAATCGTCGAACGATGGTCGGGGAAACATGTAGAAGAGCAATTCGGTTGACGATGATTTGCATAATGCAATGAATTTGAAATACCCAAAGAAACACTATAGACATTAGCCAAAGCATATTATCATATCAATGCCGACATACAGATGAAGAAGTATATCAAGAAACTATATTGACGGTCGTTAGCCAATGCACAAGCTCAAGGGAACAATGAGTTTAGAAGCAAGACATACCCAGGACGAATGGTTCCGCGTACATAGCCCCATCCGAGACCCCCGATGATTCCACTGGAGATCAGTTCGAGCCATATCAGAACCATGTATGTCGTAATTCTCCTGGCGCGTTTCCATTGACTAAATGTTTGGATGCATACGCGAATCAGTCCAAAAATGGTCAGGCAGAGGGTCATGCCAAAGACGATGCTAACAATGGCCCAATCTGCGCAACTTGGTTCATGGTATTCGAACCATGGTGGAATAAGATAGCCGTAGTTCTTCATTGTATCATGGCTGCCGGGCTGGTCAAGAGTGCGGGTGCTGGGGGATTCGTAAATTGGTTATCTTTAGGATTGGGCGATGTTCGCAAATGTCGAGAGAGTGTCGAAGCACAGCAACGACGAGAGCAGGTCATCCAAGCTGAATACCGGGGTCGCAATTGATATTGGGTTAAGTTGTTGTAAGAAGCAAAACTCGATTCCCGCGCCACCGAGTCTTGGATGTCCTTAACAGTGCATTTCCACAAGCTGAGGTCGAGGAGCTGTCAAGCTGGCAGGTCAAGCGGAACGAAGTAGCCGGCGCGATGCAGGCGTAGGCAGATCGCCGACTAGTTAACGACTGGACGTTGTGGACGTGGCGCTGTGCGACGGACTTGGGGAGTGACAGTCGGATGGCTGATGGGCCGGCTGTGGAGGGAGAGTAACTTTTAATGTCAACTGGTCGTCACCGCTTCATTCTTTCTTTTTTCTGCATTCGACGAGTCTCGAGGGATGAGGTGTAGTTCCAAAGACGGCATTTAACAATGCCGAGACACATTCTCAGGTGCATCTGGCAATCAAATGGATGGGGATTCCATGGTCTTCGGCGCCTTGTTATGTCATTATCCACAGTAATGGGACATCAAATACATTGCGCCCCCGGTCACCTAGGCCAATGATTCTTCAACGGTTCAAAGTGTCACCAGAATAACGATAGCGATTGATAGAGTTTGTCGGGGTCATGGTCACTAAGTACTTTGTTAGTGCGAAGCAAGGTAAGACTGTCGATCTTGGCGGGATATGATACGTCAGAGACAAGCTACGGGCCACAGCTCCCTGCTTGGCTTTTGACTTGGCTTTTTGGCTTTTGCCTCTGGGCTCGTCGTGCAGTTGCCGTGTCTTGGATTTGTCGATCTTTTAGTGGTGGGTTCCGATAAAACCGATATTTGGTGGTTAGAGGATAGACATTTCCATGGCGTTCACATATTCCTTCATTTCGAGGTGGAGGTTTTCTTGTTCGGGCAAGAGACAGCCCTGGCAGGCAGGCCTCGTAGTCCGTGTTAGCACAGGGTAGGTGCGAAGGAACGATATCAATCTATGGGTATAACTAGGTAGGTTGTCTTGTATGGATATCATTTATTTTCAGTGAAGGATTGGGCTGTTTGTTCCATTGATATGCCTACTGCTGCATTCTTGCCACCTTGACGCGACCTGATTGTGCTGTGATTTGTGTTCATGTTGAACTCCAAATAGCCGTTGTTATCTCTCCTCGAACGTGAAATGTTGATGTGGTGGGTGAAACACAACAGGTATGCAAGGGATAAACTAAGCGGAAGACTTGCTCCAACAGGTATTAAGCCGATCCAAGCAAAAGAAGAACAGTGTTTAGGTAAAGTCCCAGCGAAGTTCGTGAGTGATACGAATCAGCACCTGTCAACACCAAGCAAAACATCACCAACTAGTATCCATGAAGTCCGTGATTAAATGACATAGCATCGAGCGGTTCAAATATTTAAAGGCGGACTTGGTAACTCAAAATAATAGAAACTTGAACCTAGTACTTACTCATGACCACCAACTCCCACCCGGCTCACACAACTATGGCTTTTTACTTTCAACCTCCCATCTTTGGGAACTATCTCCTCCCACCAGCTCCAAGAGTTGTTCCCTCAACACTGGTTGTAACACTACCCCAATACACCGTACCTCTATACTTGCAGCCTGCTCCGGTCCTGGTTCCAGTTCCTCGATATGTCACTACTCCAACCACCAGAATCAAGGTAATATTCCACCGCGCAGGAACCATTCTCGGCTCCAACGACGCCTACTACAACTACGTACCATCTCGAGACGCAGTCCTCGGAAACGTAGCCTGGTGGTCCCAGGGACATGGCCTTGGAGATCGAGCGTACTCCGGGCAGTGCACTTTATATATCACGCGCAGCCACCTCTCTACTCTCCACATTCTCCCAGGAATAGGACCCGTAACGCCACTGGATACCGTGAGAAAAATGTCGTTCACAGAGCAGCTGCCTCCAGGGCAGTTCGAGTCATTGATGTCTCAGATAGCCATGAATGGCTACGGGGCTTTTATCGTGGTCGACGTAAGTAGGTCGTCGATATAGAGTAGGCAGCCATCTAACCTAGAGTGCAACAGCATGCTTATGTCCCTGTTCAACTTCTGGCACAGCAAACCCATAGTGATCCTGTTCCGGATCCTCCTCCATCGCCTCCTCCAACCCCCCCTCCTCCTCCACCTCTAAGTGACCGTACAAACAACAACTCGGGGGATTCGACTAACACCCCTCAGACTGCCCGTCCAGCATCGGCTCCTCCAAGCAGCTTGGCCAACACCAACGAGCCTCAGCGTTCTGACGCAGTGAATGGTGGAAGCGACACACAAACGCCTGCACCAGGAACCCCCGACTTGAATCAGCATGAAGTGAACGATGCGCAGACTAACACTGAAAAGGTTGACGATACAGAGCCTAAGCCAGCTGAAGGAGAAGACGGGGGTGTTGCAAACAGCTGAAGGAAGAAGAAACTCTTCCTTTACTAACATCAAACACTGCACATTTAGTGGAATTGAAATTATTAGCTTACATGCCTAGATAGATACTTAGGTACTCATAAACTATTCTCATATACTGATGTGATCGTGTGTTGTTCGTAGAAACTAGGTAGGCATCAATTCCCATCCAAGCCATGTTGTCACTGCCAGCCCCTGACAACTCCTAATCACGACCAACACGCGCTCGACTTCGACACCTTGATCGCAAACAAGAAACCGCAGTGATAAAAAACCGAGTCTCAAACGCAGTTGATATAACATAACCCCTCACTCCAATAAGCGCGAGTGCCTTTGAGTTACAGCGGCTCTCCTCTCTTTCAGTATTCTTACTTACCATCATCACTACACTACAGTATCATCATCTTTTCACTTCCCCCCTCTTATCGCTTCATCGCAAATCAGCTGCACGCAAGGTCAGAAAAACGAAGCATCATGGATCTCTGCATCACCGCCGAGGAGCCTTTCGCTTATGAGCCCCCCAAGACTAAACCTTTTGCTCCGGTCTCGCGGTCTACCACTGGCAGCAACACTCCTCACAAGACCTCGACTTCTCGTCCATTTGGGTCACCTGCTCCTCTTGCACCCACCTTGCCAGCTTCGCAGCTCGAGTTCGACCTCATCATTCACGACCCCTCTAACGACAGCTCACTGACTCACCCTTGGGATCTCCCCTCGACTCCTCTGCGTATCTCTCTTGATACTTCCCGAGTCCACCTTCTCACTCTCCTGCGAGAACAGCTCCCGGTAGCTGAGACTCCTACCAACAAAGGCCGTCGCAGCCGCCCTGTTCGTCGCCCCAAGCTCATCGCTGCTACCCTCTACTGGACATTTCGAGGCACGATTCTTCCGCTTGGGCCCAGCGACAAGGAGTGGCACTATCGCGACCCCATCACCAAGACGGATATCATGGGTCGCACTGAGCTGGAGTGGTTTCTCCTCAAGGAGATGATGGCTTCCTCTGGAGGTGCGCTCAAGTGCTACTTTGCGATTCGTGGCGAGGCCCTTCAAGCCCGGAAGACTACCGGCTGGTGGTTCGGAAACAGTGCTTGAGCACTCTATGTATGTCTAACCGAGTCTCTATGAAGGCCGTTAACAGTACTGACCATAAATACACAGCCTCACAGAGGAATTGTGTACGCAGGAAGGATGAAGTTGGTTTGGAAGCGAGGATTATGTATGCGAATTGATGTATGCTGAAAGCATGATGAATAACTACGGGAGGGAACTACGCTGGCATTGAACCGCCCATGTCATAAAACATATCATATGATTCACAAAACAAAAGTTGTTCATTTCCTTGTAAAGGCGCAGACTTACTCATCGCGAAGTTGCTACCTATCTTGAAGGGTTTGTCACATATCGACCCTAGGGTCACATCTCAGGAGACACCTAGGGCTTAGACAACAGAGGTTTTGACGCTGTTCATGACGTACCAACGCCAGAAACCTGGATTATGAGATGCTTATTAGCAGGTTACATCAACACCAACAACCAAATCAGACACAACCAAAGACAATTCAACTTGAACACGATAAAGACCAAACTCCATATTTAGCCTAAGGTAAGGTAGGTAGGTATAATCGAGATAACCCCTGAGAACCACGCGCTCCCAAACAGCTCCTAAGTCAAACATCACTCCTCTTCCATCTTTTTCGGTCTTCGACTCTGAAATTAATACGCCCCCTTGGCATCAACTGCATTGCTCGACCAATCCCGAGTGTCTCCAAACTCCTCCATGTACACCTGATTGCTTGCTGAGCGTCCCTTTTCAGATAAAATCAGGTTGAAAGCAAATGCATTTGGCAAAAAAATAGAAAACCAAAACAAGAAAAGGGTAGCCAGGATTTTCGACGTCGACCTGTGCCGAGAGCCCTTGTAGTTGTGTGGTACACGAGTGACTGCAACTCCATTACCCAAATTAACCCCAGGACCCCCCTCCCGCCTCTATTTGTTGATCCTGACGCTCGAGAAATAGGCCCATGACGATTTCGTTTACTATCATTATGTGCATGTTCAACAACACGCGTGATCTTCGTCATTTGGTGCTCTGAACCCATTTCACTGTGGAATGAGAGCAACCGGACACTTTTGAGTGCGCTCCATGCAGAGACAACCAAGAGCGTTCACTATGTGATGGCAACCATAGCCATACAAGGGTAGACGATGATAAAATAACACGCTGCTCCAAACGCGTTCATTTTGTCACAACCAAATGTTCTTCTAAGAGCCAGACCGAAATGGAACCAAACCCGTCGGGACGCCGCCATGCACCATGATGCAGAACAAAATGCATAAATAATTGACAATGCGAGATGATAAAACAAGCCGCTCTTTCTTTTACTGTGCAGGCGGGTTGCCCTTGAGGCGCTTTGGCATTCGTGGCGTAGGAGGTTTGGCGTTGCGAGGCATTCCATTGGTATTGGGCGTAGGAGCTCCAGATATGTCCTCGTCCTTTACTGCTGATGGACGTCTCCTCTTGTTCGAGGCAGGAGATGTGTTTGCGCTGGGGCCGCTCGATCCAGTGCCTTGCTGGCTTTGTTGCATTTGCATTCCGGGGGCCTGCATGTGACCTTGTGCTGGGCTGCCCATATGTGGTGATCCGGGTAGGTTCATGTGAGCCGCAGCTGGGCTGGCACCCATGGGAAACTGTCCAAAGCTAGGTGTACGGGCACCGGGGGGCATTTGTTGACCGTTCATGTTGGGGGGCAGTCCGTTGATATTTGTTGAGACGTATTGTTCGAGAGCTTGGTACGGGCCGAGGCCGGGGTTCGAATGGTAAAATTGGAATAATGGGTTCATCTGTCCCATCACTTCAACAATCTGGACGTATTTATTAGCCTCACTCTTTACTTACGATGAGTGAGTTGTCCCTACCTCAAGAAATTGGAAGACTGCCTCAGTCACACCCTTGCTGTTCACAGCCGAATCTGGCAGATCGACCAAGACCTCTGGTGGCTGTGTTTGAGGTGACTTCAACTGCCTACCCTTGCCCTTCTTAGACAATTCGGGTGATTTTCCGTCCTGCGAGTTAGTCTTGTGCCAATCCTTCATCCACATATGGGCAGGTTTCGCGGCATCGATGACCTGTTTCCGCGAGATGAACTCGTCATGACTTGTGGTGAGGAACTCAAAAAGATCGATCTTCTGCTCAGCGTCGAACTGTGCTCGGAGTGTACCGCTCGCAACCAGCTGTTATCAAAGTTAGCTTTTCATGAACTCAAGGTTAAACAGATTAGCTTACATGAGATCCAGTCTCGAACCAATAAACAAGACTGGCCTTGGAGTTCTCGATACAGTGGCAGTCTCCAGGAAGCGGTCGATCTGTCACACCTTTATCCATGATCAACTGCATACTCTTTACACCGCTGCCGAAATGAGTGTGAAAGTATCGAGCAATGGCGGGGTATGCAATGTCATATTGCTTGTCGGTCGTATCTTCTGCATCAGTAATGTGTAATGAGTGACGGAAGACACCGTTTGGGGAGAAAAATCGCATCACAAAGCCGTTCCAATAGGAAAGGTCGTCTCGACCTTTGGAGCCCTATAATCTCGTTAGCGTACCGTGTCAATAATTGCATCGTGGTATGAACCTACAGGGAAGCCACTCAAATGCTCGCTGAACTGCATCAGTTTTAACAAACATTGACCTTTCATGCTATCCCGTCGCTGCTGCTGCAGAATCTGATTCTGTATCGCAATCTGCTGAGCAGCAGCAGCAGCATTCATCTGATGCTGTTGAGCTTGAGCTTGAGCCTGTGGTTGAGCCTGTGCCTGAGGTTGGGGCTGAGGTTGAACCTGTGCTTGAGCAGGAGTTTGCGGCACCTGGGGTTGACTCTGCCCAGGTGGTAGCTGTGTTGGCTGGGCGGGAGTTGAGCTTGGTGTTTGAGCTGGGGTTTGGGGACCGGTAGGGGCAGGTGTACCAGCCTGCGACGACTGCTGGGGGGTATGTTGAGTTTGCTGTTGACCAGGCTGTTGCTGCTGCGGCTGCGGCTGTTGCTGTTGCTGCTGTTGTTGCGGTTGCTGTTGCGGTTGGGGCTGGGGCTGGCCCTGTGACTGTTGACTCTGCTGGTTTGCCATCTGATTTTGAAGAGCAAGCTGGTTCTGTTGCATAGCTTGTATGCTTTGGGCACTCATCTGCATAGGCTGTCCCTGGTTAGGCCCACCCTGCATTTGCTGGGCATGAGCAGCCTGCTGCTGTTGCTGCTGTTGCTGCTGCTGCTGTTGATGTTGCTGCTGCTGTTGTTGAAGCGCCATCTGCTGAGCCATAATCGCTTGGGCCTGAGGATGTTGTCCCTGATCTGTTAGCTGGAAACGCGCGAGGTGGCAGCTTGGGTATCAAGATTACTCACCGGACCACCCATTCCTCTTCGAAGTTGGTGAATTTGCTGGGGGTTGAGCTGGCTAAACTGAGCCATGTTCATGGGCATGCCACCCTGCATGTTGGCCTGGAAAGCTTGTTGAGCCATCAGTTGTCGCGCTTGTTGTTGATGAAGTAACTGCTGCTGTTGTTGTCGCATCGCGGCCATCGCTTGAGGATTACCGACTGTAGGAGGACCAATTAGCGCGTGCGCCGAGACAGGGGATGGCCAGGACAGTGCCAGTAAGATAATACATACAATGTTGTTGCTGAAGCTGTTGTTGCAGCATTTGCTGCTGAGCGGCAGGATTGAGGTGCTGTAAAGCATGAGCATTTGGGTTCGCACCCGGCGGCATTCCGCCCATGAGGGCAGGGTTTACTTGTCCTCCGGGAGCAGAGACCATGGGCCCTCCGAATTGATGAGGCATTCCACCAGGAGCGCCTTGCTGGCCTGGGTTATGAGGCATGCCACCGGGGCCCATAGGATGACCGGCGACACCTGGATGCCCCATACCGGCAGGATGCCCAGAGAAACTTGGGCCCATACTGGTTGTCATCATGACTGTGTGGTCGGGTCGATTATCCACGACGTGGATACCGACAGTCGCGTTTGAATACTATCGCATGCGTTGAGAGATGAGAACAAGCAAAGTTGGCCGACAACGCGGGCGCGAAGTCGATTGCTGAGTATTCGAAGTTGTGGGAGATGATGTATACTAGATATTTCGCGTGTCGCGACGAGCCAGGATCGGGGGGCACGATGAGATAGCGATCGTGACCAGGCAAAGAGCGAGGAGCGAAGGTTCGGAGTGCGAAAAATTGAAGTAGACTATGAAATCGTAGAGCGTCAAGTCGATAGATGTCGAGAGAGCATCGGCGGAGCGAGAGAGAAAAATTGGTGGTGTGGTTTCGCGCTGCGAATGCGGACAAGAGAGAGAATGAGGCCGACTGACTGGGGGGAAGAGGAGGCAGTGGGCGAATAGGGCGACGATGGGGCGAGTGGCACGTCACGAGATTCCGCAGACCAAGAACAGCGAATATGTCGATCAAAGTAACCCGTGAGTGACAAGAATCAAGTGAAGCCCAAAAAGAGCGCAAATCAAGATGTTGAGAAAGGAATTGGTAGATTGTCGAAAGACGGGACTGGACCCAGGAGACTGCGAAAGACGCGGGAGAGCGATGCCACAAAGAGGGTTGATCCGCTTTCAGTTACTGGGATAGGATGGGGGAGAAGAACGGGAGTCGCAAGGACGGGGACGGGGACGGGCGATGAGTGATGGGCGACGGGGACTGAACCGGGCTGAGTTTGAGTTGGGTTGAGTGGGCTTGTGCTTGTGCTGGGTATTTCCCGCGGATGCGCCTAATTAGGTAGCCTGGGCTGCGCTGGGCTTTCCACTGTAGCTGTGTCTGTCGCGCGGTTCTTCTGGGCTTTTGCAGGCCAGGTAAATGCGACGGCGGGCCCGGTAATCAGGTACAGAACACACACGTTGGTTGATCTGACAAGGAAAGTATATGGCACGCAAGATGCCAGGATGTGTGATTTGACGTGACGGGGGGTTGGTGAATGGGTGAATAGTACCAATTTCCAACTTGGCAGGAGGATATTGTTCCAAGAGAAAAGAGAGGGAAGAGAAGAAAGGGGAGAAGAGGTGGGCGAAGTTGGCAGACCAGACACTCTAGAAAGTGGAAGAGTAAGTGGAAGAGGAAGTGGAAGGGGAGGAAGTGCAAAGGGTGCCTGCCAGTTGTGGTCTACCTATGACAGAGCGTGTTAACCAAGGCAGAAGAATGTAGGTATGCCAAACCAAGGCAATACAAGAGGCTATCGAGGTTATCGTGGTAGGTGAGTTCCAATAAAGAGATCTCAAATCTTGTTGGTTTGTCTGAGACTGCCCTCACACCACAGATCTAAAAGTGACAATGACTGCGTCTGGAGAGAATCGATAAAGATCGACGGGCTTGCTCTTACAGACCAGGGGAGATCTCACTCGACTCGCTCGTTCTCCGTCACAATCTCTGGGTCGTCGACTTTTGGGGGGAGCCCTTCGACCTTTGGGTTTGGCTGGGCTTGGACGGGGTGGGTTTTAATGTGGACGGAACGAGCTCTGATACGTTGATAGACTGTAGGTGGATACCAGTCGGCGGATTCGGACGAGGACCCCGAGATAAGAGTGGGTATTTATGTATTTACCGGGGAGTTGGATCCGAAGATGACCGAATCAAGGCACCATCTATCACGCAATGTCCGGAAGATATTGATTTTATGAATTTGTCAACCATCAACAACTGTCGACAATAGAAGAATATTTCACGTAAACCATGGAGTAACAACCCCCGATATAACGAGTCGTTTTGGATCCCTGACGACACGCGATCTTCCAGAACCGGGATACACTTCTCAACCAACAGGCTGGCCCGTCGCCAACCACATCTTGTCGCTGCAGATTTTCTCTGCGTCCCAACTGTGGGCGGTGTCTCGCCGTGTAAGTCAAATTAGTTGTGAGTTATACAGAGCCATAGACACTTTTTTATGGAAAATGTTGGCAAAATATCGTAAGACGATGACATCCTTACGTTAGCAGCCTCATTAGTCCTACATTCTCAGACAGCCAATCCCTCCAAGGTGGAGGTTCGGCAGACAAGACAAATTGCTTCATGCATCTATCGCGATATTGAAGCGGGCCTTGATGTGGTTTCCGCCGCTAAAGCCTAAATGAGGTAAGACCCCGGTCACGTGCTTTGGGCACAGTGCAGCGCATCTGACAAATTTTCTTGCACTGTCTTCCAATATCTTCTGTCGATGCGGCTCTCAAATTTCTTCCTCTTAGCTTCAACCTTCTCAACAACAACAAACCGCCTCTGCATTCTTCTCACACGAGCACCACGCGCGAGATCGTACGACGACTGTCCTTTGGAACAGCTGCTATAATTTTGAGCGGCTTCGTTGAAGCGTTTTGCGCAGTGTTGTGCTCGCGTTGGATGTTTGTTTGGGTGGTTTGTTTGGCTCGGAATTTCTTTTTTCTGCAGCCTCACAAAGATCCTGCATCTGAATGGTAAGAATCACCACAACTGCTCTCCTGCCTCACAGCACCCCCTCCCCTCTGTATGATGACACTTGTTACAAGTCTTCTTTTCCCAACCGAATCGACCATGAAGAAACTCTGTCTGTTCGGGCCCTAGGCCTGTTACTTGCCAGTATCAACGTCTGACTACACACACATACTCAGCTTTTATAGCATGCGCTTTATTTCCCAGTCTTGCTAACATCGCTGTCACAGATTCACATACCTTGCTATTACCAATGAACAACTAACCACCACAGCTCGACAAACATTCATCTTCACTAACGTAAGTCAACAAACATTTTCTTCTTAACACCTCCCGTTTCATGATGAAATTTTCCTCTTAATTCGCAGTTTCCACTCGAGTCCCATTCGAGCCTTTTTGGGACAAATGAGAGTTAATTCTTCCTTGGATGTCTGACCAAACACCAAACCTTCACTTTTGCTATCGCCTGTTTTTTGATGGGTCACAAAGCTAACTGTTGAAAAGATTTAGATGTTGCCATGGATACTACTCCACAATTCGTATTTGATAGCTCAAATGATAACAAAATTATTCCCAATATTTCTTTAACTTTCGTGAATTTGGTGTAAACTTTTTCCTTTGAAGTTTTGTCAAGGGTACATGGATGTCATGATGGAATCATATGCATCATGACACCCACCCATGTAGTTACTATAATAAACTTTCACGTAGTTTTGTTAGACCATGACAGCACAAACACGGGAATCGAAGCATGATGTAAAGCCCAGCTATCCCCTTACACTATTGCACCAAGGTTTTGCAGATCGCAGAAAGATCTTTTAATGGTATTTCATACATCGTCTCCAAATCCATTGCTCGTAGTCTTCATACCCAGCAGTTTCTAGTCGAGAAATCTTCTAAATAACACGAACTTCTTCCCTCATATCATCTCTCCTCACTCTGCCACCTACCATTCCTCTCCTGTTTCTTCCCGTCCTTCCTCTGCCAAGCCAGTTGAGCTTCAACATTTTACACAGCTCCACGACCCTCTCGTTCCCTTCAGCTCCAACGTCACCAGCCGATACGCCAGACAGGACACTCATGCACTGCAACATTCGGCCAACCATTTCCGTAATGTGTTTGGAATCCTCGACATTCTGCTCACGCTCTCGTAGGCTGCCCAGGGAAGGTGGTGGCGGTATTCCCGTACCGTCGGAGGGTGTGAAGGGTCGCAATCCACCATCACTTCCGTGACTACCGAAACTGACGTTGCTGATGGCGCGGCTGCGACCACCGGCGGAGCCTTCACCAAGTAGAGTTGTGCTTGTTGAGTTGTAAGAGGCATTAGATGGATCAAGGGACATAGCTGTGCCAGGACGTCCAAAGGATTCTGAAGGAGAAGTGGACAGAGATGCTTCCGGGGGAGAAGACATTGCCATACTTGCAAGTGATGATGGCAGAAACTCAAGAGAGAGTCGCGAAAATATCGTCTTGAGCGTGTCGTAGCGTGGGAGAATGACGGTGTCTCTATAGGCGATGAGGACCAGCCTCCTGACATCAAGAACTGAGGGTGCCGGG
Organism: Fusarium sp. PT; assembly: GCA_021020635.1. Taxonomy (NCBI): domain Eukaryota; kingdom Fungi; phylum Ascomycota; class Sordariomycetes; order Hypocreales; family Nectriaceae; genus Fusarium; species Fusarium sp. PT. Next base: position 3,376,673 of record JAHMRZ010000002.1, on the reverse strand, counting down.
GCGACACGCGCAGGCCTGTCTGAAGTAGAAGACGACGTTATAGCACCGCCCCAAAAGTCGCGAGCCTGCTCTCCGGTCATAAGTGTACCGCAACCTGACACCTCGAGATCCAGCGGAAGGAAAACAGCTTGCATGTACGGCAAAATAGAGGTGAAGGTAAACATCCAGAGCTCTACCAGAGTTGGGATAAAGCGATCCTCAGGGGTGTGACGCAGTGTTCGATCTAGTGATAAGAAACCGGTGTGCAGAAGATCTCGGAGGTCCTCTAGCATGGTGTTTGGTGATCGTCTATGCATGCAGTACTGTATATGCATCTGTACAACCCGGTTGAAGTCTTCCACAGGAAGTCGCAGATCCTCGCCCTCAAAGATGCCCAATAGCTTGGCTCTCAAATATGGCCAAGCATCATCCAGCGACATGTGGTTGTGGAGGCCAAGCTTCCCAGGATCAACAGGATCATACATTGATGACTGCTGAGATAGCGACGGTAGACTACTGGGCCCTGGCCATTCACTCTGCAGATTGAAGCTTGATTCACTTTCCAGACGACTTTCCGCTCGCTCGGCGAGTTTCTTATCCTTTTTGGCCTTGGCAAAAGTGGAGGACGTAGGCGCGGGACTCTGCGGAATATTGAAGTTGTATAAAGGATTTGGCGCATTGGGATCGGTTGGCAGAGAGTTACTGGCAGCTGATGAGAGTGGTAGATGATATTCGTCCTTGAGCTTGTGCTTCTGTCGCGAAAGGAAGTGGTGCTTCTTCTCTTTCTCTTTACCCTTTTCCTTATCCCTTTCTCTGTCCTCGGTTGGTGTCTCAATAGGTCGGATAGTCGCTGAAGACGAGTTGTTGAGGTTGTAAATAGACTGGTTGCTCGGATCAACGAGACTGTTCGTACTGAAATTCCCACGTTGAAGCGCTGATAAAGCCGAGCCAATTTTTCCTGGACTTGGTAACGGCTTCTCTTTTGTCTCGCCTTTTGTACTGATTTTCCCTGGACGAGAGAACAGCTTGACCTTGGACTTCTCTTTCTCCGGTTTAGGTGGCTTCTCGGACGCAGGCGGGGGTGGAGGAGGTTGCGAATATGGCTGAGGCGACACCCTGGGAGAGTTATGGCCAGATCGCGGAAAGACAACGTTCGCGGCGGCCGTAGCAGCAGAAGAGTGATGTCCTCCAAGTCGGTCACTGTGTCCCCCATGATGTCCGAACCCAGTATCTCGTGGCGCACTCGCCTCCGTCAAGCTCAGCATGGGCGGACTTGTAGGACCTTTGCTTCCACTTCCTCGACGCACACCGTCATTCTGATCGCCAGGGAAAGGGACTGTTTGGGAGCGTTGTCGCGAATGGTTCTGGTGCGACATAACAGCGGCCTGCGCTGCGATCTGGCTTGCCGACAGACTAATGTTGGAGGCAGAGGCAGCCGCAGCAGCCGCCGCCGCCACGGACGCAGACGTCGTAGAAGCGTTGTGATGAGACATTCCGAGGTGCGAAGATAGATTCGAAATGCTCATGGATGGTAGTGTAGGTTCGAAGGAGCCCTGTGTAGCTGAATGTTTGCGCGCATGACCCTTAACGAGCGTCGCCGGCGATCCCTGGGTTACGGAGCGCGGGTTCGCTGGCCTTGAGAAGTTATGATGCCCTAAGCTCGCGCTACTCGAGTTTCCATGCGTCGTGAACTGGGAATATATCGGTGTCGCGGGAGACGAGGGCTGAGGCTGTGGAGGCTGTCGCGCCTTGGGTATCGTGATTGATGGACGAGGGGTATCATCCTCGCCGTCTGAGGTTTCGACTCGGCGCAGAGCAGGTCGCGAGGACGTCGATAGCTGTGAGGGCTGAGCGGAGGAGCTTGATAAAGGAGCAAAGCTGCCAGGGCCGCGGGGTTGAGAGCGTGAAGGTTGCATTGTTGTTTTATGCGCCGCCAGGGCCGCTGTTACATCTTGATACCGAAAGAGACGTGAGGTCGGATCGATTGGACGTAGGGTAAGAGGGGTGGTGTTTTAGATTGGTTTCGGGGTTAGAATGTTCGTAGAAGATTAAGCCTCTTCTCCTTTCGCCGACGTAATGGCAGAACACCAATTGTCTAGATATGAAGGTAGAGGTTGAATCAACGAAGAGGATTGCGCATGGCTGTGCTGCTAAGATAAACCAACCATTCAACAATTAGTTGAGGGAGCCTCAAGCAAGCAATGTCGCTGACTAACATTATCTACATTACAATGAGATGCCAACTAATTCGGCCAAATATATCCAACAATGATGTATAGCAGTTCCAGGGTGAGATACACATGCTTCAAATCTCATATTGACTAATATCGTCTTGTAGTATTTCACATATTGATACTTTATTTAGCAGGGAGGGATCTTATTTCATTGCAGTTCACTCGCTAACTACCCGGTAGCGTACCCCTGGATCTTCATCTACATAGAACTGCAAGCAAGTGGGGTCATTCTAACAACCCCGCGTCACAACACCAACTCCAAGCCTTGAATTCCATTTTCTATCACCAAGCTTCACACATCACCAAATCTTCAGAATGTCGCAACCAACTCTCACCGCTGATTACGCCTCTCCAGTGAGCGAGCCCTTCAAGGTGTCTCACACGCTCCCTGCTATCTCGTCCACAGCCTCTACGCCCGATAAATCGTTATACCTCAAGGCTCTTCGCGCCTCTATCGCAGACACGCAGGCCACCATCAACCAAGAGCTCACAGCACGAATGGAGCAGGACAAGGCGAGGGATGCGGCGGCAGAAGCCAAGGAGGAGGAGAACTATGGCGAGGAGGTGCAGGAGGAAGAGGACTAAGGAATCCGTCTCCGCATAAATCGAAACGAAACCCTCAGCGACGAGACATTTGGAATATGAAGGGTATTTGAAGAAATATCATACTGGCTACCACCGACCCAATCCATGCAGATGCTCCCCGAAACGATGCTTCCGCATAGTACAACGACCTGTCTAAAATCCTCGACCCCAACTTGGCGCTCGGGATGTATCTACTTTGTTCCCTGTTGCTCGATTCAAACAACCGTAGTGGACCACCGTGTTATCTGGCAGAACGGCCACAACGCTTCCACCAATACGCATACCTCCTCCGAGTTTCTTGTGGCACACGACGCAGTGTCGCTCGTCAGTTATGGCGACGTGCCTGTTGCGTCCGCCTTGCCCGCCCTGAACATCATCACCTAGGTGCAGTCGTGCAGCAATGGAGACACCCTCAGCCTGTCGCAAACCAGCAACAATCCTTGCCTCATTCACTAGGCTGTTTGCGGAACGAATGCGACCTCGAAAGTAGTTTTCCAGTGAACGAACCGGTAGATCATCTGGAATGAGACCTAGGGTTGATGTTGCTGGGAGTCGCGATCCATGCTTGGAGAGCAGATCGAGCGCTGGTTCAAGATTGGGCTTGTTGGGTGGTGATGGCTGAAGATAAAGCGATAAAAGTGTGTGATAAATAGAGGGTGTAGTGCTTTCAGGGTCATCCCCTTTGTCGTCCTTCGAATTCGGTTGAGATGATGGGGCGGTATCCTGAGTTGAGTTGATTCGGTTACAGTATCTGTTGAAGTCAGCAGGGTGAAACACCCGGAACTGTTGTAGTACGTACTGTTCAGCTTTCTGATAGTCCTTCATCTTGAAAACATAAATTTCCAGTGCCTGTTTGTGCTGCGACATGTTGCTCAGTACCACGGCTTGCGCCTCGTAAAAGTCTGGTTCTAGTTTGAATGTCAGTATGAACCACAGCAAAACAGGCAAGACAACTTACCGTCTCTGGGAATTAGCCCAAACGCCTTTGTGAGACTGTAGACATGCCCTGGCTGCCTCAAGAATTCGACAAAGTGGTTCATTAACTCATCCCATTTCTCCCCCTTATCCATCTTCTGCAAGTTTTCCACATAGAGCTCTACCAGGCGGTTTTGAAGATCCGGTGTCGTGTCTTCAAGCTCGTTGATGATGTGTTCCAAATATCGTCGTTCTAATTGTGTATCAACGTCGTGAAGGAAGGAGACAATTCTGTCTCGTGGTAGGTTTTCCGCATTCTCAGTGTCGCCCGTGAATATTTCCAAAGCATCATCTGGACTGGCTTTGAGCGTCCATTCCGCATGGTCGAGAACGAGGTCGATTTCTGAAGGAGGAAGACTTTTGAGATACTGGATAGTGCGCTCAGGGCCATGAAGTGCTGGCGCGGCTTCATCTGGCTTTTCAGCAGCTCCAAATCGACGAAGAAGTTCCAAAGCCTCCTTGTGTAGCTTTTTACCGTAGAAGAAGTCTACCAGCTCAGTGTAACGATTATGTTCCAAAAGCTTTTCATTAACCACGTTAGGGTCGCAGAAGTTGGGAATTCGGAACAAAGAGCTTGCCAACGTTGGCCGAGAATACATGTACGCTCGGAACAAGGTTGTATCCACCAGGCGAAACGTCTTTCGAAGCTCCTCTTCAAGCTTCTTTTCGGAGTCGTCAAGCCCTATTCGCAAGAAATTCTCTGCTATCTCTTCTGTTGAGTCATTGCGATCGCTCCGAGGCTTCAAATTTCCAGTATTGGGATCGATAACTCGCTGTAGACGAGCACGTGTACCAGCAAGGTAACTGTTCAGCTCCAACACAGCATTGGTCAAGTCCTTATCTTTCAAGGGTAGATCATCGTTCGACTCGTTATCTTTAACGCTGACAGCATCGTCGCCTTCAGTCGCCTCCTTTTTCGAAAAGATGGACGCGGTATCTGCCTGGGGCCTTCTATAGCTTCCTGTGAGATATCTGGCAAATCCTCCTTTGCTTGATTGAGGGGTATCATGTGCCGGCTCAGCAGGCTCAGGAGTAGTAGGACGCGTTCCGTTGGTCTTCTTGGGCGTTCCAGGTGCCTCGTCTGATTCCTGCTGCTCTTCTTCTTCCTCGCGTCCTGCCCATGAAGAAAGTTCCCCTGCGATAGACGGAGGAAACATCTTGAGTACTCGCTCAGGAGGCGCATGCACGGTGTCCTCGTTAAAGAGATCCATCGCTTGTCGATATTTCTTCTTCTTGAATAAGCCCTCGGCTTTCAGCATCTTAATCTCACGCAACGTTTGTGTCTTGTTTTTCAACAAAGCATCCTCAAGCATTTCAAGAATACTAATGGCTTCGTCGAAATGGCCACCGTCAACGAGCTCCTGGACTTGAGAATCATAATCTGTCGCATCCATCTTCCAAACGCATCGCTCGCTCGAGATATGGAAACCTTTACCGCGATGAGCAAGGCTGTAAGTGGGTGGCGGAAAGTGAAGCTGTGCCGCGCCAGGGAGTGCCAGATTTTGAAGTGATGAGAGTGTCGTCGGGTTTCGGACTTCCAGAGAGCCCTTGGAAGGTGCTTGCAGGGCGAGGATATATGGATACGAGTATCCTATGGATTCAGGAGCATGTTGCCACGGAATCTGCCGCCGCTCGAGGGGCTTTCCATCGTCGTCGATGAACAGAGTGTGAATGTCCTTCGCAAGCAACATTTCCCCTTCAGCTAGTTTGGCAGCCAAAGGCTTAGGCATGTAACCTCCCAAGCCCATGTATCCCATACCAGCGCTGCTCATAGCACCAAAGCGACTAGTCTGCCCAGTCGCCGGCCCCGAGCCAGGGCTCACAATATCTTCGACTTCTCGTGTAACCACGTTCACCATCACATATCCTCCGTTCATGCCACATACCAGCTTTGTCGCATTCGCCCATGTTATTGACCGAATCGACTCGGCTAGCACGATCTCTTCCACATCCTCGGAAAGCTCGCTCTCGAGCCAGCTCCAAAGCAGCAATTTCCTCTTGACCGCAACAGCCAGCCGGCTCACAATCTCGGGGATGCCTGTGTCCGGATCCTTGACGATATTCGACGTCGATGCAAAGCACGTCGCGTTCTTGGTCCGACTCAGTGTCTCGATGAGCTCGTATGTTTTTAGATCGTGGAAAGATACATGATAATTTGACAGTGATACAATCGTGTTTGCGTCCTTGATAATGGCCAGTTGCTCAATAGCTCGGGTCGAGAAGCGATCCACCTCCCGCATCAAATCTGTTGAGTTTGCGGATTTTTGCCCAGCAGCATGGCCATCATTCGCTGTAGAAGTCGGGGCATTATCACCTGCATCGGCGGAACCGTTCTGGGATTGATCAGGAAGCTCGTTTAAGCGGTAAATACGAAGGGCGCCATTGTTAAGGCCGACGAGAACGCGGTCACCTAGACATTGTCAATTAGTTAGAGCCTAGATTATAATAACAGCAGCAAGTCTCCAGCAATAATGCGCGTACCGTAAGCGAGTATCGTCTCGATCTTTGATCTATCTCGCTGTCGTAGCTCGATGATGGGACGTGCTGTAAAGGCGGAGAGCATGGCGCCGGCCAGCTCGAAGCTGTGGAGGCTATTGGGAGAAGGGGCGCATGAGTTGATACCAGGGATATATAAGGGTAATTTGTGCCTGGCCAAGCTGTAATCGATAGGTTTACAGTGCAGAAGGTTGGTATCAACGTCTCGCCTTGGTGTTGTTGGTGAATGAGAACGGTATTTGGGTGTCGGAGTCTGGTGGCAGGGTCATGCCGCCAACCACCAATATCGACGTCAACAGATGGCCAGAGCTTCCTCCATAGGTACAGTACAACAGTGTGAGTTCGCACTCATATAGTCGAAATCCAACTTTTCATGTCTGATAATACCGGAATATTTCACATAAATAATCAGAATGTTTATATGGTTTAAATTCATCTACTCTTCAAACAGCTATTCAAACTACAGCTATGGAAACAAAAACAAATATTCCAGTCTATGCCACGCTTGATCTACGTTCATCACCATGGTAATTACTTCATCAGACCCAAGAAACAGACATCCAATGTTATGTCTTAGATACCAGAAACGACAATGAACATATTTGCCATCAAGTAAGCTCCCAATTTTCATGCTCCCCTATGAATTAGTCGAGTCCAGCGAGTTGCATAATGCCATATCCAAGGGTCACAACCACGACAAGAGTAATGAGACTGCTTGGTACACCACGGCTGATGAAATGCTTGACCTGCAAATAACGCTGACCAAAGGGATCTTCCTTCATGATTGCAGCTATATCGAGTTAGAAGTGAAACAGAACGATGGATGGGATTGACTTACTCATGTTGGGGAAGCCACTAGTTGGCAGACCCATAGCGGCACTGCACATGAGTACACCGCCCATGACAAGGAGATTGGGGTGAGGCTGCTCCATTGCGACACCCACATCGAAGACCAGGGGCAAGAAGATCAGAGCAGCGACAGTGTGGCTGATAAAAGTAGCAATAACCAAGATCAAAGCCGAGAAGACAACCAACACGCCGTAAAGACTCATGCCCTCAACCTTTGCAGAAACAATCTCCGCAAGAGTGTGCAGAAGACCAGATGAACGAACAGCCTTGCCCAGAGACAGACCACCAGCAGCGAGGATAATGATAGTCCAGGGGAAGTTGTTGAAGTCCTCCTTGGTCAACAGACCAATACCGAAAAAGAGCACAATGGGAATGATAGCAATGACACCCATATCTCCAAACTCGGCCTCAAGCTGGTGGCTAGCGCACCACAAAGCAATGGTAGTGATAGTGACAATGGTTACGAACCACTGAACGCCAGTAAACTTCTCCTTAACAGGACGAATAGGAGCAATTGTCGTGCCCTTGCCTGGCTGGAATGTGACGAGGAGAAGAAGCCAGATGAGGACAATCGAGACAGCACCAACAGGGATGACGATAAAGAACCACTGAAGCCATGTAGGCGCGGGCTGCATGATACCCATGGCCACCACATTCTGGGGAGATGCGATAGGAGACAACATTCCACCAATGTTGGAGGCGAGGGCAATGCCAATGATGACTGCCTTGGACATATTGGAGTCGGAAGGCAAGGTTCGCAGCATGGGCTATTCGAGTCAGTTTTGTTTTTATGCTTTGCATGTTAATCAACTCACCTCGATAATAGAGTAACACAGGACAGGCGCAGCAACGTTGCTGATCAACATGGATGCAAAAGCAGCGACAAACATGTTGGCAATCAGCACAGTCTTGGGCTGAGTACCAGCCTTGCTCAGAACAAGAGTTGCCAGTCGCTTGTCGATAGTACACTTAGACAAAGCCGCTGCCAAGGTGAAACCACCGAGAAGAAGCATGATGACAGGCGTCCACATAGCGGCGAAGATGGCAGATGTTGCCTGCTTAGAATCAAGACGCTTTGGGGGCTTGCCTGGTGTCTCATCGCGAACGACGTTCAGAACGACCGAGAGGAAGGGAATAAGCAATGAAGTGACAAAGAGAGGGATGGTCTAGATAACATTAGCATTGGTTGACCGCGAACTAGTTTGATCATGTAAACTTACCTCAGTCGCCCATAGCAAACTGACAAAGACAAGCATCGCCAAGCAGTTCTGCTGCTCAGCCTTTTCCATGATGGGGAGCAAAAGTAACAAGGCAAAGACCGTAAGACAGGCAACAAGGGTCCACAGAGATGAGCTGGCAAGCCACGCGGGTAGAGTAACCCTGCCAAACGGCGTACGGAACTGTGTAGCTTTGAAGGCCTTGGCCTCGTCGCCCTGTAACCTTCTTGTGACGTTGCCTCTCTCCTGGCCGAGGAGCGCTTGTCCCAAGCCCGCGGCCTCGGCCCGGCGCTCAATACCGATAAGATCTCGCCAAACAGTGTTGCGCTCCCAAACAACGTGCTCCCTGAGGTGCGAGCGAAGATCTTTGCGAGCCAACTCCTCATCTCCACCAGTAACAATCTCAGCAAAGGCCTTCTCCATCTTGGTGATGTGCTCCTCAAGAATGCGCTTTGTCTCGTCCTTGAAAGGATACGCCGTTTCGACATTGGCTCGCAGGTAGGGGCCCTTTAGTTCCTTATCGAGGATCTTGTCGAATTTCTTGAGAACCTTGGTGAAACCGGTGCGGTTGAGCTGGATGAACGATTTGAGTTCGCAGAGAGACACATAGAGACCAATAATGCGCTTCTTGAGCATGATGCCTGATGACAACATGCCTGAAGAGAACATGAGTTGATCTTCGTTCTCATCAGCTGTAGTGCTCTGCCTTCTCATGTCTCGTCCAAAATCGCTAGAGGCATTCATATCCTCAGAGCGTGCCTTGGAAATAACATTGGGAAGTGTGCGCCTTCGGCCCCCACTGCTGCGTCGCCTTGTTGTAAGCCCAGTGGTCTCATCCTCCTCTTCGCTTCCGCTCTCTTCATTATCGGTGCTGCGACTTCGAGGGCTTCTGGAGCGAAAACCATTTCTGCCTTCGGGCCGATGGGCTGATGAGACAGAGAGCCGGCGCAAGTAACGGTTATCGGCAATAGCATCTGCGGCTTCGTCGCCAACGTCGCGTAGAAGTTGAGTGGCTTCCTCGAGAAGCTCGCCCTCCTTGGCGACGTAGAATGAGCAGATCTTTTCTAGTTCAACGCCAAGGGCTCGGGAGAAAACCTCTTCGGCATCTTCTTGGTTTATAAGAGGTCGCGATTCGGCATCACCAGTGCTGCCACGCGCCTGATGAGCGTTCTTTTCGAGGTGGTAAATTCTGTAATCAGGCAAGGTTAGTATACACAGGACTTGGCAGAGTTGAAGGGCGAGGAAGAACACACAGCTTCTTGAGGTTGCTATAGGCAATGTAATGACTGCTCCAGTCAGGAACAGCATTGAACTGAATACTGTGGGAGAACTTCATCTCGTCTTGTTCGTCAAGCCAGCGGCGCTTGTCGTCTCGTTTCGCCTGTCTTCTGGATTCGCGGTCTGCGGCGTCTCGACGAGCCTGGATGGGAGGATAATCGACAAGCTCAAACTGTTCGCTCTGGTTGGCGCTGCTGCTTGTGTTGGCGCTACTGCCGCGCTGGTTCTGCTGTGAGATCAAGACTGAGTCGTCTAATAGGGAGGCAGAAGCACTCCCTCCTCGTGTCGAGTGGGCGTCGTTGAGGCGGGATTGGAACGTGGTAGGGGCAACGCCAGGAACGGAGGAGGGATTGACGAGGGGAGATGTCGAGGGAATGGTTGCGACTTTGGTTTGTGAGGTGGTGTCAGAAAGTCTGGGTTTTCTTTTTCTTTGCTATCGATAAACAATCTGGATCTGGATCAAGATGTGGTGTGTGCCGGTGACGAAAGGCATATGGTTCGAGAGGCCCAATTGGGTATTGGTAGCAACTTAGCGTCGAGATCCTCTTGGAGAGTGGATGAGGTGAGGAATCGTCGAGACAGCCCCCGTCGTCGGCCACAAAAAAAGGCCCCAGGTACCGAGTACAGTGTTAACGTCCCCCACTGAAGCCTTAACCTTGTTTTGCACTGGACGCTGTGAGTGGGCGGGCGTGTTAGGGTTCGGACAAGGCGATAATACGATGATACATGAGCATAAAAGTGAGGCTTGACTGCAATGCACAAAGACAGATCGAGAGCGACTGACAAGAGCAAGAGCAAGAGCAAGCCAAGGGGAGCCTCTGAGGGTGCGGATAAATTGCCAAGGGATCGTTCATGTGGCTTGTGATAGGCCGAGTCTGTATTCTCGTGCAGATGAGATCCCTGTATCTACACTGTGACGTCGTGTTTGAGTTCTTGGATGTTTGTTGTGCGGCGTTGAAATTACAGTTACAGTTACAGTAGCAGCTGGAGTTAATCGAGAGGTTAATTGTAGCTTTTATACCCAAAGTTTTCATGTTTCCCTCTTTCAAGTTGCAGTGCTATTAATATCTGACGTGTAGAGCCAATTTGCTTTACAATTGAAGATTCATTTTTGTTTCATCCACAATAAAGCCAGGACCCCTTGTAAACACGAACCAAGTACGGAGTACCGAAGAAATGCATGATAACATCATGTTGTTCGGTTCGCCTTCTTCACCGAATCAGGTGAGTAAAAATACACTGTAAATAGTAGACCAAAGCCAAAGACGCTGGTGTGTCTTGTAGAGCTCACATGACAAGGAACGTGGGCAAATCCCCTGAATTGACAGGACGTCTTCACAAGGCTGCACCCTCTACACTTGGTCGGCTGAGACACGAAAAGACAGGTTGGAGGTTGGAGGTCAGACGTCGATTTGGAGGCGTGGGGGTTGAAATCTCCAACTCTCAGTCTCAGACTCCAACTCCAACTTTAGTTAGTTACATGAGGCTGGCTATACTTGGCCATTCAGATTGGATATCGATCACTATCAATTACATATATTTCCTGGTATCTTTACTATCCAACACATACTTTTTACAACTTAAACAATCAGTCTAGTTTCCCAACATCTGCTGTAACGCATTTGTGCGATAAGTCTCACTCCTCTCCACCAGCTCTTCGTGCCGCCCCTTTTCAACAACCTTTCCTCCCTCAATCATGAAAATGACATCTGCTTTGCGCACCGTGTGAAGCCTGTGTGTAATGGCAATCACTGTGATACCGCGTGCCACACGCTCAAGACCCTCCTGAAGAGCTCGCTCGCTCTCAGCATCGAGTGCACTTGTGCTTTCATCAAGGAGCAATAGCTTAGGCTTGCGCACAAGAGCACGCGCAATTGCCAGACGCTGGCGTTGTCCACCGGAAAGACGAGAACCGTTGGGACCGCATTCGGTGTCGTAGCCGTTGGGCAGTTCCATGATCACGTCGTGAATGTTGGCCAGCTTGCAAGCCTCGTGGATCTCCTCATCGGTCGGGTTGTGATCGGGTGTCGAGCCCAGAGATACGTTGAATCGAATCGTTCCGTCGAAAAGGGCACAGTCTTGGGGAACAACTGCGATATCGTGACGGAATTCTGTCCCTTCACGCGCGCAAATGTCTACGCCGTTGATCTCAACAGTCCCGCTCGATGGCCTGTACATGCGCTGGACGAGCGACATAACGGTAGACTTACCGGCACCCGAGGGCCCGACAAGACCAACAAACTGACCAGCCGAGATGGTGAAGGACATGCCTGTGAGGATTTGGATGTGAGGTCGAGCCGGGTATGAGAACTTGACATCCTTAAAAACGATGGTTGCACCCTTGACTCCGCTGCCCTTTGCGGGAGCCTCAGCCCGAGCTTCAACGTCCTTCTCGGTATTCTCAATGGCGAGCTTGAGTTTACCCTTCTTGGCATCATCGTTGGAAGACCCGAGGTTGATCAAGCTGAGAATGCGTGAGGCTGCAGCTCTGGCGCGAGATACTTCTGGAGCAAGACTGAACATTTGACCCCAGAGCTGCGCACTAACAAGCATGCAGATGAGGATAACAAAGAATTCTCTTTGAGTTGCCTCGCCTGCAGTAATACGTGTTGATCCCCACCAGTAGGCGAACGCATAGATCAGGTTTCCAGTGCTATTGGCGAGCGATAGCCATAGGTTGGCATACATGGAAGCCAGAGTGATTTCTTTGCGGGGTGCTTTGAGAGCCCGGCGGTACGAGCTCATGACTTCCTCTTCGATGGACAGTGAAGAGATGGTCTTGAAAGAGTTGACAGCCTCATTGGCGATACCAACAGCACCAGAAAATGCTCCAGCATGGCGACGCTCGAACTTGGAGAGCGAACGGAGTTGCATGATACCGCAACCAAGAAGAATAGGAACGATAACCAAACACACAATGGCAATCTTCCAGGCCAGAATATGGGAAAGGATAATGGCAACCAGGAAATTGACCAGAATAGAGAAGATGGTGCCAATGATGGAGCCACTGAACCCGCCAACTGCAGCAGCATCTGTTGTAATGACAGACAAGAGCGCAGTAGGTGTACGACCTTCCGATTGATGCCAATCAAGGTCCTGTTCGTACAGAGAGCGGAAGCAAAGAACTCTGATCTTGTACAACAACTTCTCAGCAACGATACCAAAACCAGTCCAGCTTGTGGTGTTGGCCAATAGCTCGACGCAAGCAACCAAGAACCACATTCCTCCAAAGAACCTACCCGCCCATCGGATATCCTCAACAAGGTTACAGGGACTGAGGTTGTCGATGGTATAGCCAAAAATGAGACCGGCAGACGAGAATGTGAGGCCGACAATAGTAGCAGCAAAGAGACATATGATGATCAGCAGGAGATATGGTCGTACCATGCCACTGATCGTCTTGATGACAGTCCACGCAGACTTGTTGGAGTCAAGAGCAGCATCTCCCTCAGGGACTGCCGCCTTCTCCTCTTCTTCCTTCTTAGCATCATCTGCTACTTCTGTTTCGATATCCTTGGCCTTGAGATCTGTGATAGAGTCTTTCTCGGAGTATACGTTATCGGTGCGTACAGTGCTTGTTGTAGACCCAGCATCCTCAGAGTCAACTGTTTGCAGACGCACCATACTAGCGTACGAACCGTTCAAAGCCATGAGCTCAAGGTGATTTCCCTGCTCGATGATTTCACCGCTGTTCATAACGATGATATTATCGGCGTTCTTGATAGTAGACAGGCGATGAGCGATGGCAATGACGGTGCGGTTCTTTGCGATGGATTCGATGGCCATCTGGATACGGTGCTCGCTTGCAGAATCGAGAGATGCAGTGGCCTCATCAAGGATAAGGATCTTGGGATCGCGAATCAAAGCTCGAGCAAGTGCTAGGCGCTGTCGCTGACCACCGCTGACGAGTTTTCCTCCACTGCCGACAAGTGTTCCGTAACCATACTCAAGTCTGTCAACGAATCCAGATGCATCTGCGAGTCTAGCAGCCTCCTGAACACGATCGACAAGATCGATCATGTCCTGACCAAATCCCTGAGCTGCAGTTGTCAAGTTTTCGCCCTGTCGGAGCTTGGTAGCAAGCTCTAAGAGACCGGTACCAAGAATAGTGGATTTGAATCGTGCATGCTCCGGCTGAGGCGAGTTCAGGATACCGAGAGCAATGTTCTCCACGATGGATCGATCCAGGAGAGAAGGTTCCTGTTGCACAAGACTCATATGACTTCTCAACCCATTGACGTTCAGACCTTTCACATCGTGTCCGTCCAGAAAAACAGTGCCTTCGGTGGGATCATAGATTCGAGATGTCAGACCAGCGACAGTTGACTTGCCACTACCTGAAAGTCCAACAAGAGCAGTATGTTTGCCAGCAGGACATTCGAAGGAAACGTTCTTAAGAACAGGGTGGTGAGGTCGGGAGACATAAGCAAAGGAGACATTCCTGAAGGATACAGCGCCTTCAACCGAAGAGAGCTTCTCACCACTATTGGATCCTGTGTCGATGGCGGCTGGGCTGTCCATATCTTCACGAAGTTTTTCAAAAGCTCCAACAGCGGCACCGACAAGCGGCAACAGAGGTGCAATACCACCAAGAACCACACAAGCTAGTACAAGTAAGTTGAATGTTTAGCACCAGAAGTAAAAGATTGCACATACCGTCTACCAACAGAAGAATGACAGTGTAGATATCACCCACAGATGCGCCACCATTGCCCTCAACCATGTCCGCGATTTGCGTACTACCCTGCCAGAAAGCAAGGGCGTTCGCAGAATAGGCAATGAAGTAAAGCAAACCAGCTTGGATAGCAGCCACAAAAGCCTTGTTGATGCCCTGCTTTCGTGCCCCCTTCATTCTCTCCGCAAAGATTGCTTCCAGGCGAGGTCCTGCGCCAAACGCTTGCACAACTGGGATGTTGGCGAGGGCTTCCGAGGCAATTGAAGAAGCTGATGCGATCTTCTCAGACATGGCCGTTGCGAACTTTGCTGTGAACATGCTACCTACGACGGCAAGTAGCATGAACGCGGGTACAAGAGATACAAGAATGCCAGCCAGCGTAGTATTCTTGACGAACGCGACCACGTATGAAGAGACAAAGAACGATGTGCACCCTATGATGATTCCAACCTTCTCTGAAGTGCCAGACTGGATAGCCTGAATATCCGTATTGAGGCGAGATGTGATCTCTCCAGCTTGTCTCTTGTCAAAGAAAGCAGCATCTTGTAGAAGAATGCTCATGAAGTAGCGATCGCGAATACGGTTCTCAAGACGCCGGCTGAATATAGACCAAGACACGATGTAAGTGTAGATGAGGGCAAAGCTAATTACGCCGATCCATGTAATCATGACAACCTTTTTGTTGATGCTGGCCTGAAGTTCCTGGGGCGAGTATTGGGACACCGCTTCGCCATCATCGCATGACGCGGTGTTGAGATCGTTGACGAGCTGACCAAAGATGATACCCATCAGAGGGAATGGCGCACCGGCGGCGCAGGCTGATAGAGTGCCCACGATGAGAAGGAGGATATCGATCCATGTTGGGCTGGCGTAGAAGAGGAGCTGGAAGTAGGTGAAGAACGAGCGTAGGGTCTAGGAAGAAAGATGTTAGTATATCCTTGAATCAAGGAGAGAATAATTTTAGAGGTCTCGTTCAAGTTGTACCTTTTTCTTCTTCTTCTCGGGTGGTGTCTGAGATGTGGTTGATACAGATGATGAGCGTGTAGATGGTCGTGGCGAATGACTGGGTTGGCGCTCAACAGTAGGATTATTGAGCACATCAATCACCGTCTCTGTAGTGGCCTGGTCATGCTTTGAAGAGTCATGATGTACAGGCTCAGTAGAAGAGATTGTTTCTCTCTCGACAGCATTGCCGTGCTGCTCAGGTGAAGCCGAGGCCATGTCAGCTGTATGCGTCGTCAAGACAAAGACACGACTTTAACCTCACACGAACATAAGTGAAATAAAGAAGGAGAAAAAGAGGGAATCCATGATTTAGGAAGACGTTGCAGTACTACTACACACGCCAGACATCGGGCCTGGAGACCCCTTCACTGTAGAGTATGATTATCTTGGCACAGCGAGCATGAGCATCAGCCCTGGGCGATCACTAGCAGAGAAAGAGTTAAAGACACCGAAGGCGGACCCGGAACCGGAGCCGGGGGCAAAGCTGCAGAGCCTCTAGTTCGCTGTTAAACAAGCATAATTTTACGCTCAGTTGCACCCTTGTCTTTGCTTGGCATCTCTAATGGGGATAAGACCGCCGTGGGTAGAGGAGCGAAGGATCGAAACTCCACTGGACATGATAACAAAGTCTTTTGGATGGGTGATCATGGGTGTGACTTGTGTTGTATTATGTACAAGTAAGTAGTTTAGCTCAGTGGAAGGATTGGATTTGTGATGTGGTCGTCTCAGGTGAATGAATGTGAGGATATCGCCAGAAGATGACTTGGATGAATATTAATATGTCCCTTTCCAAGATACTTGGAGGACAGTCTTTCCATCTGAAGACACCTCATAGATGTAGGGGAAATTGTTTATCGGTCATACTGCACAGGAAGATTCCGTCAATTTCCTCAGGGTAGGATTCACGGTGAACTCGTTGCCATTGCTTGAGATTGGTAGGGGTGGACTCGGGTTGGACATGGATCATTCGGATCTGATAATTTTTCTCGGTTTGTAACTGGTCAACGTGCCAAGCCTAAATTCTGGAGACTGGGCTTCCTTTTGGCTGAGTCGAGTTATCTGATCGGCGTTCAACTGATTCCGGCGATAATCTGAAGCGAGCACCACCAAATGTCGGCGAACTTGAAGATGAAGAAGAGACAAAGACCTCATATTTTGCATATAATTACATTTTGAATAAGAATTCGATGGAATGACGGTTTATCAGGTGCCCTTGTTCCACGGTAAAGAACCCATCACTGAGGACACCTTGGCCATCATATGAAGCCTGAAAATGACTCAATTAGAGCACCTCATCCGCTGTCCACTCTACGGCCTTGGCATCCTTACTAATCGGAGCAACTTTGTTTCCGTCCGTTCAAGGGAGGTTTACGTTACACAATTGTTAGTTTATTGATCGTCTATGCACGTCCCCAACCTTGCTCGTGATTTGATCAGATAACGGTACTCACACTGTGACTTCTCACGATTGAGACGTTGGATGTGCTCATATGACTCAGGCAATACAAGACAAGAAAAATGCAGGAGCTCGCAATTCCACTTGGTCTGATCTGATAACTTTTTCCTCTATCAAATTAGAATAAGCGTGCCCCATCACCAGTACGTACTGTGTACTTAGTTGTAGGTACCTTCCTGGTGGCTGTCTTGGACGGATCTGATAACTTTAACTCCACATCCTTTCCTTAGTCTAGAATCCTCCCCAAAAAGTCCCCAACACCAACATTAATACCATGACAATGGAGCATGCCCCGCCGTATGTCGAGCAGTGCTCTTTTCCTACTGGCCTTCTCGTTAGGCATCCCGGCTTATCAATCTCGCTGTCAGAATATCCTTGGGGATCCTGATGGAGAAGTCCAAGACACAAGGCGACCCCTTGTTCAGAAGCCAGGGCCTTGATCCGAGGTCGAAAGCCGTGGCCATGTCTTTATTCCGAGTACGGATACCGTGTCTGCCGTGTCGTATCAGACTCCGTCCTGCGTCACTGGTAGTCGTCGGCTTATGGAGGGCGGTGCTTTCGTTTATTGCCGGAAGCCCGTCTCTTCTCACTACTTTTCCTCCCGTAGCAGTTAAATCATTTATTCATCCTCCCCCTTCACCGACCTCATCCTTGAATACTCTCTTCTCCAGCTCATGTTCATCTCTCGAGTCCCTTCTAAACTCGCAGGACGAATCCCCAAATACCCCCAGTCCGCTCACACACGTCTTTTCACATCCACTGTAACCTGTTCAACTGTGGTCGTACCGAGGTTCCAAATACGTCCAAGATCTCTCGCGGTAGCATCAAGTTCCGTGGCTATACATCGAAACCAATCCACATATCAGCACCCCAAAATATCCGCTACGATGGGTTCGCTTCCTGAAGCATCTAGCGCTGTGCGCGTTCTGATCCTCGGAGGTTGCTATGGTGGCCTTTCCGCTGCTGTCAATCTGCTTGATCTGAGCCAGGGCTACTCTCCACGCATGAACTCAGAGCCTTACATTCACCATCCTGACCTACCTCAATTTAACATTGAGATTACCATTGTTGATGAGAGAGATGGTTACTGTGAGTACCTGAACCTAATCCCCTGTGCAAATCCCACTATACAACATAGTTTACGGTGCTGACTGTCGTAGACCACACAATCGGCTCTCCCTTGGCTCTTGCGGATTCCGCTTACTCCAAGAAGAACTGGGTCAAGTACTCTGATATTCTTGGCCTTAAGGACCCCAGCATCAACATTATTCAGGGCTCTGCAACCAGTGTCGACCCCGAGACCAAGAAGGCTACCATCTCTGCTCATCTCACCCAGGAGAAGACCACGCTGGAGTATGATTACCTGGTTGCCTCAACTGGCCTGCGCCGTGTCTGGCCAGTCGTACCCCAGTCCTTGACTCGAAAGCAATACCTCCTCGAAGCCGAGAACCATATCAACTCTGCACAGGATGCCAAGCATGGTGTCGTCGTTGTTGGTGGAGGTGCTGTTGGTATTGAGATGGCTGCTGAGCTTAAAATGGTCAAGCCCCATCTAGACGTCACTCTTGTTCACTCTCGCGACAAGCTCCTTTCATCCGAGGGCCTTCCTGACGAAACTAAGGATGTTGCTCTTGAGTTGCTTCGTGAGGCTGGTGTTAAGCCTCTGATGAGCCACCGCGTGGCAGCCACAAATAAGGTCGAGACTACCGACGGGAGCGACAAGTACGAGATTGAGTTCACCAACGGCCACAAGATGTTTGCCAGCCAGGTCGTCATGGCTATCTCCAGGAGTGTTCCCACGTCCACATATCTGCCATCATCTGCTCTAGACAAGGATGGTTTCGTCAAGATCACGCCCAAGTAAGTAAAACCGGTTCGTCTTTTAGATTACCTAGCATAACCCTTTTATACAGTCTTCAACTCGAAGAGGGTACACCCAACGCAGAGGCCCATTACGCCGTTGGCGACATCAACAACTGGCCCGGAATCAAACGATGCGGCGGTGCCATGCATCACGGCCACTACGCAGCTCTAAACATCCACCAAAGTATTCTTAGCCACAGAGCCGGCCACGTACCTGACTTTAAGGAACTTGTCGTCTATCCTCCCGTCATTGGACTTGCAGTCGGCAAGAAGGCTGTCGCGTACGGCCCTGAGAGTGGAACCGTTTCTGGCGAGGAAGTTGCTCAGTCTTGCTTCAGAGACGACCTCGGTTGGACAAGTAAGTTCAAATCACCTCATTACTTTGGAAGGGGAAACTGACTTGTCGTGATAGTTTGCTGGAACTACATGCAGCTTGGTGGTCGCAAGACTGATGAGGCCAAGGCTTAATAGGCGTATAGAACTGTGCGGCGTTTGGTTCAATATTGATAGAGAGACGACAAGACGCGTAGGAGGAAAAAGTGTGCTGCGTCGGATATGATTGCTTTTAACTGTTGATACCTGTAGATGAGCCAAGGCGGCTTTAACTATGTATGAGATGACATATATATGAATCGTTTTATAAAGCTTTCGCCGTGAATATTGTTGTCCCTTTGGCCATAGCTTAGACGGTTTTCATCCACAACAGCAATTGCCATCATATACTCTCCGGCCTTTAAGGATAATATACTCTCATGATATGAACAGCTGCGCTGAACTTTGTATCTAGGCACTTTCTTAGTCAGCGGCATACATGTTTTGGCCATGGGGATCAAGTACCAGTATATTCTTCTGAGTTTCGGCTTATAGCTACTGAACCTTGATGTCTTCGACCCGAAAGGGCTCAGCTTATAAATGCCAGGACTTCGGTAACAAAGATAGTGAAGAATCAATGTAGGCGCTGTAAAAGAAGACGATGATTTACCCTTGAATAGCAGGATTTGTGAGGAAGTACTTGATGCGAAGGATATCATTCTTATTGACCTTACTTCGAAACTGGCCTGTCATGCTGAGCAATATTCTTTTTACATGCTGTAGCCTTGATTATGAATACCCAAGGGGCTCTCAAAAAGCAAACGAGTCACGAGGACAACCACGGTAATAGGATCGTCAAAATACTTTGTACTCGAGCTTCCAGATTCGATTCAATTCCCACCGAGGCGACGGAGGCCATTGTTTAATTAGCATTTAAGCAAAGTCTAGAGACGTAGGTAGTAGTGCATATCGCATATCAGCGGTCAATCGAATAACCGTTAATATCTCAATGCTATCCCGCCATGATCTCAATCTCACAGTCAACATTGCGCAGGCATTTCTTAGGAGTCTTGATTGATAAGATCTGATCAGCGAAAACGGACGATCGATCAACGGTGCATCTTGCCGCCCATCGGCGTTCCGAGCCCCCGGTAACGGTATGTGAGGATCTTCAGTGGTGGTTAAGTTCATGCATAGAAGTGTCAGGAGAAATGGCAGTACAGTATATCATTTACTTGAGGCAGTTAGCCTTGCATACTTCTCAGTCTCATCTGTACGTAGTACCCATTACAATAAGCCCAAGGCTGTTCAAAGTTACTGAAGATTATGGCTGGACTGTCAAGGTGCAGGTTTTCTTCCTAGGTGGTTGTCCTCGGAGCAAAACTGCTGGAACTTTTGTTCCTGGACCCCAGGACCCCAGCTCATCAGTTCATTTTTTCAGGACATCCCTGCAGGTCTTTGCAAGGATTACGGGAACCGAGTTGATCTCTTTGGTGGTGTTGATGTCGTTAGCGCTGTTGAGTGGTTTATCAGATCCTGCTAAAGTCGAGCTCCGATGATCGGATAAATAGGAGGGGGGTGTGTCAAACAAGACAGAAAATTTGGTGACCAGGGCGGATGGGTCTCCAAGTTATCAGATCCGCTTTGGCCCACTCGATGATTTTTGGAGTCTGGTCCTGACATGCCTGAACAGTGTTGGTTTGCACCGCTCCCAGTAGGGACAAGGGGATCTTCGGTATCTGGTAGTCATACGAATGAACTAAAGTTGCTTAGGCCCATTGCTGCATCATCGACTTCGTCTCGTAAATTCGACTAGCTCCTCGTTTTACTGCGCCAGAGCCGAATCGATTGTGTAATGGCCTGAAAGCCGCGGAACTGTACGTACAGGACCCATGCAGAATACAACCGACTGCAAGCCCCAAGATGTCGGTCGACCTGGTTCCGAAGTGGGGGACCGATGTGCGTCCTCATATGCACCATGCTCTCATGGTGTGAATAGCCTCTCAGTTCAGTAAAGTTTTTTCCATCTCTTTTGTTACCGCGGATTCTCAATTTTTGATACCCCAGTTGCTGCAACAATGTCGGTACCGTTGAGAACATTTTCGGCCATGAAGGCTGACGAAACTGCCGTCAAGCTTCCGCACCCATACCAGACCGAATATGCAATCGAGAAAGCTTCTGCGGTAGCTGGCGTTAGCACCGCTGTGTATAAGCTGGTCCAAAGGCCCTCTGCGTCGGACAAGCCTCTACCCTTTGACCTTCACGGCGCTACTCTTGTGTTCTCTGACCCAGTTGATCTCAAGTCAAGCGAGCTTCCACCGCAGTCCAACAACAGTCCTTGGGCCCGGGCTCGTCGTTCGCCCTGTGTCACCGTGTACTGGGACAACCCAGAAGCGCCAAGCTTAGCACAGATATGGCTGCTCGTATATGCTCTGTTCACTCTGAGAACATCTGTGGAGTCATACCGACTCGAGCTTTGCGGCGTCAACACTGTTGTTCTGGGCCTACAGCTTAAAGCAGTGTTGCTCGCCATCGACCACCCTCTCAAGGGCCGAGAGAAGCGTCCAGCTGCCGAGAAGACTGATAGGAGCCTCGTTCTTCTCCTGCGAAGTACATTCTGGCAAGGTGCTGGATCGCCTTTTGGTCCCCGCCCTGTTTGGTGTCCGGCTGAGTCGCCATCATCACTACCGGCCACAAATCCTCTTGGATCATACCCTTTGACTCCCTTGCAGAATACCACAACCATCACCGCGGCTGGTGATCCGGATGATCCTGAGCGTGTTCAGCAGTCATGGCATCCAGTCAGGCCTGTGAAGCCTGCAGCGGGTGCTGTTGTTTACAGCCGATGGATTCCTCACCTTAATGAAACGTTTTCCATGGTTTCTCTCGACTATACCGATGCTGAACATGTGCGGATGTTCCATGAATGGCAAAACGACCCTCGTGTCTCGCAAGGCTGGAACCTGACTGGTACTTTGGAACAGCACCAGGAGTATCTGCGCAAGGTGCATGACGATCCTCATGTGATTGCTATTCTGGCCAAATATGACGATACCCACTTTGCCTACTTTGAGGTCTATTGGGCTAAGGTATGTTCCTCTTTGATCTGTTTCTGCTCGATGCGACTCTAACGATTCTGCCTCACAGGAGGACCGGCTGGGTGGTTACTTTAACGCTGGAGATTTCGACCGTGGCCGTCATTCACTTGTAGGTGATGTGCGTTTCCGTGGACCACATCGTGTGTCGGCTTGGTGGAGCAGTTTGATGCACTACTTATACCTCGACGACCCGCGGACGATGTATGTTGTTGGAGAGTCCCAAGAAACGAACACAACCATCGTAATGTATGACTTTGTCCACGGCTCCGGCCTGGACAAGCTGATCGATCTGCCACACCAGCGAAGTGCCTTTGTGCGATCTTCTCGCGAGCGTTTCTTCCAGTTGTGTCCCTTGGCAGATAATGAGAAAGTTGTTGCTGGTACGAAGCTGGGTCTCGTGCCTAAGCTATAAGTGCTTGCCTTAGTACCTAGATAAAGGAACACTTACTATGGGCAGGATAGACCATTCTTGTATATAGACGAACAAAACATCTGAGGAGTAATTGCATAAAAAGACATTGTTTGATCACTAAAATCTTCCCATATGCAGATCTCTGTGCAGATCTCTTGGTTGTGGTGTAACTGTCTCACCCGTGACTTCCAAAGTTACATGGTGGGATTTCCTCGCATGGATCACTTCCCCCCTTCTTCAAACAAAGCGGCAGGTGCTCAGATCTTGCCCAAATGTCATCCTTTGTTTCTACTCTATTTTATTCCTTCAAAACTTTTACTTCCCAAACACATGCGAAAAAAACTACGCTCTAAACACACGCTTCCATCCAATCCTTTGCCACGATTAAATCTGCTCCATTCTCTGTTCACAGCTTCGAGGCCTTCTCCTGCTGTCGCAAGAGCTCGTCACCCAGCTTAGCCATCTCGAACTTGCGCACTTTCCCACTTCCTGTCAAAGGGACCGTCGCCGGAACATTATCATCACCCAGCCAGAAGACGTGAGCGGGAGACTTGTGGCCACCGAGTCTCTTACGACACCAGTCCTTGAGCTCCTCAAAAGCGGGCTTCTGTTGACCATCGGCCAGCTCAACGAACGCACCCACGACTTCACCATAGTGCTTGTTCTTGAGTCCGACCACGATGGCACGAGTAATCGCAGGATGATCCATCAGACGCTCCTCAATTTCGAGTGGGTAGATGTTCTCTCCACCTATCGGAGCGGGGTCAGTAGGTCATTCCTCTTTACTAGAACATTTTGAAACTCACCTCTGATGATAATATCCTTGAAGCGACCAGTTATCGAACAGTAGCCGTTCTCGTCAAAGACAGCTTCGTCGCCGGTATGCAGCCAAAGCACGCCTGAGGCGTCTCGGGCCATGGTTTCGTTGGTCTTCTCCGAGTTGTTCCAGTAGCCAGCCTGGAGTTGGTAACCACCAATACAGAGCTCACCACGCTCGCCAATCGGAACAACATTGCCATCACGGTCGACGAGCTTTGCCTTCGCGTGGGGCATCAATGTACCGACAGTCGTTAGTCGAGTATCGATCGAGTCGTCGGTGAAAGCATTGAAGCAAGTTGGAGATGCCTCAGTGAGGCCGTAACTGCTGGTAAACTCGGTCATTCCAAATCGGTTGACAAGAAGTTCCATCAGGTATCGGGGCACGGGAGCACCCGCGATGATTCCCGTGCGTAGGTTGTCGCAGTTGAAGTTCTCGGGCCACTTAGCCTGGAATAGCGAATCAAACATGGCTGGGACACCATGCACAGCAGTGCATTGCTCGTCAGAGATAGCCTGAAGCGTTGCTTGGATGTCGAAAACCTCGGCGGGATACACTATCTTACCACCGTGAGTAACAACGGCAAGGAGACCAAGCACTAAGCCGAAGCAGTGGAACAGCGGAGGAGGGCAGCAAAGAATATCCGCAGGGCCCAACCGCATGCGATCGCCAATGAATCGTGAGTTGTTAACCAGGTTGCTATCAGTTTGTTAGATAGTGACCACAAACTTGCTCCTTCGTATCTGAGCCAAGTAATTACTGGGAAGTCCACAGGTACATACTGGTGAGTGAGCATAGCAGCCTTGGGGAGTCCTGTCGTGCCGCTTGTGAATTGAAGGTTGACCACTTGATGAGGCAGCACTTTGGTCATAGCTTGGAAAAGCCTTTGTGGATTTCGACGGCGACCAGCATTTACCAATTCGTCATAGGTCTCGTATTTATCAGATCCGTCTCCTCTAAGCATCACAACCTTGGGGGCCGTCTTTTTGTTGTCAAGTTGCTGGAGCAGCTGTGTCTGGTCCAGACGTCCGATTCGCGGTGTGGTGAAAAAGATTTTGCTGTCGGAAAACTTCAAGCCGTACATCGCCTCAGTTGGTGTGTATGTGTTGTTAAGGATGACAAGGATAGCACCGATTTTGGCAACGGCGAAGAAGACAGCTGCGTATTGTTCACAGTTACCAGCCATGATAGCGACGCGATCACCAACTCCAATGCCCATATCCAGCAATGACTGCGCCAAAGACGAGCTCTGCTGGCTAAGCTCGTTATACGTCCAACGAGCACCGGTCCATGGAATAACAAGACATTCTTGGTTACCATGCTGGTATGTCTGAAGCTCGAGAAGCTCTCCCAGCGTGAAGTCGACGAGGGGAGGGTCAACAGGGCCTTCGAGTAGAGAGAGCTTCTGCTGTTGTCGTGACGGCACAGAAGGCACATTCGTCGTTTCAGTTGCCATGTTGGAAATCGGAAAGAAATTGTACTGGTACAATCTCTTTTTGCTAGGAACTTTCCAGAGGAAGACTGCCAGCAGGTCTTAAGATAATTCAAAACTCGAAAAAAATATCAGTGGACGCTGATCAAGGGTCCGTCCTTACCATAATATGTATGTACAAGCTCCAGCAGACGCTATCAATGCTTGCACATCCGTGTTAACCCGCCATGCTGTCCTGCCCCACCATCAGTGCCGTGCTCCGTCTAGGCCCATCCTTGAGATGGGGGTTGACGCCAATTACGGAACCAAGTGCGCATGTCCAGAGCCGGGCGATGTGGGATCTTGCCAGAAACGAGCTGGTGCGGCATTATAATGAAGATTTTGGGGATAGGCACTAGTTGAGCGTCAAAGACTGCCGTGCTTTGGTGGTTTGGCCACACAAAATGTCTGCTTCCCTACATCATGTCGGCTACGGCATCTTGTCTTGGCATGATTACCAGGAGCGCGGCACTCTGCAATACTGATCAGGAATTATTTCCGTTGTGACAGAGCCAGGGAGGAGCTTCTGTTCTATCCACACGTCCACACACTCATTCGAATTTGGCCACATACGTTGCTTCGGGGCACCCATGCTACTGTGCCATTTCGTCACCCTAGCCCTGCATCTGGTCCATTACGCCAAGTGACCAAGTTTTTTCTAGCGGGTTTGTTAACGCTAAGTATCTAATCTGATCATCAGATAAGATGAGCCCCTCGGGAGGGGGGGGGTTCTTGTTACGTTTACACCCAGGACCGAGATCGGCCCATGCATGGAAAATTTTATCAGATCAGATCAATACACTGCCAAGCTACAATCACATACCGCTTCTGTTGATAATCCCAGCTTTCCAGCAACTGCCAAGGCATGCGGGTCGGAGCTTGATCTTCCCTGCACATGCAAGTCGGAGATTGAAAGCGTTCATCAGGTCTCATTGACGTTTAGTACTCTATACTCTAAAACTGCAACAGAGTTTTCAACAACAAGAACCAGCGTAATTGGTTTAGTGGTAAAATTCTCCGTTGCCATATCAGGAATATCGGGGAGCCCTGGGTTCGATTCCCAGATTACGCATTTCTTTTGCTCATTTATCACTTTTTGACAGTTGCTGCGTTTCTCAGATGTGCGTAAGTTCAACTAGGTGGTTGAGTTGTTTGTAGTAGCTTTGTATATACAGGTATGCCAAGACTCCAAGTCGGAAATATGTGAAACTGAGCCTTGACTTACCTCAATTTTGGTATCCTAAGGTTTAGCTTAATTCACCAAGAGAAGAACAAGTTTACCTCAGATTATATTGTCATAGAAAGACTTGGCTACTTCATTGTACGCTTTGTCAAGATAGATATAGTACAGGTGTAATGATACAGGTTCTTCTATGCGAACTATATGAACAAGCTGGGTCTGACAGAGACCTCCAATATGCTTCCAACTCCCGCTGTAAATACAAGAGATTCACAATATAGCAGGCAGGGGATGACTGACTCTTCGTGTCCAGAGACCTCATCATGAACCCAGCCCGAGCCATTCTCACAAAACAATGCACCGCTATGGGGATCTAGATCGGTTTGTGATCATTGATTGACGAGTGATATTCCGTAACCTTATAAACGCCAGACCAACTAGCTACTGGCCACAAAAACTGCCTCCATAACTCAAATGATGTAGACAGCCCAATGAAAGGCTTATACTCAGAAAACAGACCTTTGGGCCAAAGCTCTAGAACAATGAAGCAAGGATAGACCTGCTGGCCTTTTCACTATCCAACGGCATCGTTGTCTCGGGGGTGTCCTTATTGTCAGTTAGCCTGATCTTACCAAGTCTCAACTGCATCTGGTATTGGACATATGCACCTCCTATGAATCCCAGTATTCTTTAGTGTTCGTCACTATGCCATAAGGATAGGAGGTTCCTGGTTGCCCTCTGAAGTTGGAGTTGACTGAAACAGCCCAAGATGTACGACAACCCTTCTGGTCAGCGGTCAAAGTATGGTTTCGCCAGATGGATCACTTGAGTCCTTTTTTTGAAGATAGTGACCTAGAGTCCTAGACACACTTTTGTTCCACATCGAGGGTGGCGTAAGAAAAACACGGATTTAGCTGTGTTTCTGTCGATGTTGGTCGAGATAATATCATAGCCCAATCAATAGCTTTGTATATAGCCGATGTGAGTTAGATATTTCAAAATATCTTACCAGGTCTCTGCCATATAAGCTTACCGTTTTACGATGAAGAAATTCTACAGCCCCAGTGATGTTCGTTGTCCAGTCTTCGAAGCAGGGACTATTGAGTTTGCCTAGGTGATAACCGACAAGCGAATCTTAGAAACTCAAGGCTACATCTCATATCATCCTCTGATATCATCTACAACTGTTAGATATGTTAAGAAACCCCGAAAGAATCAAATATCTCCTACGAGTTATCGCAACTCTGTCTGCAAGGCAATGTTACATACCCTAGACCAACTCTCGCATCGATTTGGGACGTCAAGTGACATCACATGCAGGATTTCGTAACTGTTTCGAAATAGTCATGATCGATCTGCAGGACTCATACTATGTGTGCGGAGCGATCCGTTAGTTCATACATGTTTATGATCGGGGGAATGTCCGTTGAAGCCTGCCGAAATAGCCTCCAATCGCCCAAACTCAAATCTATTTGTGACATATGATATCACCAGAGCATGTCATCATGTGTAACTACTGAGTCAATTACATCACGACAAGTCAAAACGATTTGTCACCGTCACTAGCCGATAAATGTCAAGATAAAAATACGCTGAATTGAGAAATAGTCTCCGACGACTAGTTAGCGCTGTCGCGATGCTTCGATCAGACACTGTGGTATCACTATGCTTCCACTCAATCCATCACGAGAGACTCCATCATGGAGAAAAACCCATATTCCAAAAAGAAAACTCCGCGTACCAACATGGCTAAGCCATGAGGAGACAGTTAGATAAAACAAACTAGACCAATACACCCCAACTCATATCCTTCCATACATGGTATACCGAGCCAAAAAAGCGAGAGCCCATATATAAGCGCCATACAATCGTAATGATAACCGTCCGGACTTTGATCATAATCATGAATTCGTAATGAGAGAGCTTTACTTAGGTGTGTCTGCAGCTTCTCCGATACCAAAGGCGCGAACAATGCTGCGGCGAATGCCCTTTCCACCAGCTGTATCGTCTTTATCACGACCCAGCAGACCAAAGCTCATTCGACGGACAGTACTGCCCGAATTCTCAGATGGGTTCGAGGCCTTCTTGGGCTTCTTCTTTGCGACGGGGGTAGGGGCCATTGTCGGCCGAGGAGGCCATTCGCCGTCGCGCTTCCAGCCTGTGACGCAAGCTCGGAGCATGTCCGAAAGGTTGATAGGGCATGAGGGCTGGAGGCTGTGAATGATGACCTTGTCGTAAAGACTGAGATACACAGAAGGTGTGATAGACGCACGAAGAGGGTTGTTGGGAGGGAGCAGAGGTGGTGCAAGAGGAAGCAGAACCTCGACAGGGTAGTTTCGGCTGTCGGGTGGTGTGGATGGTGTTGTATCCTTGGACCGAGCATTGCGCAGCTCGTCGCTTCTCGCTAGTGACGAATTGTCAGAGGCATCACTAACCTGCGGTGGCAGGGCCGACGCAATTGTAGAGCTTGGGGGAGATGTCGACATGGATCGACGGAAAAAGAAACGGCGGGGAGATAGTGGTGACACAGCAGGGGGTGTTGCTGGCTTGGCCCGGACACGGACAGTTCGTGCGCCAGTCCATGCATTTCGCCGGGCCTCAAAGCACGCGAGTCCCTCGTTCCATTCCATTTCCTTGCGAACCGCTCTCCGTCGCTTAGCGCGCTTGGTGTGAACTGCAGCTTGGATTGTCGAACCAACATTGTTCGGGTTGTCGAATCGGAAAGGTGATCGCGAAGTAGCGGGTTCATCGTCATCGTCGGAAAGATCCGAGGTCCAATCTAGACGTGCGCGAAAGCGAACAGGATCTTCAGATACAGTACTGTAGGTAGACTCGGCGTCACTTCCGTCCTCATCCTCTGACGAATCATCAACTTGATAACCATCGTCTTCACGTGTTTCATCTTGAACTGGCTTTGCAGGCTCTGTAACATCCAGGCTAGTCACGGGCTGCATGTCACCAGGTGACTTTGATGTAGTGTTCACCACAGTGACATCACCTTCAGCCGGAGGCGGATCGACCACGCGAGAGGGCCATGGAAAATCCCAATCGTTCTTGACCTTTGCTTCGAGGTATCGCCTTACGGCTTCCTTCTGCTTCACCTTGTCCTTGCTAAGGAGGTCTGAGTGGTCATCATCGTACCAGTCCGGGGTATTGGCGGGCAGTGGAGTCGACAGCTGGACGGAGTGGTTACGAAGCTTTGCGATGGGCGAGCGCGGGCTCTTGTAGATGTCTGAGAATATCATGCTGGAGGGAGATTCTGCCGGGCCTTGATAGGCCTTTGCGGCGAGTATGGTAGTTGAGGGCGATTGATTGTTGAAGCCGCCCAATGGCGACGGAAGCGACTCAGACGTTGGACTCGTGGTTGTGGCAGCGGTGGCGGCAGTTGTCGAGCGAGAATGCGGGGGAGCGGATGCGACCTGAAGTAGAGGGTGGACGCTTGTTGGGGAGGATGATATGATATCTCGAGGTGGTGATTGTTGTTGGAAGAGGTGTTGATGTCGTTCTTGGTCACTTGTCTTTGCGACTGTACGATAGTATTAGATGGTTTCCCTGACACACAGATGCAGATGCAGATTTGTATAAAGACAATGTTCAACAAAGACGAAAGAAAAGCAACGGCCAACGGTTCTGCAAGAAAGAAGGATGTGAGTGGACGTGGTACGGGGGGGAGCGCCAACGGGTTTGGTTTATGTAGGTCTTGGTCTTGGTGGCATCGTTTAAGCGGAGGTGGCGTACGAAGATCAGGTTAAGGTAAAGCCCGAGCGCTATTGACAGGGCTCGTAAGGGTAGAACACTTGTGCATCCTATTCCTGGGGGAGCGACGTTCCGGGCCAGTCACTTTCGCTTCGCGGCTCCTTGTCCGATCAAGCTTGAAGGTGAAGGTGAAGGGGGAATTGCAGTGTCTCCCGTCTCCTTATATGACGACACGCTCAGTCATGGCATGCAGCGCGGGGAATAAGGAAATGAAGAAGCCAGTCTTGTACCAGCCAAGGCTAACAAGACAAAGCGACCCAATTGACAAGCAACTGCAACGGGAGGGAGGCAAAGACTTGGCTCACCAGGACATGATCTGCAGCGGATCCCCAGACACTAGAGCCGCGGTGGATTTTGAGATGTAATGTAAATTCAACCCAAGACAGAGGAGGAGGAGAAGAAGGAATTGAGTGTGAAATTGGACTGAGACAGAGAAATGAAAAGCAACAACAAAGGAAAGTGAAGCAATTCCTTCGTCTTTATTATTCAAATTCCATCAACAACAACCAAGAATATCTGTGCAGTAGGGACTAGGTTGTTTGACTTTGTTTGACGCAACAAAAGCTTTGATACCTTGGAGGTCCTACCTAGACCCTGCATCTCCCAGCTTCTGGGTAGGTCAATCTAGCGGTGATCGCTTTCTGTACAGCCTTGACCCTGCATGGGACAAGACAGAGGAAGATGGAGGGAGAGCTAGTATTGAAATTGGGTTTGGGCTTGGGTTTGGGCATTGATTGAGTCAGATGAGACAACAAGTCTTTGACAGACGGTGTGTTACATGGAATAGCAATAGCAACTGCAATAGCAAACAGGTCATAGCCAAAAAAGAAAGCAAAAAAAGTGATAACTTACCATTGTCAACATGCGATTCAGTTACCGAATCTGTATGCGCAGGCGTCTGATGACGGTCGGAGCCGACGACGGACGATGGATCTTCAACGCCGGGGCCAACACCTGAGGCAGAGCCAGAGCCAGAGCCAGACGGAGAAAAAGACATGACTAGAAGATCAAAGATCAAGCTAGGGCAGGGATTCAAAGACTCCTCAAAGCCTAGAACGGGGAATGATTTGACAGAGTTTTTGGCTTGAAGGGGGCGCGCTTCAGAGTTTCGGCTCGGGATTTTGGATTTTGGATTCGGTTTTGAATTTGGTTCTGGACCAGATTATGGGGAAGGTCTAGATTGAACAAGTGCTAGGTAGGTACGGATACAAAATACCGCACTCGGAAGGTGAAGTAATAAATGATGTGATGTGATGTGAAGGATGGATGCTTCCTGGTCCGACAATACGAGAATAATTCGGTACTTGATCGAGATGAGACGTGCAAAGATGAGACGGGACGGGAATGGAATGGAATGTGGAAGCGAATATGAATATGATGGAAGAGCTGACCCGTTTCGCTTCGGCTTTGCTTTGTCCTAAAGTTAGTACGACAAATTTTGCCAAAAAGATGGATGGAAAGGAACCTAACCTGATGGCTAAGCTAGGCTAGCTAAGGCATCGGGCCCTAGGCCATCCCTGTCACGCTTGTTTCCCCTCTAAAAATCCAGATTCCAGGCTCCCCATCCACTGTATGTGGCCCTGTGGCTTGTGCGACAGAACTTTCACTTCCATGTCCGGAGCATTTTACGGAGTAGATCCCTTGGGAATCGAGGAGACAGATAGCTTCCATAGTCAGTACAAACCATCTGCCTCCTCGGTTTCTAAGGGATGTGCATTGTCTATTAATAAATTATTAACAAGGTTCGGGTTCCGTCGCGCTTATTTCCGAATGACAGCCACAAAACCGTAGGTGATTTTCGTATATTTGGCCTCTCTTATGTATGACTCAAAGCATGCAGAATAGATAGTGGACCAACTGTCGTGTGACTCCAGGACAAACAAATCCATTCATTGGAAAGTCAAACAAACTCAATGCTTTGCAGCAGGGAAAGGAAAGGAAAAGAAAGGAAAGGCGGGGGAGGGAGACTTCACTGCACAGGTTGAAGTGCTCAGGCCTAGAAGCGGTCAATTGATTATTCTGATTGGTTCAATGCTAGCGGCTGACATCAAGACCCTGGATTGTTTGATGCACGAGGACAAGTCACGAGCATCTTATGAACATCTCACGATGGATACCAAATCATGTTTTGTATGTAGTTTATTTGTGACAAGTCCCTAATTATCATGTAACAGGCACTCTCTAATCTGACCTCCAGGTTATCCCCGACTTTGTCTTACTCATGCGTTAACTCGGTTGTTGTCCTTTCAAGGACCCTAGATCTACCCACTCCTAGTAAAGATCATTCATCACTCAGGCACTAGGTACATGCTCAGCTACCGAGGATACTGACTAGGACAAGGTTCTGGCCTTGTTGGTGCATGCCTTCTTGTTCGATACAGATTCCTCATCGTTATAAGCCTTGCGCTTGTTGGCCCCAGTGTTGACGGTGGTGGTATTGTTGACAGTATTGTTGACAGTATTGTTGACAGTATTGTTGACAGTATTGTTGACAGTATTGTTGACAGTATTGTTGACAGTATTGTTGACAGTAGTGTTTGCAGTAGTGTTGACGGTGGTAGTGTTGTTTGCCTGCTCCTTTGGTTTGTTGCTCATGGGAATCTCCGTGTTGCGCTCAGTGGTTTCTTCTGCATATGCCCCCCACCAGCTACCAGTCAAGTACCAATCGTCAGACAAGATGTCGTTGTGAGGGGTTCGGGGTTGGAACTGAGGCTGTGGTTCAGGATGGAAGTAGTTTGCGGAAATTCGAGTAGGGGACACGACAGGAGAGTAGGGCATATCTCTAAGGCGAGTGGTGGGCGCGTTGGGGAACCTGATGGAAGCCGTGTTGACAGTGAGATCGTTGGAAGAAGGAAACGCGATGCCACGAGCATTGTTGAAAGCGAAGTCGTTGGAAGAAGAAGATGCGATTCCACGAGCGTTGTTGAAAGCGAAGTCGTCGGAAGAAGAAGATGCGATTCCACGAGCGTTGTTGAAAGCGAAGTCGTTGGAAGAAGAAGATGCGATGCCACGAGCGTTGCTGAAATCAGGAGTCGCGGAAACTTGAGACGACAGATTGGAATCTTTTGAGGATTCACCCTTACCAATACTCTTACAAGCGTCAGGACGGTTGTTGTCAGACCCGGTTATGACGAACGAGAAATCTATGTTAATGAAAGGATAGGTCTTTGAAAGCTCCCTGAGACCCTCCACTTCCTGGGGAAGAAATGTAGCTCCAACCTTGTACTTGTTGTAAAGAGCAGCGTGCTCCTCTGAGGGCTGAGTCTCTGCAGACGCGTCACCAAACCGCTTTCGAAGAAGACGTTCAAGATCGTTGGAGACCTTGCGCATCTGTTTGCCCTGTGGGACATGAAGGGCCTCCTGTTTTCGGCTGATGACGGAGGCTTGCTAAGCATCCTCAAAGGCCGATTCGTGAGAGGTAGGGTGAGGTGAGTGAGAATTGCTCAGAACCATCGCAGGTTGAGGCTCAGAAACGTGACTGTCTTCTACAACAGGATTGGTAAGAGAAGAGTCGATTTCAGGTTGGGCGGCCTGATCGGAGGTGATTTCATTGTCATTGAATTGTTGCAAAGGCCTGAGGTCAATACCAGTGTACGGGCAGATGGTGGAACCAGATGAGGCAGTGGGAGGAGGGTACCATTCATTAACTAGGCGTTGAACCTCAGCGGAGGAAAGTTGGTGATCAATCTCAGGGCCGAGAGAACTGGGGACAAAGTGCTGGCGAAAGGCGTCATCGAGCTCCTGTTCGGCAGTTTTGGAGATGGCTCCCTGGGAGTCAGGGTCATTGACCTCGTTGGAGATGGCTTCCTGGGATTCGAGATCATTGACCTGGGGGAAGCCTTCAAGAGCAGGAGAAGGCTGAGAGCCGGAACCACTGTCAGAAGTATGCCCGAGCATAAATTCGTCGACAGGAGGAAGTTGCGCAGTGAAGCTCTCATCACTCTCATCAGGGATAGGTTGAGCAGCAGGAGTAGACTGAGAAGCAAGAGGTTGAACAGTGAAGTTCTCATCAGGGATAGCTTGAGCAGCAGGAATAGCCTGAGACTGAGCATTAGGAGGTTGAGAAGTGGAGATCTCGTCAGAGTCAGATTCATCATCGCGTTCATTTTCGTCCAAGGCATGTTGGAGGGCAACTTGGTAGAGCTGGGTGGCGGTAACCGGGCGCTTCTTCTTGCTGGTGACAACCTCCGAAGGTGGTTTTGGAACCCGTTGCTGTTCGAAGCACTTGCTGATTGTGTCAAGCTCAACGTGGGGAGGGACGTTTGTATCCACGAAGTACACTATAGGCATGGTCAGTACGTTGGGAGACACGAGGGGAAGGAAGGGAAAGGACTTACCGTTGTAGTCATCAGGAGCGGGAGGGCGGCGTATACCATTTTGGACGATGATTCGAGAATCATTATTCTGGAGCGTGATCATGCGGCGCTGGCTAGGGGGGATGGGGATGCCTGCTATCTCAGCTTCATCCACAAGCTTCGCTTTATCCTCTTGCTTCGATTTAGTCTTCTTTGTGACCTTCTTGGTTACCTTCTTGGCTGGCACCGGAAGATCAACAGCAGAGGCAGAAGGGGCAGGAGGAGGAGAGGCAGGAGGAGAAGAGTCAGGAGGAGTAGGCAGAAAGCCAGAGGATAGTTGCTCAGCAACACTCTGAGAGTCTCTGGGCTTGATGTGGCCGCCCTTAACCGGCTGCTTAGCAGGTTGCTTGGCAGCTCGTTTGGCAGGCTGCTTGGTAACTCCCTTGGCTCTGGCATTTCCTTTGGGGGCAACGACCTTGGAACGCTGGTGCATTTGCACCGCCTGAGGATGCTGACGTTGACTAGGGACAAAAGCCTTAGCATCAGGACGAAGTTGGAACCTCTGCTGTCGAGCAGCATTGTTGACGTCCATGAAATCAACCTCGTTGTTCCCCATGTAAGGAGACTGCATATCATCCATGGGCGGGAACTGGTTGTTGCTCATGTGATTACCAACGGAATAGTTGGGCATGTTGTCTATGACAGCAACATTGTTGTTGTTCACGAAGGCAGCTTGGTTGTTGTACGCGAAGGCAGCTTGGTTGTTGTTCGCGAAGGCAGCTTGGTTGTTGTTCGCGAAGGCAGCTTGGTTGTTGTTCACGAAGGCAGCTTGGTTGTTGTACATGAAGGTAGCTTGGTTGTTGCACATGGAATCAATCTCGTTGTCCCTCATATAAGCAGACTGCATATCATCCATGGGCGGGAACTGGTTGTTGCTCATGTGATTACCAACGGAATAGTTGGGTATGTTGTTCATGACAGCAATATTGTTGTTGTTCACGAAGGCAGCTTGGTTGTTGTACGCGAAGGCAGCTTGGTTATTGTACGCGAAGGCAGCTTGGTTGTTGTACGCGAAGGCAGCTTGGTTGTTGTACGCGAAGGCAGCTTGGACATTTCCCATGGGAGGATCACGCATGGTACCAGCCTGAGGAGGAACATACATGGTAACGGCCTGAGGAGGAACGCGCACGTTGCCCGTGAAAGAACTCTGGCTGTTAACCATCATCCGGGGCTGAGCAGAAAGGATTCGAGGATGTGAGGGGGGTTATAGATGAAGGGTGTTGATGATGTGCAAAGGATGCAAAGAGTATCTCCTCTACAAGAAGCCTTGGAAGAGACTGTTAAATTCTTGATAGAAAGAAACAGTTCTTGAAAGTTGTAAAGACTTGATAGATGAAGAGATGGGAATGTGAATGATACCGGTATCAGAATGATGTGGATGCTGGAAAGCTGAGGTGTCGAAATCTGATGTTGGTGGAGAAGGAAGGGAAAAGAGAAGAGATGGTGGGAGAGAACGGATACTTATATACCACGCCGATTCAGAGTTTGGATATTGAGTTATCGTCGTCGGTGGTTGGCAGTGGAAAGCAGTGCCAGGCGACTGCCAGCGTAAGTTTCTCCTGCGGCCCTACATATGATGCACCACCTGTAATTGGAGAATATGCAGCACTCTAGAGATATGTACTTGAGAGTTTCCAAGCGAAGCTTGATGCATTGACACGAAGAAGACATTCAAAGGCCGATATCACAGGCTTGATGGCCCTTGGGGTTAAATAGACAACGCGGGAGATTTTGAGATTATGTATACTCACGATATATCCACTCGAAATGACCCTATTAGTACAACCTATCATCTCATCCGCACTTCCTTCATCTTGATCCTGTCCATGGATCAAAGTTCCCTCAAGTATCCCAACTCTTGGTGTTGCATGGTCCACTCGTGGCGCATTCTATCTTCTCCACTGCAGGCACTTACACGCAGCTGCCTGAGGTATTGTTTGATTCTGCCAAAAGACAGATTGGCCTATTGTTCGTGCTCTATGCGGGGTTATTTTGATTGCTCCAGAGCTCGTTTGAATTAGAGCATGTGCTTAGGGCTCTGTGTGTGTGTTTACTGATTCCCCATCTGCCAGTGCCATTCTTCTGACAGCGCGGAACTCGTTTATATCTCAACGCAAAGAACGCATACGAGAATCTGAATGCATAGGATCTCAAGATCTAAGTCAGGAGATGGTAATTGAAATTTTCCTAGTTTTGATTTTTTGTGCGATTTGGTTCCTGCTCGTAGTTGCACTGGCTACTACTATCCTCAGGTCTGAGTCATCCAAATCGGACCAATTCTTTTCAAGGCGAACTGATTGAAACTTGATACATCTTGAGGATTACTTTCGACAACTCTTCTTATGATCTAGATATAACAATAAATATTATTCTACCTTTTTGGTGTTGTCGACTATCGCCATGTGAGCTCCGCGTAGGAACACGGCCAAAATCTACGCATATGAAAAACACACGCCCAATTGGGTTGGAAACAGTCACGGCGAAAAACACCACACCCAATTCCTACCATAACGATGTACTTCAAGGTGCGTGTAAGATGAATGGGTCTTAAAATATTACCTCATCTGACAAGAAGCGCAAATTAACGTGGTGTCAAATCTTTATTTTCGATACTGCGAATCACAGACTTGGTTGAAGCCAGATAGTCCACACAACGTCTTGACTCTCATGAGTCAATTCACTCACACAGTAACGTACTTGACGCACTCGACACGGAATTATGGTAAATTAGAAAATTGGCCTAGAAGCCAAGTAATAGCATTGTCTATAATTGATATGGTAATGAGAAAGAATAGAAAACAACACGAATATCCTTTTTGATTTTCTCATCATATCCGCTGTACTTCCGAATTAAACGACAAGCGAGCGAAGCAATTCCCTCCGGCGGACCCAGATTGATACATCCAGAAACTAGTCTAACTGCCCTTCTCCTTGAGTGCTCAGGCGACCTCTTGGACCATTTTGCCAGCCGGTAGTTTTGACGCAGGCTTGAAAATGTTGCCAGCTGGGCTGTCAAGCATCTCCTCTGTCACTGCTACCCGGACTCCATTCTTGTTGCTGATCCATCGAACAAAGACAGGGTGGGGCCTATTCGCGTCTTCGGAAGCACCTGCAGCAGCCTTGCGATTGACTTTGGGGGCTTGTTTCTTGAGAAGCTTGTTGATGGTTTCCATCTGTGATGCAATGTCAGTCATCGGCCTCTTTGTATCTGGACATTATCTTGTCGACATACCTTGACCTCCTCGTTCCGCTTCTCGCTCAAGTTGCGTCGTCGTCGTGCCATTTCTTGACGGCGCATAGATAGTTCTTCCGCTGTGAAAACCTTCTTGGCTTGGACCTCTGTGAACTTCCATCAGCATTGCTCGCACAAACGTGAACTATCAACTTACCATCTGACAGCTTCATATACTGGTGGGCATTGTCGTCCTCAAACCGAGCCCTTTGACGCTTAGTCATCTTTGTAAGGTCAATAGACTCATCTGGATTGCCTTCCTCGTCATCTTCGTCGTCTTCACCTCCTTCGGCATCGTCTTCTTCATCTTCGTCTTCTTCTTCATCCTCGTCGTCGTCGTCTTCCTCGTCCATTTCAGGCCCTGCGACCTCAATCTCCTCACCTTCGGCGTCCTCGTCACCATCATCAGCCATGGTTTCGTCGCCGAAACCCATGGTCTCGTCGCCAGCGAGGCTATCAGCTGGATCGCTAAGGTCATCGTCGTCGTCGTCATCTTGAATCACTTTGGCTGCTGATGCCCGGGGAGCTGCCTTTACTCGGACTGGCTTGGAAACAGTGATAGTCGGAGGAGCGACATCCATGTCAATGTCACCATCGGCATCCTCCTCGCCCTCTGCATCGACATCCATGTCATCGTCATCCTCTTCCTCCACCTCAATCTCCGCCTCCTCCTCTTCTTCTTCGTCCTCGTCGGGGCTTGAGTCAACCACGTAGCTCTTTTTGGCTCCTCGATTTCGCTTGCCAGACACTATTTCGCCGCCCTCAAAACCGCGATCCCCTCGCGTAGCCTGTCGTAGTCTGTTGGACGGCACCTTTACTGTCAAACTCAAATGACGGTCACCTCCTGGTGATGAGGGGCCGTCTCGGGAGACGGACACGCCTGAGGCGCGACCAGATCGCCGTGACGACATGCTTCTTTCGCTTCTTTCTGGAGAGTCAGCCCATCTGGCATGAACAGAAATGACTTCATTGGCCTTTGTGGCTGCTGAACGGCGTGGACGCGAGTTCATGATAACAGATATCCGCGCTGGCGGGGTCTGAAGTGTTGTGTTGAAGATAAGAGTAGGGGAAATTATTCAAGGTGCAAAGAAGGATGATGGCAGAATTGTCTGTCGCGATATGGTTTGGTGGGATTCAGGGTCCAGGACAAGAGCGGAAACTCAACGAGGTAATATGAAACGAAATGAGATGGGTAGAAATGAAAAGTATTCAAGTGGCAGGTTTGGAGTCTTGGTATTGACAAGGCTGAAATAAGCTCAAATCATTGGGGGTAAGACGGCAGGAGCCAACAAAGAGATTGGCTGGTATAGATTCGGGCTAAGACAGGACAAGCCAAGGGGCAATGGAAGTGACGGTGAAGTGTACGAAGTACGGGAAAGTGCGCTTCAGATTGATGGTGGCGACTGCTGTTTGTAAGGTCGGGTGTAGTTTGGTGGCAGAGGGCGAACCAAGGCGTTCATTGGGGAATGACAGCGCGGGTTTGAAGTTACAGAATGCAAGGCTGATGAATGAGAATCGACCAAGTAATCTGCCCAAATCAACCAACCAAAGATCGACTGCGTGCGTACTGTACGTGAGACCTCTCGCCTGCGATTACGGATCAGGGATTCGTGCAAGCGGGCTGCTGCACGTGGCAGTCGATCGTCGGCCAGACAAGCATCCAGTGTCATATATACATGCGCCTGGTTGACTGACTGTCCATATCTTAGGGGAAAAGCAAGGGAGTGATAACTAGAAGGCACATAAAACGGGCCAACAAAGATGAGAATCGGATTGGATTGACGGAAATAGTGACGTTTTGATGCGATGCGACGGACCAGACATGAATGAACCAAGAGAATATTCCATAACTCACCTCTTACAAAGACCGATTGCCTCAGTCACACCAGGCTGTTTTACGTCTTCTTGTGCCGCTCAAGAACTAGCAATTTGCAATTGGGTTCTATTAGTCGCTTCCCTTCCAATGGCCTTGCCTCGAACAAGGACTTTCCGAGTCTGACTGAGCCAAAGATTTGATAGCGCAAGATCTCCAACACGTTGGCTGGTATGCAGTATCCTATTCTGCAGATACCTGCTCTCCAGTTGAAGGCTCGTGAGACAGGAGCTGTTACACGCTGTGATGCGACCACTAGATAGCTGTTCAGGTGGTTGAAATGACTGCCGCGCTGAGATTGGCTGATAGGAGATGATGGCGCTGATTCTTCCTGGCGCAGAGACTTGAGGGCGCGTTTCCGGCGTCTCCTACAGAGCGGTTAGGGCAAACTTGATCGACACTCCAGTCGGTGAGGTTTCTAGAAGCTCAAGTACGTCTTTAGGAGGCATGTGCTGTTGTTCAGTTGAGATATTGTATGGAATTGATGTTCTGGAACGAATGCGCGTTCGAGCCATGATACCGTTTACTATGGTGGATTATGTTTACCAAATGTGGGCTACAGTATTAAACGGAGCTTGCATGTGACCGTTTCGTATTTCCAATCCTTTCAGTGGTCGAATTGTACAAACTCGCAAAGAGCAGGAAAGGATGGTAAAGGTAGAAGCAACTGCGACCTCCAAGATGGAATCGAATTTCATTCAGATTCTTATTAAAAACAATCAACTGAACGACCATCTCTTACCTTGATTGTATAGCTATACATAATTAAATGCTCCTTCTCCCCACATGGAACAAACCCCGGACTGATGAAGCGGCCCAGACTCCACCGTTATCGGCAGGAGTGCCGAGGCATGTGCCTGCCTACCTTACCCTGACCTCACCGAATCTTACCCGCACCTCGGAGACCAACACTGAATGAATTGCTTCTCTTCATCTTATCCAAATTCTGTTCAATTTTATTCTCCTCCAGGCCTACTCTTTAATCACGCGATACCATTTTGATCATGAGCGACTCAGATTCCAACCCTGCCATTCCGAGCTGGCAGAAGGCGCAGTCCGACGACACGGATAGCCAAAATACCGAACCGGCGCCGACTCCGTCCACAAGCAGTTCAGCATCAGAGGTCGATGCGCCCGCAGTAGAAACGACCGTGGAGGAAGATACACAGCCACAGGGCGTACAGGATGACCAAGATAAACTCGAGATTGCGCGACGGTTCCTCGAGAACGATGATGTGCGACACGCGCCTCATGATAAGAAGGTCGAGTTCTTAAGGTCTAAAGGCATAGATGAAGCCGAGATACACGCGCTTTTGGGCCAAGAAGAGTCTGCAACAGATACAGAGGTTCGTACTTGTTCACATTGCGTGCGACTAGCTCTAACATCCACAGTCTACCGCCAGCTCAGAAACTACCAGCGCATCTGCTCCAACGCCAACCGAAACTCTCCCCCCAACGCCGGCCTCCCAACCGCCCGTCGACCGTCCTCCAATCGTGACATATCCCGAGTTCCTCGCCAAACCTCCTCGTCCTCCTCCCTTGGTCACTAAGGAGCGTCTGTTCAATGCTCTCTACGCAGTGACTGGCCTTTCCACTCTCGTCTATGGCACAAGCCGCTACGTTATCCGGCCCATGGTCGACAGCCAAGCCGAAGCTCGAACCGACTTCCACGACCTCACGTCCCGAAAGCTCGATGCCCTTGTTGCGAAGCTCGAAAAGACTGTCTCGGAGGTCCCGCCCCAGAAGCCTGCTGCCACAGCTGAGGACGAGAGCGAGGCTGAAGATCCTACAGAGATGTTCCATCGGGATATGGGCACGCAAACTACATTTCCCATCAGCTCCGTGACAGCCATGGCGGGTTCTAAAGACAATGACTCACCTGCAAAACACAATGCCAACCAGCTGACCAGCTTGAATAAAACTCTGTCCGGTCTGAAGGATGCATATCGCTCTCAGAGCGAGGGGATGGATAAGATCAAGACAGCTGTCGATGTGCTACGGGACGAACTTGACACCATGACATACACTGCTTATCCTGACCATAGCACGGGGTACGACCTGTATGGTCGATCACGCAAGCCAGAGCCAGATGATGAGATTCGTAAAGTGCGGGACAACATCCGGCGTGTCAAGGGAGTCTTGCTTAGCACAAGAAATTTCCCTGCTTCAGCACGATGAGTTCGCAACAGTAACTTGTTTCGTAAGACTAGCAATCGATGTAACATTTGTTGCTTTTTAAACAAAGCGCCCTTCATGTACCAATAGCCTCGACAATATTTCTCTCATACATAAGTCCTGTTAATATACCCATACGCTTGCCTTCATGGTATCATAAAACACACATCATTCCTTGCCATCCACATGTCCTGGCAGCTTATCTCCATCGTGGCGATCCTTTTCACGGCTGTCTATCCTGTATCGTTCGAAGACAGCTTCCCAAGCAGTAACTCTAATATGCTCAAAGCCGCGGCCTTCTTCGACCTGTTGCTCATACCACTCCATTGTTGGCCGGAATCTATACTCCGTGTACCTGCCTTTGTTCCCACGAGCTTTGTCATTGGAGCAATGTTGAAGAAGTCGGTTCTTGCAGTTACTCGGTCGGTCCATTTGTTTTCCACGAGGGGGGTGGAAAATGCTTTTGAGACCGTCATCTGCCACACGACCTGTATCAATCGGGGAATCAACGTCCATTGGCTCTGAGGAAGAATCAATGTCCATTGACTCTGAAGAAGACAATGGCGACTTGGGAGATCTGTCGCCGGGTTCGACGATCCTCCACCCACTGTTGATCAAAGCCCATCTCGGAGCTGGAATACCAGACTTCACATCCAACATGATGCGCCGAAGCTGGTCAATCGTAACATCTAAGGGCTCGGTTAGTCCATCGGGGTAAAGATCCGGTCCCCCAATCCATATCTTCTTCAATTCCATCTCCGTATCGAGCTTTTCACGAACAGCTTGTATCAATCGTCGTTGTGCTTCAATGAGGTCGCCTTCGTAAATCTCTCCAGGCCATCTGGCGTTCGCCCCCCAGGTGGGATCCCAGATCACAAGCTCTGTTCCCGTCCATGGCTTTTTGAACAGCTCTATTGCTCTATACACAACAATCCATGGTTGTCGACTTCTCTCATGATTCTCGCGAGTTTCATCAGTGATCCAAGTCCCCTCAGGTGTGTAACAGAGGGCCATGCTGGTGTTATGGGGCCCAGGTCCATGAACGGTTTCTCCAAAGTGCCAAACACATTGGCTATATGGCGCAAACCCGGCGTCTGCCATGCCTGGATCCCAGTGAGCCACTGGCACATTAAAGAGAGTTACCGGCGTCCAGTTCCCCTTGTGAGCACTACTTTCTATTTCGTTGAGGACTTTCCTGAAAGATGCAGCGTCATCCCCTATGATCATCCTGAACTTTCTGCGCGGTGGACTCCTCACTGGATCAACAGTAGGTATTGTCTGTAAAGGAGTTTGGAAAGAATCGTTTGGGTCAATCACCCCGTAAGCTTCGTCTGGGCTAGTCAACGTCGACGGACTAAACTCTGGCCTCGGGATACGGCGAGTGAGTCTTTCGGGGGCTTTATTGTTAGATCCGACCACATTGAATTTGCGGTACATGTCCAGATTCACGATGGACCACCACCCAAACCAATTGACAAGGCTTTGTTCGTCATTACCATCAAACGAGTCCGGAGCGAATATGAACGCCGGTTGCTCTTCACTCGATGACTCCATAAGACCTCGGACCATACCCCAAATTTTGTAGAGTGCTTCGTGTTCTTTTTCAGCTATGCCGCTGTCGATTTTCCGGGCGAAAGACTTCCTCTTATGCCGCACCCCATCGTCCTCATATTCGGTAGCAAGTCCTAGAATCCAGGTATCAAAATCAGCGCAGACGGCGAGCCGGACGCTGTCGCGATCGTGATGCCAATCTTTGTAAAACCATTTGAAGAAGGTCCAAGCTTGTTGAGGCTGCGAAACGACAAAGCTGGGAGTAATCAACAGGGCTCTTCTAGGTCCACATATTGGCTGCAAAGTCACGTCGCCAATTCTACAAGACTGTTCAATAGAGTTGTATAGTGGTAGAGGTTGGAGAGACTTCGAAAAAATCCAAAAGGTGAAGTTGGATGATCTCTGGAGTGGTGTCTTGACGTTTGGAAACAAGCGGACGGACCATATCGCCTCCTCGTGCACGATGACCACACCATGGTCTAGCCTCAGGAAA
Organism: Fusarium sp. PT; assembly: GCA_021020635.1. Lineage (NCBI taxonomy): Eukaryota > Fungi > Ascomycota > Sordariomycetes > Hypocreales > Nectriaceae > Fusarium > Fusarium sp. PT. The sequence continues at coordinate 3,333,336 of JAHMRZ010000002.1, read as the reverse complement.
CTGCGCCAGTGTCCAGGAAAAAGGCTAGAGAGGATTTTGCATTCGGGGTTGTAACTCCTCAGCCATGTACCCAGAAACTGGGCTTCTAATCCAGCGCTCGTTGGAAATGCGAGAAAGAAAGTATGCTTGCTGGAATTCATAGGGTTGGTTTCTGGCAGGAGTTCCTCGTATTGAAACCCTAGCATGCGATTGAAGAGTGTTGACGTTATTCGAGGCAGTACATCTCTCCTATCAAGACCCTCCGGCAGTACAATCGGTGCGAGGAAGCGAGTGGTGAAATGGGAAGCTGGGCAGAACAAGGAGTACTGCAATTTATCTTCTTTAGGCGGCATATGTATAAATATACATAGATCTGGGCGATACAACAGAACGCCCAAAGACCTACAACGAAGCCAATTGGCGACCAGATCCAGGCCAGTTGAGTTGCTATCGCTTGCAATAGAGCCGGTGCCTAGCTGATCAGCAACTAAGGTTTTCTCTTGACCCTCAAAATCTCGCGTTATGCAAGTGTGTGTGAAAATCAAGATGGGCTCGTTCTCGAAAAGATCAGGCCATGGTGTTTCGTTTTGGGATTGAGGTTGATGTCTCTCAAAGTCGACCGATATTGTCTCTCGAGTTCCTGGGCCGAACTGAATATCCGTGGCTATCGTCCTACTTAAAGGGCTCTTACCCCTTTGAATAGCAGGAGCGGGTGTAGTTTCAGTCCATGTAACGGGTCGGCTTGAAGCCTGAGCAAGGCTGGGAGTGGGTTCTCCGGCTAGAGACACCTCCGCCTTGATTGTTGAGGCTGTATCCGTATCGGCAACAGAGTTCTCACGGATGAACAAACTAGCCTCCCTATCAAACACAATTTCTTCCTCCAGGGTAGATATGATTGTCTCTTCGACGGTGCCCCAGCTGATTGACTTCTTGAGCTTAGCCTTCGGTGGCGGCTTGTCTTCAGGGCTTTCATCCTGCGGCGCACGCTTGTCCCCGTCGCTCGACGGATGGCCTCCATTTTTCATGGCTTCAGAACTTAGAATATTCGAGTTACTTGTAGGTTGGTCCGCTGGGTTCAACGAGATCAGGTCGGAAGGCATTCTTATTGGTGCAGCACATTCTCGGTCACGGCCCGCCTTCTCAATAATCCTTGCATACCGATGCCTGATAAGCTTCGGTGTCTTGCTGGGATCTGCGGCACGTTCAGCGAGAGTCGCCCGCTTCTTTCTTTCTTTGCCCCCCACAAAGACGTTGCCAGTGAACGCCTGCGCGGGCTGTGTCTTGCGGGCTGTTAATTGGCTCTTGCGTTGATCGGTACGCTTTGTTGACTTAGAAAATTTGGAAAAGAGAAGGCTGCTCGTCGGTGCAGACTTCGGTTTAGACACACTGCTTGATTGTTTCTGAGATGCTTGCTTGTGGCTGATCGAAGTCGCGTTCAGGCTCGTCTGTGCCGGTGTTTTCTTGTGGGTATTTGTTGTATTGTTTTGGGCACTGAGTTTGGGGGAACTATCCTCGCTCAAACTTGCGGTTGATAGCTTTCGTTTTGCGGGGAGGGACTGCGACTGTTGTTCTATCCCAGTGTCCGTGTCGAGGTCTAGGACAGTGCCCGATGGACTTGAGACCGTCGAGCCGCTGAGTTCGTCACCATCAGGGAAACGATTCACCCAAGCTAAACAATCATCCATGTATGTGAATGGAGTTGTCTTGAGTCCTTGCTTCCTCCGGCGTCGATTCCTTTCTTGATGTCGTGCGAGCCTTTCAGCATACTGCTGCTTCCATGCATTCTTCCATTCTCTAATTATCTGGATCACGTCGAAATCCCCTTCCGCCTCGACTTTCTCCCATCCACTGATGAGCTCATCGTTCAGATGTTCTTTGGGTTCCCAAGTGGCCTCGAAGAGGTCAAAGCCCTCCCACTTGACCAGATACCGTTGACTGCCGTCTACCTCCCAAGCCGCTATGATATCAGACACCTGCCATTCTTCTTCAGAGTCATGGTCGGTATGGATGGTTGAGGCAATGGAGCCACTATCAGAATCATCCATGTCGGCTTTTTCTGGTGGTGGTTCTTCTTCAGGTGGCAGCGAACATCAGAGGTCAACGGTCTGAAACGTGGGAGGATACAACTGCATGTGCATATGAACGGTAATCCTCTTTTTCCTTCTCTGGAGTTGTGTCAATAATGGTGTCGACATGAGTTAACAAAGGTGCTCACTGAGGCAGGTAGGTTATTGAGTTCGTCGTTACAGTGAGACGGGTATGATTAGCGGGGTTGTTTATCCTTCAGCGCTTTCAGTTTCTCGGTGGCGCTCGATGTCAGGTTTAATTGCACTTCTTTTCCTCTTTTTTTCCCTCGAAAGTGGTGAAATTCCAGTTTCACATCTGACCCGACAGCGGTGGTCGAAAGGATTATAAGGCACCCGCTAACTACGGAGTACTGCAATGGCTTTCTCAAACGCGACCTGCTTGTTCACTGGGTGGAAGGTGCCGAGCCGCGAAAACACGTGAGTGGCGCCCAATAGGCTACCAGCTTAGGCAGACTACCTACCTCAGCAAACTACCTACCCGGTACTCCGTACTCCGTATTCCTCGTTAATCAACATGGACCCCTTCCGATTCAAGTTGAACTGTTCAATTTACTTCAAATACCTACCAGATTAATTCCACTCTGCCCAAGTCACATTACGTGAATATTTATGGCTATTCTTATATTATTACTAGCTATGATAGGCGCAACAATAAATATTATAAAATGTAAAGATTAGTGCTTGTTTTGGAAGAAGTAGCAAGCTCTTCATTTGAAGCTGTCGCGCCGAAGACAATTTGAAACATTGTTCTATACTTGATTGCAGTGAGTTTTTCTTACTGAGATAGAGCTTTGGTTACTTGGAGATGTGTCTAAGATTCAGCTAGCATCTTATCAGACCAGAAACTCTTTCATCCCCTCTACTCCCAGGTAATTGACGAAATAGACCCCCTCTAGACCAATTCGTGATAAAACGTGGGTGTCCGCCTAACCTAAACCCCAGGGGCATCAAAGTCGTCACTATTCCATTTTAGCTTCGCATACGACGACGTTTAATCCTGTCTTGATGGCTTCAAGTCGACGTGAATAGGAACAAAGTTCATCATTATTTGTACTTTAATCGCTATACTTCTCGGTGAATATTATGTTCAGTGACCCTACCATTCAATATTGATTGTGGAAATATGTACTTTCTGAGATGAATGTAGGCAGATAAAGTACTGGACCAACATAACGCTACTATTGGTTGATTGACATCCATGCTAATTGACCTACTGAGTGCCTGTGATTGCTGGAGGGTTGGGCCGGCTACCGCTAAGTTCCAACCAAAGCGAAAGGCAGACGTCCAATATGTGTGTGTGTGTGTGGTTTCAAGCATGTGCATTAAGACCTGAACATTATGATATGGATGCGACCAGGTTTATAAGAGGAGCCTGCCTTCGGATGGATAACTTCGTAGCATGGAACGTACCTGAAAGCGGTCAGTGGTTAACTCACTGTAACACTCATCTAACCTTTACCAGTCAAACTGACCAAAAGGCTACGTGCTCAATTGCATTCACTCCTTAAACAAAACACAATGCAGCCATCAACTACGTAGTAATGCATCATATGTTTGCTAGTTAAGGTCTATTACCGTCGCGCATGTCCGGATTCGGTAGCTGACAATTGCACCCATGACTTGAAACTACCCTTTGTCGTTGCCTGTTTTCCAAAGTGACCAAGCTGCCAAGCTGCTAACCTAGAAGAATCGACTCGAGCAACAGCCCTTTTTTGGGGACAGGTTGCATTCCCTTGATCTAGGTAATTAATACTGGAACCCTGGTAGCAATGCTGTTCGCAGCACTAAGGCATGGACCTTAGCTACGGGCTAACCTGGCACAGGCCATGGGTGCCAGTTTGTACTCCATACCATCAGGTACCTACGTTCACTAACAAAAACAAAGGCCGGGAGGCGTTTAACCCCCCTACCTAAAAGTACAGCTCCAAGTACCTGCTAGCCCAGCCCAGGCTTTTTACCCCTCGGCACGGGGACTGGCAGTGGAGGGTAAAGGTACAAACAACCGCCTATCGCCAGAGCCGCGCATTCTCTCCCTCTCCACATCCCACACCTCAGCGACGTCGACTTGTCTTTCTCGTAGCGCCAGAGCACTCACCTTCATCCTCATCTTCCATCGTCGAACTCGCCTTGATTCAACAACTCTTCTGAAGCTACAACATCGCAGCCATGGCCAACGACGAGTATGATGTACGTCGCCCTCTCCCTACCTTAATCTTTAATGTCCCTCCAGTTGCTGACCAGTGGACCCCCCTTTGCAGTTCCTCTTCAAAGGTGCCGTCATTACCAACTTCTACCTAAGGCCACGCCTGGCCCGACACCTACGATCGCTGGTTGCTGACATTGTTTACTTGTAGTCGTCCTGATCGGAGACTCTGGAGTCGGAAAGTCCAACCTTCTCAGCCGTTTCACCCGCAATGAGTTTAACCTAGACTCAAAGTCGACTATCGGTGTCGAGTTCGCCACTAGATCTATCCAGGTCGACTCCAAGACAATCAAGGCCCAGATCTGGGATACCGCTGGCCAAGAGCGATACCGCGCCATCACTTCCGCTTACTATCGAGGTGCCGTCGGCGCCCTCCTCGTATACGATATCAGCAAGCACCAGACCTACGAGAACGTCACACGATGGCTCAAGGAGTTGCGAGATCATGCCGATGCCAACATTGTTATCATGCTGGTTGGAAACAAGAGCGATTTGCGACACCTGAGAGCAGTTCCCACCGAGGAGGCTAAATCTTTTGCCAGTATGCATTGATCTTGACGATCGACACCAAAGAAGGATCCCTTATTAATTGACCCGTGTGCAGGCGAGAACCACTTGTCCTTTATCGAGACATCCGCCCTCGACGCAAGCAACGTTGAGCTTGCATTCCAGAACATCTTGACTGGTCCGTTATTCTCATCAATGTGCAGACCCTATTTGGTTTTAAAAGCTAAACTTGAACCTAGAAATTTATCGCATTGTTTCCAGCAAGGCCCTTGACAGCGGCGAAGGCGCCCAGGCCACCATAGGCGCAGGCACCAACATTTCACTCAGCAAGCCTGCTGACGACGATGCTGCAAAGGGTGGAAAGTGCTGTTAAATTCCCAGCACGACCGTTTGCAAACGGATATATGGCTTTGGGGGTTTGGGATACCTGGCGTCTCGTTTGTCCCCGAAAATGCTCCTCGCTAAAGGAGAGTGGAGGAGGCGAGGAATCGTGATACGTCTTTTTTGATATCAGAAGGCGCGGTTACTTCGGCTTTCCTTTGTTCTTATTTTTTGTCATGCTGGTTGTTTTGGGGTTGATGCGTCCAACGATCGCTGCGACATGGTCATCTTAACGTAGCTGAATGAATTCTTTATAATGTTCGCCCTGAACTAGACTGCTCTGCACTCCATCCAAGCTAAACGCCACGATCTGTGTACGTATCCACGTCATCCTGATAGGTGGTGGGTGATACGGCGTGAGCTCGAGGATGAACATCGATTTGATTAGTGCATGGCTCGTTCTCAGGGTCTTTGAGTTAGGAGCGGGGCATTATTGTCACATGCAGTTCCCATGACTACACGTTTCACGGTTTGTTTTGTTGAATTCAAGGTCTAGTAATTGCGATTCATCTCTTACTTAGTGATGATATCTCACCTTGGCGTTATCCAAGATACATTCCTTAAATCGAGACTCCAGCTCTATGAGTGGTTCTCGCCGAAAAAAGAACATGTACCACTGCATATCCCCTTGTCTCCCCCCCTGGCCTGGCCTTGTCTTGACTTGACTTTTTGGAGCGGTGTCGCGGCCCCACCTCCTTCAGCGCAGTGGACCCCACTTTCTTATCGCCAGCTCTAGACTCTTATCGAATCCTAGCCGACCAATTTTTTTTCTGAAAATTGCCCGCCGTGTCGCAAAGCCTAGTCCAGTGAAACATCACCAAACCTACGACAGCTTTTTCCTCGACCACCGATACCAAACGCATCGTCGAGATTCGAACAAAATGGCTGCCGTCTACAAGTCTATCTCCAAAAGCAGCACCCCCAAGGCTGAGGCGCCTAGCAATGGCATCAAGAAGAACAAGCAGAGGGTTCTGATCCTCTCTTCCAGAGGTGTCACCTACAGGTAAGGCATCCTGCGACTCTGCCGCCCAGAGCGCATTCCACTAACAATGCGATTCTTATAGACATCGCCATCTTCTGAACGATATTGCGTCGATGCTCCCTCACAGCCGAAAGGATGCCAAGTTCGACTCCAAGACTAAGCTGTACGAACTGAACGAGTTGGCCGAGCTTTACAACTGCAACAACGTTCTTTTCTTCGAGGCGAGAAAGGGAAAGGATCTTTACGTTTGGTTGAGCAAGGTTCCCAATGGTCCCACCATCAAGTTCCATCTCCAGAACTGTAAGAGCCAGAATCGAAACGACGCTTTTGTTCAAACCCTAACATGAAGTAGTGCACACAATGGAGGAACTACACTTCACCGGTAACTGCCTCAAGGGATCGCGACCCGTTCTCTCCTTCGACGACGCTTTCGACAAGCAGCCTCACCTGCGAGTCATCAAGGAGCTTTTCCTCCACACCTTTGGCGTTCCTCAGGGCACCCGAAAGTCGAAGCCTTTCATCGACCACGTTATGGGTTTCAGCTTCGTCGATGGCAAGATCTGGGTCCGCAACTACCAAATCAACGAGGTCGAGGCGACAGTAAAGGAGGGTGAGGAAGAAGAGGAGGAGACCAAGTCCAAGTCCCGATCCGGAAAGCCTGATACCGACATCAACCTGGTCGAGATTGGTCCCCGATTTGTCCTTACACCCATTGTGATCCAGGAGGGATCTTTCGGTGGACCCATCATCTACGAGAACAAGGAGTTTGTGTCACCAAACCAGGTCCGAGCCGATCTTCGAAGGACGAAGGCTTCGCGACACAACGCCCGCGCCGAGCAAGAGGTGGAGAGACGGGTCAGGAAGGGTGACCTTGGATTGCGATCCGTTGGTGGTCAGCGACCGGCTCAGAGTGAGCTGGATACCAAGATGCTGTTCGCCTAGACTATTTGATACCTGTCGATCGATATATTTACTGGCTTGTCCCATTGGGTCTGTAAACACCGGGACGGGGTGTTGGAGTTTTAGGTCATACTGCGCTGCTATTTTCCAAAAGAAAGAATATACTTCCGTTACCGCTAACGAGGCCGTCGTACTGTCCGTTTTATTTTGTCAAGTGCTGTTCGCTACTCTGTGTTTGTAGATCTGACGCCATAGGTAAGTCGCATCATCATTTAACCCGCTCGGGAAAAGATCGGTTATATGTCCTTTGTACGGAGTACGCGATCTGGGGGTCGCGACTGTGTCATGGTTTGTATAACAGCTAGACTATGCCGTCCCCTTTTCCTCCTTCATCTGCAACCTCATCTGGTTCACATGCAGACAAGCATTGCCGTTGAACATAGCCATGAGAGTTATAATTACTCAGAAATTGGTGCCTGAGTGCATCCCTACTATTGTTTCAAGCCCCAACGCTGGGGTGATTGGACAGTAATATCCTTATCATTGACGCTTTAGGTGACTCAACTACGAGATACCTTGAAGCGACGACAGAACCATTCAACATTGCCCGCATCGCACCTTACGTGAAATACCTCACACATCACAGAAAATAACAAGCTTGACCATAAAGTTTGAATACAAACCATAACGTGTACCAAAAACGCTATCCACTCAACAAAATGCAAAGTCTATCAGGTCAGTTTGTCTGTATTTACCCGGGTTGGTTTCATGCTTTGTATCCTAATTATTCTCATAGTGTCCGTCAGAGTGACGACTCTCCTTCTTTGAAAAGACCGTAGCTACGTTGTGTACAGACGAAAACCTCTGTTATCGTCTTTACTCGGAGTAATTATCGACCCAGACTCTGGCTTTTGCATTAGTAGAAATATCCTTTCTCACACCCACACCTCAACCTCTCTCATCAGACGTATGTCACATAAGTCGTCTGCAATCATGACCTCAAAATCGCCAGAACCCCTCCGCCTGACAAGGCTTCCAACGGAGATTCTTCTAGACATCTACCATCAGCTGGACCTGGACGGCGTCTTCAACTTGTGCGCTACTCACAGTACCTTCCACGAGCTCTTCAGCAAGATGAAGACTTCCATCCTACTTCCTGTTCTCGTCCGAGAATTTAGTCCGTTTGATGAACTTCTGCAGGTCTATACCGCCTCAGTCGAGGACCTTGACTGCCGCAGTGGCCTTTATGCTCCGCGTAGAGTTGTATTCAAGCGATTTCTTGGTGATACAGGAACGGTGTTGGCTCCATGTTCCGACCATCGACCTGCTGTGTCAGCGGACGTCGTTGATAGGTTCATCACTCTTAACAAGCCTGGCAAGCCCACCGTACCCCACGCCAATCCTCTCAAGACCGTTGTTTTGACCGAACATGACTTGAAGCCCATCCTAGGCTATTGTTCGCTTGTACAACGATGGCAAGACAGATTTCCCCAGATGAGATGGGTTCACGAGCCCGAAAATTGCCGGTATCTCCGGGAACACGAAGCCAAGAGGTTTCGCAGAGCGTTGTATAGATGGTGGCTTTATGGCTTCTATTTTCACGAAGACTTCCCTCGACCTCGCGTGGGTCTTCCGGAGCCTGGCGTGGACGATGTCAGGTTGAGTCAGCTCCGACTTTACTCCACAAGCGAGTTGGTAGAGCTGATGGACTTGGTCGAAACCATGAAGGATGTTGTCCTGCACTATCTCTGCCCCCGGCTTGACCCTAGCCAAGGCGAAGATGTAAGTAAAATACCTCTAAGTTTCTCGTTCACGCTGACATACTTCCAGGAGGGTTGTGACTCCTATTTGCATGATGTCGTGGACCGACCCGAATCTCTCGCAAGAGGTTGGCGTGATCAGAGTCGATGGGGTCGCATCATCAAGACATATTGCAAGTTCGGCCCTAAGGAGCTTATGCATTTGTTTGAAAACATTTACAGCTATCCTCGACAACGCCTCATTACGGAAGCTCGCTCTCTCCAGCCGAACCTCACCTTTGACCAAGAATCCATCTCAGTGTCTACTCAATGTGTTCTCGATGAGCGGCAGTGGTCGCTGAACATGCCTACCCTACCTCTAGATGGACTAGGAGGTGTGATTGACTGGGACGACGAGCGGGATGTAGAACGTGCCAAGTTTGGAGGAGATGCTAGCTTGGATGGGTCATTGCCAGGAGGAGCACGAATGCTCCGGTCTTCGTCCCATTACTCGCCTCGGGGAGATGATGGGTCCCATTTGGAGGATGTGAATAGGCAGTCTTGGGTTGAAGGGAGGTACATGATATCGTTCGCGTAAGCCTCGTTGTTGTATAGATAGATGTGCCATCGTTTGCCAAGGTGCAAGGCCAGAGACATGAATTAGTACAAGTTACTGGAGGGACCGGATTGAGAATTGTACATCCACTGAAATGTCCATAGCACGCGAGGAAGACATTTAGAACTATAATAGATGTGAAGTGGCTGCTTTGATACTGAAGACACGGCTCTCATACTCGCTGTGGTGCTCAGCTAGGGGGCCCGGCGTAACGGATCACTCTCAAACGACTACAAACAAGCTCAGGATTCAAGCCACGGGCAGTGAATCATCGAGGAGTTACTCCGTACAAGGAAGGCAAACACTTTTCTATTATAAAACTGTTTGCGGCCAATATCCGAGCACCTCCACTAGGTCGTCAATAGCAGAGCAGGAGCCCCCACCAACCTTCCATAAACCAGGGCAGCGTAGCTCTTTAGGGAGTCCAGTGGCAGATAGCGCCTGAAAAACAAGCCCAGCCCAGTGGAGGGCCGCCCGCGCCAAATTCGAACCTCCACCACTGAGCCTCAACTCCTTCGATTCTCATTCACCCTCCTAATCTCAACTATATTGTACCATCGCGACTCACCCACGCGCGCGCATCCACTTCCACCACGCAAACTCGACTATATCGTTCGATTTTCGAGCTGTAGATAACAGCTCACAACTCAGGAAGCATATTCTGCTGCCCGCTCTGGGCCCGTCCTGACTGTTGCGATCGCGACACCTTTAGCAGGGGTAAGTGATGTGTTTTGTTTAGTAAGGCCTGGCATCACCAAGTTTGGCATTGTTTTAAGCGCTCTTATTGCAGTCAGGGCAGAACCCTTTTACAAGTACTTTGCATGTTTGCTTGCTTGTTTGCGATTCACAAATGGCTTATGCGCCGTTGCAAGAATATAACTACCAGCTTCAAAAAAGTGGTGGCTCATACAGCTCGTTTCACTGATACACTTTGCTTTGTTCATTCCTTGCGTTTTGTGTTTCTTGAGTCTCTACTACACTCACAAGGTCTCTGGATAGTCATGAGCCATACCTCTAACATCTGAGTAGGCGAATCTTTTGAGCCGTTACAAAGCTGACCGCTAGCTTTGACTATCTCGACCACAATCACAACTCCTGGGGTCGGCGGACCTTCAGTGAGGATACTGCTCATTGACTGCCATGGAAACGAATGCTGCAGACGTTGTCGACCATCCTATGAAGGATTTGGATGCTTCAAACGGTTTCCAGCAGACAAGCAACACGAGCTTAGACGATAATGATGACACAGCGTCTGAAGACCCTTATGAGGCGGACGATGATCCAGAACCTCAAGACCTCGCTTTTGATCAGATGAGACGAAGAGGTCTCTTACCAACTGGTTGTTGTTACGATGATCGAATGAAGTTGCATATGAACGCTGACTTTTCCCCAAACACACATCACCCGGAGGATCCACGTCGTATTCACGAGATTTTCAAGGCTTTCAAGAAAGTAGGCCTTGTGTATACCGGTCCTGAAGCGGAGTTGCCCAGAATAATGAGGGAATGTCCTACGCGATATATGTGGCGCATACCTGCTCGTGCTGCCACGCGAGAGGAGATCTGTCTGGCTCATTCTCCTGATCATCTGAGATGGGTCGAAAAGCTGGACACGATAAGCGCGGCCGAGCTTCGAGAGCTGACAAGGCGATATGACCAAGGTCGAGAGTCTCTTTACGTCGGTAGTATGTCGTATCAGGCCGCTCTTCTTTCCGCCGGAGGCGCCATAGAAACTTGCAAAAACGTGGTTACTGGCCAAGTCAAGAACGCATTCGCTGTAATCCGGCCACCTGGACATCACGCCGAGTTCGATGCGCCAATGGGCTTCTGCTTCTTCAACAATGTGCCTGTAGCAGTTAGGGTATGCCAACAAGACTACCCGGAGACCTGCCGTAAAGTACTCATCCTCGATTGGGACGTTCATCACGGCAACGGAGTGCAAAATATTTTCTATCACGACCCTAATGTTCTATACATCTCGATTCACGTCTATCAGGATGGCATTTTCTATCCTGGAAAACCCCCTAACCCTATGACTCCTGATGGTGGCATTGACAACTGCGGAAGTGGCGCTGGCCTTGGGAAAAACATCAACATTGGATGGCACGATCAAGGCATGGGGGACGGAGAGTACATGGCGGCCTTTCAGAAGATTATCATGCCCATTGCGAAAGAGTTCAATCCAGATCTCGTGGTTATTTCTGCGGGATTTGATGCTGCTGATGGCGATGAGCTCGGTGGCTGCTTTGTCTCTCCAAGTTGCTATGCCCATATGACTCACATGCTGATGTCCTTGGCAGATGGCAAGGTCGCGGTGTGTCTGGAAGGTGGTTACAACCTCAAGGCCATTTCAGTGTCCGCTGTGGCAGTTGCAAAGACGCTGATGGGGGAGCCACCACCAAAGATGGAGCTGCCAAAGATCAATAAGGAAGCCGCGCGTATCCTCGCCAAGGTTCAATCTTATCAGGCGCCATATTGGGAGTGTATGAGGCCAGGGGTAGTTAACATCTCTGAGGTTCAGTCTCTCAACTCTGACCGCCTGCATGATGTGATCAGAAACGCTCAGAGGCAAGTGCTACAATCGAAGCATAACATGATACCCCTTTATATTCAGCGAGAGCGTCTGTACAAATCATACGAGAACCAGGTATTAGTGACACCAGGTCTTCAAGATGCGAAGAAAGTCCTCGTCATTATCCACGATCCGTGAGTCATGAACCGCCTATGATTTAAGTCTGGTTTATACTTACTCACGTCTTTTAGTCCCCAACTTCTTGCGCAAGCAGATGTGATAGATACAACGCTTGATTCACATAATGCTTGGGTTGTGAGTGAATATAGAGCACCAATGATGATAAGCCAAGCTAATTGTGATAGGTCGATGGCGTTACCGACTACATTGACTGGGCAGTCGATCAGAAGTTCGGTGTAATGGACATCAATATCCCCGCCTATATAACACATGAGGAGGTATGTACACACCCTCGATGATATCAACGTGTTATTGACCTCTTGCTTAGGACTCGGATGCTTACATTCCTGGCTTCAAGGAAAAGGAGCTTACCGATCAAATCCAAACCTTGGTGTGTTACCTATGGGACAATTACCTCCAGCTGTACAATGCCGACGACATTTTCATCATGGGCGTAGGGAATGCCTACCTTGGCGTCAAGGTATTGCTCATCAACAGGGGTAAGTTGCACAGTATATCGCAAAGAGACCTCGCTCTAACATAAGACAGATTGCAAGTCACGAATCTCAGGCGTAGTTAACTTTGCAAATGGTACGCTCAGGCCGATAAAGTCAGACACTGATACAGACCTCTCGTCATGGTATAAAGAGAACTCGCGGGTCTATATCGCGGGAGACCATGCGTGCTGGGGTGACGCCAGTTTAACGAAGAAAGTTCACAAGCGACGCTTCGGAACCGTCGTGCGCAGCCCTATGTTCGGTCTAAACAAGATGATGGCACACCATGCCAAAGAAGCAAGGGAATGGATATTGGAGAGAATTCAGGAGGTATCGGATGCAGACATGACGGACGAGGAAAAGTAATGAGCTGAACATTAGTGGATGTTTGCTTTACACTCCCCTTTCATAGATAGCATATTGTTACTCCAGCAGGTCTTGGTCAGCAGCGGTGCTGGAGATAGAGTTTTCATGCGTTATATACCTCTAGGTAGCACTTTTTGCGCCAAATATCGGTTGTTGCTTCTAGATACGACCGTCTTAATTTCTTCAAGATTACCTTACGGTGAGCTCTGGTAAGTAAGACCTATGAGAGCAGATATACGTATAACCATATCCTTTCCAAGGGATTGATGTACAGTGTGTAGCGCCACATGCACTGTCCTTATCTGTAATCGGATCTACCCCCGGAAGTCGGGATGCGAAATCTCCGACCTCCCTGTTCGTAACTGGACTTTTGGGCGCTGTTCAACTTGCGACTTGCAAGAACGCGTGCTTGCGCTTTGGTGAAAGCACAGCGCACTACACCAGTCTTTACACAACACTTTCTACGAACATATTTCTTGCTGTGGAGAGGCAGCTATGGACCGTGATCGAGGCCGAAGGTAAGTCACAAGGCATTCTTTTTATTCCGTCCGTCGTCTTCGCACATCATCAACACCATCAACCCCTTCGCTTTGCGACATCACCTGGTATCTTCAGCATTTAGCTTTTGGACTATTAAACACCGTTACTCGAATCTACTCTATCTGGACCGACACCGCTCGATCTTCGACGTCGCATCATATCGCTGCATACCCATACCTGGACTGGAAAGAAGCACGACCAAACCAAAGTCTTTCGCACGACCGGCTGAAGTACGACGGATGGGCAGGGCTCCGGGTCGCATGCAACTGTAGAAGAGTTGGGAACATGAACAGCCGCCATGCGAGCTTTACGAGATCGCGATTCGAACATCAGTACTTCGTCGAGTCACAGCTTGGAAAAGCACCTGTGGAAAGCAAGCAAATAAGCCTGATTCGTGCCAAGGACTCAGAATGTTTGTCTGGCCATGGTCTCTCCCGCCATAGAGTATCTCGTGTTGTGTTCCTATCATTGAAGCTATTGACAATGTTGGAAACACAATAAGGAAGCTCGGGCTATTTGGAGTCGAATCATCGCGCTGGATTTCGGCATCTTATTTCACCAACAATATGCCAAGTTGCATACACCTATCAGAGAGAGAATAAACGTCATTGCCGCAGAATCAAAAGAGATGTGGCATGTCTTTGAAGCGGACTAGACTTTGCTGGCCTATTCGAACAGGAACCCGAAAGAAGAGCCTTTGGAGAATAATCGCAGGAATATCGCCACACAGCTATCGCTATCGACTCCGCTGGGCTGTCGACTAAGCCCACATTCATGGATTCACCTGGAAACTAGGACGACGATACAACAACTCAGGGATAAGCATACCATCGAATGAGCCATGCTTTTGTTCTTTTGGTCGCTTTTCCCCCTTTGCCACCACGACGTTTTCATATTTCACATCTACACTCACTCGTATATTCGAGCGCAATTACTAACTATCACAGGTTTGACGATGGGGAAGTCGTTAGATACGGCGCTGGAGAGTCATGGAGACCTACTCCCCGAGATCGATCACCTAGACGAGTCAGGAGCCCAGTCAGAGATCGACCAAGGAGTCCAAGACCTAGAAGTCCACGTCCCCGGAGTCCAATCCCTGCTGGATCCGATAGCTACGTTCCCGGGAGATACCCACCACGTCGTAGGTCGAGAAGTGGAGGGGATAGATACCGCCGAGAGCGATCGAGAGAGCGAGAAAGTCCACGCCGACAACGTAGTAGGTCCATGAGGCGGCCATCTCCTCCTCGACGTAGTTTGTCTCGGAGGGGCTCACCTCCCCGTGGGGATAGGTACGAACGTCCTCGGTCTCCTGCTCCCGTTAGAGATTGGGAACGTGATCGTGAAAGAGTCAGAGACCGAGAATGGGACCGTGATCGAGTACGCGATAGGGGGCGCGACTTCGAGCGGCGTGATGATAGGTAAGTTCTCCTCGCCTGCACTCGCGGCTTGGAACTAACTGACAAAAGACGGCGATCTAGGTCTCCTTTTGGAGTGATTCGTCGTGACAGAACCCCTCCCGTGAGGTCGCCTGTAACAGTGCCTCGAGGTGGCTCATACAGACCTCGTTCACGGTCTATGAGCCGACGTGGAAACGACAGATACCAGTCATATAGGCGTGTTAGCCCCCCTAGAGAATCTGGAATCTCGTCAGCAATCACTTCTCAATCAGCGTCAGGAAGATCTTCACCTCGACCAAGTCCCTTGAGAGTGCGTTCACCACTTCCGTCACGGGAGGTGTCTCCTCATCACCATGCTATGTCCGGCATTGCACCACCCAGAGAGGTTCCAAGGCCTGGCCACTACGACCCGATGGCATCTGCTCCATCTCGATCACCACCACGAGGCCCTGCGGCGTTGAGGGCACCTCCAACTGGCCCTGCAGCAAATAGGAATTCTGCAGCCCCAGTGGCATCGCCGGCACCGATCCCACCTGTCCGAATGCAAACACCTACTGCTCCTCCCCAGCGCTCAGGTACCACAAGCCCGACTATTCCACCGGCCGGCCCGCGAGGTTATGTACCTCCGGCCAGAGGTGGATTTGCACCGCGAGGAGGAAGGGGAGGGTGGAATCAAGCACCACCGAGACACATGCCTGGACCTTCTCCCACCCCTCCAACACTCAACGGACCGTCTTCCATCCCTACTGGCCCACGAGCGACTCCGTCAAATATCCCTTCAAACCCGACACCAACGCAGTCTCGACCGTTCAATCCTCCGACTGGACCATCAGCTCAACATGCCGGTGGTGCACGACAAACTTTGGCTCAGTCTATGCTTGCAACATTGCCTCCTATCATCCCCGGTGGTAAGATTGATCCATCGATGCCACCCATTGCCATTGGTGTTACCCGAGAGTTGGAGCCACATTACCGCAAACTGAAGGATGAAGAGGAAAAGTTACGAGATGAGCTCCACGCAAAGCAGGAGCGGCTGCGCAAGAGTTTATACACGTGGAATCGACTTGAGCGTGACTCGCGAGCATGGGAGATGCGCAGTGACTTGAGTGAGAAGAGCATGAAGAACTTGGCAGGTGAAGGCATGGGGGGCGCTGCATTCTAACGAGTGTGTTATTCTGGGACAGTGTTCACGGTTAATTTGTATTGGCGCTGGGGCTGCTCTGTGCTCAGCACAAATTCATTATTCGTCCTTGGTGTGGACACCAAGTGCGTCGCTTTCGATCGAGTTCGGGGCGTTAAGCGTCACTTTCATGTCGGTTATTATGAGAGACATCAGGGTTAGTACCTTGTGATGTCGGTAGTGCTGTATGATGTCTTGTATGACAGGTCTATAGGTAGTAAATTCGATGAAACTCACTGTATGTATGACTAGTTCCTCTTCGTTACGAACACATGCGTTCTTATCGTACAAATTCCCCAGGTCTTATTGTAGTATCGCAACAGGTGCTATGATGTCACTCATAGTATCTACTGTAACAGCCAAGGTTATACTGCCATAAGCAGGCTTGGCTAATGGTCAAGAAAATTCAGGCTTCGAAACCAGAGACTTGGAAACTCACTACGGTGTATCGATTCTCCTGGGGTCTTTACTTGGGATGGTTATGACATGCTTCTTTCTTCCTGGGTTGATCCTCAAATATACCGGTTTGACGTGATTATACTTTATAGGCTACTCACCACTCACAGCAACAAACATTGACTACTCTACATTACATGTGATGAGCAGCATTTATCATCTAGACTGCAGTCTCATTTCCTCTTTTTGGTCTCTGTACAACTCCTCCAATCTTCTCAAGCCCGACCAAGTACACATTGGGCGACATACACAGTAAATATCATATCTCACACGGCCCAACCAGCAAAGTTATCACCGAGTCCACAAGAGAGAAACAACATGTTTGAATTTTCCCAACTGTCCACACAGTTATATCTATGCGAAAATCGAGTCACTAACTGATTTTCCCTCGGTGAAGTATATGAAAGTACAATCATAGACCGCAGGGCGTTGGTATTATGTGAGGGCAAGCTTTCAAATTATTGTCCCTTTTGACTAGCAGCTGTCTCTGTCGAGGGGGACAATGCCTGTTCTTGTGTGCTTCACCATGGTATCTACATGGTTTTGTAGAGACAATTCCACGTTTACAAATTAGGCTGAGATATTACAAGGCGCCACGAATTAATGGAATTGTGATCATGGCTGCTGGTGAATAATTGGTATCATCGCCAAACAAAAACTGCATCATCCTCGTCTTCGTGGTCGCCGTCCCACTCGTCGTCTGACTCAGCAAGATCATTATCCATAAAGTCTTCCATACCGTATTGGAGTTCAGTCGGTTTCTGGTTATCGAAAACAATAGAAACAGTAGTGCAGCGTCCCTGAAAGACCGGCTTGGCGGGCTTCTCGGCAGAGCCTTCTCCTTCAGCCTTGTCTGCACTCTGGCTAGACTTAGGGCTAAGATCTTGTTCATCTTCTGAGTCAATATCGAATTCGTTGTCGTCTGTCTCAGGCTCTGCGTATGTTGGCCGGCCATGTGAGCTGCGGAGCCCCTTGGAGTGTGAGTTAGTGCTGTGTTTAGAATCGGAATCTGATTCATGTGCCGCTAGGCGGCTGCTCCGCCGAGACGGCCCATCAGAAAGGCGCTTTGGTTTCTTCTTCTCCTCCAGTACTAGAGGCAACTCCTCATCTTTCGTTTGGCGTAGCGAGTAGTTTCTTTGCGGTGGTTCGAAGGGGCGAAGAAAGACTCTATCCAGTCTACGCCGCCACTCGTGGCGCATATTAGCACGGGTCTTCCAGGGTATGTCGAGCATGGTCTTGAGTGCAAGGTGACGGAGGTTTGGTAGAGACCCGGCACTATCTATAAGAGACTGAATGAACATCTCGGCTGTCTCAACGGTCCAATGTCGGATGTGTTCAAAATCAAGGACTCGAAGGCTTGATGGCCACTTAGGTTTTTGATGGGGTAGCAAGACTTGGTCGTACAAAGGGTCCGCGTCGTTGTTGAGCGTAGACCTGGAATCATGATGGTGAAAGTATGAGAGGTTCATGTACAGCTCCTCCAGTTTAGGACAGGCATCTGCTAAAGCCGTCAAAAAGACCAAGTCTAGAGACTGGTTGTGTAACAAATTCAGGCTGCGTAGGTGTCTGCCATGGCCGTGCAGGAATGGCACGAATTCCTCAGACTTGACTTCCCAGCAGTTGATCAAAGAGAGCTGGGTAAGATCTTTTGGTAACAGAGGAAGCAGCCGATCATCCATAACAGTTGAAGACTCGAACACGAGATGCTGGAGCGATTTCAATTGCGATATCGCGCGAGCAATTGACTCAATGAAAATTCCGTCTTGGCTGTGCAAAAACAGCTCTCGTTCCTCGTCACGACCCTTCACGCCCAGCTTGTAAAGCGACGGCACTTGAAGATTGGTAAAGCTCAGCTTAGTGAGATGTGCAAACGAAGGCTCTTGGTGTATACGGGCAATGTCATTGATTGTGGCCACAGGCCCTCCCAATAGGCTTCCACTCCATTCCCAGCTCTTTAGGGTAGTGCAGAAATCCTTTTCCTCGACATGTATTGGGTCGGGCTGTTCAGAACTTGGCCTCAAGGCGTGGAATATTTCTTCGCTGTATTGCCACCTCACAGTGTGATCCAGTTGCCTGTAAGGCGGCTGAGTGGACTGTGCAAAGAGGATGACTTCTTTTAGACGTGGTAGCACATGGAGTATCTTGGGCAATAGCGTCTGGGGCAGGACATGAACATCTACATACAGATTCTCAACTTTTGCGCGATAGTTGAATTGAGTTTCAGAAGGTGGACGGTCCAGCAACGCTGCGAACCGCTTGGCTTTTCCCGTAGTGATAAGATGTGGGGAGCGGTAGATGGCTGTCAAAGCAGCCTCTGACAAGGCTTTGCATGTCGTAGCAGCAAGTATCAACCAGTTTACATCGAGTTCATCACGGCCTGCCATGCCTGCGTAGTAGAAGATGTCGGTCCAGGCGCCATATGGCACTTGAGGATCGGTCCAGTTCGGAATAACACCTTGGGGTATTGGCTCGACTTCAGAAGATACCCGGCGCTTCTTCAAAGACCTTCTCTTCTTCTGTGGCGACTTCGGCCGTTTTCTTGTTTGTTTTCGTGGAGCCGATGTTTCGTCTGGTGCAGCAACTGAGGCACTGGGCTCAGCACCAGCCTGAGACAGGGCAGCCTGCCGGACACTTCGACGGCCACCAGTCCGTACGGAAAAGTCTTCTACTGAACCTTTCTGCCTGGTTCGACGCGATCGTGGTTCGGACAAAGCCTCTCCGTCATGCTCCCCTTCGCTCTCGACGTCTACGTCATCGGATTGGTGCAGGCTGCTCAAGGCAGAGTCGGAATCTTCATGTTCGGAAGACGATTCATTGTAGTGTATATTATCCTTTTGCGACCGCCTAGGGCGTGTTGATCGAGGTGTCGGATGTGTGTCGGAGGATTGGGTTGGGTTGCGCCGGGTGGAAGCATCAGGAATGGTTCGACGGCCGGTAGCTCGAGTGCGAACCATTTTGGGGTGTCTAATACAGGAAATGACATTAGTGACATTCTCCATGTAATCTATAATCTATATACTGAAGGCGATAACTTGAAAGATACTGGGGTCTGACTGCTGTGTGCTGGCGCAAGAACGAACTGGTCGCACCTTTGGCAGGATTGGGTTTTGTCTATGGGCTCTCCCCTCAAGACGGTGAGCAATTGCCGGGTCGAAGCACAATAAGGACACCAGAAAAGAGGCTCCAAAAAGCAAGAAGGACAGTGGATGGGGTTTTATTGGGTTGGGCCGTGTCTTGAAGTTGTAGACCAATGTAGAACAAATAAGTTGGCGTGAAGATGATGTAGTGGTAAGAGAGTTGGAGGGGCACGATCAACCTGGTTCCTTAGAGGAGATGCAGCCTTGCGTTAGTTCACTGTAGAGTGGGTCTGTTTGTGAGGTGTAGCTGCCTTGGGCCAATCAAAGAGGGACCCATAGTAAGACGTGGCAAGGCTACGGATATGGACTCGAGAAACAGCTCAAAGGGCATTGTTAGAGGGCAATATGTCAATGAAAGAGTGTGACCAAAAAGTTATGATAGCACTATGGGGACGTCTCGGTAGGTTTCCTGGATCCGTTCATAGTATGTTGGTCGGATTTATCTTGTCATGGCTGAAGAATTTGGTGTTCAACTCACAACCAACACTTTCTGTACTCCTGCCTGCAAGATTACCTCGGGACGGCATGCATAATATGAGAGAGCAAACATTTGATTTTCGTGAAGTACCTACTGGCTCCGAAGAGAGATACAAGGCGGATACCAGATAATAAAGAGTATAGCAGCTCAAATAAAGAAGATATGGCGTTGGCAACAAGCCATGATGAGGCTCCCGTGTCATGATGAACCAGGTTGAAGTCGCGAAGAGACGAAGTCAATTGGATGCATTTGACGGTCGAGTCGAGAACTAGAACCAACTTAGTCTAAAGGGGCACAGCATCCCCCGCGTGCATGCATAATAATTTCCAGCGGGCATCTCAGTTCGGGTTTATATGAGGCAGAGCCTCTAATTCGCTGCTCTGAGAAGAGTCTGTGGAGTGAGCTCGGATTCTTGTCCCCGCCCCGCTACATTATTGCGTCTGAATGGCCTGCGTTTCGCGACTTCCCAGTGGAGGCTTCCCAGGCTTATTAGGCTTGCCAGTCTTCAAGGCGCTAGGCTCTAGGGGGAGTCGCGATAGAACCTCCAGGGCTGGTCCTTCACCTACCACTGGCACGCGTCTTGTGTCTTGTGCCTTGTTCTTTTTTTTTTCATTTCTTTGCCGCGCTCGCTCACTCAGCAAAAAGCGCCCCTACTAGGCTCGTTCTCATGAGGACTACCTATCTATCCGTACATTCTCATCCTATTGTTCACACTCTCCAATGCGATAGAACGGACTGGGTTGAGGACGCGACACATACAGACAAGAGCCAGGGATACCTACGGATACACAGTAGCAGCTCCAGTTCCAGCTCCAGTTTCAGTGACAGCCACAGGCAAACAGCGCTGAAGTGACGGGGGCTCTCTCTCTGTCTCTCTATTGTCATCACACGCGACCGGGTTCTCGCATCTCCTCCTTAACTCATTATTTACATCCACAGCCAAAAGCAAGAGCACAACCACCACCAGACTCGAGTCCAGTCATCAACAATACCCATTGTCTTTGTTATTCAAAGACTCTCTTTCTTATCGTTATTGCACTTCTTTATCCTAATTTTGGTTCTTTTTCTCTTTCTCTTTTCACTTTCCTCTTCCAGTCCGATTTCTGCATTTCTGTGGCGTCGCCTGCTTTCTCGCATTTGCCTCTATCCGTCTGTTCTTTGACTTGGCTCTCTCTGTCTCTCCCGTCTCTATCGTCATTTTCCTGCCCTGACAAACACCTCTTACCAGTTTGCATGACGACAACAAACTGCGACTATAATGAGCGTCAAAGCCATCAACTACTGAAATAATTTATCGCTTCTTTGCTGCAGTCACTACAACAGCATACAACTGCGCTTCATGCTGCATTCTCACTCGCTGGCCCATACCGCAACAGCAACAGCAACAATAGCCCTTGTTGCCTTTTGCAAACAGTTCCATCATAGAGACTCGCCCTCATCGCCCGGCTCAACACATCGTCTCTCACCTGTCGCATGGTCTTTCTTTCCCTTTCCTCCGCCATGACTCAAAAGAAGACATATTCAAGGACTGTTCCTTTCACTCAGCAAAACTGGCAAGCTGGACACAACGCAAAAAGTATGGGTGGGAGTTTCTCTACACCCAAGAGTCAGGATGACGGCGGCCCTCCACAAAAGCGTCAAAAAACGTCGACTTCCGATCCTGTCAAACACCTCTCAACCCTGGATTCAGAAAAGCGCTCCACTCTTCGCATTGATGTTCATAAGCTCTTTCACAAAGACACCAAAAAAACCCGGTCTCTTCAAGCTCCTCCTCCAACCGAAGGTGTCCTCAACACCAAGGGCAAATGCCAAATCACGGTTTCTGATGTGAGCAAGGGTTTCACTCACATTCTCTATCGCAGTAGTCAAGCCTGCGACATCCTCACACACAAAAACCCAGCTGGCCCTCATCGAATCTCATACATCAAACTGCCTAAACCGTTTCTTATTCCCGAAGAAACTATTCTGATCAATAGGCAAGATGATGAGGCTCATGACTTCTCAACTTCGTACAAACTTGATGTTGATTTTGAGTCGATCAACGATGGCACATGGCCACCACTCGATGCCAATGAGCTGGGGTTCTCCGCAGGCCAGCAATCCCTGCTTCCGGAAACCAGCAAGCAGAAATGGATTTTGCACAGCGAGTTTGCCCAAGTGTACGCCAGGAGTAAAAATCCTGTCAAGCTCACAACCGGATTTCATCCACAACGACCCGAACGGTCAACGGATTATGTCATGGATGTAGATTTACGCTGGGCGACGAGTTTGCGATCTATTGATAATACCGCCAAAAACTGCATCATTGCTTTCGATCCAGAGGCCGAGTTTTACACAAGCGGGCAACTTGAACCCATCCCGGACGACCTACTTGAGAGTACCAGTTCATCTGATGGTGAGAATGGTGTTGATGGAGAGAATGGTGCTGATGGAGTCGAAGCTATGAGCGATACGAATGCAGTCAACGGAATTGACGAAATCGGCGGCATTAATGGCATCGATGAGCATGACGTGGTCGGAGTGCAAGGCATCAATGGAACCAACGATGACCATAATATGGATGGTATAAACGACACTAAACAAATCGACAAAGACGATGACATGGCCGGTATAAACGACGTCAATGGGACCGATAACAAGAAGGACCATGGCACGGCTGACGCAAATGGCATCAACGGGATGGACAAGGACCATGGCATGGCTGACGCAAATGGCATCAACGGGATGGACAATGATCATGAAATGGCTGACATAAATGATTTCGATGGGATCGACGACGACAAGGTCGATGACAAGGTCCTCGACAAAGTCCTTGACATTATCAATGCAAATGGCATCAATGGTGTTGCGCATGATGCCAACAGTGTCAATGGTATTCAAGAGGCCAATGGCGTGAACGAGCGTGTTGGCGAGGAGGATTCGTTGCATGACGACTCACATGACCATTCACATGAACTTGAGGAGGAATTGGAAGGTGACCAGACTCCTAACCGCGCCTTACGAAAGAGGACCAATAATAAGCAATATAACCTCAAAGTATTGACTGCGCAAGCTCATGGGAAAGAGCGCAAGCCTCGAGTGAGGTCTGGGCACCTCGCACAGGTCGAAGGTCGCGTTACCTATTTGCCACCAGTCGATGAGCCAGTGTACCTTGACTCTTGGCAGTGCTTTACTTGCGGGTGCCTCCATGATTCGTTGGCGCTGCTGCGAGCTCATCTAAAGGAATACCATCCAAACTACGACTATGCACTGGAAACGACGAGTCAAGGGCCGTTATTTCGTGTTACTCGGATTTCTGGCTCTGCTGGCTCACCAACACAGACGTTGCAACTCGGAAAACCGACAGAATCGTTCGGTCTGCAAGATTACGTTGACGGTAAAAATTCCTGGACAGCTTCGCGTATCGGCCCAGATCATATCGAGGGGCCTGTAAGATGCCCACCAAAGCCCAGCACTGCAAGGCAACTTTTCGACAAGCCTGCCAAGAAGCCTTCACAGCCCACGCCACTGTCCAAACCAGTGGCGTTACGACCAAAGAAGAAGAGCGTCATCATTCCAGACTCAATACAGCCTCTGTTCGACCCAATCAGCAAGGCGCGCCTCAAGCCAGGCGAGGAACTACCAAAATCTGCAGTGGATAGCTCATGGTTGATCCAGAAGCATCGCGAAGACATTGGCGAATTCTCTGACGTATCGGCTGAAGAAAAGGAGTACATCCGCAGGTGGGACGCGTTTATTCTCCAGGAGAGTGTCACCGCTGGAGCATACTTTAGACGGGCTTGGCTCAAGTTTGTCAGAGAAAACGCGTTGTGGCTAGTAAGTGCCAGTCATCGAATGAACGAGTACAGCAAGCACCTGTGTGTTCTGATGGTGCGGGATGTTCTCGATGACCAGAGCATCGAAAATGCTGGAAAGTTGATTGACGAAGCAAGAGCCACGTTAAAGGTTGGCGGCGGCAACGACCGGACGAATAGTCCAGAGACGGGCGATGCTTCATTGAAGCAGTCACCTCGCGCTTCACAAATCGTAAAGGGCGCAAACGGGTGTACGATATGCCAACTTCCCGTCCTTGGACCTTCTTTACTGGTCTGTTCCAACAAGGTAATGTATATGCTGTTTGTATGCCGAACTGTCAGCTAACAGACCTTGTAGAAATGCCCTAGTCGGCTCTACCATGCGGGCTGCGTTGAAGAGTCAGCAGTTGTGCCAGTGACTCGTCCCAGGTGGTGTTGCAACGAGTGCAGCAAAACTGAAGGATCCACCTAGAACGCGGTGTCCCCATTTTTGCTGAATGTCCCAAGTAAACGCAATACACGCAGTAATACTGTGTTGCAGAACGCAAAAGCACCTCCTTTGGTGACCACGCGTCAAGCGTTGAGAAAAAGACCCAAGAACACTTACACTACAGGTGCAGGGTCTATTGAAAAGACTGGTTCAGGCGAACCATCAGCTAAGAGACGGAGAGGTAGACCCCGAGAAGCTAAGACTGAGCGGCAGTATCTTGAAGAAGGTGGGATGATGGCCTCAAGAAGGTGAAAAGTAGCGACCACAAGTCTTTTTTTCCTGTGGTGGACTGCAACAAAGCCTGGCGACATTTTAAGCGTAAAAATGGCAGCTGTTTTTTTCCATACTCGTTTTGGGCGTTTATTGGGAATGGATATTGATGAGAAAGGAATCATGCCAGGAGTCGGTTGCAAAGTTAGAGGAGAATTATCGACGGGGCGATGGGAAGTTTCAGGGTTTTTTATCGACTCATTAAGTTGGAGCAACTTATGACTCAGTGGTTTTGTACTATATCACTATATCACTATATTACCTATATTCTGTTGTTCGTGTGTGTTGGGCAGGTGAATAGAGTGGCTTGTGCCTGTACTGAATGGGCCAAAGAAGACTTCTTGATTACGCGGCTCTTCAGAAGCATATCGAGAAGAGAAACTCCATGTCCTGCATTACCACACCATAGAGGGTCAAGTTAGGTAATGGAGTAATTCTACGCAGTCCGTAAATAGGCGACCGTGTGGTTCAGACTGTTCAGTTGCATTGCAGCGTTTTGCCGCTATGGGTACACATATGCGCATTTGATAAGACTGACTTCAGCACCCAACATGCAGGCAGGCAGAGTTTTATGAGTCTCAATAAGATGAGCCATAGTCGCTGATTGCTATAGTGATTGACATGTACCACATGATATGGGCGTTGTTGCTTGAATTTTCAAAGCAATGAAATTATTGGCGTATTCTGATGGTGTCGCCATTGAGGGGGCATGTAAGCAATACCGCATGTATCGATTATCATGCTGTGTACTTGAAACATCTATGAAGCTGACTCTGTAATTCATACCATATATATGGTTGAATAAAGAGTGTGCTTGAACCTTGTTACCTGGTGTTACAGCTGTTGTAGTTAGATTGACTCCAGGTAAGCGCATAGGCAAGTTTGTGATAACTTGTGGGAATTAGTTGGTTTAGGCTTGGTCATTCTGTAGATGGTGACTGTTCTAGACTGTTGACTCGAATGGATAGACACTAATATGATTCCGGTTAATGCGCCGTCGATGTGTTAGTGAGTCACGAAGCACGACACGAGAAAAGGTGGGAAGTGATCACAAAGCATATGAATATTTGGTAAGCGGGGACTCGTACAATGATATGAAAAGAGATCAGAGGATCGCAATGGCCATCACATATAGCAGTTGGATGAATTATCGGTCCTTAGGCATTGTTGCATCCTCTAGATCATGATATATTGGTATGTTGAGAATTACGAGTATAGTATTGAGAATCAACAACCAACAGTAAGATGAGAGGCGTGGCTCTCTTGATTCTTAGATATTGCTTGAATGGTGTTGCTACACTCAACGGGCAATACAATATTGATGTTCATCACGTACTCTGCCGATATTTATTTCCGCGGCAGAGGGGATACTCAGAAATATATGTGACCTCTTGAAACTAGAGGCATGTGGTGGAGACCGAATATTCCTGATGTAGAACTTGAGCGATGCATATCGGTTGTGCTGGACTCTTGATTAAATGGTACAGACAACTACAAAATGCTTCTATGATCTTTTCAAAAGCTTCACTGTTTGGGAGTTGCAGTAGTGTCAGTAAGCACTTTATCATATGCATACGAAAGCCTTTCAGTTGGGCACACTTATATGCAGGGTCAACTGTAGAGCCTACCAGGGGACTTGTGGCCAGAAGTATAATTTCGAACAACAACTTATCGTCCATGTATGCAAAGTCGTGTGCACATGCTGCGATACGGCCATTCCGGGTTCTTATGTAGCGCTGGAAACGATTGGTGGGGGAATGATGCCTCTAGCATGACTCAACCAGGATTGTTGTT
This sequence comes from Fusarium sp. PT, assembly GCA_021020635.1. Classification (NCBI taxonomy): domain Eukaryota; kingdom Fungi; phylum Ascomycota; class Sordariomycetes; order Hypocreales; family Nectriaceae; genus Fusarium; species Fusarium sp. PT. Next base: position 3,306,852 of record JAHMRZ010000002.1, on the reverse strand, counting down.
CATGCGTCATAGTATAAATAAAATGCATTAAAATCCACACCAACACTATTCTAACTTCTTTTATTAAATGTTCTTACGCATCAAAGCATCGATTGATTGGGTTTAGTCTCCATCATGGCTACCTCGACATAAGCACTCTGTTAGCTGTGGTCTTGATCATGCCTGTATTAGGGAGGAGTACGGAAGCATAATATGAGAAAGAATAAGCATTTTGTAATCGACTAGACGTATACATAAGACTGATGCTAAGAGATTAACAGGAACTGTTCTTATTGGATTGGGAGCTGGTCATCTCTGCTCCATGTTGCCCAAATGAACCAGCAATGGCTATCATGAGTTGGAACCTACTATCTCACAAACCTAAATGAGACCACCCACAATGATAGAGTAGGATAAAAAACAGTCCTAGAAGCAAAAGCTGATAAAAGGAAGATATTTGCAATTTGTCAGCATAAAAACTAAAAACTCTCATCAGTCTTGCTTTCTCAGGTGAATGCAACTATCATATCTCACCTTAGGGTACGTAACTTCGCGTCTTGCATATCTGGATTTCACCAATCAGTTATTCTTCTTCAAAAGACTCCCTTCCTATGTGGTCTGTCTCCTAGCACAACTAAACGCGCTGCCTGAAGCAACAACGTTTTCTTTCAAGTTATTCGATACAACAATGCACTTCTGCTTCTATCATACCTGAGGTAGCTAGGAATACTAACTTAGTCATCCGCTGTTTATTCACGTGTAGTGACCCGCAGAGGCATTGACGACCGAGGCTCACGATGTGGTTTAGTGGCCGCTTCTCCCCTCCAAACCAGAACTTGCCTTCTGATATAATAAGTATGAGGCTATTCCCGTGTCTCCGCATCCACTAGTAACGCTAGTCTCGTGGAATTCATCCAATTATATACAGTGCGATAAACCGCTAATAATAGAAAAGATTGCTAATGCGAATCTGCGTCGTCTTAATTTTAAGAACATCTTTGTGCCTTTATATTTGGCAATCAGAGCTATTACCAACAGGGAATCCTTGTATTGATAGCTAGTCTTCAGTCCTTCACCGCTAACCAGATATTTCTCACATCTAGTCGAAATACCTTCTCGCCGCCATTCTGCTGGACTTGGCCAGGCAATGACTTGACCGCCCATTGAAACGTTAAACATGCCCAGTGTTATACCACGAGGTGGTACAGCTGAATGTCAACATGAACAAGCTTCAATGGGCACCAGAGACTTGCAAATAGAGACACCCAACATTCTGGAAGCCCTCCCGTAGACTACTGACGTACCTGTATCAAAACAATCCATGATTATCTAGAGTAGAACATTGTTTTCATGGCCTGCGGGCGTAAGATAGCTGACAACAAGCCTAATACGCTCCATTAAACGATGTCTATCCGTACAGACACCAGATACAGGCCATCTGTGGCTTCTCTCTTGTCAACCGTCACATCCGGATGTCTCCATTACACTTTACGTCTCATCACTAAAGACCACTAACATCATAATGCAATCAATTTTGAACCCTTTCGCCTTTTCCATTCTATATGTTTTTCTACAAGTCCCCAACCAGTATAGAGTCTCCTTTCTATCCTTCTTCTCAATCCATGCTGTCTATTCCAGCTCAATAGTGCCAGGCGGCTTAGAAGTCCTAGTAAGATTGTGTCAGTACCATGTTCTGGGTTCGTTAGGAGCCATTGGTTTCTTACAAATCATAGACAACACGAGACACACCATCGACCTGGTTGCAAATGGCGCGCGAGACCTCCTACGGGAGTGATTAGTATGCGTGAAGAAGAAGTAGGATATGCACTGTGCGATTTACCTGGAGGAAAGCGTTATCGAAGTTGAACACCTCGGCGCTCATGAAGTCCTTAGTGCGAACAGCACGGAGGATGATAATGTAACCCCAGACACGCTGATCTCCAAAAACGCCAACACTGCGGCTAGTGTCAAGACCAGCGAAGGCTTGGGACATCTAATGGCTTGTTTAGCTTGCGTTCATATTGGCATATGTTATGTGACCTACCTCGTCGTAAAGGCCAGCCTCCCTGATCATGTTGATGAAGATGTTGTCAGCCTTTCGGGCAATCTCAACACGCTCCTTGGTAACATCGCCAAGAATTCTGATGGCAATTCCCGGGCTGAATTTGATTCAGTTAGTGAACACTTCGAATATGAAGAGAAAAGCGAGAAGCGCAAGGGCGATTAACATACCCGGGGAATGGATGTCTGCCAACCAACGACTCGTGGATGCCGAGTTGACGGCCAATTGCCTGCAAAGTTTAGTAAAAGTGAAGTTAATATCCACACCCTCTATTAGCTTACCCGAACTTCATCTTTCTGTGACATATCGTTAGATGCATGGCCGAGCTTAGTTAAGAATAAGTACAAAACTTACGAATAAAAGTCGGAGCGGCTCGATAAGCTGTGATAGAAGTCAGGTCAAAAGATCTCACTTCGTAATGAAAAATAGAAGTGTACTTACACGTAAACCTTGCTAAATGAGCCGGCCTGGTCAGTTTGATCAAATCTAGCCAATCAGTGTTCGACTTACGCCATTCATCATTCGCTACATACTGGTCAGTAACAAGGCAGTGAGCTATAGAGGTTGGCTTTTCTTACCTCGGGCAAACCGCCGACGTTGTGGTGAGCTATCTCAAATCAGCTGGTGTCCCGCTTCTTGCACGACTTCATCGAGCTTTCTCAACCTACTCTTGATTGTCGCTGAGGGACCTCTCCATGAGAGCGACTCGATGCTGGATGCTATTAGCTTGGGTCCTACCATAAATCTCATCAAAAACTACTTACACGTCAGGGTATAGTGTTCCTTGCAGGAACCACTCCACTCTACCAGAGTTTGGTGTGTTTTCTGCTTCCTTCTCGATCTTAGGGGCCTTGTTAGTAAATCAGCCGGAACCTCAAAGAAAGTTACTTACTCTAACAGCCTCTTGCTCAAACACATCGATGACTTTGATGTAGTCAGTATCCACTGTCGCATACCCATACAAGATAACTCGGAGTACGTACAAGTCGATCCGATGATCTTTCGCTTCTTCTCGGGGTCGGAAACACCTTCAAGGCGGCTCAAGAACAAGTCGCCGGCCTCGACGACGGTAAGGTTGATGCCAAGGTGGTCCCTGAGGTTCTTCTTGACCTCCTCGAACTCGTTGAGACGCATGCAGCCGTTGTTCACACCGATAGCAATGAAGCGGTCTCCAATGGCCTCTCGCATCAAAGTCGCTCCTACAGTGCTGTCGACACCTCCACTTACGCCACCAATGACGAGAGCTTTAGGACCAACAAGCTCGCGGATGCGAGCAATCTCGAGCTCGACAAAGTTTCCCATCTTCCAGTTTGCTTGGGCTCCACAAATGTTGACGCTGAAGTTGAAGAGGAGATCGGTTCCACGAGGGGTCTAGGTACGAATGTCAGAGCAAGTTCTAATATTTGGCTTCAGGGGGACGAACGTGTTCGAGCTCGGGATGGAACTGGACACCTAGTAATATTATTAGTATTCTCTAGTAATCTGAATGGCAAAGATAGCTCGAAAAGTACTAACCAAAGATGGGCTTCTCCTGGTGGGCAATGCCGGCGAACTCAGAGTTCTTGGTGGCAGCAATGACCACAAAGTCCTACTTAAGTTGATAAGTTGTCCAGGTCCGCGGATTTAATTGCACTCACTTTGGGCAGGCTGATCAGCTTGTCAAAATGGGACATGAAGACAGAAATTCCGTCACCCATTCCAGCGAAGAGCCGGTCGGCATGAGCGTTGACTTTGGTGATAGTAACGTCCGCATGGCCATACTCTACAGAGAAGTGTCAGAAGTAGTTCGAGATGATTTCCTCCAATGTCACAAACCTCGTGTCTCTCCACGGACGACATTCTTTGAGTCGATTCGCCAAGCAATCTCCTGGCAACCATAGCTGGGATTACAGTATTAGTCTTGTAGCGGATATCGATGGATGCTGGAGTCGAGTCATACCAGATACCACTGTAAATATGTGTTAATCTACGTTCAAGATATCGAGGGGAGGGTGGAAGGCACTCACAGAATAGGCACATCGAGTTCGAAAACAGCAGGATCAACATCTACACAAATGAGCACATGCAACAAGACATTCAAAAGACGGGGACCGTACGGGGCGAGCCCTCGTCATAAACAGAAGAAGGGCCTAATATCTCTGTCAGCCCTCAGTAAAATTCACAGGCCAAAAGAGTTCACACCTCCAGAGAAGATAATTCCCTTGGGCTTCCATGACAGCTCAGTGACCTTGGTGGTACACGGAAGCAGCTCAGCGAAGACACCGAGAGCTCGAAGTCGTCGCAAAATCAGGTGGCTTGTCTGCGAGCCAAAATCGAGCACCAAGATGGTCTGGAAAGACAGTGTCAGCCAGTTCACTCTCGTTTTGGTTGTGCATTTATTGCGCCTGCAAGCTTTGTCCAGGGTGATGGCGGGGTGTAGAAAAAACTTGGCCCCGCGGCTGTGAGTTACAGGAACTCTTCGACAGAGGTCTACTGCCGCCTCCAAGTCTGTCCAAACTATTACAGCAATCTATCTTATATGGCCAAGCTTTTCTACACCCACGAGCATGTTCAATCGCAAATCGTGGAGAGCGAAGACAATTTGAGTCTCGAGACTCAAATTTCTGGGATTTGGCGGGGTAGTGGCGGTACGTACGTCGAAGTTGTTGTGAGGAACTTCAGCCTCGAGGGTAGAAGCCATTGTAATCGTGGGTTCGGCGGCGGACGGGATAGATCGGTGGTATTCGTAGAATCGCCTTCGCAAAGTTGTCTCCGTGCAAGGGAAAAAAATATGACTCTTAAGGGTGCAGGCTATAATTATTTGACAAAAGTCTGCCCCCACCTCACAGTGCGTCACATTCATACTGGCACTTAAACTTTAAAGAGAAATTTCCCAATTGGGTTATCGATTGTGAATGATCACGTGTATCGCAGACTACCTTCCTAGCTGTAACCTCGCCGACACAGTGAGCACGCGAGAGAGTCTTAGTTCTGGCCAATTACATCTCTTCGTTTGTGACATTGCAAAAAGATCGCGCTTATGCTGCACGATTGAGCTGTTGACAGACCGGGACCCTGGTTGAAATCCTGGGAAAATACATCTCTTAGACCGTTACCTACCCCTCCACGAACTGGTATATGACCAATTGAAGATGCTACTTCGGCATTTAATGATGGTAACCAGGTCCTAAAGGCCCAAGAAGTGTTTTCCCTTCTTCTACGGCGCCTTGTTTTTGCTCGCTGCCTGGTAGTTTCCTGAATCTAGCTTGGATGTCTTATCTGTTATTCCCAAAGACTGTGGCAACTGGCTTGAGTGTGTTGTAAGTAGCGATTTAGCGCACAAGCCGAACGGAACATTGTCTACCTCTGCACCCAAGCTCCGTCGTGTTGCTCGGTTTTGCTAGACTGGATAATTATACCACCATGGAAATCGCTCATATACCAACTCAAAACCTTCTCTTGTACATACGACCAAAGGTAGTGGAAAATACGGGATCCCGTCCGCTCTCCCATAGTCAAGCCACTAACCGGCGGATTAGTAGTTGGGTCGGTGACGACCAGCGAATCCCCGCTGTTGTATGTTTTTTGATTTGGGGAACAAACACACATTCCTTTTGTCAATTAGATAGTAAGTACACTGGTTGGTACCAGGTCAGATGGGTTGCATCATCTTTTTTGAAAGTCGTTATATACAGACTAGGCCTCCATAACATGCCTCCATATTTGTCTGTAGACATGTAGAGCCCGTTAACAATGGTTTTTTGAGGACAGTCATTACTTGGTCGCTCTTCTCAAACCCTTCACCTCCTGTCCTTTGTTTTGAGCAGTGTTATTTATTTATTCCATTGAGAATCACCATACAGCCTGATACTGAAAAGAAATCTGTTGTGTTCACGCCCTGAAATGCTAATGCATCAATATCTATCATACTATATGCAGTACAGGGATCATACCAGTGTACAAACAGAGATATAACCATATGCACCTACCTAGTTCATGACATCTGTCTTATAAGTTATAGCAAGCATAACTGATGAGTTCATAGCTATATCTCAATATTTCTTCTTCCGTTCTCTAGTCGGTAGATTAGCAGGTGAAGCAATTGGTCAGGGACAAAAGAAACAAAGGCCCAATTCCATTCAGAGCGCTCTGTTCTAAGTGCGACATTTGCTCAATACATGTAGATTATGTTTTCCAGCGCCGTCTTGAAAACAGCGTACAACAACATACCATCATGACATTTCCAGTTAATAATAGGTTTAGCCAGTTTCGATTTTCTTTCTTGCTCTGATGACCAGATGATGCCCGATATTCCACGAGTCTCGAAGCAGGCAACCCGAAGCTTAGTAAACACCATTGAGAAAACCCTCGACACAGCCGAGAGTTTGATATTTACACTACACACATGCCTTTGGGGCATTTTTGAAACCTCAAGAAGCATGGTATTCGTCCTATTCTAGCCATCAAGTGGCTCTTCGATAAACAAGATATAATAACGCCCAGTCACCAACCCGGATTCCCGCCCATAGCACAATTCTGACTACTCTTGGCTGACAACTGATTAGTATTTACCCTTGCCCTCCTTCCTCTTCTCATTACGCTCCGCCTCCGTCTTCTGTCTCTTCCGACTCTCCTGGGCAATCATTTCACTCAGATCGTCATCATACGCCCACTTGGCTCCGATACCCTCCTCCTTCTTACCCTCCTCGAACTTGCGCCGCAGGTCGTCCTTGCTGATACCATCATTGTTGTGAAGAGAGTCAACATCCAGAGCAACGTCGATATCACCAGGCTTCTTGCGCTTCCGCGAGTCATCGTCGGCGCCAAGAACAGGGACACCTGCTCGTTGGGCTGCTTGAGCTTGCTTGAGATCGTACACCCTATCGCTACCGAAGAAGCCTTCGGCGCGGACTTGACGTTCTGGTAGAATAGTATAGGCGGATCGAGGAGCACTAGACTCTTCCGTATCGTGGCCACGACGCTCCTTTCGCAGATCCATTTCACCAGCAATAGATGTTTCAACACCTTGTCCATAGTCGGGTTGCATTGTACTGGCGTAACCACCAGGAGTCTCAAGACCGCTGGGTGTCTCGAGTCCACCAGGAACATCCTCTTCCTCCTCCTCTTCCTCTTCATCAGATTCTTCCTCCTCTTCCTCTTCTGATTCCTCTTCTCGTGGCTGCAACTCACCCCATAGGTTCTTCTCAACGGGCTCGCCAGCTCCGGTTAGCACTTGTGCTGCCCCTTGTCCTTGTCCGCCGTTCTGCGCCGCAAGACCAAAGACATCACCGCCAAACAGAGGTCTGTTGAACTCATCAACAGGAGGTTTGCCCCAACCACCAGGATGGAAGCCCCAGGAGCCTCCAGCAGGCGGTGGTGCATTTAGACCAGGGATCTTGAGGGTGGGGTAGGATGGAGGAGGTCCAAATCGTTGCTGGTTAATGAGCCATGGTGGTGGCGCACCAGGTGGCATTCCTAGGGCTTCCTTAGTACCCTCAGTAAGATCACCCGGTCGGAAATGTTGGTAGTCAACCTCAGATTCTTTGCCCTCGTAGTAAACCTCGCCAAATCGTGTCAACTCGGGCTTGGTCTGGAAACGGAAGAAGGCATCGTAGAGTTTTTGGTAATCGATATCGAGCTTGCCCATTTTGGGAGCAACACGTTCGCGCTGCTTCTGCTTCAACGACTGTTCTGCTTGCTTGTCAAGAACAGCGTCGCGCATCTCGGTAATGCCAGTTTCCGCGATGAATTGGGGGAGGCGGAAAGGAGGCTTCTCGATACCTCTCTTTGAGGACAGGTACTCTCGTTTCAGTGACCAATGGGTTGGTACTGGCACGACATTTCGCTGAGCCTTGATCTGGACAAGCAAGCGAGGGTCCGAGGAGGAGACATCTTGCCATTCCACCACTTCGGGAATCTTGACCAAAGCCTTGAGCTCTGCAATGGAGAGCTTGTTGAGCTGCTTCTTCTTCTTTTTGGATAGCTTGGGTGGGCCGGCGTCTTCGTCCTCGTCGGGAATGTCGTCGTCATCGGCGTAAAATACTGTTCCTGTGTTTCCGGCGTTGGCCTCTTTGGCAATTTCATCCTCTTCCATAGACACGCCGAACTTGTTGAAGATGTCCTTGTACATCGCATATGCAGGGTCCTCCTCCAGGGCATCGTCATCAAGTGCAGGTCCATCTGTAGGGGCGGCATCTTCGGCCGTGGATTCCTTCTTAACTTCGAGGTCCGTCGTTGTCGATTCGGGCGCGGAGTCGGTCTCTTCGGGCTTGGGCGCCTCAGTGGGCTCCTCGGATTTGACAGGAGTAGCCTGCAGCGCGTCAGTAAAGGATGGCGCAACTAGGAACGAAGTAATAGAGCGCACATCTACTTGGGCCTTCTTCTGCTCCTTCTTCTTAGCCCTTCGCATCTGGTTCTTGGTCATCTTTGGGGCCGCCATGGCAAATGCGAAGCTGGCGACGGTGGCGTCGCGACCAGATATTGTCTTTTGTTCGCGGCAGGATTCGAGAGTTGAGTGGTGAGTTGGAAAAGGGCGTATAAACTGGCGACCGCGAGGATGTACTGTTTGGGGTCTCTGCTCATGCCCAAAAAGAAAAGTGAGCTTGGAGACGTCGAATGGTTGAAGACTGTATTTGAAGCAAGGTGAATAACCTTTGGATGCGCTAACTAAGAGATTGGTTTGGCTGATACAAGTGGAGTCCGTCGCGGCTCCAGGCGGCTAGCAACAATGGAAGCCTTATCAGTTTATCTACAGCGGCTGTCGGACTAACCGCGGAAAGGAGCTCGAGGTCCCGCGTAAGCCACGTAATGTTAGTTACAGACTTATTACAGAAGGTCCCAAAGGAAGGGCTCCCTTGTAACCCCCCGTGTGCAATCTATCTGGCATCGATTCGTCGTTCTATTGGCGCTTGGGCCCCCTTTGATTTAATTATAGGCGGTACCTTGCTTATCCCACTTGTACCGTCAACGCCATCCAACAGAAGCTACAGTAACTTTTTAATTGTAACTTGGCACTATCCTTTTTCTGATCTTTTTTGATCAATCTCTACTCTGGATAGAGTCAGCAGAACCCCCTTCTACTCACTCGTTTGACGTCTCGTCCGCCTTCGGCATTGTTATCGTTCATTCTCGATCACTTCACTGGGCTTTGGTCTCGTCATTCTACTTCCGACTCGCGTCTTGGCAACGGTCTACAAGCACTTGGGAGATAGTATACCACAAGTCGAGCTTTGATAAAGCAATGAGCATATATTTCCGGCTACGATTGTAAACTACTTCCGAACATCATCTCGTCGCTCGTTGTCGAACCGAATCGAATTGAACACGCAACCTCGCCGTGTGGCCTCCGAGCTCCATCTTTTGGCCGTTGCGCCGTTAAACCTCGCCATTTAGTCTCCCTGCTATCACAACCCGCACCTTGTGATGGAAAAGTTCCCCGACTTCATCGATACGCCTCTGGGCGAGTCACCCGCAGAGAGCCCTCTAAACCCTCCGGGCTGGGCGAATGGCGCACCTCCTCGCCCCTCAGATCGATGGCTACCTGTCTCGAAGCAAGATAATGGCTGGTCAACGGCATCTCGAGGGCATGGCCGCCAAAAGAGTCTTACAGATGCCATTCGCACAATAAGAGGTCGCAATGGCAGTGTTAGCCAGAACGCCCACGAGATCGCCGATGCTCTGCGAGCCCCCGTCTCTCCGAAACTCATTGTACGCCCATTCTACCGAGTCCCAAGTAAAGAGTTCCCAGTACAAGTGCTGACCTGATGTTGCGCTACACAGATTTTGTGCCTGTTGTGGTACGCTTCGTCTGCGCTCACAAACACCTCTTCAAAGTCCATCTTGATAGCTTTTGACAAACCTGCGACTTTAACGTTGGTCCAGTTCGCTTTCGTATCGTCGCTATGTATGTTGATGGCATGGATCGCGACCTTGTTTCCCGTCTTGCGAACGAAGATCACAGCTCTTAAGCATCCAATTCGAAAACCTACCCGCGACGTTATCAGAACGACCCTCCCACTCGCGGCATTCCAGATCGGAGGCCACCTCCTCAGTTCGACAGCAACCTCCAAGATCCCTGTATCACTTGTCCATACGATCAAGGGTCTTTCGCCCCTCTTTACCGTCTTCGCTTATAGATTCGTGTACGACATTCGGTACCCAAGAACCACATACTTGTCTCTGATCCCTCTCACACTTGGTGTTATGCTGGCCTGCTCTGGCAAAGCCACCTATGGTGGAGAGCTCATTGGTGTTATTCATGCTCTTCTGGCTACCGTCATCTTTGTTACGCAAAACATCTTCTCCAAAAAGCTATTCAATGAAGCTGCCAAGGCTGAAGCTGAGTCGCCGCATTCGTTGCCAAAGAAGCTAGACAAGCTCAATCTGCTCTGCTACTCTTCTGGCATGGCCTTCATTCTTACCCTGCCCATATGGTTCTGGTCAGAGGGGTTCACTCTCCTCAAGAACTTCTATCGAGAGGGTTCAGTTGATTTAAATGAGCAGCCTAACTCGATGGACCACGGACGACTCACCCTCGAATTCATCTTTAATGGTGTTTTTCATTTTGGCCAGAACATTCTCGCCTTTATTCTTCTCTCCATTGTCTCGCCTGTTACCTATTCGGTTGCCAGTCTCATCAAGCGTGTATTCGTTATTGTCCTGGCCCTTGTATGGTTCAGGAGTCCTACAACGCCCATTCAGGGCGCCGGCATTGCCCTCACTTTCTTAGGTCTGTACCTTTATGACCGAACGAAATCGGGCAACAAGGCCGATCAGAAGGCGCAGTCAATGCAAAACAAGAGATCATCCATTCTACCTATCACTAGCAACGGGTTACGGCCTACGCCCATCATGGAGTCTCCTCAGAGTACCGAGCTCAACCCATATCACCAGGGTTACTTTGGTCGCCCGACTGCAGCAGAAGATCCTAAGAAGACTGATGATGGCGGTGCCCGCATTCGTACCCCAGGTACTTCCAACGGAGGCTGGCTCCCTCCAGGTACCAAGCAGGAAGACACATGGCAACCTGGTGATCGTGTTGCTGGTGTCTAAAAGCTTTGGACCATTGTGTATTAGATTGCGCGTTTCTTCTTTCTGGGCAGGCTTGGTGTTTCGATTTCAAACAGACAAAAAAGAATGTGGATTAGAATTTCTCGAATGAGGGGGTTATTTATGTCCAAACATCTTGATGAATGGTCTGGACTACGGTATGACATATCATGGGCTGGCGTTTTTTGTGACATGACACGCAACGACGCTTGTGAGGTCCTCTTGGAAGGTGTCGGGTACAATGTACTATTATGTGGATATGGAATGACAATGTTGGATTTTGCTTTACATAGACGAATTGCAAGTACAGCCTCATCATACTGATGATGGTGAAGAGCCTTGATGGATGGTATATGCTTTAATTAATGTGTCTGCTATTCTATATGCTTTGGGTATCTTAGTCTATGAGCCATTCTTCTACTTCCACTCCTATACTTCGTCCTATGCCTCGTATCACCTCCCATGCAACGTTTATCCTCCACTTGCCTCCTCGATCCATGACATCTCCAGCACCTCCCACACGAGTCAACAGTCTCAGGCTTGCAAGCGTTGATATAGCCATGGCCACATCCGCATCGAGTCCAGAAGCACCCACAGCAGTCCCATCTGCCCATTCCGACCGTACAGCGGCAAAGATGGCCATCATGCGCTCAAGAACAAAAGCGTGTGCGCCGAGAAGCTTGCGCGCAATTTTGCGATGTTTTGTACGTGTGCCGCCCCGAACGGCAATGCCTCCACGACGTCGCTTGCGACCGTGGTGGTATGTTGAGAAGAGAGTGAGATCATGGCGTGTTGCATTATGGGATGCGAGGTAGGCGGCCAAGAGCAGGAGACGGGCTGTCGTGGGAAGGAGATTTGTGAGGTCTGTTGCTGATGATGTTGGTTTTGTTGCCGCAGTCTCGACTGGCTTGTTCTTGGGTCTGACAGAAACAATGCTCGGGTTAAGCAGAGACTCGTCTTGGAAATGAACTCTGCCTGCAATAAGCAGCTTGGAGAACTCCTTTGGCGAGTGTGTTCCGGCTACAATCGGTGCTGTGAAGCGAGGCCAGAGCGCATTGCAGCTGTGCTTGAACGAAGGCAGTGTGCGAGAGGCGGACTTGGTAAGAGAGTCGTAGACGGCCGCGCAGAAACGGGTCCAGAGATCGGTGGTTTCTTGCTCGGTGCATGTGGGAAGCGGTTTCGGCGGCGTGAGCGAGGCGATTCGAACGAATTCCTTCTTTTCGTACGGCGGAAAGAGAAGATGTGCTGATGAGGGCGATCGTAGGAAGCTAGCGGGAGGAGATGTTACGATGAAGACGCAGGTAAGACATGGGATCTGGTTGTGTGTTAGCCTCTCAATTGTCGATGTAAACTGGTGATAACTTACGATTTCTGATAGTCTCGCCAGAGCTGGCAACAGTGTCGGAGGCGCATCTCTCTGTCGGTCAACAGCATCCACCACCAGCACAAACCGCCATCGGGCATCTCTCTTAGGATATTGGACCATCTTGACCATCTCAACGGTCAACTGCGCCAACGTCTCACAACGACGCGGTGTCTCCCCCCACTGCAGAGCCTCTGCTACCTGTCCAATTATAGACTCAAACAAGTGCCGACCTGTAATGCATTGCACAGAATTGACAACTGCAGCTTGGAGACCGCCCGAGGAAGCATCATTGTTGACATTTGTAACTAGGTCGGAGACGAGTTGAGAAACGATAACGGATTTGCCCGTCGCTGTTGCGCCGTGGACAACGAGGTTTCGGCAAGGAGCTGCATCAGGCTACAATACAGCGTCAGTCACAAATCCTCCTGATATAGGGATGGAGGCGTTCGATAAACGTACATGCAAGAGTGTTGCTAGGGAACGAATTTGGTGTTCTCGACAAGGAAAGGACTGAAATAAAGGGGTCAATATGACCTCATCTGGAAGACCAAAAAGAGAGGTCATCGTGTTTCCTTGCATCTGGACGATTTCCCTTGTTCACTGTGATTGCCGAAGTGCAAGTTCATTAATCGTCGAGATCCCTATACTAGGTAGGGAGACGCGTTTGGCGCGTTGCACGGTCCAAGGTACGTCACTCGGGAAATTGTCGGTCGACTCTTGACTTACATGCATTTGCTGCAACTTGGCTACCAATAGAATCTGTCGTTATCGAAAATTCAAGACAGCACATGGATATATAGTCAAAAAAGATAACGCATTGGACGTTCTATCCGAAGTACAAATGGGTTCCTCGGGTGGGTTCTCTTCACCACAAAACGCCGCATCCAAGTGCTATCTACACTCATGATATATCCGTAAAACATGGTTCATTCCTAACGCCATTGCCATGCTTATCAAAAAAGAATAGGTATATATACGTTTACAGGTGTTTGCCTCTCTCCAAACACCGTATTCCACCAATCGTTCCATCTCCTCAACTCCTCATAAACATCATTTACCAATACCATTGGTTCCCACACTGGCATGGGCACTCCCTGACTGGTTTGTGTCTGTGTGAATCCAGGGCCTCTACCAGGAGCTTGGATGCTAATTCTCGTTCCGGAGGTCACCCAAATTTTCCGTACGTCGTTAACAAGGTTGTGTGTGAAACTTTTGACATCCTTGTCCAGTTGAGCAGGTTCAATTCCTTGTTTTCCGAAGCCAGAGAGGAGAATCTCTGCCCTGAGAGAATAATCCTCAACGTCGACCATATCAGCGACGTATGGCTCGGCTCTCAAGAATCCGGTCCGCATAGCCCTGAGGACTTGCACGATATCCTGCCAGGGGCCACAAGATGTCCCCGAAAGCGACAGCGCATATATAGATGGCCAGAGGTTGTTTAACAGTGCTAGTAGCTGGGTTGTCAGGTGAATCTGTGGTGCCTGGAGCTGTCTGTCTGTCTGTCTAAGCTGGTCCATGAACCCAGCAATGGCACGTAATATGGCAAGTAAATGCGGCATCTCGCTTTCTGCCAATTCACGAGGGATTACAGCACGAGTCAGGAAAACTCGCAATGCTTCTGTATAGGCCTCAACCATGGGAAACGCTAAGCTCTCGATCGTAGCCGCATGTATGATGGCCGGCAGCATTTTGCCTAGGATGAACGAAAAGATGCCTGGGTTCTCCATTCCCCTCCGTAACAGCTGAACTTCCTCGCGAAGCTTGTCATCTTTCAACGATAGCTTGAAATTGTTGGACAGGAAGTAAAAGACTTGCTGAACGACTTTGACATCGCCTTCACTCAATCGAAGTCCATACGACGTCATGCCGGCCACTTGGAGTTGAGGGTCCTGGACGGAGGGAGAATATTCTTTGCCGATCTGGTAGAAATACTTGTCGATGGTGCAAAGATCAGACCCATGAGCTCGAATCAGTCCAATGATATCCCGGACAAACACCACATAGCTAGAGTGCTCGGACGCGACTTGAGACATGGCACGTAAATCACCTTGTATCTGTTGCATTACCAACTTCAATGTCTTTGAATGTTCGGCCATGATGACCTTCCTGAGTGCTGGCCCGGCATCTCGCAGTGACTTTCGCATCCACGATATGGCAAATTCGAACAAGTCTCGGTTCGTGTTGTAGTCTGGGTTGATGGTGAGCCCAGTAACAGCTTCTGGGACAAACTCCTTCTCTTGTCGTCGCAGTTGCTCCGCCAACTGATTCTCGTATGACAAATACGGACGTGGTTTGACAATTGAAAGTGTCCAGACCTCAGAAAGCGAGAAGCCTGCAGTGGTAAAATCATCAAAATCATGCTTTAGAAGCGTTGTCATGAACAGCACTAAATGCCGTCGCTGATCTAGACTAAGCTTTGCTGGAACATCTTTAAATAGGCCATATTTTCCGTGTTTGAACATATCAACAAGTCGAAATAGACCACCGTTGATGAATCGTACTGCAAGTCGAGCCGTCAAAGTTACAACTTGTTCGATGCACTGCGATCTTTCGACAGTCGTAGAAAGAGACTCCTTCTTTTCGTCTGCGGAAGAAAGAACGCATCTCGCCATGGAGAAGTAGACCTTGGATAGATTTTGGTCAACAACCAGGAGAGCGTCGTCTGCCTGAGCCGAGTTGAGTATCTGACATTCGCTTTGTTGACTCTCTTCGTCACCGCTAAACTCGTTGACGCGAGAGAAGAAAACATCCAAAGTTGATAGAGAGGCTCGAAGGACAGACCAGTCTAGTTCTTGAGGGTATGCACTGAAACGCCGGAAAACGTCCTCCAACTGCAATGGGTTCAAGGCGTGTGTGGCAGCCTCCAGATTGGGTGCATGTCTCACAACATCCAAAGACGCTGTCACGGACGCATACAAAACATCCATTACAGCTCGTCTGTTCATAGCCACCATTGAATTGATCAAGTCGGGGTCAATAGTGCTACTTGCATCTTTGGACATTGCTAAGACTTGCTGTTGCATGTCAGACTGTACGGAATCGAATTGCTGTATCATAGACTGAAAGAAGTTATTTCGCCATTGTGTGAATGGTCTGAAAGATGTCGTAGCTTCTCCAGATGAGATGATAAATTTCGCCAGCTGACTCCAAGCTCGTAGATTGATCAAACAAGCCTCTTTGTGAGAGCTTGCTGGTGTGACGAGTCGCTCAATCAGATGGGCGCCTGGGCGGAGTTCTCCTGGCGAGGCCCAGAAAAGAGTACATAGAAGGTCGTGGTGGTTGCGCAATGCGGCCAAATCACGCTCTTGAATCATCTGCTCTTTGAGAAGTTGGCGGTTATGATTAGGCATCGTACGAGCAATCAAATTTCGGACGTCTTTCAATGCGTCGATGTCACTTAACTTTTTAACACTCAACGCAACAAGCTTGAGGAAGATGTGGAAGCATTTGTCGGCTTTGTCGACAGACAGTGATGGGTTATCAGCCAGTTCGTCCAGGAATTTCGGTGATGCGTACGCCTCTTCATTGCGGAGGTGCGCAAGATTCTGTGAGCCAAAGAAATCGAATATGACGCCTATCACGGCCACACACTTGCGCCAACCCCATTGCTGCACAAGATAATGGCACCGACCGACCAACGCGCGGCAGTAGTTGTTGAAGCTTGGTGACTGTCGAGGGTTATCCTTGTACACTTGGAAGACCTTCTTGAGCAGTTTTTGAGGCATGGACCAGCCATCCATAGCCGTCTCATGCCTCCTGCCCGCAACGATGATCCCTTTGTCGTTGAACTCGGTGAGTGGAAGAAGAAGAAACGTGTTCTTCCAAAGGCACTCATGTTCAGTCACATCAAGACTTGATGTCATTTCGGGGGTGGCCATGACAGTGTAGAGAATATCCCAAAACGAAGCTCGAAGAATGTGCGCATGCTCCAGCACCTTCATGTTGATCACCCAGGAATGAACGATTGGCATGTCGTCTCTCAGACCGCGTTCTCTTATCCGCAGGCTCTTGAGGTCGTCGTATGCATTTGTGATCTGGTCTATTCCAGTCGTAACAAGCGAGGCAATAGCGGTCTTAGCTAAGCCCTTGAGCAAATCCTCCATTTGAAATTGCTCGCCCATTAAAGATGTTTCCCCTTGGCAAAGTCTCAGAACAACGAGCGTTGCTATAAGGAAATGATCGTAGACGTTTGCGATAAGAGAATAACGAGGTTGTGTGGTGTTGTTGTTGATGCTGCCGCGACGATCCAAAATGGCACTTATGCGAGCGTTGAATCCTCGGAGTGCATCAATCACCCTGCATACAAAGGATTTGGCTTGTGTTGGGTCCGCGAGGCTCAAAGCATTCAAGATAAATTTCAAGACAAACCCGGCAGCACTTATGGCAAGTTTGGGGTCTACATCTTCGCCTTCGGCCAAGGCTCGTTCAATCTGGTCCGCAACAGAATCAAGCAGAACGCCCATCTCAGAGGACACCTGGGCATCCCAAGGACCCCACCTCAGCACCTGCTCGCCAAAGTTGAAAGGCAATCGCGGCCGAGTTTCGAACAAACGTTGACAGGTAATAGCTCTGGATGCTGTTTCGAGTGCACCGCTTCCGAGGAGAGTCGACTCATGAAAGTACACACGGTAATCCAGGGGAAACGTTTCAAAA
Organism: Fusarium sp. PT; assembly: GCA_021020635.1. NCBI lineage: Eukaryota > Fungi > Ascomycota > Sordariomycetes > Hypocreales > Nectriaceae > Fusarium > Fusarium sp. PT. The sequence goes on along the minus strand of JAHMRZ010000002.1, from coordinate 3,289,765 downwards.
TGATGGGTATACTGTGTACCGTATGGGCCCAGACCTTGGAGTTTCTCGCCATTAGTCTCCACAGACTGAACTGGCTCGTGGATTTGTACCGTCTTCAGAGGTATGGGATCGTTTGCACGACTGAATTGTGGCGCCTCCACATCAATGCGCTGAGGTTTTATCGTCTTTTTGAACCGTGACTTGTTCTGATTCTGAGGTGGCTCCTCAATAGATCGGAGAGGCACTGGGTTCTCCTCAGGGGGTGGACTGGCTGGGTAAAACGTATCGGGTCCGTTGTCAAATGTCATGATACTCGAAGCTGAGAGGTCACCGCGTTGCTTCCGATACAAACGATCGAGACGTCTCTTGGTTGCGTTGAAAGACAAGCGGCCAGTAGGACCTGTTTCGTCTAATTCCAGCTGAGCCGGTCTTGTGACACCTGAGCCAGATCGTGCCAGTGAAGTCGTGCGCCGATGCTCGGGGACCTGACGTTCTGCGCCATTGGAATCTGTTTGGTATCTAACAGAGCCTGCCTGGCTCACTTGTTTGACCAAACGACGGGATGCTCCTTGGGGCACGGGCACACGCCGTGAGGTAGATGACCCGTTTCCAGAAGTCTCACGTAGGGGTGGCTTAGGCATCGTGGGCTTTGACCTCACTGCCTTGGCTTGACGGGCGGCAGTGACTGATTGGCGCTGAGCGATCGAGCCGGACCTCCAGTTACTCAGGACGGATGTGACATCGATGTGGTCCTCTCTGGTGGCAAGTCTGATAACCTTTCTCCCAGGGCTACTCCTGCCCATATCTTGACGTCGAGTGGCGGACCGGGCTGCAATCTTCAGGAACCGTGGGGCGTTTGGTTCAACAACATCTAAAATGCTCAGTCGAGGCGGTGTATATGACCTGCGCGTGTCCTTCTTTGACCGTTTCCCCCCTTTTGACTTTCGTTTTGATGTAGGTTGACGGTACTTCTTCTTGACAAGCTCGGCTGCAGGTACAGATACACCTCTAGTGCCAGAGAGCATACTAGTGATTCTGGGCTGATGGGATCCTTTGAGCGCGCTCTGTTTATGACGAGTATCAGAGCCTTTGTGTCGTTTCGCCGTGCTGCTGAACGAGTCCGAGAGTTTCATCTGTCTTTTTCGTCCAGTAGACATAGGGTCAACGGCGTTATCTTCGACCACGGATCCTTCGTCATCGGACAACTCTTCCGCGATGAATACCGGGGGCTCGTCCACAATACTCAGACGAGTCTGGTTGTGAAACACGTCATCTGTAGTTTGTTGTCCTGAGGTCGTTGTTGGCACAGAAATATCATCCTCGTCGGATTCCTCAAAAAACATTTCAAGAGTTGTGGACACATTGGGCGAAGCGATACGCCTCTGTGCCACACCACGTCTTATTTCTCGTTCGGGCGAGAATGCAGCAGGCCGCTTATGAAGGTCTTTTGGCTGTTTTTTAGGGCCAGCTTGCTGGTCCAGACGTAGCCACGATGCAGGGAGCACTCCCCTGATGCGACGTCCGACTGTGTTCACAATTTCAGAACCACTCTCGGAGCCAGAGTCGGAGTCAGACTGGGAAGCAATTCCTTCGCCATCTGGTTGTAAACTAGTCACCGGCCGAGCGAGCTCATCCTCCGAGTCACTCATGTTCGCCATAGCCGGCCTCTGAGTTAGCCTCGAGTACGATTGAGCCTGATCAGCCGGCACCAAAGGAAGATGAGGTGTTGCTTGTTCAGATACCTCAACATCAGGGATAGAGTCGTCGCCATTTCGTCTCGAACTGCGTTGGGCAGTAGGAGAGTCTGTGGCACCGTGGCCAAGTCTAAATACCGATGCAGGCTCAAGAGGATCACTGTCTACAATGTCGTATCGCTTGCGTTTTCGCGCAGACGATCGAGAAGGAGAGGATTTTCGTTTGCCAGGCTGTTTCGAAGCTGTAGTTGGTGGTCTTCGTAGTAAATCCTTTAAAGTTGGAAGATCATCACCAGCCATACTAGTGTTTTCCGTATCACCTGTCGAGCTTGCCTGACTACTGGGCCCAGCATGATCAACCATAGGCGAGGTCTTGGGGGGCGAGGGTGAAGGATCACCAAGCGTATCTAGGCCATCCAAGAAGTCTTCCAGGCCCTTCAATTGACTCTCATCAGACACGTCCGGTAGATGTGAGCCCTGGCTATCGTCTTCGAAGTCCTTATCCTGTGAAGCCTCTTGTTCAGCTTGCTGTCGACGTCGCTTTTCTCCTTCAATGGCAAGCCTGAGAGGTCGAACACCGTGCCGTTTAAGAATGTTGGAATAGTATGACATCTCAATAGCGTACGGTCGCTCCTGAATTGGTTTCCTTGGGCGGAGGGACCTTTCATTCCGAACAACTGTTTGTCGGGCGGCCTGGTGTTCGGCCTCCTCGCCCAGTTCTTGACTTTGTATAGTAACCGCATGATCGTCCCCAAGCATGAGCGATGAGGAAGGGTGTATAATATTCCGGCTATTCGTCGTGAACTCTGGGGGAGGCGAAGACCGTTCGACATAACTTTGCAATGCTCCATCACTAGCTGGAAAGTTTTGCTGGATCTCGTTCGAAGGCTTAGGTTTGGCGTTGGCTATCGCAGTTGGTTGTTGAAGGTCGAAGGTGTCGACATCAGGCAGGTCGGCATCAGAGTGTATTGATGACAGAGGTGAGGAAGATAGAATGTTCAGCTCATCAAAGGCCAGGTTAGTCGTCTCTGGTGGTTTTGTGGTTGTTTCGGGTATTCGACTAGGCGTCTTTGCCAAAGGTGCATGTTGGGCAACGTCTTGTGACGAATCTGGGACATCCCAGATGTCACGATCTTGTTCTTTATCCTCATTATGATTGAGAATCTCTTCCTCTCGATCATCGGTCTGCTCGGTATCGTTCTTGCTCGTCGAGGTAGTGGTAGTTGCTTGTAAGGACGGTAATTCTTGACACTCGAATCCATCCTCTTCCTCAGAATCGGGAACTTCTCCCAGCTCCTTCCAGTTGCTCATGGTCCATATATGACATTATCTTGTCGTTGGCATGGTTTCGGGCGGATGTATGGCTTGATGGTTCAAGAGGAAATGGGCAATAAAAGGTTCAGGTTGGAAATGTCATGATTGAAAGTGGTCGCGCCTCGATAGGTACGTAGTTCCGTTAATTGATTTCCTGACCCGGCGTGGCAACGAACGCGGTTTAGGAAGCTGGGAGACGCGTCTGGCAGGCATGATGGCGCGCTCATGCACTCTAAGCTGTGCATGTTTTAGTGGGTCCTTGCTCCGGAAGCTTCAGCGCGTGCTAATGGTGGGGGATCCGCTAATTGTGATGGAAATCGCCCCAATTGTTTCAAGCTCAAACCTGCCTACCCTTTACTGCACCACAGCCGCATGAGTTTGCTTCAAGGCATCTCTTCACCATCGACCTGATACTGTTATACGTTTATAATTGAAAATAGACAAAATGTTTGTCTTTGAAAGAGCATTGCCATTGGCTTTGACCGTATTCTGTGGTGTTGTTGGAGGTTAGTTAGCTCGAATCATGCTTTTCTATCGAAGTGTCATACTCACCTGTTGCCAGGAATCTATACTTTCCAGCCAATATTTGCCCCTGATGCACAGAAAAAGCTCCAGCCTGCAACAAGGTATACGATAGCGCCACGAATATGAGAGCAGAAGCTAATTATAATCGTAGTACCGAGAGAAAGACAGAATCAGAAAAGTTCGACGAGCCTACGCCTGTCACAAAGTAATGGCCAAACACGTTGAGACATTAAGCCAGCTTCAGTGACGTTATGTAATTTTAGAATAAAGACTATGCTGAGGCATTTTAGGAACTTGAGCGGGGATCCGTCTATTTGTGTGTTATATATTAAATTATTGTATGGCCTACATATCATCATGACAACAACCACCGTCTTGTCATATGATAGCGACCTAGCCTATCTGTTTGTCTCAGAACATGGGGGCCTCTAAACCCCAAAGCAAATTCTCCCAATCCATACCATCTATATCCATATTCAGCCCCAGGTCATTCAACTCTTGAGCAGAGACTGGGGCACCGTTCGGCGTTGTGCTGGCAGACATCATGACCGTCGCCGAGTTGGGTGTAGGCGGAAGGTTCTCACAACCCATCGACCTTGTTAGACATTGCTCGCTCGCCTTGCAAGTCGGTAACATGACTTTGTGCTTCTTCATAACCTGCCTCAGGAGATCTTGTATGCGAGCTGTAGGCTTTGAGTGTTCTTTTGCAGCCTCCAATATGTTCCATGCCTTGACCAGATCATGCCGTCTCTGCTCCTTTTCAGTCGCATCTACCCCGAGACAGAAGTCCAAAAGAAGAACAATAGTCGCGATGAAAACACTGTGTAAGATCAAGCATAACCTGAGTCGTGTCAAGTCGAATGTCGTGTGCTCTTCTTCGAGTTGGTGTTCGGTCTGTATAACCTGTCGTGCTGATTCAAGACACACACGCCTTGAGTGAGCGTAAGCAGGCTCTACCGCGCCACGGGCTAGGTACGGAAGGTGAAGTTTGCATCTTTGCCCGTGGACAAAAATCTTCATGATGTGGCGTTGAACGATAATGCCTGGCTTTCGCTGAGGATCATCCAATGGCAGTTTCTGCAGCTCCTTAGCATCCAACAATAGAAATGAAGGAAGCTCCTCCATAAAGCGCTCTATGGTCGAATCTATCTCCAGCACGATATCGTATGCGTTCTTGTCTGGATTGGAAGCAGTGGAGAGGGGAGTTCGGTCAATGAACACACGAACCACCTCAGATAATCGCACTCTCTGTAAGAAATAGGACATGTTGGTCGGATAACTTATTGGCCGTCCGACCAACTCTTTCCCCTCCACAAGGTCTTCGTCATTGGCATTCAGAGGCTTCCTAACATCCATATGTAAGGGATTGATTACATAGGTTCCTTCGCCAGGACCTGAGAAGCGGGCGATCATCCTAGAGAACCATCAGCTATGAGTTGAATACTGTATTGAAATGGAGAACGAGGCCTTACGTATCTGTACCTATAAGATACCACCAAACTCGCCGAGCAATCTCCGCCTTCAAGTTGCTGAAATGGGCGATTTGTACCGAAGGCGGGTTATGAGGGCAATCAAGACGATGTAATCCAAGCTCACGACATATTGTGATTGCTTGGTAAAGACAGTTCCTAGCTCGTGCCGAAACGCCTTCTACGTTCAGCAAGACGAAGCTCACAATGATAAGCCCCTGAGCTGACTCTAGGCCCACCTCGGCTCTTCTCTGAGCTGCGTCAAATACGTCAAAGGTTGCTTTGAGCCATCCGAATGCTTGGCTGTTTGCTTCTGAAAAGTCGGAGAAGAGAGGTGTCATATCGTTATCCGTTGACGTCCATGCGTACGTGACATTGCTGCAGATTGCAAGTATCAGGAAAAGAGGACATAGTGGAGCCTCTTCGCCCTTTTCTAAGGCATCATAAACCTCGTCCATGAGTTTAAAAACGGTTGGGTTATGAATAACATGGTGCATGTATGTAATGACTGTGGTGTACTTGCTGATTAGAACCTTGGTTTCATGCCGTTGCGGCAGCCAAATGCATCTTGTAGGTTCTAACGAGAGAAGCCCCGAAGGACCGCTCGAATTCTGGAAAATGTAGCTAGAAGGTTGAGAGATGGAGCGTATAGGACAAACACGAAATGTGATAGCGTCAACTAGGACAGATTCCTGGGTGATTATGAGTAAATATTTCCTAGGTTGTGATCAGAGCTTCTAGCTTACCGATAGCTTTGGGCGAAGACATATCCTCTCCAGCCAAAGAGCATCGGCTGTCAGATTCTGAACATTGAGAGGCAGAGGCTGGGAGGGCTCCGGTTGTGCTCGAGATGCAATATCGCTTCCACCAACACTAGACGGAGCTGTTGATGTTGACGTTGTCTGGGCGTTGGAGTCCAAGTCTTTGTTCCGTTCAGCCAGGAGTGACTCCAGCCTCTCTAGGCGGCTAAGAATATCAGCCTCCCGGTCCGAAGATGCAGACACAGACGGAGACGCAGACGCCGCTGGCGGTCCTCCGCGCTTAGCAATCGGCCGTGAAGCCGGAGCAGTAACGCGGGGTGGGTCCTGAGACTGACATTGAACTCCGCGGCTTGTGCAATTGGAACACGGAAATTCTCGACTGCAGCGTAATTTTCGTACACGGCAGAAATGGCACGAAACAGGTCGCTGACGAGGCTGACGGCCCATTGCTGCAGATTACGCGGATTTTCTGCTTCTGTTGCGAGGATTGAATCGTTGCAATTAAGAATGGACGGAAACTGTACTCATCCATGGAAACTCCGCGGAACATCCATGGTTCCGACTCCGTCTCGGGCCAACTATCGATACATTTCTCTATGTTTTGACTTTGCTTACGGCTCCTATTTGGCTCATCTCCTTGAGACTATTGGTTCAGGTCGAAGGATCATACATGCTAAATGACGAGCTTGCTGAGGACAACCAATCGCAGTCAATGTCGACAGTGGTCTCGATCACGTTAGTCTCGAGATCGGTCTATGGAATCGCAATATTGATATTGAGACACGGACTTAAAGCAATTTCCCGATGGTGTTTCCGGTCGAACAGCTTTCTTATCTGATGGGGAAATGTCTAAGCTAGTTGTTTGCCAGAGCATATATAGTAGACCCTTCCTAGTTATCCTGATGGTTTTATCAGATCTTCAGCCCTATCCAAGCGTTTTGGCAACTTGGTTCAACAATACCTGAGAACACTCTAGCATTAATTGTTAGCAAGGTGTATCTGTATTTCTCAAGTAATCTCACAGGTTCACGTAAGACAAAATGAGGCACACCGAGATTGACGAACTGCCACCTGGCGCTGCCACTCCTGCACCGACAGTCGAAGACGACCTGAAAAAAGAACGAGATCTCGAAGAAGCATCGACATCAGCCGAGTTTGATGAGCCTACTGTTGATGACCTCAATGTTGTCAACTGGGACGGCCCTGACGATCCAGCCAATCCCCAGAACTGGTCGATGAAGAAGAAGACGGTTACAGTTATGATCGTTTCGTCCATCACATTCGTCACGTAATAACACTTCTCCCATACCTTTGCAGCTAACATTACTGACCCTCTTAGACCACTGGCGTCTTCCATCTTTGCACCAAGTATCGACCAAGTCATGACCGAATTCCACTCAACAAACGAGCAACTGGCATCATTCATCGTTTCGGTATATCTTCTTGGCTACTGCTTTGGTCCACTTGCAATAGCTCCATTGTCCGAAATGTACGGCCGACTTCCATTGTACCACATCTGCAATGTTCTCTTTATCATCTTCAGTGTGGCTTGTGCTTTGGCCCCAAATCTGGGTGGCCTCATCGCATTCCGATTCCTTGCTGGACTTGCTGGGTCTTGTCCGCTTACAATCGGAGCTGCATCGTTGGCTGATATGATATCTAAAGAGAAGCGTGGGGCTGCCATGTCTTCATGGGCTCTTGGACCTCTATTTGGGCCGGTGATTGGACCAATTGGTAAGTCTATCATGACAATAAGTGACGACGGGGCGAATGCTGACAATCCTAGCTGGTGGATATCTCTCGCAGGCCAAAAGCTGGCGATGGTCTTTCTGGGTTGTGGCTATTATTGTAAGTGTACCTGTTGCACTGATATAGCATTCAAGCTAACTTTTTAACAAGACTGGCGCGATCACAATCATGGCTTTTGTGTTCATGAGAGAAACATATGCCTATACTATTCTTGAGAACAAGACTAAGAGGCTTCGCAAAGAAACAGGAAACCCCAAGCTCCGATCTGCTCTCGACAAGGGAACCACCACAAAGGAACTCTTTAGCCTAGCCATGGTACGGCCGACAAAGATGCTTCTCTTCGCACCCATCGTCTCGCTTCTCTCACTCTACATGGCCTTGGTGTATGGGTACCTCTATCTACTTTTCACCGCCATGCCTACACTGTTCGAAGGAGAATATCATTTCTCGCGGGGATCAGTTGGCCTGTCTTATCTCGGTATTGGTACAGGTTCCTTACTTGGACTCTTTATTGCCGGAGCAACATCAGACCCTCTCGTCCGGTACTTGGCCAAGAGGAACGGAGGAGATGTCAAACCTGAGTATCGACTTCCGTTTATGTTCGCAGCTTGTCTCATTATTCCTGCTGGGCTATTTCTGTTCGGCTGGTCCGCTGAGAAGAAGACCCATTGGATCCTACCAATTATTGGTACCTCTTTCTTGGGCTGTGGTATGATCATCGTATTTGTGAGTGTTAAAAACCCGGGAGGGATCCCTAAGTTCTGCTTGCTAACGTGGTGTAGATGGCAATCTCAGTTTACCTCGTCGATGCATACGTTGAATATTCTGCGTCCGCTATTGCTGCAAGCACTGTGCTTCGCTCACTGGTAGGAGCATTGTTGCCTCTAGCAGGTCGAAGCATGTATAACAGTCTGGGCTATGGCTGGGGAACTTCGTTGCTAGGCTTTATTGCAGCTGCGGCTATCCCATTTCCCCTGATTTTCTACAAGTACGGCGAAAAGATCCGAAGTAGGAACTTGTTCGATGTCAAGCTTTAAGCTGAATAGGCACGGTACATACTACAGAGTGGGTGGCATCACTCACATACTGGTGCGTAGGAAATCTGTTAGTGAGATTAACCGAGGAACCAAAAGTAAAGTTAGGATTGTGTATTTTAGTAAGCAGAATAATCGCCATTCCATCGATAGATACCCAGATAGAGAGACAGTGTGGAAGTAGAGTCATTACGAACTCATAGTCCTTCTAGCCCTAATCGTTTCCCCTATGTAATAACGGGTAATACAGTGACTTGATTGCTTCTTCGAGTGTGCGGTCTATGACCGAGATTGGATGCGAGTATCTTGATCTCTTCTCGAACATTCATCCGCCTGTATTCTCAGTCGGTCATGTCCTGCCACATTATTCTGTTACCTTGGTGAACGTCATATCTCCATACTCGTTCTAGTTTCATATGTATTTGATGCTGTAGACAAGCTCTCATCCCAGATTTGCGGGGAAAACCCAAGCACATGAAGTTCTTCAATAAAGCGCATGGTATCAAGTTAATTGCGGTCCTGCAAATTAATATCGGATTCAAGGTGACATGCAGTGATGTTACCTCTGATCCATGGGCTTGGATTCGATATCTGAGAGCTTGAGCCAATCACAGTCAAGGCGATTTCATCAGTTCGTGCAAAACCGGCAACAAGGGAAAGAGAGCATCACGTGATTCGATTTTGCACCAATCGAGGCCCGAGGCAAGAGGGACCCATCGTATGATTGCTCCCTGCGTGCTAATTCTGACATTCCCGAATAAACTCGTCCTCCTCCGCGAAACCTCTCTCGAACTCGCACTCCGCGCTCACGAACGCACCAATTGAGCATCTCTCCCCGTCGTCTCGTCCTCCTCGATTACATAATATATCAATCGCCCACGATGTTGCGCACACCAGCCTCCAACCTGCTGCGCAAGAGCTTGGTGCGCAGCACTCCCGCCCTGGCATCGCGAGCTGCCTCGACTCACGCCATTTCCAACCCTACCCTCGCCAACATCGAGAAGCGATGGGAGGGCATGCCTCTCCAGGAGCAGGCTGAGCTCTGGATGGCCCTGCGTGATCGCATGCAGTCCAGCTGGTCCGAACTGACCCTCCAGGAGAAGAAAGCCGGTGCGTTCTAAACTCTCCTCCACTACGAAAATACCTCCATATCCATCCCGCATAGCCGAGATTCTTGGGTTATTGGGTTACAACCACCACAACACAGCACTTCAGCCTTATCAGTCCTCAAATTAACCTACAACACCTCGATTATGCACCTTCAGCCTCGCATTGGGGCCTTCGCGAGCCTCAATTGCATCATGTAGACCTAACCCAATCAATTCGCCCTCCTGATTGGTAGCTGGGGCTCTTTGAGCCATAGCTTGACAACCCATACCCTGCGTCACTACATAGCTGCGTCACCACCAGAAAACTAACTCAAATTCTCTCAATAGCTTACTGGATTGCCTTCGGTCCTCACGGTCCCCGTGCTGTTGACCCCCCTGGAACCAATGCCCGCATCGCCTGGGGTGTCTTGATTGGTGTCGCTGCCAGTGTTGGTATCTTTGGTGCTATCCGCCTGGCCGCCAAGCCCGCTCCTTACACCATGACCCAGGAGTACCAGGAGGAGACGAACGAGTTCCTCAAGGTATGTTCATTCTCGACTATATCGTGTTCGGTCAGCTGGCTAACAAAGTTTCGTAGAACCAAAAATCCGATCCTTTCACTGGTATCACTTCTGCCGGTTACGCTGGCAAGGGTATGGTCCAGTCTCCTCCTAAGGCCAACTAAGTTCAATACACAACGAGATTTCTTTTGTGCTAGAAGTTGAGGTGACTACGGAGACGTATCGATGTGTAAAATGGCCCTCCGTCGCGTGTAGGCGTGACTATGGGTTTCTAGATCGCTCCAGATATTGAGTCCTTTTGGTGTAAATACTGTACTACAACGGAACCCGAGTCGAGTCATTTTATTTGATTGAATTTGTTCGTTTGCCTATTATTGTGGAAGTATAACAAAACCAATGCCTAACCAGGAGGTGGACATGAATTCCAGTTAATCAAGTTTCTAATTGCTCCAATACGCCTCCTTGTCAACATAATGCGGACTTTGCTCACCCGCCGCTTTGCCCAGCTTCTCGGTATCTCTCAAATGTGTTGTCAGGTTCTGCTTTCGCCGAGTTCACCTCTTCTGCCTGCATTCTTCTACCAAGCTCAAACCGGCCATCCTTACCCCAATATCCAGCCTTATCCGTCCCCTTCACACACGCCTCTGTAATAAGAACATAGGGCATCGGTGCATCAAACATGGGCTCTGCCAACACTCTTTCCATTTCCATCTTCAAACCTCGAGCTCCAGTCTCGGAAGCAGCAGCTCGTTCGGCAATAGCGTACAACGCCTTCTCTGTAAAGAATAGCCGGGACGGATAAGTCTCGAAGAGAGCTGTGTATTGAGCAACGAGACTGTTTCTCGGTTCAGTCAAGATGCGGAGTAAGTCATCTTTGGAAAGGGGGCTGAGAGCACAAATATTGTGCAGTCGTCCGATCAACTCGGGAATAAACCCAAAGCTCTGCAAATCGGCAGGAGTTGTAAGATCCAGAGGTGTAAACGAGGAGGCCGATTGTGGGTTATGGTGAGGTAGGTGCGTATATGTTTCTGCTGGAAGGGTCTGCTTATTGCCAGACATGGTCGAGCGACCTCGAAGCTCCCCACCAAATCCCATAGTCGGCCTAGCTACTCTCTTTAATACGGCCTTATCTAAGCCTACAAAGGCACCACAGAACACAAAGAGGATGTTTGTGGTGTCAATAGTATACTGATCAACCTTGCCGCCTGGAGGAGTTGCTTGTGGAGTCGAAGAAGATGGTCCGGACGCGCTATAATTTGTGGTAATTGGTGGCGTTGACCGAGATGAGCGGTTGTCCTTGACATTGATGGTGACCTTTGTACCCTCAACAAGTTTGAGAAGCGCCTGTTGAACACCTTCACCCCCAACATCTCGACCTGTTGTGGTCTCGCGCCTTGCTATCTTGTCAAACTCGTCCAGGACGACGATACCGTGCTCGGTTGCCTTAATGTCATAATTGGCCTCGATAAGTAGTCGTTCAATACATGTCTCTACATCTTGCCCTATGTATCCGGCTTGAGTGAAAGAGTTGCAATCACAGATTGAGAAGGGCACGTTTATCTTCTTACTCAGTGTTCTGAAAATGGTCAATACTTTGTGCTTGTAGCAGCGAGTGAGAGGGCACATACTCCAGTATATAGGTTTTGCCGACACCGGTCGGTCCAATTAGAAGAAGGTTGCTCTTGTCGATCTTGACATGCTCGGGGACGGTAATGTCCTCCGCGACATAGAGATGATCCATAGGATCCTCATCGAACTCATGGTTATCATGAAGCCCACGAACGGACTCGTTGTGGCCCGGGAACTCATCTTCAAGAGTATCAGCGTCGTAGCGCCCCTGAGTAGAACCACGTGAACGCTGACCTTCAACGGGATGCATCTCACGACGTTTTTGATGTAACTCCCTATCCTTTGCAAACCTCTGGCGCATAACTTTGTCACGCCTATTCCGGTCTTCGTGTTCATGTTGATGTCTTCGCCGTAGATTCTGGTAATGATTGAATATCGTGGCGCATATTGTCTTTTTGGCTCGGTCCTGACCGACAACGTAGTCGTCTACTCGTCTCTTGAGGTCGCGTGGGTAGAATTGTGGTACACCAAAACTCGTCTTGTTGAACATTGGGCCACGGCCGGAATCGGATGACGGATCATAGCTGCTACTGAAACCAGAATTAAAGTCGTTATTCCGTCTCAAAGATAAAGATGAGGTAGAGATACATCGATGCTGTCGCAGCGAAGAAGAGTTATTGGTAGGTGCTCGAGATGTGGAGAGAAACACTGATTGAATTAGTGGTCGCGAAACGCGACAAGTGTAGCAACGAGCCGCAGACAAAGCGCGGACGAAGGGCGCCATTATGATATATATTCAGTTTTCATAGTAATTGAGGATGGTTCAAAGCGGAGCGTCAGACGATAGTCGATCGAGTTGTCAGTATATCTAGCTAGAGGCCGACAATGACGGAATGCGGATGCGGGGAGATGAGCTATAGCTTAATGTGCTTGCGCAAGGAGAGCCGAGAAAAGAGTCTATCGTAGCGATAGGAAGAGATCAAGTACAATAAAGGCGCTGAGGGAATAGTTTGTAGAGAGTAAGAGGAATAAGAATGGATAGATACTAGGTTGATTGAAGCTCAAAAACTGAAGATTATGTGATGCGCGAACTTGACTGATCTTCGGGGCCCTTCAGCCGTGAACAACCTTCCGCTATCGGGACGGGAGCTGAGAGGTCTCCCCGAGGACGTCCCGTGTACCAGCTGACGGTTAGGGGAGGCCAGCCACTGAGAGCGCTGGATTTTGCGGGCATCTGTCCCGCTAACAAAATAGACATGGGGATCTGATAACCCCGGCCTCTCTCCCCAAACCCCAAATTGTACGAACCAGTTGCTCCAATTGACGAGGGGAGACCCATCAAATTTCTAGGCCCAAGCTGCACAATGATTCTCGCGCAACATCATCATGGCCTCTTATAGCAGAGTGGCGATATGGTGAGAGTCCTGTGTTGGGCCCGCTCCCACTCGCACTCAACCACATGATAAAGTTTGCAGGCACACAAACAGCAGATGCTTTCCATAACAGGCACAGCGTACGGAGCCCGTTGGGACAGACCTCAACCCATTTTCGACGTCATCCCAACTTATCGATAAAGCTCTGAGCGGGCAACAAGGTTGGTTCCTGCCAGGTGCTGGTTAGGCGAATGAGCTAGAAAGGAGGTTACAAGGTCTCAGATATCGCAATTATACTCCTCAATTTTCTTGCCACAATCTCTGCTTCTTCATCCGAGTTTTTTGGCATTGTTTCATCCTGAAAATTTGCTTTAATAATTGGGCTGCTGCTTTATCGAGTCTATAATCTCTCAGCTGTGTCTCACTTCAAGCTCAACAATTGTCTGAAGCTTGCAACACCAATATCTACCCCGCCCACCACGCCTACCAACCTTGAGACCTCCCTTCTGCACACGCGTCGTATTCCTCATTGAAACTTACTCTGAAATGGCCGCAATTGTCGAAAACTCGTCCAATTCCCTGGACCCCAATCGCTCAGGCGGCGCTGCGGGTGACATTCCTAACGATGGTACAGGTGAGTTTGTTCCTCTGACATGTGATGATCTGATAGTCAAGAACGCCACGCTCATGCTCTAATTTAGGTGTCGTCAAGCTTGATCCTTGGCTGGAGCCTTTCAGCGAAGCTTTAAAAAGACGCTATTCCAAGACCCAAGATTGGATCAAGACCATTAACGATACCGAGGGTGGTCTTGAGAAGTTCAGCAGGGTAAGTCGCAGCTTCAATTGAACGATGTCGCGTTACTGACGGATCGATGCAACAGGGTGCTGAGAAGTTCGGCTTCAATGTCGATTCCAACAACAACATTGTGTACCGCGAATGGGCACCCAATGCCACCGCAGCGTTCCTGATCGGCGACTTTAGTAGGTTCTTGAAACTCAATGCTCCACCATGCGCTTACACTGCAACTAGACGGTTGGGACCGCGGCGCTCATCCTATGAAGAAGAACGACTATGGTGTCTTCGAGCTCACTATTCCTGCCCAGAATGGTCAGGTCGCTATTCCTCACAAGTCGAAACTCAAGGTATGTAAAACTGACCCAATGTTGAGCTTCCATGTCTAATACGCATCTTCAGATCTCTCTTGACTTGCCCAGCGGCGAACATGTCGATCGACTTCCAGCTTGGATCAAGTACGTGACACAGGACCTGTCCGTGTCTCCCGCATACGATGCCTGTTTCTGGAACCCTCCAGCCTCCGAGACCTACACATTCAAGAACTCTAGGCCCAAGAAGCCCGCAAGTGCCCGTGTATATGAGGCGCACGTTGGTATCTCCAGCCCTGACCAGAGAGTTGCGACATACAAGGAGTTCACCAAGAACATGCTCCCCAGAATCAAGAACCTTGGATACAATGTGATTCAATTGATGGCTGTCATGGAGCATGCCTACTATGCCAGTTTTGGATACCAGATCAACAACTTCTTCGCAGCTAGCAGTCGATATGGAACGCCTGAAGACCTCAAGGAGCTGATTGACACCGCTCACGGGCTCGGTATTACCATGCTGCTAGACGTAGTCCATAGCCACGCTTCCAAGAACGTGCTTGATGGTATCAACGAGTTTGATGGCACTGATCACCAATACTTTCACGGCGGTGGCAAGGGCCGACATGACCAGTGGGACAGCCGTCTGTTCAACTACGGACACCATGAGGTGATGAGGTTCTTGTTGAGTAACCTGCGCTTCTGGATGGACGAGTATCAGTTTGATGGATTCCGATTTGACGGAGTTACCAGCATGCTTTACACTCACCACGGCATGGGGACGTAAGTGGATAATCTAATGGCTTTTTCGGACTTGAAACTGACTTCAGTAGGGGTTTCTCTGGTGGCTACCATGAGTACTTTGGCGCAGACGTCGATGAAGAAGCCGTGGTCTACATGATGTTGGCAAATGAATTGCTGCACGAGCTTTACCCAGAAGTCATCACCATTGCTGAGGATGTCTCTGGTATGCCTGCTCTTTGCTTACCGCTATCGCTCGGAGGTGTAGGCTTTGACTACCGTCTTGCTATGGCGATTCCTGATATGTGGATTAAGATTCTCAAGGAGGTTCAGGATGATCAGTGGGACATTGGCAACATCTGTCATACTCTAACCAACCGCAGACATGGTGAGAAGACAATCGCCTATGCTGAAAGTCATGACCAAGCGTAAGTTGACACTGATTCGCCTGTTCAATTCCCAATTACTAACACACCATAGGCTTGTTGGCGACAAGACACTCATGATGCACCTTTGTGACGCGGAGATGTATACCAACATGTCAACACTCTCACCTTTGACTGCTGTCGTCGATCGTGGTATGGCTCTACACAAGATGATCCGGTTGGTCACACATGCCCTTGGCGGAGAGGGATACCTGAACTTTGAGGGCAACGAGTTCGGTCACCCTGAGTGGCTCGACTTTCCTCGAGAGGGCAATAACAACTCTTTCTGGTATGCTCGACGACAGCTCAACCTCACAGACGATCCCCTCCTCCGATACAAGTTCCTCGATCACTTTGATCGTTTGATGAACCAGGCCGAAGCCAAGTTTGGTTGGCTGCATGCGTCCCAGGCTTACATCTCATTGAAGCACGAGGGCGACAAGGTTATTGTCTTCGAGCGAGCTGGACTGGTATTTGTTTTCAATTTCCACCCAACCAACAGCTTCAGTGACTACCGCATCGGAGTCGATGTTGCAGGAACATACCGTGTGGTTCTCAACACGGATGGTAAGGACGTAGGCGGTCACAGCCGTATTGATGAGAACACCCGATTCTTCACCACCCCCATGGAATGGAATGGCAGACAAAACTGGACTCACATCTATATTCCCTGCCGAACTGCTCTGGTAAGATAAACCCCAAACAATCATTTTCGGTTGACTAACAATGCTTGCAGGTTCTGGCCCTGGAGTCCACGATTTCCCAGCACTCGTAAACAGCTTGGACGGTAAGAGATGGAATCAGGAGGAGAAGCTGATAAAGTGTGGAAATTCGATTAATTCCTTTAATTGGCTGAGACGAATACATGACGTACTGTCATGGGACGGGGCACTGGTGGTTGTCTCTATAGTTCATTATGCCTTACAGATATATAGCATTTGAAGTGACAAAAGTTACCAAACAATAATCCAATTCATGACTGACTGTAAAGTGCCTGAGTATAACGCTAATGGCAGGAGAGCCAGAGAGTAAGGCTGAGGTTTAACAATGGTAGTGTATCGGTATTCTGTCGCCTTGTCTAACATGGGCGGTCGGTAGTGGAGCACTACGACCCTGGCGATGCTCGGGTTTTCGGCTCGGGTACTCGGGGCTGGCCCATCGACAAACTTGACAGTTCTAAGTGTAATTGATCGTTTATAACATGAGGTTCTGGGATTAAAATGTGTCTACACTTTATTTACAAGTCTATTTACTTGTTGATGCCCATTCAAACATAACCTGGATAAGAATCACGGCTAGTAACTCCCGGCTAACAAAGCTAATCTTGACGTCGGCCTGCACTGTTAGGATTGAGCTGGGGGTCAAATGGGGGGTTAACTCTTGAGGGGAAACAGAAAAAAAAGGTTGAAAAAGAGAGCAATTGGCAAATCTGAGAGCCAAAAGTTAACTGGGCCTGGGAGTGGGAATTGCCCTCCATGATTGGGTGGCAACAGGGACATCTCGGAGGGGGTTAGCGCTTGCACCAATAGGGATTAGGTACTGTAGGGATGCAAGATGGAGATCCTTGAATCTACCCGACTTGTTGCCCCAGAAAGTGTCTTGAAATGACTGACAGCAGGCAGTTCTTGATGTGAGCACTACTGCAGAGAACAAGAAGATCGTTTATTTCAGTGGGAGCTTCAAACAAGGCATGACATCAGTGTTCAGTCAAAATCGGTGACCAGAGTGATTCACCATTGAGTCTGGCGTGTCACACTCAGGCTGTGCCATAGAGGTTGTGTTGTGACCTTGTCTCGTCTTCAGCCAATCCATCTCAAGCTTCCACCACCAACTCTAGCAGTACGCAGCCAAACCAAACAAGGCCAGTGTTACTTTCCCCGCTCTCTTTTGCATCTTCCCGGTATGAAGCATCATACGGTGCATGAAGTCTCATACTGCCGTACAGTCCCGTGTAAAGATTCCAGCATAAGCTGACTAGATAAATATATATAAGATTATATCATTTCAGTGATTCAGTAATATATACCTCAGTGATTCAGTGATATATACCTCAGTGATTCAGTGATATATACCTCAGTGATTCAGTGA
Organism: Fusarium sp. PT; assembly: GCA_021020635.1. Lineage (NCBI taxonomy): Eukaryota > Fungi > Ascomycota > Sordariomycetes > Hypocreales > Nectriaceae > Fusarium > Fusarium sp. PT. Next base: position 3,272,331 of record JAHMRZ010000002.1, on the reverse strand, counting down.
TATATCTCTCTCAGTGATTTAGTGATATATCTCTCTCAGTGATTTAGTGATATATCTCTCTCAGTGATTTAGTGATATATCTCTCTCAGTGATTTAGTGATATATCTCTCTCAGTGATTTAGTGATATATACCTCATCGGTTCAGTGATATAGACAGAGCCCAGCAACTCTACTGCCAGACGGGAGAATACAATCCTACCTCAGTTACGATTCGACAACAACAATAGTAGTATTCAATATTCAATTAAGCTTGACTTAAGTTACCACTATACCATCAACCTTAAATATCCTTCCCTTAAACGTCCAGCAGAGCTCATAAATAGGCAAATAAACATTCCAATTAATCCGGCACTTGTCGCCGCGGGAGAACACAATGCTGCCTCAGTTCCGATTCGATAACGACAATAGTTGTCAGGTGCCGCAGGCACGTAACCCGTGCCATAAGGTACCATCGCACCAACAGAACCCACCTAGCTTAGAACAATCCAATCTATACACACACCCTTGCCAAGAGTACAGTCCTGTGTAAAAGTTCCGACATAAGCCAGCTATACGCGAGTCCGATGTAGAGAGTGAGGGGCCAGAAGGGGGGAGCAGATCGAAGAGTGACTATACGCGAGTCCGATGTAGAGGGCCGGAAGGGGAGCAGATCGAAGAGTGACTGTACGTAAGTCCAATCCTTTTTAATGCCATTTGACTTTCGCTTTGCCGCCGTTCTATTGGCACTAGAGTCTGATTCCTCCTTTTTACGCCGTTCGACTTTTGCTTTGCCGCCATTTGACTTTCGCTTTGCTGCTGTTCTATTGGCATTAAAGTCTAATTCCTCTTTTTTTACGCCGTTTAACTTTTGCTTTACCGCCATTTGACTTTTACTTTACTGCCGTTCTATTGGCATTAGAGTTTAATTCCTCCTTTTTTATACTATTTGACTTTCGCTTTACTGCCGTTCTATTGACATTAGAGTCTAATTCCTCCTTTTTTACACCATTTAACTTTCGCTTTACTGCTATTCTGTTGGCATCAGAGTCTAATTCCTCCTTTTTCACGCCGTTCGACTTTCGTTTTGCTGCCATTCTATTGACCAGGCTTAACCTTTTGAGAGATAGGCACATCGGAGTCTGGTTCCTGTAGGGAGCGCTACTCCTGTCAAGGAGACTCCTGGTAGGAGCTCCGCTTCCCCCAAACATCACTGTGAACCCAATAAATCTTGAGCCCGTAAGCGTACTCCCAAGGCCAAGAAGGCCGATTCTGAGCACCTATCGCCCTCCCCCACCACCTTATCGGTTTAAACCTCTCCGTGGTTATACTCATGCTCAAGAACGTCCATTTCATCCTTAATAATGGCATCGCTAAGCTCCCTCTTGACAGCCTTAGCTGCATTCTTAGGAGTCTCAGTTTCTAGCTTGTCAGTTTGAGTGTTCAAGGGAATATAACCAACTTACTGGTGGCATAGCGCTTACGAGGTGTGACCTTCTTCGTGCTGTTATATTCATCCTCGTCCTCAGAATCGGCCTTCTTGGCCTTGGGAGTATGCTTAAGGGCTTAAGATTTGTCAGTTTGAGTGTTCAACTTAAGGAATATAACTAACTTACTGGTGGCATGGCGCTTGCGAGGTGTGACCTTCTTCGTGCTGTCATATTCATCCTCGTCTAGTGCTTTAGTTCGGGCTATTGCTCATCGGCTGGAAGTCTGGTTCAGCCGGTAAAGATAAACACTTCCGATAAGGTAGTGGGGGAAGGCGACAGGTGCGGTGCTTTAGTTCGGGCTGTTGCTCGTCGGCTGGAGATAGGCTTCGTTTGGGTGTCATCGTGAAGAGCTTGGCAAGTAAGTACCGTGATGCAATATCAACAGGAGATGCTGCAAAGCCTTTACCTCAAGCTTGCGGATTCTTCTATCGAATGACCGTAGCGTATTGATCAGCTTCTGGATGAGGGCTTGCTGGTGCTTAAGCTCTTGACTGAAAGGAAAGAGAGCATGGCTTTCGCCGTAAGGAGTAAAATCGAATTCAGAAGAATACTGCTGATTGAGATAATGCTGATAATACCCAAAGCGAGGGGCCGGAAGGGGGGAGTGGATCGAAGAGTGTTAAAACTTATATATACCCACTGTAGTATTTAATACTCGATTGAGCTTGACTCGAGTTACCAGCATACCACCGACCTCAAACATCCTTCCCTCGAATACCGGTATGCATCAACCTCTCGGCTGATAGACGCAGCAAAGACGCCGTCTTCGTCGTTGTCCTCCTCATCGCTATGCGGATCGTCGGCCATCAGATAAAGGCAGAGAAGGTGGCACATTGCTGCTGTCGCTATACAGTCATCTCTCGTCGACCGCGTCTTGAACGTTTGAAATGGGAAAGTGTTGTAAGGTAGAAGGCCTGCTAATAGGAGATATCATGCTGCAGTTTTGATCTGCATAGGGATGATGAAGCCGACGATACCACTTTCTCCCCACCCCTCTTTTATTATCACTCTTTATCATTATCCTAGCATCAAAAGCTTCCACTATTGCCAGATATCTCCCTACCTACTACATACTGCCCCTATAGCTCTTATTTGCATATTTTATATCAGTAAATCTATACTTTTTAACTTTCCTCCTTAACATCTTTCTCTTGAACACTTACCCCTTTCATCATCACATCGACTTCTCCTATCAAACAAAACTGCAGCATGATTATCGACTTCGTTATCCGAGCCATCAGATGAAGGCGGAGAATGGGGCGAAGGGCGCAAGTGTTTGTCTTTACCGGCTGAACCAGACTTCCAACCGTTCCGTTTCAACGACCTTCCTGACGATATTCAGGTCAAGTAGTTTTCGACGGAGAGCCAGACTTCTAGCCGTTCCGCTTCAACGACCTTCCTGACGATATTCAGGTCAAGAACCTCCAAAACGTTCTAGTTTTCAACGGAGAGCCTGTTCATACTATCTCTCGATAAGCTAGAGAGCTTCAACGACCTTCTAGCCGTTCCGCTTCAATAACCTTCCTGACGATATTCAGGTCAAGAACCTCCAAAACGTTCTGGTTTTCAACAGAGAGCCCGTCCATACTATCTCTCAACGGAGAGCCCATCCATACTATCTCTCGACGGAGAGGAGCCCGTTCATGCTATCTCTCGACAGAGAGCCCGTCCATGCTATCTCTCGACAGAGAGCCCGTCCATGCTATCTCTCGACAGAGAGCCCGTCCATGCTATCTCTCGACGGAGAGCCCGTTCATGCTATCTCGACGGAGAGCCCGTTTATGCTATCTCTCGACAGAGAGCCCGTCCATGCTATCTCTCGACAGAGAGCCCGTTCATGCTATCTCGACGGAGAGCCCGTCCATGCTATCTCTCGACGGAGAGCCCGTTCATGCTATCTCGACGGAGAGCCCGTTTATGCTATCTCTCGACAGAGAGCCCGTCCATGCTATCTCTCGATGGAGAGCCCGTCCATGCTATCTCTCGACGGAGAGCCCGTTCATGCTATCTCTCGATAAGCTAGAGAGCTTCGGCATCAATAATGAAACGGTCATTCCACATGCGGGTTTTTATAACCCAGGGTGCGGCTGGTGTTGCCCTCCCCCGCCGTGTTGCAGATTATCCTACTCGAGATGTCTTCCATGTATATCGGTCTAGGTGGTGTTGTATGATGACACGGGAAGAAGTACCTTGTTTTTTTTTTAGGGATATTCAACGGTACAGGTCATTCCACATGCAGGCTTTTATGACCCAAAGTGCGGCTGATGTTGCCCTCCCCCGTCGCCAGGCCCAGGACCCCAAGACCATAGCTACCAAGACTCCTATGCGCAACTACATTAAGATTGATAATATACCTCTCGCTCGAACCAAACGCCAATCTAATGGAACGGCGGCAAAGCGAAAGTCAAACGGCGTAAAAAAGGAGGAATCAGACTCCAATGCTCCTATCTCTAAAAAGACTAAGCCTGTTGCATCCACCAGAAATATAATGAAGGCAGAGTCTTAAGGGCTTCAACACAAGACATACACAGACACAGAGGAAAGACCTAATTAATGCTAAAACAATCTTTTGGTTACATTAAAGAGGCAAAGCCAAAAGATACACCTTCTTTAATATATTTATTGATATCTCTTCGTGTTCGACTTTACCTAAATATATATCTCAGTGATTCAGTGATATAGATCTCAGTGATTCAGTGATATATATATGTATCAGTGATTCAGTGTAAGCATTATAGATTTTAAAGTTTATATAATATTACATAAAATAGAGAGAGTTTATTATAATTTAAATAGTATTTTAAAAAGTAATAAGAGTTTATCATAATTTATACAGATAATACAAAATACATAAAGAAGAGCCAGAGGAGATTGTTGGAACTTGTGCACGCCTACTGTATGATAGAATGGATGGATCAGTCCCAAGTGTTAATGCCTGCAGGCCTAAGGATTAAGGACGGGACTTAGTGACGATTCCCTCAGGCATCTCTCCGCTGTCGCTGTAGGACAGCGCTGGGCTGGCCCCAGAATACCACCTAGGCTCTGAGTGGCCCTCTGACGAGGCAACGGTTCTCTCTGTCTGGAAGGCGTGCGAATAATCCCGTCATGTCCATCCCGGGAAATTGCCGGCATCGCATCTTCCCCAGTGGAACCGACTGTAATTTCGGGCTAGCGTTCCACGTGACCCTGAACGAAAGCTCTAACCGACCAAGTCGTCCTCCCGAGCAAAACTGCTCACCTCCCGTAAAAGTTCTCCCTCAGCTTCAACCAACCTCTCTCCACTCCCATATCTGATCGCTCTTTGTCATCTGACAAGATGTTCAAGAGGTGAGTTTCGATCGTCAAAGCGACTGTCGATATTTTTTCGACGACTTTTCCGCCGCAATTGAAGCCCAATTGAGCTGACCATCGTATTTTTCCCTCGGCAGCGGCATTTCCTCCTTCGCCCGCGCGGCTCGCCCGGCCGTCCTTCCTCGACGTGCCCTCCGACCTTCAGCCCTCCGACTTCCCATCTCCAGCCGATGGGCGAGCACTGCCAATGCTGGCGCCGGAAAGATTCATCAGGTGAGAAGGAACCGTTCCCGATTGCACTCCGGTCGCCCGGGCGAAACCGACTTCCACAAGACTCCGTGCTAACCCGACTGTTCGCAGGTCATCGGTGCCGTCGTCGACGGTTAGTTAATCATCTACTCCAGGCTCTCCAGGAGTCTGGCACAACATCACGAGCCATTACTGATAATATCACAGTCAAGTTCGATGGCGCTAAGCTCCCTGCCATTCTCAACTCCGTCGAGACTGAGAACAATGGCCAGAAGCTCGTTCTCGAGGTCTCCGTACGTGCACATTCAATTGCCTCATTTTACTGGTCAATCCTAACATCTCACAGCAACATCTGGGTGAGAACGTCGTCCGTTGCATTGCCATGGACGGTATGTCATCATCGTTTTGAATTTTCTTCAACGGAAACCCCTAACGCATTCTCTAGGTACTGAGGGTCTCGTCCGAGGTGCTGCCGCCCATGACACCGGTGCTCCCATCACTATTCCCGTCGGCCCCGCGACTCTTGGCCGTATCATGAACGTCACTGGTGACCCCATTGACGAGCGTGGTCCTATCAAGACTGACAAGCGCCTTCCTATTCACGCCGAAGCCCCCGAGTTCGTTGAGCAGTCCACCTCTGCTGAGGTCCTCGTCACTGGTATCAAGGTTGTCGATCTTCTTGCTCCCTACGCCCGTGGTGGAAAGATTGGTCTCTTCGGTGGTGCCGGTGTCGGCAAGACTGTGTTCATTCAGGAGCTCATCAACAACATCGCCAAGGCTCACGGTGGTTACTCCGTCTTCACTGGTGTCGGTGAGCGAACCCGTGAGGGTAACGATTTGTACCACGAAATGCAGGAGACCTCCGTCATTCAGCTTGATGGCGAGTCCAAGGTTGCCCTGGTTTTCGGTCAGATGAACGAGCCTCCTGGAGCCCGTGCCCGTGTCGCTCTCACCGGGTTAGTATATCCCTTCCTCTACAACACCTTGCCCAATTCTCCCAACATGACCCCAACATGATTATGCCTGTCTCTTTAGCATCATGGCTTGTCTTTCTCTTGTCTGGTCTAAAGATGACATTATCTGGTCTAAAGACGACCCACATAATCCCCCAGTTCCCCATCGGTTATCCTTCCCATCACGAGCAGCATGGATCCCAATTAGGCTACACCTAACTATAACTATATTTCATGGAACAACAGCTAATTATCATGGTCAGTTTGACTGTAGCCGAGTACTTCCGCGACGAGGAGGGTCAGGATGTGCTTCTCTTCATTGACAACATTTTCCGATTCACTCAGGCCGGTTCCGAGGTGTCTGCCCTTCTCGGTCGTATTCCCTCTGCCGTCGGTTACCAGCCCACACTCGCCGTCGACATGGGTGGTATGCAAGAGCGTATTACCACCACCACCAAGGGTTCCATTACTTCCGTCCAGGCCGTCTACGTCCCTGCTGACGATTTGACTGATCCCGCTCCCGCCACCACCTTCGCCCATTTGGACGCCACCACTGTCTTGTCCCGTGGTATCTCCGAGTTGGGTATTTACCCCGCTGTCGACCCTCTTGACTCCAAGTCCCGTATGTTGGACCCCCGAGTTGTCGGTCAGGAGCACTACGACATCGCTTCTCGCGTCCAGCAGATCCTCCAGGAGTACAAGTCTCTCCAGGATATCATTGCTATTCTGGGTATGGACGAGTTGTCTGAGGCCGACAAGCTTACTGTCGAGCGTGCTCGTAAGATCCAGCGTTTCCTGAGCCAGCCTTTCACTGTTGCCCAGGTTTTCACTGGTATCGAGGGTAAGCTCGTTGACCTTAAGGAGACCATCAACTCTTTCAAGGCCATCCTCAACGGTGAGGGTGACAACCTTCCCGAGGGTGCCTTCTACATGGTTGGTGACTTCGCCTCCGCCAAGACCAAGGGTGAGAAGATTCTTGCTGAGCTCGAGGGCCAGTAAGGGATTTAAGTATTGAAGTTAATGCCGCGGGAGACGGGAGGAGAGAACTAAGGACCTGTGTATAGAGAAGAGGAACAAAGGTCCGGAGAGGTTTCTCATAAGCTCCATTAAGTCTCTTTTGTGAGCTGTGTACCAAGAAATCAACAAAATTCCTCTTGTAGCCATATCAAGCTTTTCTTTTTTACTGAAGTGAACTTCCCCGACTAGAATTGAAGTGACAAGTGATCATGTCCTATATGTACTCATTAATTGCACTACCTTCATGCCGAACAATATGTAAAACAACCTCAATAACTATTCAATAGCTACAGTAGGTATGTATAAGTTTTATTAACTTCTTCTGTTCTTCTACAAATTATAAGATAATTTTACTGTATTTATATTATCTTATATTATTTTATATAAATTTCTATTAGGCTAATCTAATTCTTATTATAAGTTTTATAATTTTATATCCCTCTCATTCTCTTATTGTCTTATTCTCTTACTCTCTTAGGATGATTTTAGTAAAACTTGCTTGATATTCTACATAATTATCGGAACTTTGCACGGGACTATAGAGAGCTTCGCAGCCTTGGTTCACTCCGACTGAGTATAAACAGTAGCATTTATTCATCGAGGCCAGTCAATTTCTCCTTCTGCCCGTCATGATGCGACTTCTGAGTCGGTATCTTCTGGTCTACCTCTTCTCTTCCGGGACTGTCATGCTCAGCAACACCCGCTAAGTGGCTTCCTCAAGTTGGTGTTTTTGCACATCAACTTCATCCAATTACCAGCATCTCGTACCGAGCCTATGGCGGCTTATGTTCTCAGGCCGTAGTTGACTCTCTCAAGATTTTACCGGGCCACTCCCGTTATTCGACTCCCTAGTTGCTCAAGATGTTGCCCTTTGTGTCCTGGTGATAGTGTCCCATATCCGAATTCTTTCTACTAATAAATCGTCTAGCACGGCAGCAGCTGATTGCTGAGACTGAAAAGCATTTACCCAAGTTTCTTGTGGTAAGTTTTACACGTACAACTAAAATATTGTCGACATTGGTGATTTCAAGCGTTACCCAGTCCGGTAGGGTGAGTCGAGGTAGAAAATATTCATGATGCCTCGATAGATATGCGAGTGATGAGATCTGTAATTCTTTTCTGAATTATATCCTGTATGTGAAGAAGAGAAAAGAGACCTTGAAATCTCATGGGTATACAGAAACTCCTCTCCAAAATATCCTATGCCTTAGCCCAACTCCCATACTCATGCCGAAGTCTCGCCACCTGATATCAAGATTCGAACGAGAAATCAACGTTCAACTCCTTCCTCCATTTTTCTGCTGCCTGTTCTTTTGAAGCAATGTCGTCTCTCCCATCAACAAGCACAAGTTTCATTTCGGCTGGTCTCCATTCAACACGTCTACCCATCTCGTCGACCAGGCTAACAGAAGCCGTAGGGTCTAATCGGAGGCTGTTGGGTGTTCTAGGCGACCAGTTGGGATCTTCAAATAATACCTTTGCGATCTCATGCTCATCTTCAACAAGGCGTGCCATATGGGGGACGAGGAGATACTGTTGCCACTCCGGGCCAATATGTTCACAAAGATCCTGTAACGAGCGATTTCCAACATTCTTCAACCACCAGACGTCTACTGGGAGCTTGAGAAAGGCGGCATAATAGGCGAGGATGATCAGAGCACGAGGACGTAGCTCACGCGAGAGCTGGACAAAGTCTCTGGGGACAAACGTGAACCAGGTAATAATACGTAGCATCATAGAAGGTGCAAAGCCGTCGTGTAAGTTTTGGTATAGCGAGCCTAGGAATTGAAGTGTTTCGTAGTAGGTTTGAGCATTGAGATAATCTGGGTCGGTGGGATCGATCGAACTGATCATAGAGAGAAGATTGAGGGGGATATGGTTTGTAGCCTGCTCGATGTCGACCGGTGGTCGATTAAAGAGGGGGTAGAGGCCTGAATCAAGCAGTTTCTCGATACCCATGAGGTCAATAACAAGGCCGATTCCTCGCCACACAATCATCCAGTCGATTAAGTAAAGCTTCTTACTATCTTTATCACGGAAGTTTTGCGACGAGAGAGCAGTGAGTAGTAGAGAGTTTGCCAATAGAGCTGGGAACGTCTCGGGCTGGGCTTTTTCAACGGCCAAACGATAGCCCTCGAAGGATCGGGCACGGTATGAGAGAGCGCGGGCTGCATCCTGGTTCAGCTCAAGGCTCTGCATGTGGAGGCTTGCCAGGCCGAATAGTGTGTCCATGAGGAAAGGATTATCAAAAGCGACCTGAACCATGCGATTCCTGAGAACATCGTTGATGGGGTTCAGGGGTCCCTCATCAACCGAGAAGGATGTGCATGTTGAGCTGGTGTAGAACCAGAGAAGCTTCATATCTGTCCCATCCATGGGCATAGGGCGAAATAGCGGCTGAATCGTCAAGGGCCCGATCTCCTCCACAGACTCATCTCCAGGTGTTATTGAGATAGGCGAAGGACCAGGTTGGCAAGTGAGATGGACCTCAGAGGAAGCCCGATGAGAGGTCTTGGTGATGTGTTTGGATGAAGGAGTAGTTGAGGGTCCAGATGCAGGACTCGGGTATACGCAATCAGCCTTGCGTAGTTTGCAAGATCGACAGACGGGACGTGCCTCGTCACATTTAACCTTGCGGACTTTACAGTTGCGACATCCTGCTCGCGACTTCTTGTGAGGTCGTTTGGGGTGATAGGGCTTATGAGAGTTAGGCGGCGATCCTTCCGGGCTATCCTGTTGAGGCTGTTCTGGGGATGATTGAGGGCTTTCCATGGTTGGCTTGTGTCGATAACGTGTGTAATATGAAGAAGTTGCAGAGATTATAGCATGATTATGAAGGAGCAATTGGCTCTGCGGCAGATAAGGTAGGAAGAAATTAAGCCGGGGGTGGGCTGTGCTGTGCCGTACTTTACTTTGCTGAGCCTGTTCCTGTTCCTGATGACTAGGCGTTGCTAACAATGGCAGTGTGGAAACCCCGCGTGTGCCGTCTCAGACGCCAGGGTCATACCAACAAGGCTTAGCAGCAGTGTTGTTGGAGCTGTGAGTGGATGACGCCTGTAGTCTATGATGACAAGAGATCCTTTAGCAGGGGCACGCCAGAATAAGGTAAACGAGGAGATTTTAAGGTGCCTACGGAGTAATGCCAACTAGTTGTAGCCGGCTTTGTTCTATAAACCATGGCTATTTAATGTTCAAGGCTGGAATGCAATACAACCAACACTTGGGGATGCCAATGACAGATGTAGCAGCTTTACACATATAAACTGAAGGAATGTCCATTTATGAAGGGTTCAAGAGTACATCGAAATTAAACATGACACTTTACTCGTAGCAAGTTCAAAGCGATATATCTCAAACGGTGCCGCGTCTTTTGACCAGGATACTGAACACACTTCAGCAATAGTCCCAACCCTTTCACAGAAAGGGTTGAGTTGACGAAGCCTTGCACCCAAAGTCGGCAATCTCCTGGGACCATCTTACGCACGCTTCAATCAGCTCAGCCCAGTTTGTGGAGATCGGTTGACGTTTATCATGAGCGACAGGGGGGCAGTTTCTATTGCCAAGACATAGTGACGAGATAAGTCCATCCTGTCTCTAATCCTATGATCTCTCATCCGTCATCGGATTACGAATAACCAGAGGGCAACTGTGACTCTACTGTGCTTCTCAAACAGCAGGCAATACAAACAGTTCCGTGCGAAAGTCCCGACAACGAGCTACTACCTTATGTATAAATTAGAGGATTTTATATAATATCGCTAAGAGATTATACTAGATTATATAAAATAAATAGAGTTTATTATAATTAATCGAAGATTGTATAAAATGCTTATAGAATGTAAGAAATTATTGGAACCTTCACACGCCCACTGCACAAGGTGGGTTGTAACCGACTTTGTGATTCTTTTAACCATGTAGAGCTCAGCCATGCGTTGACCGAGAAGTCATTTTTTGTTATTGAGTATCGAAATACTGGCCATGGGTTAATATTTGATATATGTATGGCTTAATCTGCTGTTCGTGAAACATACCTAGTCACTTACACGGTTCTCTTTGTCTCAACAAACGAACTTTGGAATACCCTATATTGAAATTACATTGTTTCGAGTAGTTGCCAACTCACACAGAGCCATTCGTGTGTCGACTCCAGTTTGGAAAATTAACAGGCAACCTCCTCAAAGACGAATAGTGAAATAAAAATAAAGGGATTTAACTACTATGCTGCTTCTCGCTGGTGATCGTAGACGTTGACAACTCGGACCCGGCATTGGACCGGAATTCGGCCGACTAACTAAATCCGCTCCCGTTTTTAACGGAACGGTTTTTGGGGAAATTGTTGGACAGGGAAGGGCTTATCGAGAGCCTCGCGACGTCAAACCTCCAAAACACCACAGTCGTCAATCCCACCTTCGGTCGCGACCGACAAGATCTCGCCCGGATGCAACTGACAGGGCTTCACGCCCTGCTACATCCTGCCATCGTCGCCGCCAGATACAGAACCACAGCCCGGTCTCGAATACTCTATCGATCGTTTCAGACATCATCCAGCTGCAGGAATACAGGTGCAAGCGCAGGCGCAGGTGCAGGTGCAAATAATGGTGATAAGCCACCGGGCCAGTCAGTAGCTACCGAGGAAGAAGATGTACAACCACAAAATGGAACAGAAAACTCACCAGGCCGATCACGGGTCCGAGCCTCAAGTTCCTTGAAAAGCAGAATAGCTCGCAAACACGCTGCGCCAGCACTACCTCCCGTCAAACTCCCACAAGACTTTCTCGACAACAACGTTACTCTTCACAATGCTTGGAGGAGACCGCAGCTCCCAATTGCCCTCGCCGAAGACGCCAAACAACCCAAGACCTCATCTATCTTCGTCGATCCTCAATCGGCCGAAAAGAACACCCGGGTGACGGAATCCAACAAAGCACTTGAAGACTACTTCGACACGACCCTTAATGCTTTGATTGAGAAGGTTGAGGACCGCGCCAAAGAGGTCGCCGCTTTCGAACCCAATTCCTGCGAAACGGATGAGCTTGTTCATAAGCTAACGAGCCTCACTCGCGTCTACGATATGCTACTCGACTCGGCATGGCATTTGGTGGATTCGCTATATCCTGCCCGCCATGCAGAATATACATATACTTCACGCCCATTCTGGTGGTGGCACTATTACAAGGACTTTGATCGTCAGGCCCAAGAGTTTCGCGACCAGTTCTTGTCAGTCCAAACTAGTCTCGACAGCATCCTGGACTACGACTGGAGACTTGACCACTCATTGTCCCAAGCCATTGCGGACCTACCTATTCTTACCTTCTCCTCTATTCGATCAGCTCTCCGTCGCGAGTTGACAACGCCAGCCCCTCCCGACTCCGAGTCAAAAAACCTCAAGCGCCAGATAACCATCCTTTCAATGTCTGGCTATAGCGGGCAAGCTATATCAGAAGCTGTCGCAGAACACGTCGCCTATTTCAACGACGCTGACCTGGTGCGACTGAATGCGCAAGACTTGTCTGTTGTGGTAGGGGACTATCTTGACCAGGATTGGGCGTACTCTCGAGGATCTCTCTCTAACATGGGATTCCGGGCTGCAGAGATGAATGGAAAACTTTACAGGGATCCTGACGTTGCGTCACGGCCGGAGGAGGAGGATAATGACCCTGACACGGGCGTGATCAACATCCGCGCAGCCGCAGGCTCGCTCGAGGACGAACTTTCAAAGATCAAGCAGGGTGGCTATGATCCGTTTGGCAAATGGGAGAGTCTCAAAATTGACAAGGTTTTGGATCAAATCACACAAGCCGCAGAGCTGAAGCATGGCTCACCCCGCGAGAAACCGCTTATCGTTCACATTCATGACTTTGTGGAGCTTAGCATGACACTCGAGGGATCAATGCTGATTACAAGGATAAGAAACCTGGTGGATGCAGCCTGGCAACAAGGCTCAAAGGTCGCCATTCTGGGAACATCGTCGAGTGTACAACCCTCAGATGAGTATGAAAACATGCTTCGAGATCTATCCGCCGGGGACTTCGTCATCTCTCGACATATTGATCCTCACCGCGCTCTGAGGCAACCCAAGCCGTCTGGTGGCTCACAGACCTCCGAGAACCCCTTTCCCATACAAGAAACGGATATCTTTGTGGAAAACGTGCAAAACATAAATCGCATGTTGAAGTCGTTAGGAAGCCAACGCTTCCTTGACTTTTCTGACGCCCATATGAAGATATTTATGCACGCCACCGATACACGGGCTCAAATGCTTAAGAGATCGATCCTTCCTCTCCCAGAAGTGTACAATATTGCATGCGCAGCAAAGCGCCATGAAGAAGAAGCAGAAGGTGCTGCGCCAGGAGGAGTGTACGAGCGTCTTCTCATGGGTCCCTTACGACAAAGACCGGGTCAGCGATATCTCGATGAATCAGAACAAGACGGGAAGTCGGAAGGAGATGAGTCACAGAAGAAGAGCGAAGATTCACAAGCAAGTGGTCGAGCAGCTTTGAAGATGAATGAGTACGAGAAGCGGATTTCATCAGGACATATCAATCGTCAGAATTTGAGAACGACATTTGCAGATGTCCATGTCCCCAAGGAAACCATCTCAGCGCTCAAGCTACTCACGACTTTGGCTTTGGTGCGCCCTGATGCTTTCTCATATGGTGTGTTGGCACAGGACAAGATTCCTGGATGTCTCCTGTATGGACCTCCTGGAACAGGAAAGACTCTACTCGCAAAGGCTGTAGCTAAAGAGAGCGGTGCGAATATGCTCGAGATCAGTGGTGCCACCATCAATGACAAGTGGGTTGGTGAGAGTGAGAAGCTCATCCGTGCTGTCTTCACTCTAGCAAAGAAGATCTCGCCTTGCGTCGTTTTTATCGACGAGGCCGATTCTTTGTTAGCCAACCGCAGCATGCTCGGTGCTCGTGCATCACACCGCTCACACATTAATCAATTCCTAAAGGAGTGGGATGGCCTCGAGGAGACAGAAGCCTTCATCATGGTTGCTACAAACCGTCCCTTTGATCTTGATGACGCTGTTCTCCGCCGTCTACCTCGACGTCTTCTTGTCGACCTGCCCCTGCAGCCTGACCGTACTGCCATCCTCAATATCCTTCTAAAGGGCGAGACTCTTGACCCTGTAGTATCGCTCGACGAACTTGCCAAGCGTACGTCTTACTACTCAGGATCTGACCTCAAGAATGCCTGTGTCGCTGCCGCCATGGCCGCTGTAGAGGAAGAGAACGAGGCAGCTGCACGGCATATGGGGCCCGAGCCCTACGAATACCCTAAGAAGCGTATATTGCGCCAGGATCACTTTGACAAGGCTCTACTTCAGATTCCTGCCAGTATCAGCGAGGACATGCAGTCGCTGAAGCAAATCCGCAAGTTCGATGAAGAGTACGGTGCTAAGAAGAAGGGCACAAAGAAGATGATGGGCTTTGGCGTCGGAGCAGAGAAGAAACTCGCTGATGCTGAGGAAGTGCGCATACGCCGGGGTCCATGAATGGGGTCAGCATTGGGATATGGGTTTCAATATGATGTAAGGTACTTTATGGCGTCGGGGATATTTCACTGTATAGCACATATCTACATAGAGTTGGCCCAGCCAAAGAGACACTTATGGCGGACCAAAATAGCGAGACTGTTATTCGATAATCGATGTTTGATACTTAGGAGACTGTGGAGTTATTGCAGGTTAGAGTCGGCATAAGTCTGAAGCCCTGAGCTAAAGTCGAGCAACAACGACTCCACATATAAACGAACACCACGCATCAGTTTAGCATTATTTGTTACTCCTGATCCATATGACATTTCAAACAAGATATATACGAATGGCAGATAATGTGTTTGTAGATTGCCTGGAGATAAATAGACGTCATCTTCGTCAGTAACACCTAACTAGCACGTAGCGTGACGGAGTACATCTTTGGGCCATACCAGGTGCTATCGCATTCGAAACACACACATCAAATGCCTGGTGAACCCCATGATTTGATCGTCTCGAATTAACAAGAAGTGATGATCTTGGAATGATCTGCGCAGTTATGCGACTCTGGTGACACTTTAGCTGAACACACCAAGCAATCAGCATCTGTCAACTGCCCTGCCCCAAGTGGTTGGCTGGCTATCTTACATAGAACTGTTGTTATGAGCAGTGTTCTATGTAAAACCAGAAATGGAAATAGCTATGCCATAGCTATCTCAGAGAGGTCTACGGATATTTTATTGTGATACGATCGGAAGAATTAGAAAGCCTGGGCTTGATAAGGTTTAATATTAAAATTAAAAACTAGGTACTTTAGTTATTAGACCACCAAAAACTCGCCCAGAATCATTACTGGTATACTCAAGCCTCTGTTGATATCTGGATTCCTTCTGCTGCGAGAGCTCTTGAGTAATCAGCCTGAGCCTTCTCCAGCGCGTTCATAATCAACTGCATTAAAGCGATCACTGCTGCCTTTCCGCCTCCAACATTGTCAGATCTCCACCTGATCTTCTTTCCCGTGCGTTCAAAGTATTCGCGAATCTCCTTCTTGCGGTTACGTATAATCTCCTCTCGTTCCTTTTCGGCTTCCTCCGCCACGACGTTGATGCGTGCAAGCGAACGGCCCAGAGACTCGGCCAGGTACTGTAGTTCACCAGCACGATCTGGGTCACCTGAGAGGAATGCGTTCCAGAACTGGTGAAGGAACTCGATGGTGGTCGCATGAGTGAGGCTGCATTTGCGGGCAATTTCGACGGGGAGGCCCATGGGCTCAGTAGTATCGTCATCATGTCCGTATTTCTGGGCTCGTTGTTGACGCACCCCTTTCATGATGTCCTTATCGGCAGCTAGAAGAGCAGAACGTGATCCAACATGTGGTCTTTTAGGAGCATCGTCGTCGCTGTCGCTTTGTTCGTCGAATCCCATTGCGGCTTGGATATTGATTCCACCCGCACCGTCACTCTCGAGTGTCTCTAGATCTCCCAAGATGTCGAACAGAACGTCGCCGGGTGCTTGCTTCTCGAATACAGCAGCTTGTTTTGATGGCGCCGAGTCATGTTTTGAGAAGAACTTGTTTTGCTCCTTCACATTGAGCATTATGCGATGCTCCTTAGCATCGCCCTTCAGATCACGCAGTGCTAGCTGGATGTAGGCGTTGTAGCCACCATCAGGATCATCGGTGTTGACATCAGATGGTGCAACATTAGCCATGATCTTCTCGCTGAGACTGTTGAGTGTCTTCACAATAGGGATATTCGCCCTCGGACGCATCTCAACGTCCTTTGCGTTTCCACTCCTGAAGCCTCCTTGGTTCTCCTCATTGGCTTCAATATCGATGATATGCGGCACCTGTTGCGCCATGATCTTGCTCTGAAATGCCACAGTGTTCTCGCTAGGGTCGTATTTGTCGAACAAAGGGTCTGTAGGGTCATTGTCGACAACTCGCTCACCACGTAGTTTCTTGGAGAGTCTGCTGAGAAAGAAGCGCGACCAGAATTCTGCTTCGGATAGTTTAGGGACGTTCTCGTTGTAAACGCGTTTTATCAGAGGGTGTTGTGCGAAAATCATTTGCACTTGCTCTACACTGATGTTGAGTTTTAATTCACCGTCAACAGTCTTGGGCTTGACTGTTGAGAGCACGTTGTAAGCTCCTTTCTTCTGATTGATCTCGATGGCATGAGCGCGAAGAATATTTGTCCGTGTTGACCAAAATTGTGAGTTGAACGCGGCTCCTGATAATGAATCGGGTTTGGTTTGCATTGCTTCGACGAAGGTCTGATGCAGGCTGGTGTCTTTTCTCATTAGAGACTGCTGCAGCTCAATATCGCTCTTAAGTTGCGCGTCGTCGAACCAGCGGGAAGACGAAGCATGTTGTGAGTTGACGGCGCTGGCAAAAGCCATCGAGGCTGAACTACTGCCAGCGGCACCGGCGCCTGGGTTTGGTGTTGATGAGCCGCCGCTCGCGCCAGATGGTTTAGTAACAGCAGCATCGCCAACTCGAGTCGAAGCTAGTAGAGTTGACAGAAGGTCCTTGAATGTCTTTGCCTCCTCCTTGGCTTCGGCAGTGTTGAAGTGGAAGAGATATGTTGCAGGCTCGGCGTCTCCAACCTTTTCGAAGATCTTGAGCATCACCTTGGGTGAAGTATCTGGAGTCTGTTGAAGATCTAGGCTGATGTCAGTATGAAAGCACTGTCAAGAAAGGTTCTATGCTTTTGTTCACTGGTAATGTTGCTTATAGTGAGCGTGATAGTTGGAGGACCCCCAGAGTTGGGGGTCCAAGTAACCAGCTGGTGATCACTTGTGAGAGTGAGAATACCCTCCTTCTTCTTGAAGAGGGTGCGTCCCACTGGAGTAGCCATTTTGAATGTTGAAAAGAGATCGTTGAAAGAATAAGTTTATCCCGTATGGGATGTATATAATGTTTTGAGCAGGCCGTAGTGAATGAGCCGAAAGGCACCAAAGAGGCTTAACGCAGATAAAGACCCACATGCGTCACTGTTCCATTTAATGATTACCTAAGTCGCCTACTTCCCAAATTTGGCATATTGAGAAATGCTGAACAACATATGTAAATATTCCAACTTGATCCGTCACGATATCCAATCTCAGAACCTTCGACATAATTTTTAGGAGATCCTTCAGAACCAGTGTCTTTGAGCCAATCAATCAGATGATGTACTGGTATAGGAAGTAAGAGTAAATAAACACTGTGAAGTAGTGAGTGGTTAGTAAGTTACTATATTCATCGATTGCTTCCTCAAACACCCCCTGACCGCCTCAAAACTCTCTTTAAAACCGGGAACGAGATGCATGTTCCAGGTGTACCCCAATCTTGACCTTGTGGCGCCGGCTATCGACCCGACTTGTCCCTATTTGAATCACGTACGTAGTAAAACTTCACGATGGTTACTCCGCAATATCAGGTCTTTTCTCTCCCGTGTGCCCCGCGGGAGGAGCTTGCAGAACATCCATTAACTACCTAGAACCAAAACCAGACCGTGCGAAGACGATCCTCCCTTTTTTTCTGGTCCAGTCCACAAATGCACCAACTACGTAAAACACTGACCCGTCGTCAATCACCATCATATGATCCTCTGTTGCAAACACAAAATGCCCGCATTATAGCACCTCCAAATCGTGGGGAAATACACAAGCGATGGCCCGGTTCAACGGGTGCCGTATGCCAGAACCGTTGCGGTACAGTACTTCCGGGGCTGTTTGTTCCAGGGCCAAGCATCGTGGTGATCCTCGGTAAAGAAGCCTCAAGTCTCCGAACATGAACCCCAAAGCCCCAAAAATATCGAAATGTGCCCCAATGACGACTGCCACAAAAGTCCACGATGACCTCCAAAACAGTGTGTCATGTGGGCTACCGGACAATCAAGCCCGGTCACCTTTCACCTTGAATTCTTCAGCCATTCCCCCCTGATTTCCCCATATTCCTAGGAGCCAGGGAGGCCCGACAGTGGCTGACCTGCACCGTGTGCCGCACGGCGTTTTCAGCTCGCCGTAGCGCTACGGGAGTTCTTGACCAATGACATCTCTGATCCCCGGCGGCCAGAACCGGGTTTGCCGGGGCGTCATAGCATTTTTTACCAGCAGCAGGACATCAAAGGCCAGCACCAGCACCTGGTTAGCGACTCCGAGCTCCAGCCAGTCCCAGAGTTCGTACCTAAGCAATTTCTTCTTCTATTCCTCCCCATCCTATCCCGCCTTGTCCATCTATTCCAGTTCCTCTCCTCAGTTTTCACTGGGAACCTTTGTCGACTTACTCCGCCGTTCCTTCGAGTCGCGATTAAACTCGCCGAGGGATGCTTTCCATCCTCTAATTCCTTTACTCTATATCTGTTGTTCTGTTTCTCCATACATACACAAAACGCCCATCATGTTGAGGAATTCGCTCTGTAGAGCTAGCTCGCAGCTCCTTCGTGGTGCTCGATGCTCTGCTGCCTCTTCTACCGCCTCCATCTCGACCATCTCGGCCCGTACCTCATCATGGAAGCTCGCTGCCTCCCGTCGTCCTCTGGCCCTGGCTGCTGGTCGCACCTATGCGACCAGCGCGACCTCGGCACCCCCCGACCCCAACGATAACTTCCTCTCTGGAAGCACCGCCAGCTACATCGATGAGATGTACATGCAGTGGAGGCAAGATCCTGAGAGCGTCCATGTCTCTTGGCAGATCTACTTCAAGAACATGGAGAGCGGCGAGATGCCCATCTCTCAGGCTTTCCAGCCTCCTCCCAACCTGGTTCCTAACATGACCGGCGGTGTCCCTCGCCTGGCCGGCAACTTGGCCATGGATAATGGCTCCGATGTCACCAACCATCTTAAGGTTCAGCTTCTTGTCCGCGCATACCAATCTCGCGGTCACCACACCGCCAAGATTGACCCTCTCGGTATCCGAGGCACCAACGACGCCAAGGGTTTTGCCAACATCAAGCCCAAGGAATTGACTCTCGAGCACTACGGATTTACAGACAAGGACCTTGATACTGAGTACACCCTCGGCCCCGGTATTTTGCCTCGCTTCAAGCGTGATGGCCGTGAAAAGATGACCCTCCGTGAGATTGTCGATGCGTGCGAGAGAATCTACTGCGGTTCGTTTGGTGTTGAGTTCATCCACATTCCCGACCGTGATAAGTGCGACTGGCTCCGTGAACGTCTCGAGGTTCCTAGCCCTTTCAAGTACTCCGTCGATGAGAAGCGCCGTGTCCTCGACCGTCTTATCTGGAGTTCCAGCTTCGAGTCTTTCTTGGCTACCAAGTACCCTAACGATAAGCGATTCGGTCTCGAGGGTTGTGAAACTCTTGTCCCTGGTATGAAGGCCCTCATTGACCGCAGTGTCGATTACGGTGTCAAGGATATCGTTATCGGTATGCCCCATCGTGGTCGTCTCAACGTTCTCTCCAACGTCGTCCGAAAGCCCAACGAGTCCATCTTTAGCGAGTTCGCCGGTACAACTGGTGGTGAGGACGAGGGCTCCGGTGACGTCAAGTACCATCTCGGTATGAACTTCGAGCGTCCCACACCCTCCGGCAAGCGCGTCCAGCTCTCTCTGGTTGCCAACCCTTCGCATCTCGAAGCTGAGGACCCCGTCGTCCTGGGCAAGACCCGTGCTATCCAGCACTATAACAACGATGAGAAGACCCACCGCACTGCCATGAGTGTCCTCCTCCACGGTGACGCTGCCTTTGCTGCCCAGGGTATCGTCTATGAGTGCCTTGGCTTCCACTCTCTCCCTGCTTTCTCTACTGGTGGCACCATTCACTTGGTCGTCAACAACCAAATTGGTTTCACAACCGATCCTCGTTTCGCCCGATCCACCGCCTACTGTACCGATATCGCCAAGGCCATCGACGCCCCCGTCTTCCACGTCAACGCCGATGATGTCGAGGCTGTCAACTTCGCCTGCCAACTTGCCGCTGACTGGCGTGCCGAGTTCCAGCACGATGTTGTCATTGACCTCAACTGCTACCGAAAGTACGGCCACAATGAGACCGACCAGCCTTCCTTCACTCAACCCCTCATGTACAAGCGCATCACCGACAAGGAGCCCCAAATCGATATCTACGTTAACAAGCTTATCGAGGAGGGTTCTTTCAGCAAGGCCGATGTCGACGAGCACAAGCAGTGGGTCTGGGGTATGCTCGAGGAGAGCTTCACCAAGTCCAAGGACTACACTCCTACTTCCAAGGAGTGGACCACCTCTGCCTGGAACGGTTTCAAGTCTCCCAAGGAGCTGGCCACCGAGGTTCTGGCCACCAACGAGACAAGTGTCAAGAACACTACCCTCGAGCACATTGGTAACGCTATTGGAAGCGTTCCCGAGGGCTTCAACGTTCACCGCAACCTGAAGCGTATCCTAAGCAACCGAACCAAGTCTGTTGTTGAGGGCAAGAACATTGACTTCCCCACTGCTGAGGCTTTAGCCTTTGGTTCTCTTGTCACTGAGGGTTACCATGTCCGTGTTTCCGGTCAGGATGTTGAGCGTGGTACCTTCTCTCAGCGTCACGCCGTCTTCCACGACCAGGAGACCGAGGACACCCACACTCCTATCCAGCACCTCAGCCAGGACCAGGGCAAGTTTGTCATTTCCAACTCTTCCCTGAGTGAGTTCGGTGCCCTCGGTTTCGAGTATGGTTACTCTCTGTCTTCTCCCCACGCCCTTGTCATGTGGGAGGCCCAATTCGGTGATTTCGCCAACAACGCTCAATGTATCATTGACCAGTTCATCGCCTCTGGTGAGGTTAAGTGGATGCAGCGAACCGGCCTCGTCATGTCTCTGCCCCACGGTTACGATGGTCAGGGCCCTGAGCACTCTTCAGGACGTCTTGAGCGATACCTCCAGCTCAGCAACGAGGATCCCCGAGAGTTCCCTACTGGCGAGAAGCTCGTTCGCCAACATCAGGACTGCAACATGCAGATCGCCTACTTCACGTCTCCTGCCAACCTGTTCCACGCTCTCCGCCGACAGATGCACCGCCAGTACCGCAAGCGTAAGTGATTCTCATGACCTCGGCCCTTATTCAATACTGACTATCTTCCAGCTCTCATCATCTTCTTCTCTAAGTCTCTCCTCCGTCATCCTCTCTCTCGCAGCAACATCGAGGAGTTCACCGGCGAGGATGCTGGCTTCCAGTGGATCATCCCCGATCCCGACCATGAGACTGGTGCTATCAAGTCTCCTGACCAGATTGAGCGTGTCATTCTCTGCACTGGTCAGGTCTGGGCCGCTCTTCACAAGTACCGATCCGAGAACCAGATCGACAACGTTGCCGTCACTCGCATTGAGCAGCTGAACCCTTTCCCTTGGCAACAACTTAAGGAGAACCTTGACATGTACCCCAACGCCAAGACCATCGTCTGGTGCCAGGAGGAGCCTCTTAACGCCGGTGCTTGGAGCTTCACCCAGCCCCGTATTGAGACTCTGCTCAACAACACTGAGCACCACACTCGCAAGCACGTCATGTACGCTGGCCGAAACCCCAGCGCCTCTGTCGCCACTGGTCTCAAGAAGGTTCACACCAAGGAGGAGCAAGAGCTTCTCGAGATGGCTTTCACTGTTAAGCAGGATAAGCTCAAGGGCGAGTAAGCAAATAAGACTCAAGCAGCGGATTTTAGAAGGGGAATACAACATGGATAGTATGGTATGGTAATCGCATGGCCATTAATCGTTTGGGAGGGAAGAAGTTTAAAGAACCGCTGGATTTGGGGAGCAACCGAGCTTCTCATGTAAACACTTGTATCATACCCCTCCTAGACGAAGGACACTTTTGCCCTACAGTGATTGGCATGGGCTGGAAACGACATAGCATGATTTTATATTATTTAAGTGTTAACACTACTCGTCATTTCATCTGCCGTACTGGCGCCATACCATTGTTGAACTCCGATTTATATGCCGATAGGCAATATGAATATGTATGAATCTATTATCGTTGTATTTATCTCGACAAGATGCAATGCTACCTTGGCGCATCAATCTCGACCTGCCACGGCCGCACGATCCCGTCATCACCCGTCGTAACAATCATCTCCTCTTCCCCGCGCCGCTCAGAGCCGACATCGTATCTCTGACACCAAGTTACGTGGTTAACTTCGAAAGGTCCATGGGCTCCGGGCTGGGTAGTAACTAGTCTCCATGCAGCATGCTTGCTTTCCTCAGTGTTGGCCATGGGTTGGTCTTGGTCAGACGTTGTCATGTCTTGCGCCGAATCTTCGGCGTACAGCGCCACGACTCCATCGCTGCCGGTGCTTGCTACAAGTCCTGTCTGCGCACTCCATGCCACGGAGTAGATGTCGCGAGTATGCACCTTGGGCAAGACAGCTGTGCATGTCCACTCCTCTCGTAGTGATCTTCGCATCGTGTTGGGAATACCGCCCAATGCACCTGCTGAGCCTGGCGCACCGTTCTCCTCAGCTTCATCCTCCTGTTTCAGTGTCCATATACGGATGGTGTTATCAGCAGAAAAGGTCAAGAGTCGTGGGAAAAGGTCTCCTTCTCGTGGCCGTGTCTCCCATTGTAAACCCCAGACAGTACCTTCGTGGCCCTCGAGAACTGCGACGCACACCCATTCTGCATCTCCGTCCTCGCGCCAGATACGCACCGTATTGTCGTAACTTGCGCTTGCCAGAACGTCGGATGAATAGCTACGGCGAGAGTTGCGACCAGGAACGTCAGGGCACCAAGCAACGGCCTTGACATCGCCCTCGTGCTCGTTAAGCACAGCGATAGTCTCCCACTCATCATCTTCCTCGGAGGCACCAATGTCCTCCCATATCCAAACTGATTTGTCGCGCGAGCAAGTAGCAAGGTATGAGCCCGAAGGACTGAAAGCACAGGACTTGATCTCCGAGTCGTGTCCCTCGAGCACCAGCGTAAACTCCCACTCCTTGTTCGCAGCGTCGCCGTCGTCGTCGTCGCTATCGTCATTGTTCCTCCTACGCACACTCTGCGCTGTTACCTCAACTTCCAAACCACCCTCGCTCTGCTCTTGGCCCTCCCATCGCCATATTCCAGCTGTAGAGTCAAAGCTGCCGGTGACGAGGCAGAGGTTGCCGGGCCGCAGATGGGGCTTCCATGCGACGGAGCGGACGGAGCGGGTGTGGCCTCCGGTGAGAACGCTGTGGGCGGTGCCGGTCGAGAGAGAGTATACGGTGACGGCCTTGGCGTGTGCAGTAGCGATTAGAGGGAGCGACGGGTGAGGGACTGAGGCCCAGGCGCGTTCATGAAGGTCGGGCTTGAGGGGAGCGAGGGCCGTGATGCGGGCCGAAGTCGGCGCCATGGTGAGTGAAGCCGCGAGGGCAGATTAATGATGATACCACAGTTGGCAGTTGTGTTAAAATTCATATATCGCAAGGGATCTTTGAATTATATATTAGATTTGGGTCTTTTCAGGATCCGAGGTGGTGATGCGACAACAGTTCAAGACTTCAAATTGAAATGTTTCCCCTCCTTCAGTCAAAAGTTCGCAATGGGGTAAGTGATAAGATAGTAGGAACCCCTCCTGTTAGGTGTCATAGGCACGTAACAGTTGCCATAAGGCAGCCCCGTAGTAACACCACCAGCCAATATAACTCAACTTTCATATATATAATATACATAAGTAGATATATTCATTTTTACAAACCGGCTATATTATCCAGTAGATATAAGAGGTCGCGAAACAGTTGACGACATATAGATATAATGCCTGTAGGGCCAGATATCAATGTGTCATATCTCAATCGTTTCGGATAACAACAGACTCTTCTTAAGTAATAGGATTTCTACTCACTGCTTCCACACCCAGGACGATAAAACACACAGCGAGCCGGTGACCATTCGTTCTGGCGAGTAATTTACCCGGCCTACCTTGAATACGTCCAAGACTCCACCACACACCAGAAATGCTTCATCTTCCTCCTGACATATGAGTCGTGCCGCAATATAATTTACAACTGCTGCAATACTGCGAGCTTCGATCTCGTCATGGACTCGAAGTCTTCCCAAATAGAAAAAAATCAACAAGGCCAAGACCATGAGCTGAAAGACTCTCCGAACGCTGTTGAGGCCTCGTCGCAACCTGAGAACATCCATGTTGAAGATTCGTCCAAAGAACTAGAGCGTTGGAACAGTACTCGACTTAATTCCTATCGCTACTATGCAACCAATCTGTCATTTCTCATAATGGGCATGAATGATGCATCTTTGGGTGTAAGTCCATTTTGCATGTGCCCAATGCATCCTGAATCTAGTTGCGGTGCTTGACTGACCCATCTATAGGCTCTGCTACCATATGTACGTGTTTGATTTTTCGACAACAAGTATCTCTCTAATGGCATATGTAGATAGAAACATACTATGGCATCAACTACACCACAGTCTCGACCCTGTTCCTTGTACCTGTCATGGGTTACATCATTGCTGCTCTCACCAACAACTGGATACACTACACCATGGGCCAACGAGGTGTTGCAATCCTTGGGCCTATCTGCCGCCTCGTGGCCTACGTACCCGTAGCATTACACCCCCCATTCCCAGCACTGCCCTGCGTGATGCTGTTCACAGGGTTCGGTAACGGTATCCAAGACAGTGGTTACAATGCTTGGGTTGGAAATATGCACCGCGCCAACGAGCTCCTGGGTTTCCTCCATGGCGCCTATGGCCTCGGTGGCACAATTGGCCCGTTAATTGCCTCTGCAATGGTGACAGAAGGCGGCCTCAACTGGTACACATTCTTCTACATCATGATCGGACTCGTTGTAGTTGAGTTCATGGTTGGGACTGCTGCATTCGGGGGTGCAACCGGGGCAGAGTACCGACAGAGGGTCCAATTTCAACAGGGCAAAGATCGTGCAACGACGCGTATGGCCATGAAGAAGCCCGTTACTTGGATAGTGGCAGCCTTTCTCCTGGGATATGTGGCCGCCGAGGTCAGCCTAGGAGGGTGGATTGTTACCTTCATGCTTCGAGTACGACATGCCAAACCATTCCTTGCAGGCTTGACAGTAACCCTTTTCTGGCTCGGACTCACATTGGGTCGAGTGGTGTTGGGATTCATCACAGAGAGGATTGGTGAAAAGACGGCCATTTGCATCTATCTCATGCTCTCTATTGGGTTGGAATTACTGTACTGGCTTGTCCCTAACTTCATCGCATCTGTCATATTTGTCATGCTCCTTGGGTTCTTCCTCGGGCCTCTATTTCCTGCATCTATGGTAGCAGCGACTAAACTTCTACCGGTGGATTATCATGTTAGTGCCATTGGTTTTGCAGCAGCAGTTGGCGGAGGAGGAGCCGCTGTAGGACCGTTTGCAGTCGGAGCCATTGCACAACGAACTGGAGTTCAAGTCCTGCAGCCTATCATAGTAGGACTTCTCGCAGCTATCACTATGATTTGGCTTTTGTTGCCGGGAGGGTTCAAAAAGGGTGGGCTTGAGAGAGCGAGGGAGCAGAAGCTTCAGCCTGGAGGCGATGTGAAAGAGGCTTGGTCGTGGGCCAAGACGAAGGTAAGAAGAACAAAGTAAACTCATGTCAAATCCATGTAAAAGCCGATAATACCTGAAGCACATCCACGACTGAATGCCGGGCCGCCAACCAGTGTTATAGGCTTGTTGATGGGGTGGAGAGTCTCCGACGTGGTGGGTGGATGGATTGATGCTATGCTGTACATCTCGAGGCTGGGTGTAGTGCTCATTGAGGTCGATGAGTAGGTCTTCTATGCTAGGTTGCATATCCGTTGTGAGCTTCGTGGTGTCTACCGTCCTTATTGACCTTAAAATGGAGTCTTATAGTAAGCATAGCGCGGTTTACTCTAATGTTAGGTTCGCTTTAGGGGCACCTCGTCTACGGTATAGATAATAATACTTATCGAGATAAGTGAATAATACATTATATAAATGGAATTATAGTCTATAGCTACGGCATATTTCGAGTATTATAGGTTCTATATCGAGCGCTATATATCTTATGTTAGCTATATCTAGATTCGGGAAATCTAGAGTTATTCTCTGGTCTGAAGCTAGAGTAGGCTCTAGATTCTTATCGGGCTCCTCTAGAGAGTCTTATAGAGTATATAGGTTATAGCTATTGTTGAACTGGCTGGTATAATTTGTTTATTGTCCACTCGTTATAGAATGAAGGTTCATTATAGTCATTCTATATCTGATTGTCCCCTAGTTGGAAGGTTTTATATTCCTGGTTCTACTAGTATTTATTATAGTTAGTCTCCTCTGTCGAGGCCATATTTGTAATGACTTAGCATGGAATCCGTGCTCTGGGGTTCTGTTGTTGCTATTGAACTTGAGGCAATGCCTGATTGAAGGGGTTAACATTGGGATTCTATCTGGCAAATGGTAGAGCCTGGTAGTTCTGAGTTTGGTTCTGCTGCTGCGGTCCCTACCTTCTATTGCCGTTCCATCTGTTCTGGTAGCCTCGTCTATTTTCCATGGTAGCTGTATCCATCATATTGGCCTCTCCCCACTGATTCTGAGGTTATTGTCGAGGGTAAAAATTTCTGGCACGAAACTGTTGACTCTGTAGTGGCTGAGGTCTGAAGTTCATTCCGGGGTTGTCACGAGGATTCTGGGTATATGACCCTCGAGATCTCGGTGTTTAGGTCTATTATGGGTTTGTCCCGCCTGTGTTGCTGCCTTTTGTTGATGTCGTGTAGAGTGAATTCCACCTGTTTGATACAGACTATGGCGTTGTTGTATGCCGGCTTGAAGTGATTGATGAGGTGATTAATAATGCCGGTTAAATTTACTTAAATTAGGTGTGTATATTAATATTTTATCTCAGTATTGAATGAATACTGTCAAGGAGTAGCCACGAGATGTATACATGCTTATGTGTACAGTTGGGTTTCGAACTGTAAGGTGTTTTGGGTATGAGATCATATTAAAAGGTCTTAATACTGGAGGTAAAATCACCATTCCGCTACGTAGTTTACCTAATTAAAAACCGGGTCAAGTTTTAACTCAATCGAACTTGTGCAAAGCTTGGTCTACATGATTGGCTTTCGACTCTGGGGTTCGTCGTTGCCCCAGATTATCGCCAAGCTTTGATATCCCGCCGTGGCATGACGCCCACAAAATGTTTGTATGTAACACAAGAAAGTAATCGATTGGAGTTCAAGAGGGAATCTCGGAGAGTTTTTACCGTCAAATGAGGCTGTGCAACAGTCGATTGCTTCGCCACAGGCGGGGTCTTTTTTACAACGTCATGGGCCTGACCGACTACTTCCATTCCGTACTACCTATACTTTTTGGCGGCTTAAAATACCTACTCCTTGACGTAGTAGTACGACGTAGTATCCGTAGTACATAGTACATCGTGAGAGACGCCCACGATGCGCCCAAGGTTCGCCAGCTCACACCCGTAGTGCCACAAACCGCTACTGCACGTTGTTCTGTGTGTCTTCAAAGGCTGTCGTCACCTGTCGTGGTCAATCATCAATACCGGTACAGTAGACGAAAACCCCGCCGAACACATCAATTCATTTACTGTATACTCCATTCACAATCTCATCTCACTTGTCGGATACGGCACTTCTACTGCGCCTCATCAACTTTATAAGGTACCTAATTGCAGGGGCTTTCTCATAAGGCTGGCTTCCACTTCTCTCCGGCCGCTACTGCCTCTCAGCTCTTCTCTTTAGACTTTAGCCTCCCACCTTCTCTTTGTCCAGCCACATAATCTTCTATTTTCTATCTTCCCCTCCTCAACAGTCAAAACACCAAAACTTTTCCTTCCACTCATCTGCCTGCTCGTCCTTTATATATAGGTAGAATCGTCTACTTGCCATGTCGAAAGACTACTACGAGTACGAAGAGTATTCTCGTCGCCGTCGCGACTTCTCACCTGATAACTATTCTGGCGGGACTCCGAACTCGCAGCAGCAGCAGCAGCAGCAGCAGGGCCCTCCTCCGCCCGGCGCTCCTCCCTATGCCTCAACATCTCGTCTCGATGATCCGTACGGTGACATGCCTCCCCCTCCACGGGAGCGCATGACCCTTGAGCCTCCCGAATCTCAGAATCGTCCGCGCTCTGTACCGCCCAACACCACCATGGTCCGACGTAGCCGGTCCCGCTCACGCCCACCCTCAGACGATGAAGACTATGACGACAGACGTAGCTCCCGAAATCGCTCGCCTAGTCCCATCACCCGTGCGCGCAACGTGGTCGATGAGAACTTCACCAACTCTGCGTCTGGTATTGGCGCCGGTCTTTTGGGCGCCGTTGTTGGTGGCCTTGTTGCTCGCGAGGCGACCGAGGCTGCGACCCGCCGCAAGCACAAGTCTCGTGGTTATGAAGACGAGAACGAAGATCGCACTCGTCTCGTTTCCACTATTCTCGGTGCTGTAGCTGGAGGCCTTGGAGCTAATGTCCTTGCCAACAGGGTAGAGGATTCCCGAGAACGTGACCGACAACGCCATCTTGATTGGGAGCGCGAGCGTAGCTACGTGCGCGAGGAGGAGATGCCTCGGTATGAGCGACGGAGATCTGGTGAGCGGGAGCGGGAACGTGACCGGAACGACGATCGTCGTAGCCGCGACCGGTATGATCGCAGTAGAGCGCTACCGCAAAATAATGATGATGAGGAGAACTACGACTTTGTCTACGATGATCCGCGGTACGAAGAACGAGAACCTCGACAACGCAGGAGTGAGGATAACTATCGGTATCGCCAGTAGTGGTTTTGTCCCCGAATTCTCTTCTATTTCTTTACGACTTCTCACGACTACTCACGTTGTCTGATGTTTCCTGGTTACCTTACGACTAAATAACATCCAAAATATCTTGCAGGATACTAGAAAGGCTTTGGTTGTGCACCATTGGAAAATAGGGCGTATTTGTTTCTAGGCAAGCTAACGAGGAATGACTTGGCGTCTTGTATTTTAATATTGCTATGTTGTATCTCTTTTATATACTTATTTCTTCTCTTATGTTTCCCTCCAAGCGACGAAAACATGTTTGTCCGTGGGCCATCACTGTGATATTGCGCGTTACTGTCATTTTCTTAGGGTCTAATATCAAAATAGACTACATTATTCTTACAGACTAATTACATTTATCCCGGCACAGTAGCCCACCGTGCTAGTGATGGTGTCATTCTGTACTTACAAAGCGTCAAGAGCCAGTTCAATGTAGAAGCAGCAAGACAAAGAAGGGACATAGCAAGGCCAAAACATCCCGTTCGCCACTCTTCTCCATGAATCTTTCATTTTCACTCACTCTGGCCATGTGAGTACTTGCCGTAATTCACTGACTGCCATTGTGATCTCGTCGTTCTCGGCTGTCCAGCTCCCTCTCAACAATCACTTTGAAGAACTGAGCTATCTCAGCAAGAGCAATTTGCTGCTCATCGGGGACTCCGATCATCTTGAAAATCGACTGTGCGTCAACCAACTGTTTCGCAATCACGGTGTCGGGCTGGCAGAGTGTGCGGACGCACATCGCTCTTGCATTGACCTTCATGGCATGCAGAAGCCCGCCAATCTCAGTAGGGTCAGCTTGGCGGCGGCCATAGAAGCGGAAGTCGTCGACGTGTAGGTTAATTAATTCGAGCTGTGTCTCAAGATCATACCGGAACCCGACGACCTTGGGACGACCCTTGTTCTGCCATACGTCCGCTACTTTTTTGAGCTTGTCGGGCATAAGTCTGCCTTTGTCAAGCTGGACAGTGATGTAGTCGTTCAAAGCTGTGCTCAGGTTGAACTCGAGTTCGCAGTAGAGGAGGCTTTGCTCCCTGGCATTCAACGAGATGGAAACTTGTGGGGGCGGACGAGGTCGAGTAGCAGGCTGCACTCGACGAGCGTTGTAATGTAGGTCTGCCTGTATCCAAGTTAGTATGGGAATATATCTGTGTATAGTCTCGACATACCACATCTTTGGCCATCTTTTTGATGCTGTCCAGTAGCCCAGTCTTCTTCTGAGGCGCCTTCGAAACTTGATCCGCACCATTGTCGGTTCGTTCCAGCCACCCATTATCCCCAATCATCACTTTCTCCCCCTTTTTGACGCTAGGATAGTCTGTTCCTCTGAAATACATTTGTAGAGGAGAGAAGAGCGGGGTGTCTTGAACAGGTTGGTTGTTGTCATTGTCGTTGTTGGCACGCAGTGTTATGATTTGAGGGACCGGTGGTGAGTGCACTTCGACAGCCCGTGCTTGTCTTAATCCATCGGCTGAACTCTTTGAGCGTCGAGGCCTATTAACCAAAGGTTCTGGGTGACTTGCTGATTCTCTGATCATGGACGGATCATGGTTCATTAACCACTCTTTGTAGGAATCTTCAACAGTGTTGTCAACTTTGAATCGTGAGCGAAGGTGGCTAAGATGAAGCGGTGATGGAAGAGCCGTTGGCTGAGCAGAATAAACAGAAGAGGCATTGTCGTCAAATATCGGGCCACGATCGAACCGCCCTTGGCCCAGTGGGGAGACCGGGTGAGGAACATCTTCCATCTCGGCTGGTCGAGGACCGACTTCGCTGCGTCGAACAGTCCCCAGCTGCAGAGGAGAAGGAGGGTTTCTCTGGCGGCGCTCTGCTATGCTAGTAGAGAAAATATCATTTTGAGAGTCTGAATATCGACCTGGCATGAGCTCAGAGAAAGTTGGAGAATCTACTCCTGAGTCATTATCGTCTCCCAAAGTCCAGTTATATGGGACATCGGGCTGAGGAGTTGTTGACTTGTTCTTTCGTGGTGTTGATCTTGGAGTTGCCATTGCAGACTTCTTCTTGGGCCGTACTGACTTTGAAGGACTGCTGTCAACCTTTTGACTGAACCTGCAGAGCTGTCAGTACAGCGAGCTACTAGAATATGGGTAATGCATACGCGTCAGTGAGCTTGTCAACTTGACTCTCAGTCAAGTTCATGCGAATATGAAGCGGTTGCTTGACGAGACGCTTGCGTGGGGATAACGAACGGGCTCTCGACTCGAACCCAGGTGAAAGCTCAAAGAAGTCCCCTCTCAAAGGCGTTAGCACAGATGTCGAAGGGTCAGAATTGCGCCCTCTTTTCGAACTGTCTTGTTGCATCGATCCCAGATGTTCGAACCACAACAGCCACTTGTTAGCAGCTTCGTGATCAAACCTTGAAAGGCAAGTGTCACGGTGGATTGTGCAAAGTTGTAGATCAGAATTTGAATCTAGACGAAAAGTAAACAAAACAATATCGGTTACCACATGCACAAATGTGAATGAATCAGAGACCTATAGTCAGTATGCTAGAAGAAAGAGCTCCAACCCCTTGTCAGCTGGCAACAGGTGCCTACAAGTAATAATGCGGTGACACTGGCGAACCAATATCTGGCACTGTAAACGACACTAACTTATAGTATGGTATTTCAACCTGCAAATAATCAAACCTTTCTCATGCCTTTCTTGAATAGTCTCGTTAAAAGTGGCTGGACATCATAAGCAGTTTGCCGGAGCTCCTCGCACTCTCTGCTTGACACTAGTGTAATATACATTTATGTATGCCTCGAATCACCATATGGCACTAGCAAGAGCCGGTCTTCCATCTGTAATCAATGCCGCTGTCGAACCATAGCTGAGGTGTAAAAGGGCCCTGGAACCTCCAGGAGTATATTAATTCTTTCGGCAATGGCTCATTGGCCATGTCCATTGCCTTATCTTCAGCAACTGGCAGCTCCCTGATGAACGGTGGAAGAGATTGGTTATCTGTGAATAGGCCGAATTTTCGTGCAAAATTTGCATTGGGTATCTCACAATCTCTGACCTGCGGATCCATTCCCTTCTTGAATATGTTATGAACCAGCACCGTCGAGTGGTCGCCTCGTTCTAGTATGGCTTGTTGTGTGCTGGGCCTCCCAGCATACTTTTCTGTTTGGAATAACCTGTGCACGCCTTGTGTCATCGTCTCATGTCCTCTGAACTTCAAACTGAGTGATCGCCGATGATGTGTACTTTGCTCGTTCGGTGGTTCTGGCACTTTTGCTGGAATTAACATTTTAGGTAATTCACCTAAATCAATCGACTTCTCGCCAACAAGCCTTCCTTTATGACCAATGTTCTCGTTCCATTGCATCTCGTGAAATTCCCTGGCCTTGAGCTGACGAAAAGCATGCGTGCCACCGTTACGTGACGAGACATACATGGTATGTTCTATCATCCAGTTCTTGCGTATTCCAATCCCGCTTGGATAAAGAGATGACCTTGGTGTGGTAGGCGCATAGTCAGAAAGTCGTGTACGGTATCTTTGAGGGTGGCTCTTCCTCCATTGGATCAGATTACTCGTTGGTATAATGTTGGATGTAACCGTCGTCAGATGAGGAACATGCGGAAGCTCGAGGTCGGCCTATCTCTGGTGTCAGAAGCCTTCTGGACATCTAGGTACAGGTTTTCACACATGTCGGTTCAGGTGATCGTATCTCCAACGCTGAAACGCTGCGCCTGGATCATCTGAATGATGACAATCAACTTCTATCATCTCATAAAGCACGCCTCCTGCAAGTCCAAGGAACTCGTCGCCAAGATGATCGCGAAGAACCAGAAAAACCTACTTCATGTCAGTCAAGGTACTGTTGATTTGGGAGGGCCTCTAACCAATCGGATACCGTCACGGTATTGGTAGTTGCGAGGGATGTGAGCGCAATATCTCACAAGGACGTTGCGGCATTCTTCTGTGTTTTGAGCCAATGCTTTACCTCCGTATAAATTTGGGTTCACTCACTGTTTTCGTCAAATGTTTCCAGCACTTTGACTGAGTGATATCTGCTAGGATGCGCGTAGAACTGCGATGGGCCGTCCATTCCCGTACTTTCAGGTTTCGAGCGTCCCTTCTGTCTAGTCTAATGAACTAGGCCTCAATGGAGTCGAAGTCGTGAGTAGAAGTCGATTGAGCAAGATACCGACTTCAGCTTGCAGATGGTGAGGTGCTTTATCCGTTGCATGGTCGAGACTTCCATATTATGGCAATGACATAAATAACGTGAGGAAGGGGCATATGTGTGAAATGCCGTGTAAGTATGTGCCTAGGAAGGCGCTCCAGGGGTCCGTATCATTTGAAACATTGCCGCCACTAGGCTCAGTACTGCCTTGATAACATATCAATATGGATACCATTGATCACTTCATAGCTCATGCGTGTCCGACACTCAGAGCAAGAGTTCCAACTCGGAATCAAAATGAGGTGTAGCTGTAGGGTAGCTCGACACCTGAATACGTCGCCTTTTGTCATTGCACGATGGTGATGGATTTAATTATATTTGTTACTGTCATGCTCTGAGTATACGGAGTCCTCCACAATCCATCGTTGTCACCCGCGCTTTTCCTGCCTTTTTGCTGGTTCGAACATCCGTGACATGAACGACTAGGAACAGTTCACAGATATTTGCGAATTTCAAAGACGAGGCAGCAAATGCACGTCGTTTAGTATCATATACATCACATAACTAACGACAGAACTGTACCGTACCTATACAGACTATGCTCGCGGTAGGCATAGGTAATTACAAAGCCAGGCCGTTGATTGTAGCATAGGCGGAATGGATCTTGGGGAAATGAGATCTTCGGCGTACTGGCCGGCATTCATACGACCCACAGGCTATCCACCCGGTGGTCAACAATGCGCCGCAAGCTAAAGCATCAGTTACTATCGGTTAATGTTAGCCAGGGAAACTCGGCTTGACACTAACAGATGCTATCTTACCCCGGAGCCCCTGCAACCGAGACAAAAGCCGGACCCGATGGCGGCTTCCCGAAATCAACTCCCGGCTTCCCAAAAAGGCAGTCTAGATCTCCTGCCTCCTCTTTGCCCCAGAACCCCCCACACCAGTACAGTTGAACCCCATGACGACAAGTGCTTTTCGTCTCACCACAAGTTGCGTAGCGGATCTCTTCCATGTTGGCTAGACCTTTTCACTTGGCAATGACTCCCTAGAGCGTCGCGCCAAAGAGCCAATACGCTCTCTCGCCCTCCACATCCCGTACCGAAGCTGATGCCGTTGATCCTCCTCGGGTCTGAGCCGCACCAGGTTGTCGGTCGCTGTCGGTTTGCGGTCTGCGGTCTGCCCGGACCAAGCCCCCGGCATTTCTGAATATCATGTCGTATTGATATATAAGACCCGACCCCCCAGATTGACTGCTTGCTTGTTCATACCCCAGATACCAGTCATTCCTCCATTAATCCTCCATCATGTCTCAACCACAATCCGATCGCTCGCCGTACTACGACATTGGTAAGTTCTATATCCGCAACATTTGGGTTGCTAAGATCTGACATTTGTTCTCCAGTCATTGTTGGAGCTGGCCCTGTTGGCCTAATGCTCTCAACATGCCTTGCTCGCTGGGGTTACAAAATCAAGCATATCGACAACAGAGCTGAGCCGACCCCGACCGGTCGAGCTGATGGCATCCAGCCCCGCTCATTGGACCTTCTTCGTAACATGGGCCTCAAGTCAGCCATTATGGCTCACCATCCAGCCCGCGTTTACGAGGTTGCCTTTTGGGACCCAGCTTCATCAGGACAGGGTATTGCCCGAACCGGAACATGGGCTAGCTGCCCTGATTTCATTGATGCCCGCTATCCTTTCACGACTTTGCTGCACCAGGGCCTGATTGAACGTGTCTTTATCTCAGACCTTGAGAAGAATGGAGCGAGTGTCCAGCGGCCATGGTCCATCAAGAGCTTTACCTCTGATGAGAAAGCTAACTCCGATTACCCCGTCACAGTAGAGCTGGAGCACGTCGACGGTACTGCACATGAGACTATACACGCCAAGTATCTGTTTGGCGGCGAGGGTGCAAGATCATTCATCCGCAATCAACTCGGTATTGCTGTTCGACACAAGGATCCAATTGCTCACGTCTGGGGCGTTATGGATGGCGTAGTGAAGACCGACTTTCCCGATATCAAGGTGAGTACTCCATACTTCTCTTAGCCACTGCACCCTACTTACTGGCCCTCCCTAGATGAAATGTACCATTCATAGCGAACATGGCTCTATCATGGTCATTCCACGAGAGAACAACATGGTTCGTCTCTACATCCAAATCGCATCTTCAACAGACCCAGATTGGAACCCTAGGCGAACAGCCACCGAGGAACAAGTGCAGGAGTCGGCCAAAAAGATCCTGCAGCCATACTCCATTGAGTGGGAGCGCGTCGAGTGGTACTCTGCCTACCCCATTGGACAAGGCATTTCGGAAAAATACACATTGGATCAGCGAGTCTTCCTTGGCGGCGATGCTTGCCACACTCATAGCGTAAGTCATGCTATCCCTCTGCCCATATGATGTGCTAACGCAACCACAGCCCAAGGCCGGTCAGGGTATGAACACTGCATTCCTTGACGCTCAGAACCTTGCTTGGAAGATCCATGCTGTCGAGTCCGGCTTCGCCAACAGGGAAATACTCAAGACCTACGAAACAGAGCGCAAACATGTAGCTGAATCCCTACTCGATTTTGACAACCGATATGCAAAGCTATTCTCACAACGACCACCAGCGGCAGCGGAGGTGCAGGCTGCGTCGGCCAGTCATGGCAGTAACGGTAATGACGTCCAAGAAAATGAATTCATCAACACTTTCAAAGAGTCGTGCGAGTTCACTAGTGGATATGGAGTTTATTACAAACCCAACGTTTTCAATTGGTCACCCGAACATTCTGCTCAGTCAACTCTGATTCACCCGAAGGGTACGAAACTACGGACGGGTCGTATTTTCATCAACTCGAATGTGACGAGGGTAGTCGATGCCAACGTTGTCCATCTAGAGCAGGAAATTCCCTTGAACGGCGCTTTCCGACTGTTCGTCTTCGCAGGCGTTCCATCAAAGACTCGACAAGCTCTCAAGGACTTTGCCAATCACCTAGGAGGCCAGCGATCCTTCTATGCAGCATACCAACGCCCTGATCTTGACAAGGTCTCATATCATGAGAAACATCTTCCTCATAGCCAGTTCTTCACTCTTTGCACAATCTTTGCCTCCAAGCGACCCGACATTGAGATCTCACGCGATGTGCCTGGGGTCCTTGCTCGATACAGAGATCACGTGTATGCCGATGATCGATCCGATGCTCGATTATCGCAGGCAAAGGCTGTAGCTCATGCTAAGATGGGATTGGACGAGGAGCTTGGTGGAGTGGTAGTTGTCAGACCAGATGGATATGTTGGTGTTGTGGTCAATCTTGTTGAAGGTAGTGGAACTGTGGATGCTCTGAATGAGTATTTCTCATCCTTCTGTACAAAGAAGCTGGGATCTACTCTGGCGCAGTTATAAGAAAGGCTACGAAGTGTGTCAAGATGGATGATGCCAACCCAACATGCTGCCGAGGGGCGTTGATTTGATGTAGATTACTCCTTTTAGCGAAAGTATATGCAAACATATAGAATTACTATGCGATGGGAGCTGTCGTTTCCACGTGACTCAGGTCGACCGGCCTCCTTGCTCTAGGACAAGAGTCATTAGAACATACCTGTCGTTATGGCAGATAGGTGTGTGGTGATGATGTAAGGTAGCTAGAGAGATGTATAGGAATACTAACGTCAAGTAGACCAGATTTCGAGACAAACATGTTCTATACCTAAGACTATTCTGATATACCCCTCGCCCCTCACTCCCCGCCCCAAGGACTGAGATGTTATTTACTCGAGACCTGATGAACTCACTATTTGATGTCCAAGGCTCTTTGAAGTGGTATTCAATCTTGAGGTTAGTACTTAAATGCCCAGCCAATGGTAAACTGGTACACTTTCCTAGCCCAATCTCCTACATTGACCAATGGAATTAGCCAATAGTGGGTCTTCTCCAAAAGCTGTCAGTGCGGCCGTGCGTTGGCCGAGAGTAACCAACCCGACTTTACCTTTTCATCCACTGTAAACCTACTTATACTCAACGCCTATCGGTTTGCGCGTTCGCGATGGCCTCACCTGACCGATCTGGATAGGATATCCTTAATAGGAAAGTGGCTGCAACAACGCGTGTGCCTCTGATGTACGCGCCCCAGGCCCGAGCTTTCTGCCTGGAGTACACTTCATTGATTCGACTCGACCCGACTCGACTTGCCTTGACCTCTCCTTAACTTCATCAGCAACTACAACTTCGGTTCACATCCATCTCAGCTGTGTGTAAACTTCCAACTCTACTTTTTGTAAGAACAACCCCGCGTCTGCTTAAGCACTTTCTACATCTCCTTCTTCATCTTGCGAATCACCGCTCCTGCAA
Source organism: Fusarium sp. PT (assembly GCA_021020635.1). Lineage (NCBI taxonomy): Eukaryota > Fungi > Ascomycota > Sordariomycetes > Hypocreales > Nectriaceae > Fusarium > Fusarium sp. PT. Next base: position 3,234,702 of record JAHMRZ010000002.1, on the reverse strand, counting down.
CCGGCACTGCTTGGCACCTGCACCACTCTGTATCTGCCTTTATTGTCAGTGCCACACTATTCGGTTTTGTTCTTTGAGCGAAAGTTCTTTGTTCTCGCGCCGTGACTGCCGGCTCCATCTCTTTCCTCGTTTCGCAAACTGAGTTTGGTCGGACTTGCTTTCAACGACAATTCACAACGCGCAACTGCTTTGGCTGGACCAGCAACCCGCTTCACCGCGATACAGCTTGCTGCATCGCACTTAACCAAACTACATTTCAACTTGACGCTTATCACTGCTCCTTCTTATCGCCGTCGCAATGTCCTTCTCGTTGCACTCCCGCATATCAGTGCATCAACATGCTAATCAGAACGGAAGTCCTGTGCCTGCATATCTTTTGGAAGCTACTCAAAAGCGACGCCAACTACGAATCGTTCCTAAGCAGACAAAAGCTATCCGCAAATTCCCATCGCCTAAATCAATAACGTTCACCACTCCTCCTCGACAAATCAGACGACCCAACGCCCGGCTCCTGATTGACTCTCCTCTACCACGAACCGATATCTTCGAAGATCCAGTTCTTAGTAAACGATTTGTTCAGACCGACTCTCCAGTCAATTCATCTTTTTTCAACCGACAGCCCCGAGCGAAAGCTACCGACCCTCACGCTTCGAAGACACCGACAACCCTCGACCCTAAACTTGCTGTCGTCGATGGCATACAGACACGCAAGCGTCGCGCTGAAGACACTGAGATCGAACTTTTTGCCGCTGAAAACGGCATCGCAAACACCACAGACCCCATTGTTATCATTCGTAAAGGAGGGACAGTTCCGAATAACGAACCTGTCCAGCAGGTTCATGTGAGCTTATTGCCTTTGGTAGAACATCATTAAGTTTCTGTTGTACTGATCGGCACTAGACCTCTAACCGCATGCTCGGGATTACATCGAGCGCCAGATCCATCACCAGGATGATAACTAGTATTTTCTCCGCCTTTACTGGCATTAGTGAAACGATTAACAGGCTCAGTAGGCTTCGACCATCTTTCATCCTTCGAAGCTATGCTAACGAACAAACAGTACGCCCTCACGCCTACCAAATTGCCGAGTTTCGCTCCTATCTGAACGAGAACCAAGTTAGCAATAAGCGTGTCAAGATAAGTGCCAGCAGCGATGACACTACACATGGAAATGTTGGCAGCAGCACTGGCGACAGCGGACTGCGGTGGGTTGACCGAAATAGTCTTACCAACTTGATGGAAGACTACAAAATCTTTTCCAAGTCTCTTGCCAAGGTTTGGGAATGTCTGGAGCGTGGAACCCGAGAAGAGGCGAACAAAGATCTGGCACCCCTGAGCACCAACATAGTTGACAACAATGATCGAGCTGTGCTGTGCAAGAACCCGAACTACGACTTTGCAGAAATCTTCGCGTTGCAGCTTAGGCGCATATTCCAATATCTGGACAAAATTTACGAAATTGGCATCATCATCAGAATTCGAGACAGTCACGAATTCGTTCCTCCTACTCTAGACTACGGGCTGTTTCCGGAGTTTATCGGAAACCTGGAATCAATTAAACACTTCCTGTCCGGTCCAGCGCTCCCCATTGTTTGCAATGATATCCTGCGAAAGCATGGGGAACATGAGTGGAAGGTTTCTCAATCGTTCTTGGATCGGATTGTGCTCGATATTAAGGCTATCCTTCGCAATCTCCCCGCGCCAAGCTACGTCGACTCTCAGGAGTACCGAGACAGGCTGCAGGCCATGTTCCCTACTCCGCCACGAACCGATCTAAATACACGTCTTCTGCTTCCTGGATCGTTTCCTGAGTTTGATGAGCCTAAGGATCTCATCAAGGAACCTACAGCGGAGCAAGCCTCACTGCCGTCGACGAAACAACCTTCTACGGAGGTGGTTCTATCAAAACCAGAGCCAGAACCACTACAGCCCATTATCCCCCGCCCGCATTACTACAAGAAAGACTTCCTTCGTGTCGACTTGGCCCAGAAGAGTATTGCTCAGATAACACCCGAAGATTACCGCCAGACCTTCTACGAAGAAAGCAACCAGCACCGCATCATCAAGGATAAATATATCACAGAATTCGAACCCAAAATTCCTCTCAGCACGAATGACGCCGGCTCTCTCAGATCAATCTTGCGAAACAGACGGAAGCACCCCTCGAAAGTCACCCCTAAGCGACTTGGCATAACGCGCCGACCTAAGACTGTGAGCTTCGTAGAAGGCACAGCCAGCCCCAAACCACGAACACACCTGGGGCTTGACGTACCCAAGAAGATCAACTACGACAGACAAACTGGGGAAGCTCTTGCCCCTACAGAAAACTTTCAGGAGCAACGCCCTAGTTGGGCTCGACGATGGCTCAATCTTTCGACTACTGAGCTTGAAGAACCACGCAAGGAGAGCGTTTTTGCTTCCAGGTCTAACAACAAGTTCCATCAACGCTTGGAAGAGAAGGATGGACTTGGCCCCGATGCTCGCATCAAGGAGCTATTCGCTGCCCCATCCATTAAGCTTCCGATCAGCGATGACTCGAAAGCTGGCATACATTTCAAAATACAAGAGGCAGCCCGAAAGGTTGCGGAAGAGGCTCGCCTAGCTGCAGAGGCAGCACGCCGGGAGGCTGAGGAGAAGGCACGCCGGGAGCTTGAGGAGCGCCTCGCCCGGTCTGGAGGGCTTCGTATGCCCAATCGGACATTTGTTACGCCTGTCCCATCAGATTGGCATAAAAGGGCAATAAGCACACTTCGCGCCGCGCCTTCCACATCCCTCGCCAAGTCCGCCGAGGGTGTCGATCTGCGAAGACATGACTTTGCCAAAGTTGTGGCCGCGAGTGAGTGGCTCAATGATGAGATTGTCAATGCATCTCTTCTGTGGCTTGACCGAGCCATCAATTCAGCCGCTGGCATTAAGGATGTCAAACAGAACACCCGTAAGTGTTTTTCGTTAGGTTCCTTCTTTTTCAAACGACTCCAAGACCAAGGTGTTCAGGGGACTCAGCGAACCCTTCGACGATACGGAGTGGAGAAGAGGAATTTCCTTGACATTGACACTATTCTTCTGCCGATTTGCGAGCGTTCTCACTGGACATTGCTCGTCATTCGCCCATCTAAGCGAACTGTCGCACATATGGACTCTATCCATTCGGGCGGTAATTCCTCCTATACCAACCGTGCTATGGCATGGATCAAGGACATACTGGAGGAGAAATTCGACAAGGATGAATGGAAGATCGTTCTCCACGAGGCTCCTCTACAGAACAACGGCCACGACTGTGGTGTCCACACTATTACCAATGCTATGTGCGTTTCCCTGGGCCTCAACCCCATCGATTCATATACTGCAAAAGACATGCCGGAACAGCGAATCCGCATCGCCTGCGTGCTTCTCAACGGTGGTTTCACCGGAGACTTTGACTTGCGAGTATACTAGTTATCATAGTGATTATAACGATAGCATTAATACTGCTTATCGACGATGCATGAATTTTTGTGCCGGGCGTTTTAGCCACATAATGGGCATGGTGTTTTTTTTAAAATGGAAAAGGTGTTTGGGCAAGATACCACGAGCAAGCAGTTGCATTGTTAGGCCTTCGCATCATCTGGCGTTTTGCATGTTTTGGGCATGAATGATGGTAGCCGGGCACGTTGGGGTTGTCCTAGGCATTGTGTGAGAAGCAGAGAGCTATACCTCACCAAAACGGTTTGAGTAGGGTGTGCCTGAATGGAGGAGACACAGCACATTCTGGAGAATATGGCTGCTGAAGATATGATTGGATGGTCAGTTGTGTAGCCCCGACGTTGATAGTGAATGGACAAGGGAAGTCAATGTCTCCAACCACGTTGTGTGAGTGATCATGAGTGATGGCACATTCGAAGCTTAGGCTATAAAAAGATTTGATCATGGATATTCTCCGATATGGAGTACATACAGTGAGATCATGATATGGAGTAAGATTTCGTCACAAAGCAAACCTATAGCTTATAGCTACGTCTACTGGGAGTCAAAGAAGGACAAATACGCACCATCTCGGGAAGTGCAGTTCCCGATGCCACGGATACAGGACAGGGCTAGATAGTCTTCGACAAGCTTCAGTTGGCAGCCTCTACTGTATCTTGCCATGTTCCCTTAAGCTTTTGGCGCAGTCTCGAAACAAAGGCGTGAGCCACGAAGGAAGCCAACCACCATTGCTATTCCTATGGCACTAGTCGAGTGCGGTAAAAGTACCCGTTTTCTTACATGCGATGACAAACCTGCCAGCGCTTAAGCCAGCGAGCGAATGTGGACAAAAGAGCCTCAAAGACCATGACGGGTCTGCGATGCAGTCTTCCACTACACCACAGACAGAACGGGTCTAGAACAGGTAATGCGCCGTCCTATCCGCTTGTCTCTTTGTCTCTAACGATGCACTTACCGCCGACATCAATTATTCAGCGGATGTGTGGAACAGACAGCCTGAGGTGAGTGAAGAGGACCAAGAAAGAAGGGGAGTTTGTCTACATGAGATTTGAGGCGCAGAGAACAAACCCGGACGCTTGGACATGACGAAAAAGATTAGAGGTTTCGCTCAGCCACAGCGTGATAGCTGTGAAAGAAATCACGCTTCGGATGCGTTGGCTGGGTACATAAGCTAAGCTAATAGACAAGCTCCGATAGAATAGACAAGCTTTCCTGGGTATAGACTATAGAGACTTCACCTAACCAACCGACAGCTTAGGAGACAAAGCTTAGACAAAGCTTAGTGTTTGTAGTTAGTTTGTGCAAGGTTCACAATGCATGTTCATGGCGGGAGTTGGTTTCTAGAAGCGTAGGAGGCTGAAGTGAAAATCGGCCAACAGTTCTAGTACGCAGGTTCCAACAAGTAGGCCGAGACCAAAAAGGGAGACGTTAGTATAAAGCTGTTGGCTTCCACGTTCCGTCAAGCCTGAAAACCTTAACCTATCCTATGCGTATGCTAACCATGTAAAGGTTGGACCTGGACCAGTCGCCAATGTTTGCGGGTAGGCCTTGCTTACTTGTCTTGTTGGGTCGTGTCGGGTTGGGTCTGCCAGGAATAAGATACCCGTGGCCACGGTTCGCCGGCACTAGACACTCGTGGTGATCCAGGGTCCTCAGCCGCAGGCCACTATTCGAGATATGGAAGCAATTTTGCCACAAGAAATGCACGATAAACTAGAAGAGAAATGTAATTTGCTGGGGAATCATACCCTGTTGGCTGTTGCACTCGTAACATCCTTTCTGTATAGCCCATCATGTAGAATACTTTCCATTGTTTGTTCTGGATGTGTGTTCGTTCTGTGGTAAGTGCTCGATTGTGCAAACGAATGAGACATCATCATATCAGGTGTCAAATTGTCTTTGACAATAGTTTATATATGGGGCGTGCGAAACGAAGTGGCCCGTGTCGATCTTACCGCCTCTTGCGTGTACAGATACGTACGTAGGGCCAGCGATCAAGGACAAGAGATGGAGCTCCTCCGTATGGGCCATCGTCGATTGCTTTGATGCTTCTACCGATGCTCGCCAAACGTGGAAGGAAACCGAGACACCGAGGACACGATGGCAATAATAAATGTCGCAGAGTCGGTGTCGTCCGCCCTGTAGGTGTCGCGCCATGGGGTCGTCTAGCTTCTGAGCCAGCAATGCGAGATGACTCTTTCAGAGACGCCATTCAGATGGCATCCTCTTCTGACGTCCGTATATGTTGCTCGACTCACGCCGCCGACTCAGCGCCAGATTCCTGTGTCAAGTCCCGGGCCGTTGCAGCGGCAGAAGTTTCCTGACATGGATGGTGTCGTCGCAAAACTGGAGACGGACACCGCCAGTATGGGTGTTCCGAGGAAAGAAAATCGATAGTTTCTATCCGTAAAAGCCTCAGAGCTTCGAAAAAGTTTTCTTGAACGCGGGCCAACAAGGGAGGCTGCGGAATTGGCTCGATCTTGGTCTAGTTACGGCCACCAAGAGAATTGCCGGGACATCGACAGGGTCGTGCGCTTCTAAGTAAGATGATTGTGGCAGGACTTCTTTGGTGGTGAGAGATGGAGACACGGCGAGGCCGGTTGGTGTTGAGTGGTGACCAGGGCTAATCAAGGGTGGGCGTGGGTCGTGTTAACGGTCATCTTGGGCGTTTTGCCTAATCAGGAATGCTTCCAGAACAAAAACGCCAGTTTCCGAGATCGCTTCTAGAAGGATTCCGCCAGGACTTGGGTAGGTCTTCCATTAGTCTTCTATTGACCTTCTAGAACGAGCCACCAACGGAGTATGTGAGCCAAGAGAAGCAGTGGACTTGTGGTAGCGTGGTCAGAAACGTCTGCATGTTTGTGAATTTGGACATTGGTGAGGCCTGTGCTCCATGTGTGTGATGTTGATGGTGTTGGTGTTCTATGTTGTTTTGTTTAGTTGGTCTGCTTGGCGGACTGTCGACCCGACAAGTGACATTCTCTTGAACGAATGGGAGCAAATACGGCTCCCTACATTACCCGAAACGCTTACACTCGTCATGTAGTATTGCACCGGAAGTCTCGCTCTTCCAAAGTTCAGATGTTGGGCACAATCGTTGTGCAACTCGGAGAGGGTCCCGAAGGCAATGAACCAAGTGGTGTGGCTTTGGATCTCGTGGTGACCATTTGTACTAAGGCAATCTGACGCTATGCTTGGGGTGAGTTGATATTGGTTGGATAGCTATTTGGTACCGTTCTTAACAGCCTATAAGTCCGGTCAACAACAGTCCATTGGTAGTACGAAGCGGGCCCGGAACACCAAAAGTCAGAGAGATACTTCAGAACAGCGTAGTGATAGGGTAGGGCCATCTTGCTAAGACATGGAGCAAACATACATACACAGGCAATGTTGGTTCCCTCTCAAGGATTCCCCAGTGTCCGTTTGCAGATTGGGATTCAGCCCTGTGTCTTTCCACATATCAACTCAACGAGGCTAGACGTATCAAACGGGAGAGGGCCATAATGACGGCATTGTACATTCCAATTGCTGCCTCCACATTCTTGCACCCCAAAGGGAATCTCGTAACAAGGCCATTTCCTCAATGCGCAAGCATCGATGCCGGTATGTAGGCGTGGATCGCTGTCATCATATTCGTCACAGCTAGATCAATCTTACATCAGTTTGGGTGACAACTTTTATTGATCACGACGATTGAACTCACATCAAAGACCCAGCTAGATATTATCAGCCTGCTAAGCTGATCTTATCAAAACCCGACTGGAAGGGTGTCAGCAAACCCGGCGCTACGATCAGATCGGATCCAATGCTATGTTGTTTGTTGGTTCCAAAAGGTAACTCCACTAACAAATGTCGGCACAGTCAGAAGGAGAAGTTGGGGTGTCAACAAGCTCCATCGTGTGCTGTTGTGATTTGTGTTTTCGATAGCACGATGATGCTTGATGAATAGATCGGGTATAACACGGATGTGTTTTGACGTCGTCAATCAGCCCACGATCTACACCGTACCGATGTATGTCCTGATGTTCACCGGCCTGAACACCCACTACTCCGCAGGTACGCTGCAAACATCTCCAGTCTCTTGCGTCATTGACGCATAAGATGATTGGAGAAAGCCGGGGTTTCGACGAGATGTTGCAAGGGTAAGTGGAATTCTGTTGACAATACGGATAGTTGCTCACTTCAAGACGCATCTGACGATGTGATGGCTCGCTTAGGCGCGGTTATTCGTGGCGTTTGTTCAGCCTCAACAGTCGTTCAGTGCCAAATAGGTGGGTGGGACGCTGAAGTGTTGCAAGGTAGCATAACTGCAGCTCGCTTGTCCTTGGGAATTGAACTATTATGTACGGGGAAATGGAAGTCGTGATTACTTTATCCTGCTGCACTATGCAGACGGTATCGCTGATAATCGTCGGCGTCGATCGTAGTTTAATGTTCCGTGCATGTAAGTGATGGGACGAGTGTGACTGGTCAGGACGCAATGTCACCCGCTTGTTTTTTTTTTAAAAAAAAAAAAACTCCCATGTTGATCACTGATAGAGTCAGGTCAGAGGCAAGTGCGTGACTGCGTGCTCTTGGCCCGGGTTGCCTATTGTGAACAGAAGACCCAGCCGACCAATTGGCGTCGCAGGAGGTGGTCATCGCGATCGGCTGAGCTACCGTTCTTTAGCGGCAAAGCCAATATGGATTTGAGGTTTGAGGGTCCAGTCGCAAGACCTTGTCTGCTTTGATACAGGGGAAGATAGTGGAGTAAGAGCCAAAGCTTAGTGGGGAGGGGCGAGGGGGCCTCCCTGGCCTTCCTGGCCTCTCCACTGGGACTGGGACTGGGACTGGGACTGGGACTTGACGACGGCAATTGACTGATATTGGGATCCATATTGTGAGGAGCCGTTGAGCCGAGGACGCTTGGTCAAAGAGGACGGGTGGTGATCTTGGGCACGGTTACGGCTACGGAAAACAAGATGCAAAAGCAGTGCCAAGAGGTCCACAACTTTGATCAGGCGTGACGGGAACACAAGCATCTGGCCCCAAGTTGGCGTTGACAGTTAATAATCGGGGTTGGTCTTTGATCTTTGGTTTATCAGTGCTCATTGATGACGACGGATTGATCTGTGCAAGTGCCGCGTGACAAGGCTGTTGGACGGCAAGTGCCATGCCATCTTAATCTATTGTCGGTAATACTTTAACTGTCGACCAAGTGGCATCACCTATCGATAGGCAAGTGGTGTTGCGGACAGTGGCTGTTGTGACCCGCACACCACCTTTTCGGCATTGAAAGACGTTTGTTGTACCCCAATGGATGCCATGACCAACCTACCTGGCCCAACGTCACGAAGTTGAAAGCAGAGGGCATGTTGTTTGTAGCGTTGTAATGTGACGCAGAGACTCAGCCCAAAACAGTGCTGTGCTGCTTGCAGTGGTGTAGTGTGGTGTAAGTATCGTAAACCAAGGCCAAGCACAAGCAGCCTGCCGATGACGATCCCGCCTCGAGCCCACCGACGATCATCAGGCTAAGGCTAATCTTGGGGTGTAAATCTCCGGTAATTTGTCCTCGATACTCGAGTCTCGGGATCACAAAAATTAACCACAACAGTCGAATGTAAGTTGTGATCAGGATATGGCGTGTTTGGTCTGGAAGACTTGATTCACCCGGGTGATCAATACCATCGAGATGACAAAGAGTCCGAGTCTGAAGGGTTCGTTTTGAGAGATCATCAGGAGATCAGGGAAGGGGCACTCCACTAATCTCCATCGTGAGCCAGGACCATGATGCTCTTCCTTCTAGCGTGTTTCTAACGATATCGAACATCAGGGTGCCTGGTCTGATCTCTGATCTCCCTAGATAGTTGATGTGTGTGTATTGTGCTTTCTGATGTTGGTCCGTTAGATATTTGGTAGTTAAGAGAATTGGCCAGTTGCATTTGCATATCTCCCTGAGAAGCTTAAATTAACCCGCGTTCCAACCTCTATCGATAATAATCTCTATTCGACTTTAGTCACCCTGCCGTCCCGGCCTATTTTGGACAGAAACTTATTCCGTTGTGTCTACTCCATACACTCTACGTATTGCCCGTTGCAACCATCCAAATCTAGGGTTTTGCATTACCGGTTAGTGCCACTGTGTCATGGTCTGCCGACTAATTTGCCACCCTTCAGTGATCCTGCCCACAAGCGCTCGAGCCTTACTCTCTGGTGGGCACCTTACATAATTCTGATCTCAGCTCTAGTAGTCTTCGGCGTTGTCCGTGACAAGAAATAACCAGAGTCGATTCTTTTTCGTCTCTCTCTTTTTTCCCCTTTCAGGAGCCGCCGCCGAGGGTCTGCCACGTGCATGCTTGAATCAGGGTGCCCGTTTTTCACTCCCTTGTTGTGTCAGGCTGGGAAAAGGGAGGCTTTGGGAGGCTTTTTATTTACCTTATTTTTAATATTGCTATGGACTCATCCTTGACTGACAGGAATACGTCTTTGTCCGACGAATATTGAATATCAACGGATACTGGGTGATGCTATATGGCATTTATGGGAAGTGTATTAGATGAAGTTCTTGGTGATACTTGACGGTCTATACAGCTTGTCTATGGGTTCCTTTTTTTGCCAATCGCGAGGGCGTGCGGCGGTCGTGGCATACCGAGAAGGCAATGTTAAACAAAGCAAACGGTAGGCATATTACCCCACGGCAATGAAGAATCTAACTTAATGTTTGATGATCAAATAATCCCTGCTCAAAGGAGAAAGAAAAGGAGCTTCCAAAAGGCTTCTTTGCCTCAACGCCGGGCTGAAAATATCTAACCCTTGTGAGTATCCAACATCCCGTGTGTGACCCCTTGTCGGCAGCATTTGTCTGGCGTCTGGCATTGTCTGCCAGCCTGTCCCTGTGCCGATGCGATGCTGAACAGGGGCACATAAAGGAAGATCCATCGTTTTGGTGGAGGCAGTGGCTTGAGGACTGGGGAAGGGCTATTGGTTGTCGATTTTGACAGGGTGCCCAGAGGCTAGAGGTACTGGGGCCCTTGCCCCCTTCCTCAGGTTCCTTGCACCTTCTATCGTCGTTGCGTTGTCGCCGCCACCTTGCAGGCTTGCACCTTTTGGGTGTAACTTGTCTGGCCGGCCCCGGCCCCTCTCCTGCCCATCTCTGTGCTCTGTTTGGTTCCAGCTGTTCCAGCTGTGTGTCAGGCTCGGCTTTTTTTTCTTCCCTGTAACTCGTCTGGTGTCGCAACAGTAACAGGACGGAAACAGGCACAGGCACAGGCACGGGGAAACCAGAGGATGTAAATACTGTGCTGTTTGAACTGTGCATTGGACCATTTCTTACAATATGATTGGTACAGCACACCTCGCTAAAGGGTTTCCGGTGCTGTTCTCGCAGTGCCAATCATGTAAACACTGTAGGCTAAAGTCTCCCGATTGTTTGGTTTGGTTTGGTTTGGTTTCGCTCCCTCCGCGTGGTTCTATGTTATTGACGTCGTTGTTACTAAACCCACACCTCCTATGAGCTCTTGTCTTCCATCCCGGCCTCTTTCTTGTCCTCTTCATCTCCACATAGACTTCTCCACCCTGGATTGTTTTCTGTCTCCGTTTGGCTCCTCTCCACTCGTTAGGTAGTTGCCCAACTTATTTCCAGAAAAGAATGAAAGAAAAAAATACTACCAGAAGGAAGGAAAGAATAAAAAAGTAAAATCTCATCGGGAGGTTTCTCTTTTTAAACAAGCTTGGCCCCAGCCCCAATCATTGCTCAGCCTATTCGCCTTCCTTCTTTTGGGGTTATTTTCGCACATCACAAGTGACGACACCCACGCTGTTGTTTCTCTATCGCATATTACAACTAAATCCTCACGACAAGACGCACTCAAGGCACGCTTTTCGTCGCCATTATCTAACTTTCGGACACAATACTCCTATAAGCACTGCATTAGCATACCAGGACCTGTCCTGTTTCAACTGTAAACTACTTTCCCCTCCTTTTCTTGACAAAGATCCCCAAAAAACCCAATACCACCAGGACCAAGCTAACCCACCAGCCAGCCAACCAACCAGCAGATCTGCCGCCTTGACTGGCCTTTTAGCGCTTTCCAGCGCCGCTTGTACGCCCGCCGCACCCACGCTCGCTCACTCGCTCGCTCTTTCATCCAACCTAGTCCTAAAGGTACCTCCACAGCCTACAACTGGGTCTGGAGTTCTGGACCTTTTTATTACACTTTGGATCCCCCAGGTCCGCATTCCTGCGATCCAAACTGCCTCTTGCCCAAACGCTCTGCTGCTCTAGACATTCAGCTATTCCCCCGATAGACTCACGGCCGGCCGCGCGCCATCGAACTCTCGTCCTCTCCGTCCGTCTCAAGAATTTTATTCCTCTCTGCCAAGTCCACTGAAATAAGACACCATCCGCAATCCGTCCACGACGACATTCGCCGGCTCGCCGCTTCCACGACCCTCGCATTCCAAACCATTGGGAACCACTTAGCAACCCTCACGCTTTCAAACTCGACGGCCCCGGCCTACCTTGCGACACCTCCGCTTTGGGATTGATTGTTCACTAGACGTCACTTCAACGAATCTCCTCACGGACTTGTTTGCTATCTCGCCCGATCATCAACCACGCTACTCCTCGTGTCCGCTGTGGCATTTTCTGCTTTCCTTCCGCTCTAAAGATCTTGGACCTCCAAATCTTGGCAGTCCCAATTCAATCTCGCCCTCCGACCTCCTCCACTGAGTTACGCCTTGTGGTACATTTTAGTAGACTGGTGCCATAACAAGCCACCTTCCTCCACATATCCTTCGTCACTATTGTGGACGTTCTTTGCAGCCATCTACCCTCTCCAATTCCTATCTACAAGCTCACAGGATACATCGACATTAATGGCCCTATCAACTCTGTGGTAGCTTTACTTCTAGACCTGACGCCTCTTCACTACATGAATATCTGTGTCAGTCTTACTCGATCGGATATCCACTACCCGCTTTGGTTGACTACGACTCCACCTGGTCTCGCTATTACTACTTGACCTTGCCCCCTCCCCTCGGAACGCTCCAAAACCTGGTCCCGTTTCCCTGCTCGATCTATTCACTGTTTTACGACTTGGCTTTGGACGCACCGAAGCTTCCTTGCCCATAGAATGATGAGCGTGTCGCGTTCGCGGAGGCAATCCCTTGAATGTCATGGATGCAACATCCCTCCGCCCTCTCCTCAGCCATCTTCTGCCTTCGAGGACATCTTCGACGTCGACTCACCTACCTCAAGGCCTGTCAGCGAGGCTTTTGTGTCAGGAACCTCGACCCCAAACGGCCCAATTGGCTCGCGACCACCATCCTTGACCGAAATCCTTCTTGATGTTGCCTCACCACCATGGACACTCAGTGCCTTTATGGCCTACCTCTCCCAGAATCATTGCATGGAGAGCCTCGAATTCACGCTCGACTCACAACGATACGCCGCATTTTTTAACGAAATGATCACGAACAACCCGAATCACACGCAGGAGAGCAACGATCGCGTCTGTATTTTGTGGGAGAAGCTCATGCAGGTTTACATCATCCCTTGTGCCCCACGAGAGGTCAACCTTCCGGCTCGTATCCGCGACCAACTGCTTGGGCTTCCTTGTGGTCCTACTCCCCCTCACCCTGCACAACTGGACGAGGCAGGTCGAATCCTCTACGAGCTTATGAACGATTCTCTTCTCGTCCCTTTCCTTCAGTCTGTTGCGCACATGCAACTCGATGGAACTGCTGAGGATCACGGTCGTGGATCTCGCCGATCCTCGAACAGCAATACTCGCATGGGTGCGCCAGTCCGTTCAATGAACTCTATGCATCACACCGAATCCGACTCTATGACTGATGATAGTGACTGCAACTCAACTCCGGGTATGGAACCCATGACTCCCCCGACAACGCCCCCGACATCTGAATGGACCTTCACAACTTCTCCGGGTGGTCTACAACGTGCTGTGGCTGCTCACAACAAGGGATGGAAGAAGATGGGTGCCAAACTCGGCTTCAACCGAAAGAGCTCGAGAACTCGTTCGGCCCCCACATCATCTCATCCCCTTCCTGAAGGATTTCACATGCATCACGACTCTTTATGAGGGTCACAGGTCGTGTCATTACCTGAATCATCCAACGGAGCCGACTGGACCCACGAGATTTCGCAAGAACCTCTTGAGTCAGAAGGCTCTTACCTTGGTCACCCTCTGCATGACAACTTGCATGCAGCAGACGATGGTTGGTACCACAACCTTGACCTCCGAAAAGATGGTGGTTTTGGGGATGGCGCGGCCGCAAAGTTCGATACCGCTCGTATCGGTGCGAAGACTTCGCTCGTGCAAAAGAATATACGTATGAGACGGCGACTCAACAAGCCCCCGGAGCTTGTAACCAGCATGCAGCCAGAGAGGAGTAGATGCGCCTCTTCCCATCAGCCGGATCTGCCTCATCTACTCTCACCTCACTGCCATTTGAACAACGCCAGCCTTAGCAAACCGTCCCTGACTGATATCTCCAACTACCTGCCCATCCCTGCTATCGGTAGTGATAATATCGGTTTCCCTTCGACTAATTCAGACGACGGAGCGTTTCGATATGCATCTCCCGTCGAAGACATGTACGGCTGGGACGCAGAACTTGAAAGACGTCAGTCTCCCAGTCGGACATCAATGAGTTCCACGGAGGGCTGTGATACCATTGCTCTCAGTTACAGACGAGCCAATGGAAGCAAACACAGTTTACTTCAGCGTGTTTTCAGAGTTGGTTCATCTTCTTCCGTGAGCAAGATGGAGACCGTTGCTTGAGGCGCCGAGTTCTCGAGAGAACAAAGGCCTTGTGCTTTTTCTTGCTTCACATTTGTTATTACTGTCTTGGTTTGAATACTTACATACATGGATTTGATGTCGGTCTTTCATCGACGAAAATGGCCACACACAGCAGGCAAGGCGTTTGAGGAAACATCATTTGGTTTATGGTTAAACTGCATCATGGTACGGGGTTTGGGAGATTTGTTTTTTTTTATGTGCGTGATTGTTTGGCCTTGCGTGTACGCACCAGGCCGCTCAACATGGTTTGGGCAATGAGATTGCATTTTTACGAGGCGATAAATGACTAGATGGGTGCAAAATGATGCCCTGAGCGGTCCGTCTTACGATGACGATAACGGCCTTTCTTTTGGTTTTGGTTTAATATTTGAGGGTACAAAGAAAGGAAAGAGATGGACTCTTGTGTCTAGTTAGCCATGATACCCCCCCTTCCTGCTCCGACTGGAGGGAATCTAGACGTTAATGTTACAAATCAAACATTACAGAATTACAGTATTCGAACAAAGTCCACCTCGCCGTGCCATCATCAGTTGGAACATGTCTTAGTTAGTCGGCACCTCGGGCGACAGGTCGTAGCTGAGGAATTCCACGTAACGCCACCATATACCAAGAATGCAAAAGTGACATAACCACCGGAAATCAGGCATACTCAAAGGACACAGCAAAACATGCATATGAAATACACTGGAATGCCATGCCCCGTCCATTAAAGGCAGAAGAGGACGATTAAATGACTGACTGGGTTTAGATCAACTCAAAATTTACAACTAACCACTTAAATCGACACTTCAATACTTGTTATGACTATACTAACATCATGATGTTATAGCACGATAATATAAGAAGAATGATATGGTTAAGAGAAAAGGTTCAAAGTTAAAATACTTGGCTCTGATCGCATACGACCCGATACCTTTGTCATGACGGGTTGACGATTGTCGGCCTCTATATATCAGGTAAGCCTTAGAAAAAGAACATTGCAAGAAAGGGATACCCTGATTTATCACTGGCAGCGGGATTGCAATTTCCTGGCACATGTTTTACTGGGACAAGCCTCTGAACTGACCTGCAGTCGTCTTTGGTCGGTCTATCGTGGCGTGAGCCAAACACTTTAATCACTATCAACAAGATCGATAGGATTTAGCATAAGGTGAGTTCCAAGAGTTCTTATACTGATGTGAAAGAAGGGACCTTTGGTACCTCCATTACCCGTGTAGGACTTGTTAGTAGCTCAAATAATAGATAGCTTTTTACAACTTATTAAGAGACGGCGTGACAGAGGAACCCTAGACTTGAGTGAGGGCTGTTGCTGCTGAAAGGGTCATATGCACATGCGCTCGAGCAGTTGGGTTGCTTGGACTAACCTAGCACAGTCAATAAGTACTCCGTAGATCGACTATACCCGTAAAAGCAAGCGTGATTAGCCTCCATCCAATCTCAATGATTGATGGCCGGGAAAAGGTGAATTAAGCTTCAATCGGTCGACTTGGCGGGCAGGCACCGATCAAGTGGGCTAGATCCCTTCCAACCTGGGGAAAATGTGGAACTTTTGGGTGAAAGTGCCAAGTGCCTCCTTCATTATACATGTGCATGGAAGGTGTAGGGTGTTTTAAGTTAACTTCCGATATCCTTACATTTCAACACAACCTAGACAACATTCATTGTGTATCCAACAATCTAGTTGTCATCATGGCAGCAAATCAAACGCCGAAACTACAGGGTAGTTCTTGATCCTTACTATTGAGTGACGGATAATGATAATCCACCCTGTCTGTCCGAAGCAATACTCATACTCAAGGTGGGTTGCTTGGATCCTCCAGGAAAAAAACTTCATCATTCTCACACAGCCAGATTTGATGTTAAATTGTCAATTGGTTCGTTGTCGACTTCTCTATCGTAAACTCACACCAAACCTGAGTCCGCACACAGGTATCTTTTATCCAACCGTCCATTAATTTGGAATACCAACGCCTTTCGAGAAACAAGTCCCATTCGTCAACGCCCTGCTGATGAGGACCTGAATGAAACAAAAGCACAATACGCAATATACGGCGCTGTGCCGACTACACGCTTCCATACACATGGAAATACCATAAGACATCCTAACGACTCTCTACTGTCTTTGCAAACAGCACATCGACAAAGCACGTAATCTGACTGTGGCCCCCTTTACCCGCCTCAATATCGTTGGATAACTGTGTACCAATATCATTGGTCCCAAAATATCCCATTGACTGCATCTCAATGTTTGCTGCTGGTTGCGGTCTGGATACTGTCTTTTCGACGGTCAATGGGTCAACTTCAGAACCGTTGTTTGGCTTCCTCTCGGTTGTGCCAGTTCCTTCTTGCACATCCACAGTGATCTCTTGGAATACCATGATGCCACCGTACGATGGCGCTGCTTGGGTTGGCTCTTGACGAGCCGAATATATCCCCACCCCTCCTGTTGAGTCGACTGATTGGTTTCGCATGGTGCTTCTTGCCGGGCAGAGATTAATGGTCGAGCTGGATTGAGCCGAGTCGACCAAAGAAACTCGACGTCCAGTAGCATTTGAAGCAGATTTCCCTTTGGCTCGCGTACTACGCGACGTATGTGCTCGTCCGAAAGGCCATCGACTTGATGAAATTTGAGTTGTAACGTCACCAGAGCATTGGTGTTGATCTGTTGATTCTGCAATATGGCCAAATTCTTGGTGCAGCCCTCGAGTGAATTCCTGATAAGACTGTGCCGACACTTGACGCATTCTGAAAAAACTCAGAGGAACAAACTCGCAGTTAAGGCTCGACAGTACAGAGTGGATGGGGATCACCAGTCGCACTGCGATCATCGTTGCTTCCGATCGCTTCTCATCCCCGCGACAAGGAATAGGAAATGTCGTTGATGTGAGAAGGGCATCCTCGAGCAAGGGCTCTTGTGTCAGGTCCCGCAAAGCCTTGATGGTATTTGCAAGTTGCCCGGCAAACACAGCCTCTCGGTCGTTGCGCAGGGAGTCCTCCTTGCACTTTTCCACAATCTTGAATACGGGAACATTCTCAAATCTTCTCAGGTAGTTCATATGCCAATCCTCAAGGTTCTTTAATGGGAAAGGCGTGGTCGGAAGTAAATGGCGTGCGCCTTTCCTCACAAGGACTTCAAAGCCAGAACTGACGCGGGCTCGAACGGCAAAGAAGCCCATATGGGTTCCTTGGCAAACGTGATTGTGCTCACTCGTGTAAGTTGCCATCTCTCTCAGCTTGGTCTCAAATTCGGAACTTTGGATCTGCATGCTTGATTTGATGATATCACTAACTTGGTGCAACTCGGCAAACCGGTAGCCAGCCGAGATCAGGCGTTCAGTATCACGATCAGACTCAGAGCGGCGGACAAGGAACATGAGTGACCCACGTCCGTAATCGTGGTTCCGTACATGCAGCCCCTTTTCGGTGATATCAAGGCTATTGTGGGCTTCCTCATTGGCATCGCTACCTTCCAGGTTTATCCCTGAAGTGGACTGTTTGCGCTCTTGAGCTCGAGGGCGCCGGCCGCTGGCACCTGTGGAAAGAATCTGATCCCATAGGACTCCGATCGAAGTGAGATCCTCATGAAGTCTATCAGCGAGAGCAGCTGCAGCTAGACAGAAGAGTTCTCTGAAGATCATGTCGTAGTTTTCGATGGTTTCGCCATGTTCACTGACGAGCTGGATGCCTCGTCGACCATCCCTATGGGTACGGGAATGGGGTAGCTGGGATACGTGTTGTCTCATGCCTCCCACGAGACTCCAGATCATGTCCCAATTCCTCGATGCTTGGTACATCCAATGAAAGAGCGAGTGGCCCGTGTTGAAACCTTCTTTCGAATTCTACTTTGGTCAGTATCAGCTCCGCGCACTGATGGGCATCCGGACTCACCTTTTCCAAGAAGGAATCGGTCACCACGGTACTTGGGATGTATCCATCGGGGTCAACAAGGATCCTTCCCCCCTTATCAAAGATTGCTGCTGCAAGTGTGATTTGCTGGGCACGAAGAGCAGACCTTCTCATGTTTCGTGCTCGAAGAATCGCCGAAGTAGCAATGATGAAACATGCGCCCAGTGACTGTCCATGTTAACGATGTCTGCCATTGACTCTCAAGAGACCGCAGTGGTCCGTTCACTTACCAAGCAGATGACAACGACAACCGTACCCGTCCTTGAGGGTTCGTTGCCGTTGGGCTTGATCCCCTTCAGTCGATAACGTGTTCCCACAGAAGCACACCAATGCATTCCAGAAACAGCCCCGGCAAGAACAACGGCCGAGATGACTCGCTTCCACCATGCATTAGCCCACATCGCTCGAAAGACAAAAAACATGGCCAAAGCAACATTGCTCGCCACTATAGCGATGATGGCAGACCCGATGACATATGCCGGTTGATAAACACATGAATAGTTGTTGATTGAAGCATTGCCAAGGTAGTGCATACCGCATACAGCAGTTCCGCAGAGGACACCTCCAGCTACAAGTCTCCACCACGAAACGACATTGTTAGTACCAACGGCCATGAAGGCAGCAAGGAGAACTAGGATTGGGACGAAGAATGATATAGCAGTGAAGCCACTTGAATATGCGACTTGCAGCTCCGGCTGCCCATCGGCGAGATCGATGGCTCTGTTACCAATGAAGTGCTGTTGGATTCGGATGATAAGAATCTGTCAAGTGATGAAGGACAAAGTGCGAGGGTACTTACCATACACCAAATGGACACTCCACCCATTGTAACTGCCGAGCTCATGAGTAGCAAGCTGTTTTAGTTAGGACCCTCATCTGAGGAAATCTGAGAATGTGGCCTGTAAGGCAGAGACATACTGGTTGAAAAGGCCTCTCAATCCGGTTCGTCTGTTGATGAGCTCAAGAGTCGAAGCGGCACCAACGAGGCTGACGACGTAGCTCAGGGCGACGAAGCCAGCATTGTAGCTTTGAGGCACGATGTGGCCTTGATACCTCTGAAGCAACTCCTCGGTCGACATGGTGGCAGATGTTTGGAGGAGCAACGAGAAGTTGCTGCCGCCCTATTGACGAAATCCAAGGGTTCGGGTGGGAAGCAAGGACTTCTGGGATAACAGCGGTTCTTAACTGACACATGGATGGGAGGAAACGAACATCCGCAAGCCGTTTCTGGTGGAGTTTGTCATATGGGCTTATCCACTACGGAGACGCACTCACTTCCACGGCTGGATGTGTCGGGGTCTCTGGTCAACACAAGGGAGAGGCATATGCAAGCCGAGAGCCTGGTCTTTGATCGCCACTAAGAGACAAGACGTGGGGACATTGGAGGAAACGAAGTAGTCCAAGGTTATGCTTAGCGTTCGACGAAGGGCTGTCAAGGGCTGTCAACACTAGCTCACAGATGCGATCTCTCTTGATGAGCCTAAACCTTGGGCCAATGAAGGATGGTGGCCGGCCAACTGTGGCTTGGAAGATTTCCCTGATTCATCGAGATGACTGCGCTAAAACAAGCCATGGCCTAGGAATTTCGTACAACGAGGATTGGATACTGGGGATCAGTGCTGAACGTCTGTCAACATCTCGCCAAACTCGTTAGCGTGATCGGGTTGCTCCCTTGGGGATGACATGAGGTTGGACGAGAGTTGAGAGTACACAAGCGTTGTCCATTCATGATTGGTGAAATTGGAGATTATTTACGTCGACACGAATAGAGTCAGATCCTGGACAAGACGTCGGATTCATGGCATGCTAGGTTATGGCATTGGCGACTTCCTGGGAACCAGGTTGTTGGGTCACGGAGTCAAACATTGAACAATCACGACCTTCCTCTTCCCTTTCCTCTTTGCCTTCCCTTCATGGACAACGAGCTAAAGAAATGGATAGCTGAGAGCCGGGGGTCTGGGGTGTGAAAAGGGAAACGGGACAGACTTGCAGGGAGAGCGGGGAACACAGCATATCCAAGCCAAATGTCTGACCTTGACCCTCGAGTTGAACGTATTGCGATTCGTCCACACTGGCCGGAGTGATCGGGAAATAAGACGACTACAGGGCTTGGCAAAGCAAAAAAGAAAAGAAGAAAAAAGAAAAAGAATTATGCAGTCTACGGCTGGCGGCGTTCACATCCAGTTAGCAAGTATATGGAGGACGGCATTAAAAAGACAAAAAAAGATACCTGTCGTCAGAATCAGGAGCTCCGAGGGTGAAGAAACAGATTCATCTGCATGTCTGATATATTGCCTTCCCGCCGAGGTCTTATAACCTATAAGGCGACACAAAGTGTGATGTCTTTGAGTATGAGCTACAGAACTATAGTGAGTTTTGTGGAACTATGTTGAGAGTGGCTCACTGATAAGGGGTGGTTAGGGAAGATCGACAAGGTGATAACTTTAGGGACAGGCTAGACAGTATTCCATCGCTTGAGAATTGTACTTACATACATGTTCTTTTTGTTAACCTTTGGGGCGTAGCTTTCGATCCACGATCCCGACACTCGGAGAATCCAGGTCTTTCAGATCTGGCACTTGTTACTTGTTTATTTCCGCTATACAGAGTGGACCACGTAGTAAGACATCGTGTTACAGAACTGATATAAACCTTGATCTTTAAGCCAGTGGCTTGGGTAGTAACCACAGGATGCATGTGATACTAAACATGCTATAGCACTACTGTGATCAAGGACATACTCGGCAGATAATAAACAGCCATAACACCAGCATTATCAAATCTGATACCAAGATGCTGCAACGGAATGGCACCAACACCTTTGAGCCTCCGTCAGCGGCGGGCAGAGGCGATACCCGGTCTCCGCGATCTAAGTTGTAAGAACTGCATGGGTTTTGACGCTATTAACAACCTTCATAGTGCCAATATCGCAGTTGATATCGCCCTTTACTTAGAAATTTGGATCTTGTCGTGGCATCGACGCTCGTTATGCTTCAAAGGCTTCTCTGGGTTTCTCCCAGCGTCGTCACAACCTCAGGTCTCGGTCTCACGTCAAAGTTACGGGCATTGGTAGGACAAGACATGGTTCGGAATTCGAGTGCTCGGTATTCGGTACGTACTGGAAAGCTTCGTCAGAGAGCCCATATCTTAAACTGGAATGCAACAAGACAAACGGCTAGGCTAGAGACGTGTAGCTTGTCTCCAATAGGAACGCCTTTTGCCTCTTTAGTCTTATCTTGGCCCCCTTTTAGTAAGTCAAAAGGCGCCTTTTCATCGAGTCTTGGGTCCAACGACAGGACTAGAGGAAAAATTGGCGGTCATTCGTCAATGGCTTCAACATTCTCCTCTTTCGCTTGTGCGTCTTGCTTGCTTCTCTTACTAGAACGCCGCTTTCTGCTATGCAATACGGTCATCGTATTCTTAACTTTCAGCTTTGATACCGCATTGCTCGAATGTAACGTGATACTGTAGCCCCTGAAACAAGGTGCTGTGCTGTTTTTGCTATGCAAGGGGCTTCCATTGTGAAGATACCATGCTGCGACGTCAAGTTTTGGGATCTACTAGGGTGCTCCATTCTAAACAGCATAATGTTCCAAATATATTGGCCTCATCGTTGAGCCTTATGCCTTGCGCCTTACGCCATGCCTTTGAAGAAAGTCTCTACAGCTCTTTAGGTCTATCATGTCCCGGCCCCGGCCCTGGGGCCTACCGTCGTGGCGCCGATTATGGCTTATCGAAGATCGGCCGGATGAACGGCCGATCGAAGGGAACACCGGATGTGGATCTGGAAATGATTTGGTCCAGCTCGCTAACTAAGCTGGCCTGGCTGGGTGGGTGTTCTATAATAACTGACGCTTCTGCAAGGGACAGTCAGGAAACTGACAGGGAACAACCATTCAGCAGCTTGACTGCTGCATCTGCACCCTTGACAAGCAGCAGTAGCAGCGTAACCATAATGTTACCAGAGCGGTCTGACCTCGCAACAAAGCTTTCTTTATCCCTTCTACTCAATTCGGCAAGAGAGTGAATGGTTGCGGTATATCCAACATTCGGAGTTCAGTCCCAGCCCCGCTTGACCATTGACTTTAGCCACAAAGAATCTGTCTCATTATCTTAAAATTCAATCGGGAGCGTTGACTTTGCTAAAAGAGTTTACGGCAAGTTTAAAAGCAAGCCCGAGTAGGGTCCTGGGTCCTTGCCTTGACATATAGCGTCGGTTGCATGAAACCTGGCGCCTTCAGCCAAAGTTGGCCGTAGATGGGCGACGCCAGTCTCCCAGGCTCCTCCGATCACTCGGGCCTGGTAGCTAGTTTATCACTCCGTCAATGCTGGTCGTGCAGCAGCTCGTTCGCAAGCCTTGTCAGATAGAATTGTCGGATTTCGGAAGGTAGGCGGTCGAAGCTCTTTGCAATCCGGCCGATGTCTTGCCGTCCTTTCTCATATGCTGCTAGGTCCCGGTTTCCGTACACATCTCGGCCTGTCGAGTAACCGCTGTCAAGGTCACGAAAGAAGATATTGACAGCAACACTAATATCTGTGATTGGACTCGCGGTATGGAACCACATTGCCGGGATGAAAAGGAGATCACCCGGGTTTAGAAAAGCCTCGTATGGACTAGTTGACGCCAGCTGATGCTTGTCTAGGGCTGAAAAGACATCAAGACTAGAACTCGAGGCACCAGGTGCAAACGCCAAATGATCGACGTCGGTTGGTGGCAGGAGAACCATGCGTTTTGAACCATGGATCTGGGTATAAACGTTGGCCATGACCTGAAGTTCACGATTGATTAGCCAAGCAATCTAGGCAGCTCATAACTTCCAAATGTACTCACGTCGTAGTGTAGCCACATGTTAACTCGGCCAGACACCCTCAACACGGAACTGAACATCCGATCCTTAATCAAGCTGAGTTCCGCTGGGAGCCGAAAGTCGTCGGCAAGCGTTGGAAAATCATGAGCAAGGTTTGCTGGTGTCTCCGTAGGCTTTCCTTCAGAGAGTGCGCGAAGGTACAGCGCCTCGCCTTTAGTAGCTTTGCCCATGAACGTTGAGAATGACTCGGTTACATAACGAAAGTTCTTGGAATTAAAGTCCATTTTGCCCGTTGGAGCCTGACATTCATGGACCACCACCTAGCGATTCAGATTAGTCAATGCACTTGAAGCTATATGACCGGAGTAGCGAACCTCTCTCGTCTTCCCCACACATTGGACCATGTATTCTGGGTTCCATTTATCAACGCAGCCACCCAAGTTCAGGCCTTCGATGATGACTGGCTTTCTGTTCTGAACCAGCTCTGCAAAATCGGATTCCGTCTGTATCTTGACTCTTGGGATTGACGTGATTGAAAGTTTGGGTTGCTGACTGGACTGGCTGATATTAGTTGTGGGATGCGTGAGCTTGGGCGAGTCCTGATAGCTGATGGCGACTTGGGGCTTGTTTATGGGTAATTCGGTGTAGGTCTCAGAGATAGCTTCGCCGAGCTCAATCTTGTAAACGCCCGTATCCCAAAATGTTCCCATGGAGAAACAAGTAGCCCCTCCGCCTATTATCACAAGCTGAGAGTCCGAGGAAACTGTTGCAGCGCCGACCATGAAAGGAAGTTGCCCGACCTTTTCTCTCAAGTCGAGAGCAACGACTTCCAACTTCCTATTTTTCAAGGAAACACAGGCGATGGACTGGCCTTGTGAGGATGGATTCTCTCCTACACCACCACAAA
Source organism: Fusarium sp. PT (assembly GCA_021020635.1). Lineage (NCBI taxonomy): Eukaryota > Fungi > Ascomycota > Sordariomycetes > Hypocreales > Nectriaceae > Fusarium > Fusarium sp. PT. The sequence continues at coordinate 3,210,814 of JAHMRZ010000002.1, read as the reverse complement.
CAAAGGTTGAGGAGTTGGCATCCGCAGTTTGGGCACCAAAGACCGACAACGCCCAAGAGTATCGGCCAAAGTCTGGGGCAGCCTGAAAGTGTATGACTGGCTATGGGCTTGTTAGTAAAATGAAACTTCCTGCTTTTCAAGGGGCAGCCGCTTGAGGACGCTTTTCTTGAGTGTATGGGCAACCTACCTCGGGAGGTGTAACGTCAACAGTCCATAAATATGCCTGGTCATTGATTCTTCCACTGTGTCTAATTCCACCTGCCAACAATCCTTGGAATTCTCCCTTATTCTGCACATCAGAAGAGGCGATAGCAAAGGCTCCAAAAGTAGAGTTGGGTACGATGCCAGAAACTGCGCATTTGAGCCACCCCTTCACAGGATGGAACACGAAATAATCTGGTGATAGAGTAGAAGGTCCTGTCTTACCACCCAATACAAGAGCAAGAGATGAGCCTGGTAATCGAAGCGCAGAATGCCGGAACAGTGGCACAGGTAAATCGAATGTCTTTTCCCAACTGCCCGAGTCCTGTTTGAAGATCCAGCAATCGCTAAATGCTTTCGATGGCGAAGCACGGCCTCCGACAAGCAGAACATCAGCGTGTCCAAGGTCGATGATTGTATGACAAAGCCTTGCAGAAGGACCGGCAGGAGGCATCTCAAAGCGAGAACTACTCTCCTGGAGGCAATATACGTCGCATGAGTCAAGCCTTGCATTTGTTCCCATTCCTAGAGTATGAAGTAGGTATTGGCCCCCTTCCGGACCGGAAACCTTCATTGGTGCGCCAAAACGGCGTTTGGGTGCACCCAAAGAACCTGTCGCAGTCATGCCCGCTTTGACGTGTTTGTGAGGAGAAGAAGCTTGACCACGCTGTCCGGCACCTTTGTTACCTCTGTGGTAAGCCGAGGCATGTAGGACGATGTAGTGTCTTGCAAATAGGACAAACTCTTCCCACTCGTCGAAAGGTTCTATGTCGTCCAAAGCAGCCCTCTCGGATGAGTTGAGAAACACCTCGCTGTTCCAGGCCTCCCAGAGATCCCAAACATCAACACTTTTCCAGCCTCGTTCCTCGAAACGACTGCGTTGGCTCTCAACGGTTGGATATTGATCTACAGATTTGAGAGATGTGTTGAGCTTGTTGAAGTGCTTCAACATCGTGCTGGCAAAGGGGTGTTCCGGCCCATGTGGGAGAATCTGTTCCAGAAGACAGAATTCAGCTGGGAACGGTTAGCCTTTGAAGCGGCTTTTTCAACTTTAATATTGCATTACCTTGTCCTATAGAACTTGCCCACTGGATAAGAGCGTCGGCTGATGCTGTGTCCATGTAGGTTATCGAGACTTCAGCGACAAACAAGACTGAACATTCGGATAAGGAGAGAAACGACTCAAGACAATTGCGGAGGGACTCAAGTTCTCTGAGGTCACATCCGATCTGGCAGTACTTATCGCTGCGGAGGAGGAGGTGGTCTGTATCCTTTTCGCTAATGAATGAATCGTCACCCAGCAGCTCTCTGAGTTGCGGCGTTCCAAGAACAATCTCTCGCTTCTTTCGCATCAGATCAGGGTAATCGACATCTATAAAGAGTGCGTTCTCGCAAGAATCGCCATAGCGATGGTACGATTGCCAGGGGAGAACATCACTGTACGAAAGTGATGAGTATATGGGGATTTAACATTCACCTGGGGGACTACTCACCTTCCCGCCCCGAGATTGATGACCACTCTTCTCTGACCCGGCGCTGGAGAGGTGACAAATTGGCGTACAATCACGTCAATAGCCCTGAGTCTCAGCCAGTATCCACGGTTAATGAGAGGGGCTCTCCGTTGAAACTTGTTGACAAAGTAACGAAAGAAGTGAAGCTCATTTGGATAATAAAGTCGCTCGACGCTTCGCTTGGAGACAATACTACTGCTGTTTGTCTAAAATAGAATCAGTTATCACTGAGATTTATATACGGAGTAATAAGGTATGTGATGATGAAATAAAGACTTACTTACCCCCATGATCAGGTCGTCAAGAGCTTGAGTCTTGGACGCCCGTGAGGGCAGAGGCTTTTCCTTGGCCATTCTGATCGAGATCCCCAAGATGAATCGACTCAAGGTCTGCGAAGCTTTTAATCGGTCAAATCAGAAAGAAAAGAGCAGTCGCCGACTCCTCCAAGGCTTCGTTCGAATGTTGACTTTTGTTAGGACGTGAAGAATTGTTAGTGAATTGTGCCCTTGCCGTCACCCCAATTGAGCCTAGCGCGAGTGAAAATCTGGACCTAGACCTAGGGTGATCGCCCAGCTCTGACCTCACCTAACGTTTATAGGGACCTCAGTTAGGTAGCACTGACCTCCACTACCCGGGCATCTAAGCTTCCAGGCTAGAGGTAGGTCACAGGCTACCGCCTACATCAGCTTCGCCGTCGAAATACTGGCCTCCACTGTGGATTGCTTCAACCGGGGCGAGATTAAGCTCCCGTCCTCTTGCGCCAACAATAATCGCTACAAGTTCTCAGTTATCGTTTACCATTACCAGCACGAGCTTCAACGTTGCTCTTCTTTGAACTGATTCACTAGGCACATAGTACAAGTCGTGCAAGAACAAGCTCTCGGTCTTATTCACGCAGACAAGTACAGTCCTGTGCAGAAGTTCCAACACAAGACAACTATACATATACAAAATAATATAATATAAAAAATATAATGATTAGAAGACTTTATATAAGATTATTATAAATTATATTAAAATAGAGAGAGTTTATTACAATCAATATAAGAATATTGTAAATTATAAAGAATTATATTTATAAAAAAATTATTAAAAAAAAGAGTTTGTTATAATTCATATAGGATTATATAAAGAAGAGAGAAAAGTGTCGGAACTTGTGTACGCCGACTGTACCTACGTAATTGCCTATCACTTCCCCGCCGACACCATCCATCCACTGTCGCGGCGCGCTTCTACGACCAGGCCAATTTCCCAACCTCCAATCTTGATCATAGCCAGGGTTGTTAATTCAGCTTGAAGCTGCCTGCTTGGCTCAAGTTAAGCATCTTGGACTAACATACGCAGTACCGTTGATCGACTTGGTCACTTGCTACCTACCTTTATCGCATCACTCTCTCGTCCATTTCCACATCTGCAGCCATAGCTCTCGATTCCAGAAACTTCACGCGGTACACGTCGCAACCCACACGATATCGACTCGACCTCATTCGAGGCATACGGACGTACCATGACCAATCCAACCCTTAATTTTATTACTTTCAATCAAGACCACAGCTGTCTTGCTGTTGGTATGGCTGCCTAACCCATGACTTGGTCTGCGGTATAGCTAACCGTGCTTCTGCGCAAAGGAACTTCCAAAGGCTTTCGCATATACCATACAGATCCCTTCTCTCGGATTTTCAGCAGCGATGATGGCAACATTGCCATTATCGAGATGTTGTTCTCAACCTCCCTTGTCGCTCTGATTCTCTCCCCTCGCCATCTGATCATTCAAAACACCAAGGTACAACATCCAGTTATCGTTACAAAGTCGCATTACTGACTTCTGAACTAGAGGGCATCTGTCATTTGCGAACTCACCTTTCCTTCGGCAGTACTGGCTGTGCGATTAAACCGAAAGCGTCTGGCCGTTGTGCTCGAGGAAGAAATATACCTCTACGATATTAGCAATATGAGCCTTCTACACACGATCGCGACCTCGCCAAATCCTTCCGCCATATGCGCCCTGTCGCCATCCTCCGAAAACTGCTTTATCGCCTATCCACTACCAAAACCTCGAGAAGACCCCGATATTCGTCGCCCCGCTCACGCCCCTCCCCAATCAACCTTTGTTGCGCCTACCTCTGGTGAAGTCTTGGTCTTTGATACTCTGGAACTGAAGGCTGTCAATGTCATCGAGGCGCATCGATCCCCATTGTGCTGTATTTGCCTCAACAACGAGGGAACCATGCTAGCAACGGCTAGTGAGACCGGTACCATCATTCGTGTCTTCTCAGTGCCAAAGGGCCAAAAGTTATATCAGTTTCGTCGAGGGACTTATCCTTCAACCATATATAGTATGACATTCAACCTGAGCTCGACGTTACTGTGTGTCTCGTCAACTTCAGACACAATTCATATTTTCCGGCTCGGAGCACCTCCAGGAAATACCACACCCGCTGGTGCGCCTATCGAATCGCCTGCATCACAAAGGCAAGATCGGTGGTCTCGAGCAAGGAGCTTCGACGACCCTGAGTCCCCAGGGGCCGGCGCAGCAGACTCTCCGAAGAACGAGCCCGCCGACCATGCTGGGCCTGGAAACGGGGCCGGTAACAGCAACAACACAGGTCATAACAGACAGAGTGGTTCATTTAGTAGTATGCTTCGTCGTTCTTCTCAAATCATGGGTCGGGGAGTGGCCGGGGTTGTGGGCTCTTACCTACCCCAGTCTGTGACAGAAATGTGGGAGCCTCTGCGAGATTTTGCGTACATCAAGATCCCCAAATCTGCAGTTCAGTCGGGGACCTCGAGAACTTTACGGGATGCTCCAGGTGGCCCCTTGCGCAGTGTTGTGGCCATGAGCAGCAGCAGTCCACAAGTTATGGTCGTAACCAGTGATGGCAGCTTTTATGTTTACAATATTGATATGGAGCATGGTGGCGAGGGATATCTCGTCAAGCAGTTTTCGTAAGTACTCTCAACATTGAACAAACAGAAGGCTAACCATCGATTTGCAGCGTTTTGGAAGGCGATGACAAGAGTGATGCTTCAGGTTATGGAAGCTAAGATGGTACGAAAACCCCGACGTCTGTCACAATGAGTTAGTATTCCCACTGAGCTGGTTGTCATATTCTGGAGTAGATTAATGGAGCGGAAGCATTACCTCGGGAGTTTATCGGGTCCGGAACTGTTTGTTTTTCTTACTAAATAATGAATTTATTCTCAATGTGAGAACAATATTCCGAATTGCCATCATACTATTGTCGCTGTCATGGTTCGACTGCGATCGAAAATAGTTCCTACATGGCTCCTGGTAGCTGTTCGTTGACGACTTCCTTTTCAAAAGTCGGGGCTATTGATACAAGAATCACTAGCATTGATACATCTCGCGAATCAAACATCATGTTGCCGTGTTCTGAACAGTGTATGTACATAAAGCATAAATAAGTACCGTGTATATCTCGACACACACGATCGTGATCATCATGATTTCGTTGCTGTGCCCAACCAGATCCATAAGCTTACAAGTGCTCGGCAACAAAACAAGGCATTCATCAAAGTATGAATGATGAACATAAACAGCTCCCGCCCATCGCAAAAAGCCGGATAGCCAAGCCCTCTGAGGACTTTTCTGCTTTCTCTTCGGCTAACAAAGCGCCAACCTCATTGCCAATTCCTGGTTCCTATCCATCCTTCCGACAACTGCCTATGATATGCTGAGAATATGAACAACTTCTCACGTGCACTCCAGGTGCCTGTGGAACTGCTCAGCAAGTCCGAGAACATATTCCATCTAGCTCTCGTTGTTCAGAAACAACCCCTTTGCTAACAACACGGCTGCAATCCAACGTGTATTATTACCGAGAATATGGTCGGTTCATAAGTGCAATCTCGCGCGCAATTTCTGGCCATTCCAGAGTTCGCTTTATCTCACCATCCGGGTTATTCTCCTGTTGGAGTGCCTCCTCGTACTTCAATAGCTCATATGCAAATCGAAGATGCGGTTGAATGATGACGTTCAGACGTCGGGCTCTGACGTAACAGTATGCATGAGGAAAGGACATATGCTTTGTTCGCATTACTTCGGCAATGCAAATAGTAGCGCTTCGAGAAACCCCGACACGGCAGTGAACCAATGTTGCGGTGCCGTTTCGTCGGCCTCGGTCTGTGATTCATAGTTAGATTCTGCAGACTCAATGTTCATACTTGCCATGTAGAACTTACCGATGAACTCAAGACATCGAGCGAACTCTTCAGTCAGTGGATCAATACCATTGTCCTGAACCCCCTGTACCACACAAACGTTCTCCTTGCCCCAATCCTCGAGGTCTTCCTCGCGCCACATAGCTATTTCACCAACGCTCAGTATCTGGGTAATTCCGAGAGCCTTCAGAAGGTCCGGGTTGTTGGCGTGTCCCAGATTACCTAAGTACATGTAGTCTAGAACTCGACTCGGGAATGATCCATCCAGAGCGGCGAACCAACTTGGCTCATCTCGGGTCAAATGAGTGATATCAGTCAAGCTTAATCCTTTGCAAACAGGGGATTCTCGAAGCAGTCGCGGGGTGATGGACGTCAGGAGCGCAACATCAGTTGGGTAGGCAAAGAAATTACGCTTCTTGTCTGTGTGAAGTTGAAGCCATGCTTGGGGAACAGGGTGCCCGGTGCTGTAGCTAAAATAAGCAGTACTCAACATAGTTGACTCAGTATAGCCGTCAGCACAATGGAGCAAGATCTTGCGAGGCCTGACATCAAACGTCGCGTAGTGATGTGAAGGCATAGGTGAATCTCCCTCTCCATCAATACCATCCGTGCTCATGCCAGGCTCAGGCTCTGGATATAGACCATGGGCAAGATGGTAGATCCATTTACATGTTTCGAGAATTCCGTCTGCCTCAGAATGTGACCATGTGGGAGGTAGAATGCTGCCAGACGACGGAAAATCAAGGAATCTCTGCTTGCCATCATCGTCAGGGCTCTCGGCGATGAGCTGTAGGGCCAATGGGTTCAGCCGTCCAAGATCGCTACATTCGATCAGAATATCGTACTTCTGTTCCTCGGAACTTCCCTGCTCAGGAGTAGGGCCCATAAAGACATTTTTGGAGAACTCGGATGCTTCTGTCATTGCCCACATCTCCCGTCTCTCTTGGTTGAAGAAATCAAGAACTTTGCCTGTTAGACGACCAGATCCATCCACAGCCACAATTTCAGAATGATCCTCCTCAAACTTTGAGAACGGGCTTGTGCAGATAAAGGTGTGGTACTCGGGCACCAAATCACCTTGATCCTCGTGTCTTTCACGCCATCGTTTCTGTGCACCCGCGATATGCCATGCTACTTTTCGGGTCTTGTTCAAATCACCACCATATACGACGATGTCTGACAACACAGCAGTCTTCACCGTCTGGATCTGGAAATTCCTCACAGAAAATCCCTCACGAGGATCTGCCTCAATGAACTCGGAAGGGTTCCTGGCTTGAAGGATTTCGGTGGGAGCAATCGCACCCTTCAGACGTGCGCAATTCAGATCTCCATCGGCCTTCACAAGGGTGACAGATCTGAGACAAGAGGGAGTCGGCCGTAAGGCGTGTCGTCGAGCAGAGAAAAATGTCTGTTGAACATGATTCTGAGGGTGAAGGCCATGAAACCATGGGAATACAAGAGCAGGATCGGGTAACGGTTGGCGTGATGCAACGTCGAGAGCCTCGGCGACTTTGGGTGCATCAAGCTCGTAGATACAGAGGTCGCCCGAGTCCTTCCTTGTGAAGCCATCAGGGGGGTATAGAACTGAGGTCTGCTGTAACTGTTCTCGAGACGGCGGTGATGGTGGCGGGGTATTGGGCTCGTCAGGGCGAGCTGGTCCCGTGGGGCATACGGGGAGATGCTTATTGGGGATGGGGATAGAGCATGGTGATGATGAACTGGCGCTAGATTCGAGCGAGAGCGGCGGGGTGATGGTGGATGAGGGACGATGAGGTGGAATAGGTCGAGCGAGGGCGATGGTAGTCATATCAGCGGGAGGAACGGACAGCTTATGTTGAATGGGTTCTAACAACAAGCAGTCTGTTCCCAACGGAGTACTCGAGAAAGGTATAGACGGGTTTATAATGCAGTATGTTATACAAAATATGGCCCAAGACAGGTGTCTAATAGATCGAAGGGACAGTCAGACAGCAATTCAAGATGGTATCCAAAAGCAAGAAATGCGGTATGTTCTCGGCCTTGGCCACGAAATGATAGGTGAACAAGAGACAGAGCCTCAGATACGGACCCAGGAATTCAGAATTGGGGAGCACGCGACTTTTCTCTTGCTGTAAACGAATCACTGTCGCACATGCATGTGCACGGGATAAGAGACAAAGCACAAGGAACCCAGCGACGGAATCCGTGGATGGAATGACAACGACGGAAGGGAGACAGGCTGGAGGATGACTTTGACAGAGAGATAGAGAGAGATCTGGCAGAGGAGCGATACGGAAAAGGTTGTGTCTTGTAGCTGGGTATCAAAGGTCTTGCTCCAGACGGATAATATCGTCAATGCCGCAATGCAATGGCAGAATGAAGCTACCCAATGTCGAATGAGATATCGAGATATGTGATTGACAGGAGAAGACGATCGAAGAAGCAAGCGTGATGAAGCAAATTGGGGTAGAGGGCAATTCTTGGAGGATTGCCACTGCTTCGCGAAAGTGGTCGATCAATGGCCGCGTGAGAAGGAATCGAAAAGGTGACTAACGTAAGCAGAATGAGAAGTACAAAGATCTGGTAAGTCACAACACCGATGGCCCAGTTGAATGGAAACGAGATCAATGGATAAAATGATGAAGGAGGAGTAGAGAAGAAAGAGGGGAACGGATCACAATCGGCAGCGGAGGGTTGCGTAGTGTTGGTTAGAGGTAAGGTAGGTATTTGGTTTCGGTAATGTTTTTGGTTTTGTCTGGGCTGTCATCTGTAGGTACTGAAGGTTGGGCGGTTTAGCAATGTGGTTGGCGAATGGCGAATGGCGAACGCTGATAAGGGTGAGCAGAGCAGAGCAGAGCAGAGCGGAACGGACTAGATACAGTGCCAGCTCCCTCTAGATAGATACGCGAGCATGCCTCATGCCTGCCAAATACGTTAGACATGGAAGTCAGCCATTGATGATTGACGGACGGGCAGAACGGGTTGGGTGCGTGTTTGTTGGAGGGATTGATCGCTTGAGAACATGTACAGTAATGCAGTGATAGTGGCCGAGCACAAAGGTGGTTACGGGCACGGACCAATTGAATCACACTAGCACACAGCCTGGAGCGGGGAGCTGGCGCTGTATGACTGTTGTAATTCGCGGGTGCCGCAATCAGGAGCGGGGAAGTAGCTTCCCACATTGCGCTAGCCTTTGGGTCACAGTGCATCTCGAACCCACAAGCACGGGCTGAGCCATCTCCAGTAGTTCATTGGCTAGGCACCAGATTGATAGGATAGTTGGTGATAGCGGTTATCAGGCGTTTGAATTGACCTTGCATACTGTTTATCGATGATATCAAGGAGAGCTCAGACTACTAGGTAATCTTACCATATGACTTTTCAAATCATGGATACGAACTACTTCTGCCGTCTATGCAGACGTGATGTGATAATTCGACAATGTGAGACCAGTTTCCATGTCAAGTCCAGTGCCAAAAAGTAACATGACATTGAAGGCAACACCACGGGCCAGAACCAGACAAAGCCGGTGCATTAGCGCCCTGCGCCGTGAAGAGCTCCCTTGTTTCTTCTCCACCAATGCCCACCTACCTTAAACCTACCTACGTAGTAGTGCCTATTCGCTTTAATCCAACTGCTTCATCGGTATTGTCTTCAACAAAGTTACGACTTCAATCGAACTCTGCCATGGCAAAGTTGAAGAGATGTCTTGAGTATAACAGTCTACTTGAGATGCCGTCATTACTTATCACTATCAATATTGCCCGTAATAAGTCAGTCATCTTGGTGTTGGGTTAGGTTAGGAGCCGTATCACAAGATCAGCAAACAGTTCAGCATCCATCCATGCCTGGCGTGCTCCACCCGGCTCACGGCCCCTGAGCATTCCCAGCTCTCGGTCAACCTATTTTAGTACAGTTCGGTAACCTTTAACTACCTATGGATGAACTGCCGGCATTGGCATTGGCATTGTTTGTTCACCCTTGTTCAGCGTCTGGGTGAGCTTCTCGGGCTATCATCAATCAACCGAGACCAGCAGAAACGGCCCTGAGATATAACTATTTACGCATGTATGAATATTTTGTAGATTACCTTAGGTGTGCTTGTCGCCCGTTAAGCAAGGTTGCACCAGGACATTGACCCCTCTGCCCTTTCACCTGCCGGATCGCTAAAGCAGCATGTCTGCATATGTTGAAACGTACTCGCAACATCATCTCTATCGCCTTCCAAAGTCAAGCTCTTGTGCATGTATCCGTATTGAGCCGTAGATACTCTAGACACTCATATTACCGCATACGTGTTGCATCCCCACAGGCATCTGGTGGATTGAATCTGATTGCAAATCCACTCCAAATCTGTGTTTCACCCTCCTTTATCTCACTTACTATACTTTTGCATTCGTTTCTGCTGTTGTGTCTCTGTAACGGCTTTTACCAAACCTTTGATAAGATCGATATCATTCTCTCTCTTTTTCCTTGTGGAGTATCATGTGTGATCTGTAGGATCCTCCGGGGTCGGTGACATCAGCGCTTGGTCACGTGACCTCGCGACTGCTCGCTTTGATCACAAAGGCTTTACGCAACGCTACGCGCTACTCGACAACTTTAACGATATTCAGCTTTTCCAACTACGATAGATCACCGCGGGCTTACCCCGGTGCTAACATAAAGAGCCATCATGAAGTTCAACATCGAGTAGGGCATCATTGCATTTAATCCACCGCTTAACTGACACCATTTAGCGACCTCCCTATTCTATTTCCATACCCCAAAATATATCCTGGTAAGCCTCAATAATCGTGCGTAACTGCTGTAGAAGCTGACTGACTTATTTTAGAGCAATATGCGTGAGTTCTCGAGGCTTTCTACGTTATCATATGCGGAATATACTAACAGCCTGCGTGAAGCTACATGTGCGATCTCAAAAGTACATTGTCCCTTAACTTATCTTCAACTATGACGCGACTACTAACACAGCTACCTCTGAACAGAAACTCTCGATGCAGGTGGACACTGCGTTCTCGAGATGCCCTCAGGTACCGGCAAGACAGTTTCTCTACTGTCCCTCATTGTTGCTTACCAGCAATATATGCCTGAAAAGCGCAAGCTAATCTACTGTTCTCGTGGGTATTGGTTTTCATGCTGCCTGCTGTTTCTGACACAACTGAAACAGGTACAATGTCCGAAATCGAGAAGGCGTTAGTTGAGTTGAAGTCTTTGATGAAATACCGAGCCGAGCAGCTTGGGTATGAGGAAGAGTTCCGTGGCCTAGGCTTGACAAGTCGCAAGAACCTATGTCTTCATCCTTCTGTGAAACGAGAGAAAAGTGGTGCCATTGTTGATGCCCGCTGCAGAAGTCTCACAGCTGGCTTTGTCAAGGAGAAAAAGGAGCGTGGCGAGAGTGTTGACGTCTGTGTGTATCACGATGTAAGTACTATAGAATCCCCATACTCTATATATCCCATATTCTGGACGATGCTGAGCTATAACGCAGAACCTCGATCTTCTTGAGCCTCACAACCTTATTCCTAACGGTGTCTGGTCTTTTGACGATATCATTAGGTACGGCGAAGAACATAAGCAGTGCCCGTACTTTACTGCACGGCGAATGGTAAGTACACCTATAGTCTCATGCCTGGTCCTTCAAGGATTCTGTTGCTGATCCGTTATCTAGATGCAATACTGCAATGTGGTCATCTTCTCCTACCACTACCTCCTGGATCCTAAGATCGCAGAAAGGGTGTCGAAGGACTTTTCCAAAGACTGTATTGTTGTTTTCGACGAAGCTCACAACATTGACAACGTTTGTATCGAGTCGCTCAGCACAGACATTACAGAAGACTCGTTGCGCAAGGCAACTCGGGGAGCACAGAATTTAGAGAACAAAATATCTCAGATGCGCGATACAGATCAGGAGCAACTACAGAACGAATACCAGAAACTAGTGCAGGGATTACGTGATGCCGACGAGGCACGTCAAGAAGATGCCTTCATGGCAAACCCTGGTAGGTTGCTGAGACAGAAATGTGAGGCAACAAAACGCTGACCAGTTCATAGCTCTCCCTGAAGACTTGCTCAAAGAAGCTGTGCCAGGAAACATCAGAAGAGCAGAGCATTTTATCGCATTCCTAAAAAGATTCATCGAGTACTTGAAGACAAGAATGAAAGTGCGCCAAGTCATTTCCGAGACGCCGCCTTCGTTCCTTGCCCATCTCAGAGAACACACGTTCATTGAGAAAAAACCTTTGAGATTTTGCGCTGAACGCTTGACATCATTAGTTCGGACCCTCGAGCTTACCAATATTGAGGACTACCAACCTCTTCAAGAGGTTGCAACTTTCGCAACCTTGGTGGCTACATACGAGAAAGGCTTTCTCCTCATCCTCGAACCATTTGAATCAGACACTGCTGAGGTTCCTAACCCGGTTCTTCACTTCACCTGTCTTGACGCTGCCATCGCTATCAAGCCCGTTTTTGACAGGTTCTACTCTGTCATCATTACGTCTGGTACTATATCACCCCTCGAAATCTATCCCAAGATGCTGGATTTCTCCACAGTCATTCAAGAGTCATATGCTATGACCCTAGCTAGACGATCATTCATGCCTATGATTGTTACCCGAGGAAGTGATCAGGCCTCTGTATCAACCAGCTTTCAGGTTCGAAATGAGCCTAGTGTGGTGCGAAACTATGGCAACTTGCTTACAGAATTTGCCAAAATCACTCCAGATGGCATGGTCGTTTTCTTCCCTTCCTATCTCTACATGGAATCCATCATCAGTATGTGGCAGGGAATGGGCATTCTTGATGAAGTTTGGAAGTACAAACTTATTCTCGTGGAGACACCCGATGCGCAAGAAACTTCGCTCGCTTTGGAAACATATCGTACAGCCTGCTGTAACGGTAGAGGTGCGGTGCTGCTTTGTGTCGCGCGAGGCAAGGTTTCTGAAGGTATCGATTTCGATCATCAATATGGCCGCACCGTGCTGTGTATTGGAGTCCCGTTCCAATACACTGAGTCGCGAATCCTCAAGGCCCGACTTCAGTTCCTGAGAGAAACATATCGTATCAAGGAGAACGACTTCCTATCCTTCGATGCAATGCGACATGCTGCGCAGTGTCTTGGTCGAGTCTTGCGTGGAAAAGACGACTACGGAATCATGGTGCTTGCTGACCGTCGCTTTCAAAAGAAGCGTACGCAGCTACCCAAGTGGATCAACCAAGGTCTGCAGGAGTCTGATGTGAATCTAAGCACTGATATGGCTGTGAGCAGCGCAAGAAGGTTCTTGAGAACCATGGCACAACCGTTCCGGGCAAAGGACCAAGAAGGTATAAGCACATGGGGATACAAGGATCTGATGGAGCACAAGGAGAAAATGGACATGGAGAGGATCAAGGAGCTTGAAGAGGAGGCTCAACGGCCGCAGCCTGTGGCGGCACAGGGACAAAACTTCGAATATGACGACGACGAGTTGGACCAGGACATGATGGAGATGGATGGCTTCTAGGCTTCCGTTGGACAGCCAGGCCAAACAACGTTACAGGAGTTAATGGAATAGAATGGGAGGCCAATGAGCCGTATCATACATTGTACTAAATTAATCTACGAATGTGTCTGTCCCAAGGTCAGGATCTATGAAGTAAATCTAAGCGAGTCGTCTAGTTGATGTGGATCTCGAAAGCATACTAGAACGCCAAAGCAATCCATTCGCTCATGCCTGTGCGCCTTGCTCTTGAAGGGGAAATTAAAAAAGAAATTGAAACGAAAACAGAGAACAGACCATTACGGTCTGCGATGTCGTAAGAAGAAACTGCCATCTAGTCAACCAAAAGTCTCTTCGCGGCCTTCACAGCCCGGAAGGCAGGGATCGAGTGAGCCCGGCCCGGCTTTCTCCCTATCTCAATGCAAAGCATTCGGATAAAATCATGATTAGTCCAGTAGCTGGAATGTGCACTTAGCATGTTGAGATACTGAATCTCCAGTGGTCCTCCACCTGAGCGGAGAAACCAATCGATTTGGCCATTGTCGTTTAACAAGAATGCCTTCCTCTCAGCGATCTCCTCACGTGTAAAGTCGTGGACCTCAAGCTCTAATTGAGAAGGTAGCCGTCTTATCGATGGCCGGTCCGGCTCTGGGATGAGTGGATTCGGTGCTGGTGCCATGCCCGGTACTACTCCACGCATTGCGGCACCAACAGATTTCCACAGGGAGCCAGAAATACTGGGAACATAGGCCTTTCTGAGGCTCGCGGCGTAAATAGGATCCACGGCACCGTTAAGAAGATACGCGATGGGATCCTCCTTAGCAAGAACGTTGTAGATATTGTCAACGGCCAAACAACCGAAAGTGCCAGCTTCCGCTACCACATCTTTTGATACAATATCGGTCGAATCAGCTCCAGGTTTCATTCGGCCGTAACGAGGCATAAGTACACCTCGTTCCAGAAGAAGGAAAAAACCAGCTGGGCTACCAGCTAAGAAAAGATTTTTCGTATCGAATTCGAAGAATCGTGTCTCTGGTTCTTTTCGACTTAAATCGAGTCTGGGGACTGTTGTTGGTTGATTGGATAGAACCTCAAGAGCCATGGCACTTCCGAGCGAATGCCCGATCATGTGAACGCATCCATGCTCCGCAAAACCTGGGTTGTTGCGGCACCAGAGTCGATAGACACGGTTTGCTTCTGATACAAGTGCCTGAATCATCTTGCCTTTGTGATGCGACATGTAAAAGGGGATGTCAAACATGACATCTGATATCAGACTGCGAACAGCAGGTATCGTATCAGGCTCAATATCTTTGAGTCCAAACCCTTCCGGCGTGTATTCCTCCTTATCTTCTTCTCGCATAGGTCCTCCATCTTCAAACGACAGGCCCATCCTCCAGTTTAGAGGTAGAATCATCAGTCCGTTCTGATCTTCCCGCAATACCTGCTTCACCAACGGGCTCTGGAGTTCCATGTTAACAGCTCGACGGAAACCGTTTATGGCATGGGTAAAATGAAAACTCTCAACTCTTTCAGCGAATTTCTGACCAATGCCATGAGCGACAAGAACCAGGTCAGTAACCTGGCACTTCTCTTTGTCAGCTTTGCAGGCAGCACATACATCTTGCCCACTACTTTCGTGTGATTCATCGGCAGCCGATGCACCCGCTTTATTTGGTGTTTGTTTTCTGTGGTGGAGGCGCTCCCATGTTGCCCGGTCGAACCCTCGAACAACAGGAACTCCAACTGTCACGCCTTTCATAACTTTTAAAACGGGTCGTCGGCCATAGTACGCGGATGGTCTCAAGCTAGGTTTTAGTAAAAACGCCTCCGTCGCGTTCTTATATAGAACGTGGTAGTTAGAGTACGATCGCGCCGGATGATGTGGCTCTTCTGCCGCATCCTTCATCACAGGTGTCGTGTCAATAGTCCCTTCAGCAGCAGCTTCGCCCCGAAAACAACGAGCGGCGCAAAATGGGTCAGCTGATATAACTGGCTCCGGAAAATCGTCACCAGATCCTATCTCTGATTCTTCTGGCCAAAGTCTATGCGAGACCTTTTCTTCGCCCGGCGGACCAACGTCGATTGCACATCGGAGCTCATCGCTCCAAGTTTCTGTCCACGGTCGTAGATAATGATAGCCGGCCTCCAGCTGGTTCGCTACAGCAGGAGGTATTGGAAGCATCGTATCCCTGCATCCTGTCAGTGATCTTTCACCATGATACAAGATAGTAGCCTTACCTGTAGAACCATGTTGCTCGAGCTACAACTGCAACATCATTGATAGGAGACCAGTATATAGGTTTCATTTGAAGCATTGGTAAGGACACCATGTGTAATCTTGATATTCCGACCGCAACCTCGGCAACCCTTGGTCTGCTTTCTTCGACCACATTCTTACCTTTCTGACTTTTGGGTGGAGCTGCATGTTCTCGTTCATCAACAACTCGGGGCTTGTCTTGAGCTTGAGTTGCATCCCGTACCGGCCTGTTGATTCCAAGGAACGGGAGAGATCCGGGCTCTGACTGTGTTTCCGGGCTTCCTACACGTACGAACGGTCTGCCAGATATGCCGTCGTCAAAAGCTGGGGGCCGTGTAAGTCCAGGACTGCCAACAGGCGTTTGGGATTGCAGATGATATTTGCTAGGTTGCGATGTAGAGAGGCTGTTGGTTCTGGATCTCGTTTCACTGATAGTTGATCGGCGATGAGAACTCCGAGACTCTATCGTCGTCTTGATAATGCGAGCCATCGGGTGGCTCGCATTAACTGTTGAGGCCGTCCCTGGACGGCTCGACGGGGTACTATCTGACAACGTTTGAGGCTCAGCCCCGTCATCGGCTTGCTTCTTCAATCTATCGAGTGCAAGAACGATCTGCTGCATGACTTCGTCAACGCTTAGTTCTACATTTTGCTTCCTGACTAGAGCGCAAAAGTCTTGTTCAAGCTCTTCCGACACATCAAGGACTAGTTCGGAACAACAAGCGGACACAGGCGTCGTAGGCAAGACATCGCCGGTTGGTGCTGTTAAGTCTTGTGGTTGATAACCCTTACGATGTCTTTCCCAGTGCTTTGCGGTAATAGTTTGGATGAGCGAGACCAATCTATCTGCGTCGAACTGAGTGTGGTCCTTGTTGTGCAAGGCCTCCTGATGGGCGCAACGAGCAGGCTCAGATATTAGGCTCAACCAAGCTTTTTCGAGCGCGTTGTTGTCACCATGCGCAAATGGACGCACTTGGCCCTTATTTGTCTTCGTATCTGCACCAACAGTTGAAGACGTTGAGAGAGGGTCGTCGATCGGTATAACAGACGAGTAGAAAAACTGGGCCTCGACTGGGGGAACGCCGTCCTCACGCTCAACGCGAGCAATAGGTGCCAGGCGGCATTTGGTGCCGTAAGTATGATGATCGTCTGCCATGGCGATGGTGTTTTGGTCCGCCACTTAGTCGAACGCGAATTCGTGAGACTCTGGCGGAGTGTCGACAGTAACCTCTCTGGACAATTCTCAATGATGAAAGGGTCGGTCATGCCATAAAGGCAGGGGCTCGTTTCGCGCTCGATCAAAAAGCCATGGGAATTGTTGCAGACGATTGTGAAGGTAGAGTAGGCAGAAGCTTTTGGATAGACATTTCGCTGGTAGTTAGACTATGGATGTCTGGGCAGCGATTCAAGGGCGTAATGACGTGGGGGTTGTGAATCTGCCTTAAGATGTGGGTCCTTGGCAGGTACCTCATTTACAGGCAAGTCTGTGTATCTCGAGGCCGAAACTTGTCAATAATCTACTTCGCGACGATGTACAGGAACCCAGTACATAGTACCTATAATACCTTAGATTCTAGAAGATCCGTTCGGACGCCAAACAGACATCACATGCATTAGTTGCGCCGCTGCCACGTAGGCCAACATCACCAGGTCTTCACTACTAATTACTGGACCGCAGTAGCAAATCCAACTTCAGAACAAGTGAGAGATGTGTATTGTCTAGTATTTAACTACTTGGAGACAGCTACGATACACAATAGAAACATCTAAATCCTTTATTCTTCAAACAATTATGTTTCCAGTCGCCATATATCATCTCATGGCGTGCATACGCAGCAAGACCTAATCATGCTAACGTTACCACGCAGTACCACGGATCACTCAGATAATGGCTAATGATAGTTTTCTTTCACGAATTACGAAGTTAATCGATAAATCTAAGCGATGGTCCAGATATCTTTGTCACCGATCCTTTGCCACATGCTGGATATTGGAGTCGTTGTTGCCAAAGCAAATAAATATCATTCCTTATTTGAACGCCCTTCCTACTTACAATAACCTTCAGGTCAGAGATTTCATGCAGTAGCAACGGCGACCGTGACATGCAGGCCGCAGGACAAAAGCAGGACAAAAGCAGGAACCCGATTATTCATGCTCTTTGGTGGGCAATGCTAGTAGTGCGACCTCGGTCTAATAGAGTTCAATGCATAACGCAAAGCAAAATGTTGAATCCGCTGAGTTTAGTCGAACAGGGGATTATGCCAAATTGTACTCTCCAAAGTGGACCTTGGGACAAAGGGTCTTTCTCGCAGCGAGCTTCCAGATCGAGATATTGTTTGTCAAGTTTGCATTTGCCGAGGTGATTAATTACAGCATGCCGCTGTGGTGAGACTATCTTGTGAGCCATTCGCATGTGGAATGACCACCAAACAAGTTTCCTCTTCCAGATCTCGGCGCATCGAGCTATGTAGCACCTGCATGGCATCGCTTCCTTATCCAAAGGGCGCGAGAGTTGGTTAGAGAATCTCGGCGGCCAGCTCCCGGTTTGTCACAGCGCAGGTTGATACTCGATTCTCTTGACATGCATGTCTGGCTAACGAAGCCCATGATGGAGGTTCATTATCATATTTCGTAGAAACGACAGAGCTTTAAATTATACCAGTCAGCGAGCTCCCATTGGCAAGGACATCCCAGAGTCGTGATGTGAAGAAGTACCTTGAGTGCTCTGGGGTGAGCCATTCGAAGTTCTTTTGTGCTGGAACGCCTGAAACTCTGGTGCAAACGAGATCGGCGGCCGCGGCGGCGTTGCTACACATCTTAACCCTGTCTTTCAAAATGCATCTTCGATGCAATACAAAGATCGTAGTGACATGTCGCAAAAGTCTACCCGGGTCGTCGAGGGTCTAAGACTGATGTTCGGTTTGGGCTGACAATTCCAAGGCCAGCAAATCCCGGACCTTGCAGGCTGAGTGTTCCGATATCAAATCGTTTTGAACAACCGTCTTCCATATGCCTAGATAGTTCGCCAGCGTTAGTTCTGGTATGGTATGTACCGAGGGAAGCAGCAATAATTACCTTCTCAAAGTATCCTTTCGAGCAAATAGGCGTCCACAATAGTCACACTTGTGGTTGCGCTCCTTCATATGCACACTCTGATGATGCCGTTGAAGATCCGTCTTCCGCACAAATTTCTTGTTACATCCATCAACAGTACAGGGGAAGGGATACTCGCGCTTCTCGTCGTGAGTCTCCAGGTGGGACTTGTAGTTGTAGCTGCGACTGAAAAACTTCCCGCACCCCTTCACTTCGCATTGGAAGTTCGCCTCCTCCTTCGATGTGTGTTTTCTGGTAGGTCTCTTGACCTTACTCGTCTTTAGTAGCCTCCTCTCGTGGCCAATATCAGCAAGTTGACTCTGCGGGGTCGAATAGAACTGCGACACTTCATACTCTTGCTTGGGCCAAGCTGGAGAAGTATTTGAACCCATGCCGGGGGGCAGATTCGAAGTGAAGGGTGCCCCTTCGGTTTGATAGGCAGAAGTAGATGGACCAGGAGTCGAGTAGGATTGCGGTTCATAACCCTGGCTGTAACTACTAACGGAACTTTCAACTCTGTATCTGGAGTTGGATGGGTCTTGCAAGTATCCATAAGGTCTCGCTCCTATTGTGGGCGCTCGCCCGGATTGGCTGGTGGAAGGTAGTGAGGGCTCATGAACTGATGGGTTTCGACCCGCTGGCATATAGGCATCATGTGTTTGATATGGAGCAGGCAAACAAGAGTCGTATCCCGTAAATGCGTTGAAATCTGAATGCAAGGCGTCAGGTTCTACCGAGCTTGAAGACGCTGTGCTAGTCCCCGCTACCAAGCCATCTGAGGTGACCCAAGCAGTGCTTCCGTGGTCCATGGGAGGCGGCGACAGCAGCTGGCTCTGGGGTAATGAGAGCCAGCGAGCGTGATGGGAATACGAGTCCGGTTCCAAGTCTGACTGTGAAACGCCTGTGGAAACAGTTTGCTGCAATGGGGAGTCGTAGCAAGATGGCAGGCGATTCGGAGGGCAGGAAGTGTCAGAACTAGACGAACTCGTTTCGAAGAACTGCGAATACTGCGATACTGGAGAGTCCGAGGTTGAGGGAGGTGTAAGGTACATATTTGAAGTCGTTAAAGAAAGGTTACGAGGGTCGGGTTAGGATCCGTGGGGAGGCTAGGGTCTCATGAGCCATGCACTTCCGGTAGGTAGAGAACCACAGGCTGCAGACACAGTTGAATTAAGTACTACAGCAAGCAGAGATTCATCGACCAAGTTGGGACGCCCCATAACGGGGTATGAGTTGGATAAATACAACGAGGGCACAACCAACACGGGATGAACTTGAGAGCAACAGCAAAACGGTGGCAACAAAGACGAGCATCGACCCGAGCAAGTCGTGGGTGCTTTACAGGGAATAACGATTACTTAGATCCTCTTTGATGAAGCAACATCGATGAATTAGACCCGGACGAGGATTATCGGTCGAAGGATCAGACTCCGCTTGCATGGGGGGGGGGCCCTAGGGAAATAGGCAAGTAGGCAAGACAGCCTAACAGCCCAGACTAAAGATGCTGGACATGGAGGCTAGACAGGCGAGACAGGCGAGACAGGCAAGTCCTAGGTGGGGAGACGGGTAGAAAGGTTGGCGTTCACGGCTAGAGAGCCACTGGACAGTTGGGAAGGTGTCGAGAAGCGGGTAACGGGGCCGGGAGGAGAGCGAAATGAGGTCTAGGCCAGGATGTAGTTCGCCAACCAAACGGCTGGGCCATCTTTAGGCCCTTGACAGATCTGGTTGAAGGATGGTTTACCTAGAAAGAGAAAGTCTGGCTGGCTTGAGTCTTGAGCCTTGAGGCAGATAACAGCGTTCATGGTCACTTGCCAAAGGGTTCTTCTACCTGGCCAGGCCAGGCCAGGCCATGTCAAACTCGGCCGTCCAATGCTCCAAATTAGAGCCTGCAATCAATCTAACTCGATCTAAGGTATAAAGGGCCGCGTTCCGTAGAGACCAGGATACAGGATTCTCAAGGCATGTGCAGACATTGGTAGGTACCTACTGATAGTACCTAGACTACGTAGTACAACACTCGGTTCAGCACTTTGTGTTCAAAGGGACCACAGGGTTGGATCTAACCTTGGTACGACGATAACGTACAAACCAACGAAGGCCATGACCCCCAGTCTAGCCCAGCCCAGTCCAGCCCAGTCCAGCTCGGCCCAGTTTTGGCATGTGTCCGAATATGAACCATGTTTGTGGATTCTCTTGGAACTGATGCCATCGTCCCATTCTACAGTCAACTTCTCCACATCCAAGAGCCAACACGTTCAGAAGTTTCCAAGTGCATTACCATTTCATTGAAACGCGCGCACAGCCCCCATCTAGCAGGGTGGTCCATGCGGTTTGAGCTTTTATACGACTGCGTATCACCGTTATGTGCGTTCCATGGGAACAAATGAGTGTATACCGATTATCGATCTTATTAGCATATTAGGTTGTTTCTCCCTATCGACTACCTCTCTTTTGAGGCTACCGTAGTAGAATCGAAAACCATGGAAAGCGTGACTGCTGCGACATAATGAGTCCAATTCCGTGGATTACATTAGTGTCCCTGATCTTGTTGAACGGCCACGTCAAAATGTGCTGGTCCTTTGAAAATGGCTTCGGTACTGGAAAGAATGTCTTTCATAATATACTGTAATCGTAGGTTCAATAATTTCTTTTCATCAAACATTAGATCACTCATTCATAAAGATGCCACCAGTAGTGGTTCTCGCACAGAACACAACCAACGGACCAGATGATGCGACTCGTGCGAGTCCGGCTCGGTGCAAGCCAGGGCAATGGTAAGGCCAAGACAGGATCCGGGACAGATCCGAAGAGCCGATTCGGCAATGTACGAGGTTACAGTTAGAGGCCGAAGATTCCCAGGGGATAATAGGCACGAAGGGAAAAGGCCCCTGGTCGTCCCGGTCAAGTGCTCGTCGTTTGAGACAGGGCCGTGACTCCGGCCTGGAGATGGGAGATGTGATATGTGGAAGAGCGATAAATCCACTAATCTTCAATTTATCCCTACATGTCGCACGGAATAATTTAGTGGATAAGGATATGGGCCAATGCGAATGCGGGTCAGGAACTTGTGGAGTGGGACGATGTAACGAAAACACAGTGCCAGTTTTACACGAAAACTGTCTTGAATGGCCATCTCTGGAGGCCAAATGGCGCGGCTGTCAAGAAATCTACAGTGTTTATACCTTACCCGAAGTGGAAGTAGAAATCGGTGTTCCTGGTCTCAACGGCCGGTGGCGCCCCGCAAAACGTCCAGTTACAGTCTTGAGCCTTTCTACCTTGCCTGGCCTTTGTTGGAGGTGTGAACACCACCACACCAGACGTAAACTAACACTTGCCGGTACATACTCTAACTCGACAGTAGCTGGTAGGCTGGCAGGTTGGCAGGTTGGCAGGCCTTGCGTCTTTGTAAATAGCCTTAATGAGCAAAGGGGCCGAACAGGACCATACTACACATGCCTACGCTACTACGCAACCACGCACCTACGCACCTTTGCAACATGAGCCTTGAGCCCTACAGCGGCGGCCCGGTCCTTCTGATGCTCCGTTCTGACATTCGACCCCGACTGCGCCCGCTTCACAGGCAGGGCTTCTTCTGAAGCTGAGATAGACTAGGTATCCGTACTAGACTACTCCGTACTCCGTCCTGCGACCAAAAGGCAAAAGCCACCTCGGATGTCTTGTCTTCCATTGATATCCATCCCGGAGATTACGGGATGCAGGTTCTCTTCGTTTTTCAGCAAAGCATCAAGTTAAGATCTCGTTTTACGCATCATGCACCTAGGGGAGACCACTCACACATCCGGATACACGACTGCGCTAAATGATGACGCTGCTGATGTCGTGATGGAAGAGAGCAAGGTGAGAGTTGGACCTGCTAACGTTAGACCACCTGCCAGTAGGAGTGTTCTGCCTTCAGCTTGGGTCCGTCCCTTTTGCTTCCGAATCTCTGGTCCGTCTTTAACCTCCACTAGCCTAACGACTTTTTAGTTAAAGTCGCGACAAGTTTACCCGAGTGGGCGAAGCCAAGACGAACATCCGAGCGTTCTAGGGTCCCTAGACGACAATTGACAGGCTTGATAGGCGCACCCAATTTCTTTGCCGCCGAGACGCCAGAGGTGAGGTAGGCAGGTAGGGTAGGGTGGGTACCTGTGTAAGTGGCCCGTTAGAATTGAGCAAATTGTCTTGTTCAGCAGCCAGCCAAAACTCCTCGCAATGTGTTGTCATATCTAATTGCTCATTGGCTACGAGTTAGTCTCTATTTCTTGGTTGCTAAATAATTAGCTCCACCTCCGTACGGATAGACGATCTACGATTGCAAACTTTGATTATGAATAAGTTTGCTTGTGTCTGTCGTATATCGCATGCAGCCAAGTCTTAAACACTTTCATTAGTATGAATGTAACTTTAGCTGAAGTTCTCATGTGGTATCCGCAAACATCTTGCTGATATGGCCGCGTTGTCATATTTTGTCTCTAAACAATTCCCTAATGTGGCGCACAATCTTGACTAAGGCTTTTACTCTTCAACAGCTTTAATACACATCAAAGAATACATCGCCCACTTGTGCTTGGACGACGAGTGAGTTCTATAAATCCAGGTAAAGGGCCAGGATATAACGTTGCAATCGAGAAAGAACCTTGTACAAGAACGTCGCCTTGGTCTTTTCCTCGGTTGAACTGATCGCAACTTTTCCGTAGTGACACGAGCTTGTGTTGTACGAATACATGAAGCTCTTGTCAACCCGAAGAGCAATGCCATCTGCTTTCTTTACATTCTCCTTCACGTATTATTTCGAATGAGTCTGCAGCTTTGTCTTGTACCTTAACAGCTACTCTCATAAATAATGATAACACCATATCAAATACTCATACGTAGATAGACATTATTCGTCCGCTGAGTTGTGGTGAACGACATGGCTTTGGATAACCCCAAAACTGCAATCACCGATTGACTGGTGCATGAAGATTGACCATAGACTGGTCTCAGCCGTTAAGTGGCTCGAGAGTCGAGACTCAGGCAGACTCACCGGGGTCATTTTGACTGTCTACCATGTTCCCTCATTCCTATCACCTGCAGAAGGTTCTGCATCGGGAATGCCATGGGCTGCGACGATGAGGGTGGTAACTTGGGTACTTACTGTACAGTAGCTATACTGCCACTGCGCGTTTACGGAGACTATCAACTTTAGACCCTGGACACCAGCCAGGATCGCATTGCCCACCTTCTTATTTTCCATAAAGCTCTTGGCAACGCCCTAACATGACTGACAGCTGTTGATAGCCGCTTTCAGTGTCGTTGATATTTGGTGGAAGAATCGTCTCACACCATCTCCCATCAAACCTAAACGATCGCTTTGGTACGGATGGGATTGAACAAAATTCTGAGTTGATCACCTTCACGAATTAGCAAGTTTCGAGCCAGGGCTCGTCCTCCCTGGTTTTGCCATATGATTTGAATCAGAGTTTCTCTGGCAGAGATTTAGCAAGCCAATCTGGGGAAACCGTGCGCTCATGTTCGATCCTGGCTACCGGCTTTTCTTCGATCTCGATCAGGGGCACTGAAGATCCCCTTCCACTTGAAGCCTTCGAGACTATGCATATTGTGCCTGTGAACCATGATGATCCTGAGGATCTTGGAGATCCCATAACTAACCTCGCCCAGTCTCATAATGGAAGGTCATACAGACTAACAGAACACCCAGTATCTAGGTCAAGCTGCACCACCAAAAACGGAAATTCGCCCGAATTCTGCCTTCCGTATTGGTCTATCACTGCAGTGTATCCTTGTTTGGTGATGATATTTCCCAGAACAAAATTTGTTCACACAAGCACCAATAATGCGAGCATATGCAAAGCATATACCTGTTGAGGCGGCCGCGGTTTACCTTGATCTTTTCTGCAAGAAAGTCTAAGGCCTAGAATCTGAAATTTGTATTTCACCAGATCCCTATTCTATTTTTAGGGTGTCGGCGCGTGGTGAGATATTTACAGCTACATACTCCGTACTCCGTACCCAAACTAATTATTTTAACATCAGACATGGACAAGGTCTTTGTTATGTGTATCACGCTAAAAACAATAAGCATAGCTGAATGCGGAGAAATTAAATTTTTATTGCAATTAGTGGTGTAGCAATTTCATATACCTATAGATAAAGATTCGTTCTCTACTTTCCAGGCCATGCAGGTCGAGCATTCGTGTTGATTCATACACGCAATCGACAAGTTAAAACTTTTGGTTCATGACCCCTTTCATGAACCTGGTAAATGCTCCAGCCACAAAATTCCTACCTGAGGTACACAGCCCTGACGGCTATTGTCGAATTGCAAAGCTCCATCGAATACTGACAGCATGAAAGCATCGATAGTGTAAATGCCCTCGGCTCGACTGGTTTTACATCTTTGCCGCCAGGTCAATTAAGCGCAGCCCCATGTATCCGTTCAGTCCCTGTAACATTGGCAATTTTCTTTAAGCGAAACCCTTCGCGAGTTGCCAGAAGTTATCCATTTTGCTTCGTGTCAATGCATCTCTTGCTTCAGAGTCTGTCTCGCAAACCTTACTACCCCACTTTCTGAACGCTCGCGCCTTCTCTTCACCTTCGAAGACGAGCTTGCATTCGTTCATCGACATGTCCTTGAGCTCGCCGTTATCCTTCTCGGCAAGGAGCCAGTCGCGAGTGGCACCTTGTTTGCCATCTCGGTCTCTTGACGGCGAATTCTCGGTCCAGTCGATTCGGTTAAGCATGAGCTTCCTGAACTTGTTAATACTCCATTCACCTCCCTCCACAATAACGAGGTTGAATTTGGGGTGCATGATGCATGTCCCTGTAAGTGCTAATTGCTCAGCGTTGACACCAATTTTGTATCGATGTTGCCCATTCGCGAGGCTTCCGATCTTGAAAACCAGCATGTGAATTCCCTTTTCGGCATCTTTCTCTTGATTGGTCGCAAGCTTGTCGTGTTTTTGATCCTTGTCGAGCTTTCTCTCTTCGTTCGTTTCGATGTGTTTTTGGTGGCGTTCGGCAATTTCACGATTCACACGTGCTTCAACAGCAGTGGGATCTTTGACGGCAACTGCACAGATCTTAGCATGTGAAAAAATAAGCAGGAATGGATTTTGGTCTTACCGTCACCGAGAACACGCATCAGATTGCCCTTCTTGACCTTGGGAGGAGGAGCTGGCACCAATCCCAGACGGATCTTAGCTTGCACCTCTTTCAACTCAGCCATTCGACGCTGTCGTCTCAGCTTCTCTCGTTCTGTCTTCGTCAAAAACATCGGCTTCGCGGCCGGAAGATGTCGATCTTGGGGTGGTTCCAGGGCAACTGGATGCTGAATGTATTCGGTGATGATGCTGTCGGAAGTCGTGAGTTTAAGTTTCGAAGGGTCATCTAACACATCGTAACTGGCCCCATCAACAAGTCCTTCATCCCACCACTCGATATTTGGGGGCGCTTCCACAACAAAATTCCGTTCCACATCGAGGTCGTCATCAATACCAGCCTTTCGAGTTTGTTCGGCGATCCGTTTCTTCATCGCCTCAAGGGCAGCCTGTCGACGTAAAGCATTGGCCTGTGCGATGTATTTGCCCTTTTGATTAAACACAAGCGACCGAGACTGGCGTGCTTTCCCTCCGCTTGGCTGCGCCGAGAGATTGGGATCGAAGTAGGGGTTTTCTCCGTTTTGTTTGTTGCCTGAGCCTGACTTAAACGCATCGTGAGCTCGAGGCTTATCTGCTCGCGTGTTGGAAGGTAATGGCGTCGATTCCTTTGATCTACTCGCGGGTTTGTATGAACTCAAGTCTTCCAACGCAGGATGAAGGCCAACGTTCAATCCGCCCTTCGCTTTGCTGGTTCCGATTGCTGCAGCGACACGGGCCTTCAGTGCAGCCACCCTGTCCGCGGCAGACTCAGTCTTCTGCACTCTTGATGAGGTATCATGACGGGGGCCGAGGCCGGGGGATTGGCTCTTGCGATCCATAACTGCGATTTGTCCTGATACCGGATTTGAATATCAGTCCTCAGTCCAAACAGCCCTTCAAGCTGTGCAGCGGCGCTTAGATAGATGGCAGTTCGGATTGAATAGGTGTATTGCGGTTTCGAAATTTCCCCCACATACAGCTGATGGTCTTGCGATCGTAGGTTGTTCAATGATGCACGTTAAATGGGGTCTTTGAAGGATGATGCAAATGGTAGCCGCACTGGAGACATTCCGAGTCGCGCGCGCAACATTGGCGGACCATGCGTCGGCCTAAATTTCTGCCGTCCCGCACCGCCAAAAAATTGTTCTCTCGCAAAGCTCCCCACTACTACCTACACGATTTACCTTCACTTCGCATGCTGCGCTGGGGAATGGATTTAATCAGTTAACCCAAAACGTCGCTCAATCGCCAAAATCTTCGATCGGAAGAGCGACAACAACGTCACCATGAATATCGCACAGCCGATCTCGTCCGGAGTAGAGAGCGTCGAGTTTACGTTCTTGTCGCCAAAGGAAATCCGAGCAATCTCTGTCAAGCGAATTGAGAACGACGAAACTTTCGATGGACTTCTCAATCCCGTACCAGGCGGACTCTATGATCCTGCCCTTGGCTCTTGGGGTGATGCGCCGTAAGTTCTGACGTTGTCTAGCCGAAGACCGACGTGAATAGACACTTACAGTTAAATCACAGATGCACAACATGTAATCTGAACCAGGCCACATGTCCCGGCCATGCTGGTCACATTCAGCTCCCCGTCCCAGTCTATCATCCGGTCTTTATGGATCAAGCTTATCGACTTTTGAAGGCCACCTGTGTTTACTGCAAAGGTTTCCGACTTCCCCAAAAGGAATTACACAAATACGTGTGCAAGCTGAAGCTTCTTCAGTATGGTCTGATTCAAGAAGCTCACATGGTGGGTGTCATTGGAGAGAACGACTTAGCTATCGAACTTGGAGACTTCTCTGGGCTGGAAAGCGAAGCAGAAGAGGAGGGTGGTAGCAACTCAATCGACAGCGTGACTCGCGCGCGAGACAAGTACGTGGATAAGTGCCTTCGAGGCATCAAGGTCAAGCGAGGCGACACGAAGAGAGGAAAGCACGAAGGTTCGAGCGAGATGCGCCGGGAGATTATCAAAGAATTCCTCGCCGAAATTACCAAGCGAAGACTTTGCGCTAGCTGTGGTGGTATTTCTCCTTCGTACCGTAAGGACCGATTTGTCAAGGTTTTCGAAAGGTCGCTATCCGACAAGGAAAAGGCCAAGATGGCACAGAAGAACTTCAAGCAGGCCGACGCCATGGCTAGGATTCATCAAGTCACAACGAAACAGAAGACTGATGGATACTCATCCGACGAGGGTGTCGCGGACGTGGCTTCTCCGACTCTTGAGAAAACGCGTATTGATGAAGATGGTATCGATCAGGACACAGACATGTTGGATGCCGACGCTGCTGCCGCGTCTTCTGCTCCACAGCGATACATCAGTGCCATGGAGGTACGAGCACGTCTGAACGAGTTGTTTATCAAAGAGCAGGAGTTGGTTTCCCTTCTGTACAACGCGAAACCCCCGACACGAAACTCTACCAAAGTCACTCCCGATATGTTCTTCTTGACCACTATCCTAGTTCCTCCTAATCGATATCGTCCTGAAGCCCGAACAGGCGAGCAAGAGATTTCCGAGGCTCAGCAAAACTCACTTTACAAGAACATTCTCAGAGGTTGCGGAACGATCGCTCGACTACACCGACAGTTGCAAGAAGAGCAAGCTGATTTCAACCAACTCCATCAGGCCTCGACGGAACTACAGGAAGCGATCAATGCGCTCATCGATAAGAACAAAAATCCTGTTCAGGGCGCTGCCGCAAAACGTAACGAGGACGGTATCAAGCAGAAGCTTGAGAAGAAGGAAGGTCTCTTCCGAAAGAATATGATGGGAAAGCGTGTCAACTACGCTGCTCGAAGTGTTATTTCACCCGATCCCAATATCGAGACCAACGAAATTGGTGTACCACCTGTCTTTGCCAAGAAGTTGACATATCCCGAGCCTGTAACAAGCCATAATTTCCGGGATATGCAACAGGCGGTCATCAATGGAGTCGACAAATGGCCTGGTGCTTTCGCTATCGAGAACGAAAATGGCCAAATTGTCAATCTTCGCAACAAGTCAGTTGACGATCGTGTATCTCTGGCTAATCAGCTGCTGGCTCCTTCCAGCAGCAACGCTGCTCGAACCCGGAATAAGAAGGTCTATCGTCACCTAACTAATGGTGATGTCGTTCTCATGAACCGTCAGCCGACACTTCACAAGCCGTCTATTATGGGCCATCGAGTCCGAGTTCTTCCTGGCGAAAAGACGATCCGCATGCACTACGCCAACTGCAACACATACAACGCTGATTTTGATGGTGATGAGATGAACATGCATTTCCCACAGAACGAAGTCGCTCGAGCAGAAGCCCTTCAAATTGCCGACACCGATCACCAGTACCTCTCTGGCACCGCTGGAAAGCCTCTCCGAGGTCTCATTCAAGATCACATCTCAGTATCGGTGGCTCTCTGTAACCGTGATACCTTCTTCACCAGGGGTGATTATCAGCAGCTAGTTTACAACGCACTTCGCCCCGAAAGTGGTCATATTGTTGGCGAGAGGATTGAACTTGTCGCTCCGGCGGTAATCCGACCTGTTGCCCGATGGACCGGCAAGCAGGTCATTACCACCATCCTCAAGAACATGCAGCCTCCCAACTGTGGTGGACTTTGCATGAAGGCGGAGACCCAAATCAAAGCCAGCCAGTGGGGCAAGAAGTCGGAGGAAGGCACTGTTCTATTTCAAGATGGCGAGTTCATCACCGGTATCTTAGATAAGTCGCAGATTGGACCCAGCTCTGGAGGTGTCATCCATGCTGTTCACGAAATCTATGGCCCAGCCGTTGCGGGCAAGCTGTTGAGTAGTCTCGGCAGATTACTCACCAGGTACCTCAACATGAGAGCCTTCTCTTGTGGTATGGATGATTTGCGACTCACCCCTGAAGGAGAACGAGCCCGTCGAGAAGCTCTTATCCCTGCCGACTCGGTCGGTCTACAAGTTGCATCTGCATACGTTTCACTGGAGCAAAATCCTGGTCCCAGAGATCCACTTCTCCTGGAGCGTCTTGAAGAGGTGCTTCGCGATGACAGTAAACAAGAGGGTCTAGATCTTCTGATGAAGGAAGGTCTCAGTGGTATCACAGACAATATCCAAGCAGTCACAATGCCTATTGGTCTGGAGAAGGCGTTCCCTTTCAACCAAATGCAGGCCATGACCACATCTGGTGCGAAAGGATCAAGAGTCAACGCTTCACTGATTTCCTGCAATCTCGGTCAGCAGGTTCTTGAAGGTCGGCGAGTGCCTATCATGGTCAGTGGCAAGTCACTACCATGCTTCAATCCATTCGAGACTCATGCTCGAGCTGGTGGTTATATTGTGCAGCGCTTCCTTACAGGAATCCGTCCCCAGGAGTACTACTTCCATCACATGGCTGGCCGAGAAGGTCTGATTGATACTGCTGTCAAGACGTCCCGTTCTGGCTATCTGCAGAGATGTGTGATCAAAGGTATGGAGGGCCTGACTGTTGCGTACGATACTACCGTACGAGATGCGGATGGTTCTATGATCCAGTTCCTATATGGCGAGGATGGCCTCGACGTATCCAAGCAGAAGTACTTGACTGATTTCAGCTTCATTCTGGAGAATGTAACCTCAGAGGCTGCACAACTCCGGTATGACCCCAGCGTCGGGGAGCGTCTAGGAATGCACCGCGACTCAATCACCAAGTACATGAAGAAGGCTCTCAAGCACACTGATACCAAGGACCCGAAGGCTCAGGATCCGCTCTCGGGTCTCTTCAACCCCGCCACGACCGCATTCGCTACATCCGAGAACTTCTATAAGACCATGTCTGCTTACCTCAAGGAGAACAAGGATGGACTTGTCCGTGACAAATCGGACAAAAACAAGCTCACACTTTCTCGTGTAAGCCTCAACAAAAAGAATGCGGAGATGCTTTTCGCAATGAAGTACCTGCGCTCCCTTGTTGAGCCTGGAGAAGCTGTCGGCATCGTGGCGGGTCAATCCGTTGGTGAGCCTTCCACTCAAATGACACTGAACACATTCCATTTGGCTGGACATTCCGCCAAGAACGTTACGCTGGGTATTCCTCGACTGCGAGAAATTCTCATGACTGCTAGCAACCATATTTCTACCCCGGCCATGTCTCTTTATCCGATTGAGGAGATGTCTGCAGAGGACGTGGATACCTTTGCTAAGTCAATCTCGGTTTTGCCTCTTGGCTATATCCTCGATAGCATCAGTGTTAAAGAGAAGGTTGGACATGGCAAGCTTCACAATTCGGCCAAGATTTACCAGATCGACCTCAAATTTTTCGACTCGGAAGAGTATACCAAGACCTACGCCATCAGCACCTCTGACGTTGTTGACGCAGTTGAGAACAAGCTTCTCCGCCGACTGCTAGCTCTCGTCAAGAAGGATATCAAGAAGCGACAGACGTTATCTACAATGGCCACCCCTGACGTTGGTGTCAAGGCTGGTGTTGTGGAAACGGCCACTCCCAATGCTGAAGCTGGTGGTAACTTCGATGAGGACGACGATGATGACGAAGGCGATGACGATGCAACAAATGCCAAGCAAAGGGCCAATAGAAGCGAGGCAGTATCGTACGGTCCAAACGACGACGACGACGATGCTGTTCAGCAGGAGATGGAGCGGGACGCAGCTGATGTCGACGTAGACGACGAAGGTTTTGGCGGCAGCCCACGAAATGCTGAGGGTGGTGAGGACGACGAAGACGGCGATGATATCAACTGGTCTGCAAAGGCACGGAGTGACCGTGTTCTCGAACAGAACGCAGAGATCACCGATTTCGTGTTCGACGAAAAGAGTGGAACCGCCTGCAGCTTCACACTCGAGTTTGAATCAACCATTCCCAAGGTGTTGATGCTCAACCTTGTTCAAGATGCTGTGAAGAAGACCGTGATCCAGGAGATCGCTGGTGTCGGGGCTTGCACTTTTGTCGAGGAGAAGGGTGCAAAGGTCATTCACACGGCGGGTGTGAACTTGCAAGCGATGCAGAGATACAGCGATTTTATCGACCCCAACCGTATTCAGACCAACGATATCGCTGCCGTCTTAGCAGTCTACGGTGTCGAAGCCGCCCGTCAGAACATTGTACAGGAGCTTGCAGGTGTCTTTGGATCTCACGGTATCAAGGTAGACAACCGCCATCTAAACTTGATCGGAGACCACATGACAAGGAATGGTGGTTTCACGCCTTTCAACCGTATGGGTCTCAACGGCAACGTGAGCCCATTCACTAAGATGAGTTTCGAGACCACCTTGGCGTTCCTTAAGGATGCTGTGCTGGATGGCGACTGGGATGATTTGTCTACACCCAGTGGTCGGTTGGTGATGGGTAGACTTGGAAAAGTTGGCACAGGTGGATTCGATGTTCTGGCGCAGCTTCCTACATATCATGTTGATTCTTTGGCGTAATTTGGTCAGTAATAAGAGTATGAATAGAATTAACGGACTTGATTTATATTATATATGCTACAAGTCTTCAATGACCTGTCAAGAAGCTGCATGTGCATCATGAATCGATGCTTGCAACGGTTGTGTATGTTCCCCATTATGACATTTCCGTCACGCTCAAGACCCTGTGAACGTACTCCGGTCGTGTCCCACGAGCGACCGCGCTAACCCACAATCCCGTTGAAGACGACCCAGTGGGCACCTAACATTGTTACGCGGCGTTACGATACAATGCATACTACAACGTCGAGTTCACGTCAAGGGTGGATTGCGTATGTGGACGTCAACACTTGCGACGCATCTATCATCGCGAGCGCGTCAAGTACGTTATTGTGAATGCGGTGCATATGCGTACGCAATGGTAATTATTCTACATACAATGAATCGATAGCAAGTCACACGAGGAACAAAATATAGTGATCAAAGACCGATGGTCAATTGCAGAAGGCCGCTAACTAGCATGCCATGTAGTGTACATCCCAACTAAGAAAACATTTGTTCCTCGTGAACGCCTTGTGATTATCCCCTAACCATGATATCCCTCGTGTCAAAGCAAAAAGTCGTGATCCTCCCATATTCCCGTTCGCATCGCTTAGTTGCGCTCGCCTCGGAGACGGCGGGCCAGCTGGATGTCCTTGGACTGGATGGTGACACGCTTGGCGTGGATGGCGCAAAGGTTGGTGTCCTCGAAGAGGGAGACGAGGTAAGACTCGACGGACTCCTGAAGAGCACCGATGGCGGAAGACTGGAATCGGAGATCAGACTTGAAGTCCTGGGCAATCTCACGGACCTGTTTGTAGTTGGTTAGTAGATGTTGAGGCAAGGTGTTGGGTGAAGAAGCACTTACGAGACGCTGGAAGGGGAGCTTTCGGATGAGAAGCTCGGTGGACTTCTGGTATCGTCGAATCTCACGGAGAGCGACGGTACCGGGCTTGTAGCGGTGAGGCTTCTTGACACCTCCGGTAGACGGGGCGGACTTGCGGGCTGAAGAGGGAATCAGTATGTGATGTTCTTGATGAAAGACGCGTGTCGCGTCAAATCGCGGTGAGGAAACTTACCAGCCTTGGAAGCGAGCTGCTTGCGAGGGGCCTTGCCACCAGTGGACTTTCGGGCGGTCTGCTTAGTGCGAGCCATTGTTGATGCTTGATGTGATGAAGCTGATAGTGTTGATGTTGTGGTTGATGGTTGTTGTTGTTGTGGGGTGGAAGGCTGAAGTGTGGGTGTGTGATGCAGAAGGAAAAGTCGAGAGAGGGAGCAGGCGGGGGGATTCCTTTATACCTGTGGCTAGCTGCGGCGGCTGATCTGAGTGCAGTGGACCGTGCGCGCTGATTGGAGTGCATTTTGCTCAACCACCCACCGAAAATGGAAAAATGGGTCTACGTGACTGATTAGAAAAAAAGCTGCACGCGTGCTTAATTTTCATTGGCTCTAAATTCCTCCACACAGCTGTAACGCCCCGCGCCCATCGCCCGCTCTTTGATCTCTTTGATCTGAATCTGTGTTTGTCAGGCAGCCAATGGCGAATTTCGAGACCAAGTTTAGATTTGCATGCAAGTGAGGCAAAAATAACGACCCCGGGGAAACGGCCCAGTCTGGGGAACGTCTGTCTCCGTGGTTACTTTGCCTATGTCGATGTGGTGTTTCTCTTGTACGTACTCTACCTATCGTAGTCTGATGTTTTGATTTGTTAATGTCTGTATTTGCTGCTGTACAAGTGATGCTATCAATATCCTACGGTGACCCTAAATCTGAAGTAATCCATTCCAGTGCATATGTGTGTTCGTGAGCAACGTCCAGCTACTTATCAACTAAAAACTCACTAATATGTCACTACTATGATATTTGAAATACATCTGAAGTTTCATGGTGTAATATAGCATGTTGTTTGGTTTGCTTCTATGTCTTCGATTTGATATTGTTGAGTTGGTTGATCTTAGTGATGAGTTGTTGCACATTGGTAATACGCAGTTAATTAATCACTATAAACCGTTGATTAAAGATACAACATCAGCACCACGACAAGTTAAAATAATGACAAAAATTCCCAGACATCTGTCGTTTACAAATGCTATAGACTCTATAACCATAACACAGTTAATTCACGATATCAACGCCCATCTCCTCATATGCCACAGAGGTCAAGTCATCCAAAAGTCAACACCTACCCTGAACAAATCGAAAGTTCACGCCTGGTGGGACAATAAGGTGGAGCTTCATTGGCCGGGAAGCACGTTGCTGAGACCACCCCGCTTTTGGAAATCAGCGCAGGCCGAATTTTTAATTCGTTCACGGTTTTTTCGCGTCACCGATCACGCATCGCGTCTGGCAACAAGGATCAAGATCACAAAGTGGGTCAACTCAACTGATCCCGAATTCGGCCCACTCGTACTTAAGCTCCCACACTCCCACTCTTCATTGCTGCATCTTATACTCAACCACTTCCTCTCAAGCCTCTCTACCTTCACACCACACTTCAGCATACATCAAGTGTGTGCATCTTCAAACCCACAAACAACCTCACACGCATACCTATATCACAATGACTGGACGTAAGTAACATCCGCAACCCTACCCGCATCGATTCGCTCCACCTTCCCTACGCGCCTCGACGCGTTCAAATATCTTCATGAATCTAACAACTCCCAGGTGGCAAGGGCGGCAAGGGTCTCGGCAAGGGCGGTGCCAAGCGTCACCGAAAGATCTTGCGAGACAACATCCAGGGTATCACCAAGCCCGCTATCCGACGTCTCGCTCGCCGAGGTGGTGTCAAGCGTATTTCTGCCAGTAAGTTACCAGTCAAGACCTTTCAACACAACCATCATCTAACCGTATGAACAGTGATATACGAGGAGACCCGTGGTGTCTTGAAGACCTTCCTCGAGGGTGTCATTCGTGACGCCGTCACCTACACCGAGCACGCCAAGCGAAAGACAGTAACATCCCTCGATGTTGTCTACGCCCTTAAGCGACAAGGCCGCACCCTTTACGGTTTCGGTGGTTAAGCGCACTTTGTTTTACATGCCTGTTATGAATCTTTGCGGTCGACTGCTTGCTGCGCAGGACTATGTAGGGTGTTTTATGATGACAACTGGGTCCGGTCTTGTTTTTGGGTGTTATGTATCATAAGGGAAACGGAAGATTACATTTGGGGATAATCGAACATGCCCTCGAGGCGATCTTGATCATCATACTGTGCCGCGTTGCATGTGCCATGACCGCGTAATCGTAATACGGAGCAACGCGTCCGCTGAAGCGTGTCATTCTCGTCATATTTCGCGCTCGCGTGTTGTCAACTACGTACCTAGCATGCCCACCATCGCGTCCAGACATGTCCTCCTGTATTGCTGAGCTAGAGATCGATACAGTGATCAGGTAGATGTGGCATAGATCGTGCTGCGCAAGGTTAGCTAAACTTGTAGAATACCATGTAGGCAGAACATTTAATGCCTGTTGATTATGTGCGTTACAATGGTAACAAATATAGATTGAGATGCTCATATAATTACTGTCTCTTCCTTGAAAGAAACCTTAATTAATGCCTGAAGCTGGTGTCTTTAGCTCAATACTGTATCCATGTTCTTCGATCTCAGCCAAGGCTTGCCTATGTCCGCATACAGCACACTTTCTTTCTAGGACGAGCCCATCAGGTACTTGTTGCTGGGCAGTAGGCTTGCTATTTTAAAGTTGTGTGTAGTCTGGAGAACGTCTTGTAAGTAAGTTACGTTTTCATTTGGTTTCCTTCTATCGCCGTTGCTTACGCATGCGTGTTACGAGATACGACCACTTGAAAAGAAGTTCTACCAACATCACCTGTTGTAATGGGTGATACAAGATAAGAAAATAGGATAAAGTTTAGAAATCCATAGTAGTAAACCTTGGTTTGATGTATTTGCTGTATGACCATCAACAAACCGCATACCAAACTTGGGCAAATGCCCCTACCCGAGAGCATTTCTAGGGTTTATTCATCAATACACGTAAAGCACTGCCTCAGATCAATGAGTCATACGGCCGCGTGTTCTGACAGGAACATTATTGTTCTTCACAGCACATTGATTCCTCCATTGTAGCGCAGGCTTGTGAATGCGAATGCGACGTATCTTGAGAGATCCGCACAGCCCTTCTAGAGCAGTCTGGTCTTGTCTCGTGAACATAATTATCTTGGCATGGGCAGACGAGTCGGGGAAGACCTGCCCAATTGAACATTTTCCGATACTAGCCAACTCAAGTGAGCAAATAGAAAACACCTGTTTCCTCGTATATCTTTTTTGATTGAGAGAAAAGCTGTGCCTTGCTAATCGGCCGAAATTGTTGGGCCGTGGATGACGGAGCCGACGGGTGGCGAGACCAAATGATCGTCGGGTCTCGACCCCGTGAGACGGTTAAAGTCAACTAAAATTAGAGTGCCCCACGAATCCGGGAATGGGGTTGTTTCTTTGATTCAAGCTGCCAAATCGCAAATATCATGGATACTGATTTCCAATCACTTAAAATCCGTAGTGGCCCAGAAACGTGGCTATGCCACACAAGATGATGACGAATCGCCGAGAGAGAGTTGAGTAATGTACTATAGCCAGCTTCCTCGACATGTCCGACGGTAACGGAAATAATGGCTCTGGCAGGTTCGGCAGGCTGATCCCTGCAGCTCGGCATTGGAGTTCGAATCGAAATCTACCTGCACGAGACCCCCACACGGACAAGCCGAACATTGGGAGCTGCGAAGCAAAAACTAGATCGTATTCCACAAATAAACGGAATCAAACTGTCAGAGTCGTATTTGTAGAAGCGTCTTTGGGATTTGAGCTTTACTCTAACGCAAGAGATGCATTCGAACCGGACCAGTCTGCTAAACTCGACTAAGAACAGTATCCTTGTAACCTCTATAATGCAATGGCATACAGTAGAAGCTTAGATCTGGTGTCATGCAAGTCGCATAGATTAAGAGCAAAATCTACAGCAACTTGTCATGGATTGTTTGTTGATGCAAAGAAGCCAGGAGCTGGATGGTTGGAGTTTCTGCGATGCTTACATTACATTACATGCAAACTTCTGCTTTACAAGCTTATCGGACCGAAGCTGGTGTGTAGCGATAGTCTGTGACATATCTTCCCCGCGAGTAGATTCTTCATTAACAAATAAACATTAGGTAGTTAGGGCACCTGTGCTCAAGTGTAAATGGCGGATCTTCCGGCCTCAGCCGCTTCCGTTGTGGGCCCACCGGCCGCCAGCCTTATGTGGACCCGACGGATGCAAAACGGCGTTAAGATCGTAAACTTGAAACCAGTTGCTGACATATTCAGCTGCAAGTTGAGATTGTTCAACAGAAGGAACTATGTTTTATGCTTCCGAAAAGAGAATACAGTCGGGTAAGCGTAGGCATTGTGCTGCTCGGCAATGTACTTAGATAAACAGGCGTAAGCGTAAGCTATCGCCAAGGAGTCGTCAACAAAATGCTCTGCATTTTACGTCCGACGATAAGTGAGAGTGATACCGCGAAGTCGGGAAATCGCGTCAAAACTGTAGAAAATTTGCCGATAAATCCCTGCTTGCAAACTGCCTGGTGTCCCATAAACCTTTAGACAAGGAACCGATTTTGGGATCTATGCTAGGTATCGTCAATAAGAGTCACACCCCATGCAGCCGCCATATTGGGAAGGAGTTGTCCAAGACTTCAACGCCAGAGAGATACCGGTATCTGGGAAGTAATTGGAAGCGTACCGGAAAGCCCGTTATTCTATACCGGCGCTGTTGCTTAACATTGCGGAGAAACAAAAAACAAATGTATCTAAGCAGGTAGCTAGTGGGTAAGATCGATATGGACAGCTTGAGTGGACGCTAGAACCAGAAGCTGTGGCTTAGCACAGCTATGAGCCACTCATATGATTGGTTGAAATCCTAATTCCGATAGCATCCGAGGTTGGATGTTGGATTTGTGACAGTCTCGGCCTGACCGATCCGTTACCAACACACATGCTCCGAGATATATTATCCTTCCACAAGTTCTTTACAGGGTTCGCTGCATGCATATCGGTTTTTGGAGCGGCAAATATCACTAGAGTCGGTTCCTGCGTTACGCGAGTTCATGCTCCCTTGTTGGTATGGGCCTTACTAATAAACTAGAAGAAAAATTTCATGTTTCCATATTTTTACACAGCCTGGCCGTCTCTCAGCTACTACGCAGTACTTACTGACTCCTTGCGAAAAGTGACATGCAAGGTGCTGTGTGGAATCAAGCAAAGACACATGGTTAGTCACCCCATTGGGTGTATCATACGATGGATATTAAGGTATTCCTCATTAGACCCCCCGGATGTGCGCTTTGAGGACATCTTGTTTTGTCTGGAGCCCGAATGGTGAGTCAACATACGACGATATCGCTCATGTGACCTCGACCAAAACTCGTCATGTGATTACACATGGTGGACCAGGCTCAGATAGAGTGTGGCGGGATCGAAACGGGTGGCGTAAACTCCGGATTACAAACCACGAGATGTGGCTGTGCGAGCGCGCAAGTACAGTATCCAACGCTGGACAGGGATATGTTCTTTCAGTGATGCCGAAGGTCAAGAGGTACGGATAGGTACTTCTTACTGGATGCTGCACTACGTAGAGTACTTACAGAAGCAGACAAAGATAGAGGATCGGCGGGGCTAGTACGTCAGTGGAACTTATCCAACAAGCCGAAAAAACTTGACCGTGCTAAGGCAGGCTAAGATTTTCCCTCGCAGCGTCAGAGGTCAATGGCATTGGGGAAATCTATTGGGCACCGACTCGGATGGGCCCTGTCGGCGTCAGAGCCCTGCAGCGCAACCTAGGTACTTAAGGTAGCCTTGGCCCTGAATCGAGCGCGAAAGATACGTACCCTTCCAATTCCCTGTACTTGTTCATGGACCCCTGCACATCTACGTAGTCTGGATCACCGGAGTGGGCTTGTCCGTTGCGGGAGGCTTGGGGACTGACGTTGGGACTTGGGAGGGAGCCTTGAACCGAACTTGTCGGGTCGCGCTTCGCTTCGCGGAGATACTCATCCTCGTGGGTAGACAGAAGCAGAAGCAGACCGAGGGGAAGGCTAGATGCTATCTATAGTATTTGAAATCAGAACCGATTAATAGTAGTTAACCTTTCGAGAAGCAACCGGAAGCGACTTGAAGCATGGGGAAGATCGATCAGCAGCCATAATGTCATATCCATAGGGATCACAGACATCATCAGCATCATCCATGATCAATCAGCCATCATTCATCAAGAAAGAACACAACCTAGTCTACCGGAACTACGTAGTATGTAGCATATCTGCCAATCGAGCTGCTGACCCGGGAAAAAATGCAGAAAAAACGGCTTTGGCCTGACGATTGTCCACACACCATTACTTCACAACCTGACGATTCTCCATACCACATCCGTTGGTACACGCCCCCCCGTTAGCCAGGAGTCATCAAGCCCACACAGCCTATACACTTGGGTACCTCACAACTGTTTCTTTTTCTAGGTTGGTACCTAGGTACCTCCGTACATGCTAGCCAGTTCTGTGCTGTGATCCTTCCCAGATCCCGGCCTCGGTCCTGTCCTGTGCATCATAGAGTGGGCCCAGGGTCTTTTTAAGTCTCGGGCCAGGCGGGGTGTGTATCCGGGCATCGGACTGTATCGACACCAGCATCCATCATCTGTCTTTTGGCTTCCATCTACCTTGCTATTAGTGTTCATCTGAACGGTCCCTGCTTTCTTAAAAGGCGAGCCTTCCCGCCTTTCGCCACATGCTGTCAACTCTAATCAACAAACTTATAATCACAACATCACAATGCTATCGATCTCTCGACTACACCAGCAACAACTCCAAATTCAACAACAACTTCAGCACGGCTCTTCAAACTCTCACCACCAATACCCACACGCTCACAATTATCACACCGATTTCAACTCTGCCAACTACCCGGATTTCCCTAGATCGAATTACGACGACGAAATCGCTGCTTTGAGCCAGCAACTTCCTACCGATCTCATGCAGCCCGATACTTGGGGAGCTACTTTGCAGCAGACTCCCAGATTATCTCGGGGGGCTCATCAGCGAGAGTCTTCTATGTCTTCTCTCGGATCTTCTACAGCTGGACCTACCTCACCCTATATCAACAACACAACATCAAACCCTCACATTGCAATCACCGACGCCAACGACCAAAGTCACTCTTCATATTACCACCTCGCCAAGTCAATGGCTCCCTACTCAGGATACCAAGCTTGTGGCGGCATGGAGCAACAGGCCATGCCTGAGATGGCGTACCCAATTGCCCTCTCGGGACCGGCTAGTAAGCCAAGAATGGATCGGGGCCTGATGCAAGCTCCAGACTTCTCCTGCGGATCAACACGTTCACACCCTGCTTCGGTGGCTAGTTCCATCGCAGGCGATTCCCCTTCTACACCAACTGTCGGCGAAACGGAAACCGTAGAGAGAAGGCGAAAAGGTAACATCCCTCACAACGGAGGCCTCGAGAACACAAGCTTACATTGTTATCCACTAGGCTACCCCAATGCCCCAAAGCTTGATAGAACGATGACAGATGTCTATGCGGATGAGCTTTACAGCCCCAACTTTGCCATCACATCCACTCCACCTTCACAGGCTCAAATGTCTGTGTCACCTACGAACGATGTGTTCAGCCAGCGACTTCATGCGGCCAACAGCCAGCATCTGAATGCTGCTCATTCACCAGCCTCCAGCACCTCACGGGACAGATCACCATTCAGAACTGGCTCACCCCTTGCTCCTTCACCTGCTCACGACTTTGGAAACCCTGGACTCACACAGGGCCTTCCATTCAACAGTGCTCAGCGTATGCGTGAGCAGAGCAAAGCCCACCAGGACGCCCAATTCATGCGACAGCAAATGAGCATGAAGCAGGAGCCTGAGACTCCCAAGACTATTTCACCAAAGGATGCCATCCTTGAATTCACAGAGGTCGAAGGCGATAACAATTTCCCTCTGTTTCCCCCGGGATCTTCAGGGTTCGATATGGAGCAATTCCCCAAGTCTATGGTTAGCTCACAGGAGTCGATGCATGATGCACATGCCCAAGGACATTTCAACTTTATGCCTGCGCATACGACAAGTGGTATTTCTGTACCTCAACAATACCCATTTATTGCACATGCTCGAATTAGCCATGACACACCACCCCGCTTGAGCTCTGCCGGATCTAGTTCTAACGACTCACGAAATGCCACCCCTGCAACTCGTCCGAGTAGTACTACTGCCGATGGTGGTACATACACCTGCACTTATCATGGCTGTACTTTAAGATTCGAGACTCCAGCACAGCTTCAGAAACACAAGCGAGAGGGCCATCGTCAGACACAGAACCTTGGACCTGTTCGCGATGTTGGCATGACATCTACCCTCTTGAACAGCCAGGCTGGACCCCATCGCTGTGATCGGATCAACCCGAGCACAGGCAAGTCTTGTAATACTGTCTTCTCCAGACCGTATGATCTTACTCGTCATGAGGACACTATTCACAACGCCCGCAAGCAAAAGGTGCGATGCGATCTTTGCACCGAAGAGAAGACGTTCAGCCGCGCGGATGCTTTGACCAGGCATTACCGGGTGTGCCATCCGGACGTGGAACTTCCAGGCAAGCATCGACGACGTGCCGGCGCCTGAGCCATCGAGCAATTGAGATACATCTCGGAAACAAACCTCCTACAACCACGACCCCTGAAACCCGCACCAAGTTGGTAGCGTGCAGGCATCGGACCTTTCGTCCGCCAATTGTCTGGTGAAGATGATGATGCATGACGTGGGCTACCGTCAAAACAGTGCTTGGCGTTTGTGGACCGATCGTCGCAAGGCTTCAATCCGCTTGAATCGGGTTGGCCAACGAGATGCCAAAACCGATAGGGCCCCGGGTCTAATGCAAGCAGGTGGGTCTCAGGGTCTCTCCTGCAGGAAGGGTCC
Source organism: Fusarium sp. PT (assembly GCA_021020635.1). Taxonomy (NCBI): domain Eukaryota; kingdom Fungi; phylum Ascomycota; class Sordariomycetes; order Hypocreales; family Nectriaceae; genus Fusarium; species Fusarium sp. PT. Next base: position 3,168,595 of record JAHMRZ010000002.1, on the reverse strand, counting down.
TTTCGACATACGTCATAAGTGACCCACCAGTTGCGACTCTGACATCACCTGGTCCCACCCAGGTCTCAGTCATCCACCAGTATCGCTTCTCCGTACTCCCTGATGATGACATGGCGTCCGTCATGGAAAGCGCCTGGTGTCATATTGTACACTTATTTCGACCCCTGCTTAACTGCAGCCAATTTTGTTTTGATGATTCTATCGTGGGGCATACAGGCATGTACGAATGGAAGAGGGTGTCATCAGCTTAGCGCTTTGTACAATTCATTTTTATATGTATACTACTATCACGATGTATATGCGCGGGAATAGGTGTACCTGGCTGGCCAGAGTGCTTTCCTATTGTACGGAAGATGGAGGAACCGGAAAATTGGTCTAGACAAAAAAAGGTGTGTTAGGACTTAGCTTAGCGTTGTATTTTAATAATGACTTTTACGATCTTATAATTATTCATATATGCTCCATGTGATAATGTTCATGAATATATTTGGCAGTGGACGATCGGATTGTTTCGTTGTCGTGTTGTGAGATTGTACTTGCATTTTTCTTTTGTCGTCATGATGTCTGATGACCGCATCAAGAAATGACCAATTGCGGGTCAGTGCTACAGCAAGGTTGGGAAAGACACGGGTACAGTAGTCCTTTGCTCATTAGAGTACCTAGTTACAATAGCAGATGACGAATATCAACTTAACGCAACTGTAAATTTACAATGTCAATTAATTACTTATTTCTCGAAAGCCGTTCGTGTGAGTTGATGGAATGATGTAACAGTTACTACAGTAAAAGCTGTTTGTGTGCTTTAACCCTCGTGCAGTACAAAACGGCTGCTCCTATCCGTAGAACCTAGGAGGATAAGGCTAACAGTGTAGATCCATCAAAATCGATCCATAATGTGCGCATCGATGATGGAATTAAGCAGGAGCTACCGACTTGTTCACTGCTGATCAGCAATAAGCTCATGTTCCGCATTGGCCTTGTGGAGGATTTAGACATTGCAGACACACAGCAAGCGCGCCGCACTCCTTCTGACGTAGCTAGACACTTGCATCTAGATGGGTCCGTTGGAAATCAAGTTGATGATCGCTGCATTGCGGATACCATATACGGCCAGCCCTTCAAACATCCATCACTCCAGCACTCCAGCGGCGTATGCTCCGGAGCACTGCACTGCGACGGTATTGCACCAAGGTCCTATTTTAAGTATGATGCAGAGATGTTTTAGACGTGCGAAGCTTAATTACTCCATGGATGCTGGGATAACAACCCCACCTGACGCAATGTATACATGCACTGGAAGTGTCTTTGCGGCACGGCATGCTCTGAATAACGTCACAACTGGATATTCATGTCCTAGCTTAACCAAAAGCAGCAGTTCCAGCCCGTTCGATGTAGTGACATGCACCATTCTGTTTGAATAATTTTACACCTGTTCTCAGCTTTGCTCTATCTTACCTATCTTCTTGTTTTCCCCACCGATAACGCCATAGTTTCCATGCACCTCACGTTTGAGTCGTGCGTCAAGTAGGGACCAAGAGGCCGGTATCGAAAACGTCAATGAGTTTGGTATCAACTGACGTTGTTGTTGACGAGCCATGCCACTCAAAGACCCAGAACGGCTGCGCGGGCATTCTTGTACAAGGGGGTAATGCCTGTCCATAACTCAAACTAACATAATCAAATTAGCTGGCCGAAAATCTGCACATCAACAAAATGATCGACTTACCTGATGCCAACCCTGAGATGCCAGAACCTCGAGCCCGGGAACTGTGGTCCAGTCGCCTGCATCCTCCGCCAGCTGCATTATAGGAGTATGGCTTGGTTTGTATGCCAACTCAAGGAGGACTCGACGCTCTTGATCAGCAGCTGGTCGACTGAGCACGCCGGCAACAAGCTCTCGGAGAGTAGGGTCAATGGGCCGATCAGCTGGAATAGTGCTTATCACAACATTCAGATTCGACGACACACGGTCTACGTCGGAAGCACCGCTGAGACCTTGGAGTTGATACTCTGCTGGAAATTCGGCCGCAAGGGCGTCAGCTTTGGCCTGGTTTCGAGCTGCAATGTAGATAGGACCGAATCCCAGGGAGTGCAACGCAAAGACGGCGGCTCGAGTGGTACCACCAGAGCCTACGACCATCGCGGCTCTTTGGGTATCCGAGCCTACCTGTTCTTCAATGCCTGCGTCGTGAAGAGCGTGAACCATGCCCTTCCAGTCTGTGTTATCTCCTAGGAGACGTCGACGACCGCTGGCGTCGGCCTTTCCTAAAGGTACCACAGTGTTGACGGCACCGATGACGCGAGCTGCATCAGAGAGCTCATCAACATGGCTCATAATATCCAGCTTTAGAGGAATAGTGACCGAAGCGCCTCCAAAATCAGGAGCTCTGAGAACATCGCGTACATCCTCAACACTATCCGTCTCAAGACGATGATATTGATGAGGCAAACCAGTCTGATCAAACAGAGTATTGTGAAGAGCAGGCGAGCGGGAAGCTGCGATCGGCTTCCCAAACAGGTAGAAGTTGTATGGGTCTAGATCGCCTAGTAATGCTAGACCTCGGCGAATGTCAGCCGCAGACATCTGGCCGGGTGCGGCCTTGAAGGGAAGGGCAGGATGAGACACAGGTGTCAAGAATCGGTTGAGTACACGGCTCAACTTGCCTGCTTTGCCCATGTTCATTGCAATCATGGGGGTCTTCTGGGCCTGCTGCATTCTGGCCTTGAATCTAGCCAGATCGAAATTATCCTCAGGGGTTCGAGCAATACCCACCAGCTTGATGATATTGCCATACTGGAGTGCGCGATTATAGTATTGAATCCACGACGCATTCTTCCATGACATGGTACCCTTCGGGTCATGATGCGAGGCAATAATACACGAGTGACCCCGTGACTCCGTGATGGTATGAATCATATCATCAGGAAGGGTCATTTCAACATCAATGTATTCCAGACCCATTCGTATGGCCAAGCGATAGAGCTCAAGACCTTCTTCGTAAGACTCATCGGGGAACTTGCCACCCTGCGACTCAGTTCGCAATGTGAAAACAATAGGCTTTTGGGCCGAAGCGCGGAGAGTCGAGACTTGGCGGGTAACAGAATCGATGGAGCGATCTTTAAGAAGATCTACCCTCAGCTCAACTGCATCAGAGCCAACAACAACCTCGGGGACCAGACTGACAGCCTCGTCCACGTCAGGCACAGTCAAGGACACAAAGAAGCTATGGTCTTTACTCGAGACGTCCTTGAAGTGTGAGACCTTTCCTGCAATGGAGTATACGAATTGTTGGAAGTCGCGAGGGATTTCAGTTTTGGAACCAGAAGATTCGGTGTGAGGGCTGTAGTAAAGATGCGTACTACACTCATCATAGAAGTCCTTGCGGCGCAAGTATACTTGTAAGATCTCGCTAGTGTAAGCTGGTCGAGTCTTGTCACGGTTGAGATATTCGACAACTTGGTCAGTGTCGCGATGGACTAGCAGGACTTGACCGCCGTCTTTGCCGTAGGTTTTGAGTAGTTCTCTGGCTTCCGGAGTCTCGACCAGACCACCGCCGCAAGAGAAGACATGCCCGGATTTGTTCTTTTCCATAGCATCCCGTAAGAGAGCCACTTCGTCCTCGCGGAAGCCCTCCCACCCACGATCACCTCTGATCATCTCGGGAATCGTACACCCAGCCCTTCTCTCTAATTCCTGATCAAGATCGACGAACTTCCAGCCCAAAAGCTTGGCCATCCAGCTGCCAGCGGTGGTTTTGCCAGCGCCTCGCATGCCAATAATGAAGACCGAGCGTTCAAATGTTGCTTCTTGGCTGTCCTCACTATGGCTTCCAGCATCTGACTCATCACCGACCATATCAACTTTAAAGACTTGGGATAGAATATCCCACCACCCAGGCCAAGTTTTGCCGACGCATTCCCTCTCGGTGATAATAACCGGACCTGGCGAAGCAACTGCCAGCACACTGAAGCTCATTGCCACACGATGATCGTCGTAGCAATGGATGCTGGCACTTGGTGTTGCGACGCCGCCATCTTGACCCTTTCCAATCACTTCGATGCCATCTTCAAGCTCGTTGCAGTGTATACCAAACTTCTCAAGCTGGTCCTTCATAGCAGCAATTCGGTTACATTCCTTGACTCGCTGATTGGCAATGCCTGTGATTCGAGTTGTTCCTGAAGCGACAGCAGCTAAGACTGACGCCGTGAGGAATGCATCTGTCATTGGTTCCATGTCAACGTGAGCCAAGGCTTTGAGCTGGCCAGGGGCAGGACCGGTGACGGTTGTGGAGTGGTCAGACTGCTCAACAGAACAGCCCATGGGCTGCAACACATCGACAGCAAAGCGAGCATCACCCTGTAGTGATTTTGAGCCAATGTTGGGAATCGTGCATTTGGTGCCTGTGATTGCGGCAACAGCTAAGGGATAAGTTGCGGAACTCGCGTCGCTCTCGATGGTGTACTCATTCGGGCTTTTATAGGCACCCTGAGGGATGTGATAAGTATTCGGTTCGTCGGGAGAAATCTTCACGTCAATACCGAAGGACGCCATCATGGCCAGGGTCATATCGATGTAAGGCTGAGATATGGGCTTGCCCCCTACAAGACGCAGTGTCACGGGGTTCTTTGCGTAGGGAGCGGCCATAAGAATCGAAGAGACGTATTGGGACGAGATGGTCGCAGCAAGTTCGATGTTCCCCCCCTTAAAACCCCCTGCAGCATCTATTCGCAACGGCAGGCTGTTCTCCTTGCCAAGATATTCAATTCCAACACCGTTTGAGCGCAGGGCATCGACTAAGGCACCGATTGGACGAACCTTCATCCTTGCATTGCCAGTCAAAACACTGGTGATGTTGTCTTGGCTCGGAGAGGCAAGAGCCACAACCGTAGTAAGAAAACGGGAAGCTGTCCCAGCATTGCCCAGGTAAAGAGGTTCCTTGCTTGCTTGGAGGTTGCCACCTTTTCCTTCTACAACCAAAACTTCGCCGGCTTCTTGCCAGGAGTAGGAAGCACCCCCCAGCTGATGGATAGCCGACAACATGTACTCAGTATCGTCCGAATGAAGGAGATTCTTGATGCGGCAAGTTCCCGAACCAAGGGCGGCCAGAATGAGAGCTCGATTGGAAATGCTCTTGGAGCCTGGCGGAGCCACTGTGACGTCCAAATCCTCTGGAACGCCCGGCGTTACTTGGATGGATGATGACAAAATGGTCCGAATCGTCTTGTCTTCAACAACACTGGCACGTGGCTCGTGACATTTACCGATAGCTGACAACAGCACGATCTTCTTCTTCTTTCCGTCATTTTTCTTGTCAACGCCCATCTTTTCCAGCAAGATATCGACGGGGCACTTCTTGCCTGCTGTCAGTTTGACAACACGCTTGTCGTGAATTGAGGTCGGAAGGTCGTAACTAGCAATGCATTTGACCAACCTGGCGACAGCACCTGGGCGCAAAACACCAAGGTAACGGGCAAGCTCCGCTTCCTTGACCATTCCGATAGCCACAGCCTCGCCATGAAGAAGTTGAGGTGTCAAAATGGCTTCGAATGCATGTCCAATCGAGTGGCCGAAGTTGAGGAGATTACGCAGACCGCCCTCTCGCTCGTCGCTCGAAACCACTTCTGCTTTGACGCCGGCCGACCCAATAACAATGCGTTTTAGTACATCTCTGATAGGACTAAGTCGGTCTTTGCCTTTGGACCGAACGCATTCGAGAATTTGAGCCGCTGATTCCTCGAGGATGGTAAACTCGAGCTCGTTCCAGATGGCGGCAGTTTTGACAACTTCAGCCATGCCATTGATGAACTCTCGGACTGGAAGGGTCTCAAGGAAGGTCAAGTCGATATAAATACGCTCAGGTTGCCAGAATGCACCAACGAGATTTTTGCCCATTGGGGTATCAATGGCAGTCTTTCCGCCGATTGAGGAGTCAACCATGGCAAGCAGCGTGGTGGGCACTTGAACGAATCGGACACCACGCATGAAAGTTGCTGCAACATAACCGATCATATCCCCCATAACACCACCACCAAGAGCAATAATGACTGTGTCGCGAGTGCATTGCTGAGAGAGCATCCAGTCTTCAATTTCGGCCTTTGTCTCACGACTCTTGGAAGCCTCTCCTGGTGGGATGGTGTACGTAAGTAATCGGGTGGCTTTTCCTCTTGAAGCTTCTTCGAAGCGTGATTGAAAACCAGGCACATAAGTATCGGAAAGATTCGTATCGGTGATGAGAACGTATGTCGAGGTTGGGATATTTTGAAGTAGGTCGTTCGTGACGAAATTCAGCCAGAGGCCATGATCGACGATAATGTTGTATTCGCCCAGGATTGAGATCCTAGTGGGACCGTTTCCCTCGGCGTTGGCCATAATGAGTGAGAAAGATCTCAGGACTACCAAGAGCTTCCTTCGCCAAACAGACACAATTCTGAATTGAAGAAGTCTGCGATTGAGGATGGACTGGCGGGGTAGATATGCGGGCCGGGGGGTTGGTAAAACTTAAGAGGGGTCCCTCCGAGGCTCCGACAACGGAGCATCTGACTCTTCACATTGGAAATACTAGACTACTTCTTACTTTAGTAACCAGGGACTTAAATGATGTATAGCCCCCTCTAAAGAGGGGGTATATAAATTTATAACTATATATAGTTTCCTTAGATTAATAATTATTTTTATTTTAATTTTAAACTTTATTAAGTCTAGACTTTTTAATACTTTTAATATTATTATTAATAAAATCTTCTTAATTAATATTAATATTATTATATATTATATTATTATTATATTATTATAAAGTAAAGATTTTTAATAAAGATAATATAATTTAAATTAGTTATTTTTATTTTAACCTTAAATTTTATTAAGTTTAGGCTTTCTAAGACTTTTAATATTATTATTAATAAAATAGACTTTAAATAGATTAAAACTTAATAAGTTAGTATAATAAAAGTTATATCTAGTAACTAAACTCTAATTAAGATAAATATATATTTTATATAGCTATATATATAATAGCTATTTCTTTTTTCTTTATTATTTAATTATTTCTATATAATAAACTAGTTAATTAATCCTTATAATTATACTCTTTAGTCTATATTACTAATTATTTTTATAGCTATTACCTACTATAATAAGTCTTATTATTAGTTTAATAAGCCTTACCTATAATATAAGCCTTAATCTAAATTATTATTATTTTAACCTTAAACCTTATTAGGCCTAGGCTTTTTAAATCTCTTAGTATAATTATTAATAAAATAGACCTTAAATAGATTAAAACTTAATAAGTTATTATAATAGAAGTTATACCTAGTAATTAAACTTTAATTAAGATAAATATATATTTAACTTATATAATTATATATATAATAGCTATTTCTTTCTCTTTTATTATTTAATTATTTCTATATAATAAATATATTAATTAATTAACCTTTATAACTATACTTATAGTTAATTAATTAACCTTTAGTCTTCTATACTTTAGTCTATATAGCTAATTATTTTTATAATAATTAATTACTATAATAAGTCTTACTATTAATATAATAAGTTTTAATTTAAATAAAAGCCTTAAATTATATTATAATAATATCTAAAAGGGTATTATTAAATATAATAATAAATAGAAATTTAAGATATTAAAATATAAGGCTAAAGAACTTAAAGAAATTAATCTAAAGAGAGACTTTAAAGATTTAATTTTAACTCTATATATTATATAAGATAATCTTAATTTAATTAAATTATTAATCTTTAATTATAAACTTTTAATATTTTATTATAAAATATTAAATAATAATAATTATATTTAAAAGTATATAAATAATAAAATATTTAAAACCTAGCTTAAAAGACTAAGAAATCTAGAGAATAGGCTTATAAGAGAGAATTTAATCTTTTTAACTAAGGATTTCTTCCTTAAGGTAATTATATTAAAGCCTTATTATAAGGCCTAATATAATAGCCTAGAAAGATAGATTAATTAAATAAATAAGGTCTTTAATAAAATAAAGTATATTATATAGAGTAATAATAGCTTGGGCTATATATAATATTAAGGAAAAGGGTAGAGTTTTAGAGTTTTAAGAGATTAAGATTTTATAAAAAGAATATATATTTAAATATTAAAATTAAAGTTATAATTAAAATAGCCTAAAGTTAAAAATAGCTTTAGGCTATAGGTTTAATTAATTTAGATTATATAACCTTTATTAAAAATCCCTACTTTATAATAATTATAATTATTATAATAATAATATAATATATAATAATATTAATATTAATATTAATTAGGGTAATCTAGATTATAATAAGATTAAATAAATTATTATTAAATATAAGAAATAAAACCTTAAGTAGCTAAGAATAATAATTAAAGACCTTAAAGAGATTTATTTAAGATAAAGTTTTAAGGGATTATTATTATCTCTCTATATTAAATAAAAAGATCTTAATTTAATTAAATTAATTATCTTTAGCTATAAGCTTTTTATATTTAATAATAAATAGCTAGTTAATAGGTAGTAAATATATTTTAATAATATACTTAAGGAATAACTTAAGAGCTTAAAGAGCCTAAAAAATAAATATATAAAAAAGGATTTAATTTTTCTAATTAAAGATTCTTTTCTTTAGGTAATTAAGTTAAAATATAAGGCCTAATATAATAACTTAAAAAGATAAATTAATTAAATAAATATACTTTTTAATATAATAAAGTCTATTATATAAAATAATAAGAGCTCTATATATAGTACTTAAGAACTAAAATAGATAAAGTTTTAAAATTTTAAAAGATTAAGATTTTATAAGAAAAATATCCTTAGTTAATATTAATATTAATATTATTATATATTATATTATTATTATAGTAATAATAATTACTATAAAATAGGGATTTTTAATAAAGATTATATAATCTAAATTAATTAAACCTATAGCCTAAAGCTATCTTTAGTTTTAACTATTTTTAACTTTAGATTACCTTAATTATAACTTTAACTTTAATATCTAAATATATATTTCTCTTATAAAACCTTAATCTTTTAAAACTCTAAAACTCTATCTTTCTCCTTAATATTATATATAGCCTAAGCTACTATTAGTCCTAGCTCTATATAATATACTTTATTCTATTAAAGACCTTATTTACCTAATTAATTTAGCTTTTTAGGCTATTATATTAGGCCTTATAGTAAGACTTTAATCTAACTATCTTAAGGAAAGAATCTTTAGTTAAGAAGATTAGGTCCCCTCTTATAAGCCTATTCTTTAGACTTTTTAATCTCTTAAGTTAAGTCTTAAATACTTTATTATTTATATACTTTTAAATATAATTACTTTTTATAATAAATTATTAAAAGCTTATAATTAAAGATTTATAATTTAATTAAATTAAGATTATCCTATATAATATATAGAGCTAAAATTAAATCTTTAAAATCTCTCTTTAGATTAATTTCTTTAAATTCTTTAGCTTTATATCTTAATATTTTAAATTTCTACTTATTATTATACTTAATAATACCCTTTTAGATATTACTATAATATAACTTAAGGCTTTTATTTAAGCTTAGACCTATTATATTAAGACTTATTATAGTAATTAATTATTATAAAAGTAATTAACTATATAAACTAAAGTATAAAGGATAAAAGGTAAATTAATTAATTATAAGTATAATTATAAGGGTTAATTAACTAGCTTATTATATAGAAATAGTTAGGTAATAAAAGAAAAAGAAATAGCTATTATATATATAGCTATATAAATTATATATTTATCTTAATTAAAGTTTAATTATTAGATATAACTTTTATTATAATAACTTATTAAGTTTTAACCTATCTAAGATCTATTTTATTAATAATTATACTAAGAGATTTAGAAAGCCTAGGCCTAATAAGGTTTAAGATTAAAATAATAATAAGAGAAATATATATTTAAATATTAAAGTTAAAGTTATAATTAAAATAATCTACCTTAGTTAAAACTAATATTAATATTATTATATATTATATTATCTATTTTAAGTCTAGTAATACCTTTAAAGAATAGATCTAGATTTCCTAATAAAATCTATAGAAATCTCAATAATAGAGGCCTCTATATAGGCCATAAGGCAATAATAGCTTAAATCTAATAGGATTATCTAATAATATCTATTACTATAACTCTAATCCTAGAGAGTATAAAAACCTTCTATAGAGGCTATAAGTTCCTCTCTACCTATACTTTAATTAACCTACCTAGGCTTACTAGAAGAAGATTATAACTAGATTACCAAATAACCTATTAAGACCTTAAAATTACCTATAAGTAGATTAGCTAGCTTTATATTAGATTAATAAAGCTAATCTTAATTATAGCTATTATATTAATAAATACCCCTACCTTTATATCTTCCTTCTATAAGGACCTTTAGCTAGCTAATAATAGTAATATAGCTAGGGTATATAGAGGGGAATTCTAATATAGCCAAGAGATACTACTTAAAGTATTTACTAGAAAATATAATAACTATAAAAAACTATAGTAGTTACTCTATTAGAGTAAGCTATAGTATACCATTAGGGTAAATATAAGGCCTATAGATTAGGAGATTAAGGTTATATTTACTATTTTTAATTATAAGGTTTTTCTATTATTTAACCTATTTATCTATAATAATAACTATATAGATAAGGAAAAATAGCTTAAGAGGGAGATATTACTTCTTATTAATCTTAAAAAGTAGCTTAAATAAAGTAGTCTATTTAGGCCTTTAACGATAGAAGAGACTATCTTCCTTAATATATTAGATAAAGATAATATAAATCTAATAAGAGGTAGACATAAGGAATAGCTAATAGATATAATAATAATTATAAATATAGTTAAGGAGTTTAGGTAATATAAAGAGACTATTAAAGTTAAAGTTATAGGAGGAAAATTTATATATATAAGATAGAGTTTTTATTAAATATTAAAAAGTCCCTTAGTAAAAGAAGTTATCTATAGTTAATTAACCGAGATTATATAACTAAATAGACCCCTTATAATATATAGTAATATAAAGGTAACCAATAGTATATTAACTATAGTTTAATAGAGATATATTATATTACTATTATAGTAATTATAATTATTATAAAATAGAGATTCTTAATAAAGGTTATATAATCTATATTAATTAAACCTATAGCCTAAAGTTATCTTTAATTTTAGCTATCTTTAACTTTAGGCTACCTTAACTATAATTCTAACTTTAATATCTAAATATATATTCCTCTTATAAAACCTTAACCTCTTAAAACTCTAAAACTTTACCTATTTTAATCCTTAAGTACTATAAATAAAGCTCCTCTCTATATAGTAGGCTTTATTATATTAAAGAGCTTATTTATTTAATTAATTTATCTTTCTAAGCTATTATATTAGGCCTTATAGTAAGACTTTAACCTAAATATCTTAATAAAGGGATTATTAATATTAAAAATATCCCCTTTTTTAAGCCTACCTTTTAGGTCTATTAGGTTATTAAGCTAATATTTAAACTTAAAATCTTAAAATATTATTTTCTTTATAATATAAAATTTAAAAGTTTAATACTAAAGATAATTAGCTTAATTAAGCTAAGATTACCTTAATTTATATAGAAAGGTAATATTAAACCTCTAAAATTCTACCTTGGATTTATCTTTTTAAAGAATATAGCCTTAAGGATTAACTAATTAAGCTTCTATTTATCTTAATAATCTATAATAATAAATCTAATCTAATAGTAAGTTAGATTATAGCTTTTATTATAATAAGTATTTATTATTTTAATAGTAGGACTTATTATAGTAGGTAATAGCTAAAAAAGTAATTAATAATATAGACTAAAGGAAGGGGACTAGAGGCTAGTTAACTAACTAGTAGGTTAATATACTTAGTGATATCTAAGTATACTATCTATATTATCCTTTTAGTATATATAACTTAGCTTATACTTTACTTTTTAGTTCTAACTTTTATTAAGTAGCTATAAGGGTTAATTAACTAGCTTATTATATAGAAATAGTTAAGTAATAAAGGAGAAAGAAATAGCTATTATATATATAGCTATATAAGTTAAATATATTTATCTTAATTAGAGTTTAGTTATTAGGTATAACTTATTATAATAACTTATTGAGTTTTAATCTATCTAAGGTCTATTTTATTAATAATAATATTAAGGGAATTAGAAAACCTAGGCCTAATAAGGTTTAAGGTTAAAAAAAATAAAAAAAATAGACTTAAAATAAGTAAAAATAATATAAAAATAAAAAGAACTAATAATTCATTAAGAGATTTAGACTTTTTTAAGATTTTATAATTTTTATAAATAGTTTATTTATAACTATTTAAAAGTAATTATATTATTAATAGGTCTTTTTAAAGAAAATAAAAATAGAAAAAAGCTAGAAGTTATAGCCTTAAATAATAAATAAAAGTATATATTTTATACCCTTATTAAGATATTTAAAAAGGCCTTATTATTATATTATTTTAATTTAAGTAAATTAATCTATTTAAAGATAAATATATCTAAGAAAGTAATAATAGATATTTTCTAATAATCTAATAATAAAGACTAATATTATCTTATTACTTTCTAGTTATATAAATAAATTAAAAAAGAATATAATTATATAATAATAATCTAAGAGCTTATTTTTATTTTAACCTTAAACTTTATTAATCCTAGGCTTTTTAATACTCTTAATATTATTATCAATAAAATAGACCTTAAATAGGTTAAAACTCAATAAGTTAATATAATAGAAGTTATATCTAGTAATTAAACTCTAATTAAGATAAATATTTAACTTATATAGCTATATATATAATAGCTATTTCTTTTTCTTTTATTACTTAACTATTTCTATATAATAAGTATACTAATTAATTAACCCTTATAACTATACTAAAAGGATACTATAGATAGTATACTTAGCTATTGGTAAATATACTAACTTATTAGTTAATTAATTAACCCTTAGTCCCTCTTTAGTCTATATTATTAACTATTTTTATAGCTACTATCTACTATAATAAGTCTTAATCTAATAAGCCTTACCTATAATATAAGCCTTAATCTAGACTATAGTAAGATTAAATAAGCTATTATTAAGTATAAAAAGTAAAACCTTAAGTAACTAAGAGTAATAACTAAAGACCTTAAAGAGACTAATCTAGGGTAGGATTTTAAGGGGTTATTACTATTTCCCTATATTAAATAAAAAGATCCTAGCTTAATTAAGTTAATTATCTTTAGCTAGAAGCTTCTTATACTTAATAATAAGAAGCTAGTCAATAGATACTAGATATATCTCAATAATACGCTTAAGAAGTAATATAAGAGCCTAAGAAGCCTAGAAGGTAAGCTTATAAGAGGGGACCTAATCTTCCTAACCGAGGATTCTTTCCTTGAGGTAGTTAAATTAAAGCATAAGGCCTAGTATAATAGCTTAGAAAGATAGATTAATTAGGTAAATAAGCTCTTTAATGTAATAAAGCCTGCCGTATAGAGAGGAGCTCTATATACGGCGCTTAGGGACTATAGGAGGAATATATATTTAGATGTCAAAGTCAAAGTCGTAGTTAAGGCAGCCTGAAGTCAAAGATGGCTTCAGGCCATAGGTTCAAGTAATTTAGATTATAACCTTATTAAAAATCCCCACTTTGCAATAACTGTGACTGCCGTAACGGTAACGCGACACGCAATAATAACAACATTGGTATCAACTGGGATCTAAGAGCTTATAATTATAATAGAGTTATTTAAATATTAATAATATTATCTTAAAGGGTCTATTTTTTTATTTTAATCTTAAACTTTATTAAGTTTAGGCTTTTTAGTACTCTTAATATTATTATTAATAAAATAGACCTTAAATAGATTAAAACTTAATAAGTTAATAGAATAGAAGTTATATATAGTAATTAAACTCTAATTAAGATAAATATATATTTAACTTATATAGCTATATATATAATAGCTATTTCTTTCTTATTTATTACTTATCTATTTCTATATAATAAGCCTATTAATTAGTTAATCTATAAAGAAGCTAAGACTAATTAATTAATTAACCCCCTTTGGTCTATACTATTAATTACTTTAATAGCTATTACCTATTATTTTTTATTTTTATTTTACCCTTAAACCTTATTAGGCCTAGGCTTTTTAAATATCTTAGTAAAATCATTAATAAAATAGACCTTAGATAGATTAAAACTTAATAAGTTATTATAATAAAAGTTATATCTAGTAACTAAACTCTAATTAAGATAGATATATATTTAACTTTTATAGCTATATATATAATAGCTATTTCTTCCTCCTTTATCCCTTAACTATTTCTATATAATAAGCTAGTTAATTAAACCTTGAAACTATACTTATCGCTAATTAATTAACCCTTACTATTTAGTCTATATTACTAACCACTTTTATAGCTACTACCTATTATAATAAGTCCTACTATTAATATAACTAGCCTTAGCTTTAATATAGGCCTTAATCTATATTATAATAATATTAAAAAGGGTATTATTAAAAGGGGCTAGACCTAATAGGTAAATATAAAAAGGTAGCCTTATATAAAGCTATTTAAGACTAAGGAGAAAAAAGAGAGAAAAGAAGATTAGTTTATAGTAAGATTACTATAAAGAAAACTCTATCCTATTAGTAAGATCTAATAAATTTAGTTATATATTTTTCTATAGATAAGCTAATAAGCTAGGTCTACTTAAATATAGTAATATTATAGTATAAATAGAACTATTAATATAATATAACTATTAATAATATCTCTCTATTTTTTAATATAGCTCTCTTTCTGTAAGGTTACTAATAGTTTATAATATATTAATATTATAATAAATATACTTATACTTATAATTACCTTATAATATTAATTTTAATAAAGAAGCGTATATACATTAAGAGCCTTTAAATTAAAGGCTTATATATAAGCTATAATTAATTTCTTTAAATACCTTCTTTAACTTTATAGCCTCTTTCTTTTTTTTCTTTAACCTTTATAATATAGTATATATTATAAATTAACCTTTTATTCTTCTTTAAGCTATAACCTTATTACTTTTTCTTTACTTACTTATTACTAATATCTATATAGTTATATATTTATCTTTACTCTTCTTAATATTCTTACTTTTATATCTTTTTATCTAATTTATTACTTTCTTTAAGTTACTTACTTTTTTATTTAAATTATTTTATTCTTTATTATTATATAAGTTCCTTTTAGTATTTTAATAATATCTTTATTAACTCTTTTTATTATAATTAATTATTAATAGGATCTTAAATATATTATTAAGTAGTTCCTTAATAGTATTATAAAGATAAAGATAAATAAGAAATAGTAGAATATTAATTACCTTTTAATTAAGACTTATATTCTTTATACTAGTAATATATATTCTTAGTAACCTCTTTATTATATTACTAATAATTTATAGTAAAGTCTATAAAGTATAATACCTATTAAATGAATAACTATCTTTATATACCTATAAAAGCTTCTTAATAATAATATCTAATATAGTATTAATATATTAATAATTACTTTATATTAATATCCCTATCTTTTATACTTTAATAGACTTTTAATACTAAAGATAGGATTAAAAGGAAGTCTATCTTAATAATGAGATATATATTTTTAGTCTATTTACTATATATATATAATTAACTTATTCTAATAGTAAGTCTTTCTTATTTACTCTAAGGGTTAAGTTATTCTTATTTATCTAAGTTTAGGTTTTACTATATAGATTACTATAGAGACTAAATATAATATAAAGATTTCCCTTAATTATAAAGCTTTAGAGAAGATAATCTACATTAACTTAATTAGCTTTAGCTATTTTAAGGTAATCTTTAACCTTATAAATATTATATAAGTTTACTTTAAACTTAACTTTATAAAGTAAATAGCTACTAATAAAGGTCTTTTAAATAAAATATATCTCCCTAATTATATTATTAAGGCTAAGATTCTTATTAGTCTATTAGAATCTAAGGTTAATAAGCCTAAGGAATCTAATAATACTATTTATTTTATTAAAAAAAAAGCTTAAATAAAACAATAATCTTACTTTAGTTCTTAGACCTCTATTACTAATATTCTTAAGGCTAAATAACCTTATTATACTTTAGTTATTACTATCAAGATTATTTTAGTTATTAGTAATAATAAGTCTAAAGAAAAAGTTAATAGGTTTAAAAAAGAAAAAAAGAAGCTATTAATAGAGAGATTAAAGATAATAAAGGAGAAGATACTTAAGTTTATTATATCTTTAGGTTTAATTTACTACTATATTATAGCTTTAATTTAGTTATATTACTTTATTTATTAGATTTTTTAGATATCTAGTTATCAAGGTTTTACTTATAAAAAGAATATCTTTATTTATTATTACTATTAAGTTATTAAGACTATTTAGCTTATTAATCTTAATTAAATTAATTATTATCTCTATATCTATTTAACTATATTATATTTATATCTTTATTAGCTTAAAATATTATCTACATCTTATCTTACTTATTATACTATCTAGTAAGTCTTATTACTATATTATAGCTATTTAGTTATTCTCTAGTTAATTTCTTTTTTATCTTTAATTTTTTTTTATCTATCTTTTTATTACTTTTAAAGTAATCTTCCCTCTATTAGATTAACCTCTCTAGTTATTACCTACTCCCTTAAGGTAATCTTATTACTTAGGTATATAAAACTATAATAATAAACCATTATTTTCTATTGCTTTTTTAAAGTATTAATTAAATTCCCCTATAATAGCTATATCTTCTAGTAATATAATAGATTTCTATATTAATTTCTAATATCCCTTCTATTTTTTAAGGTACTAGTATATATATCTATACCCTATTTACTTCTATTATATATATTTAATTCTTTTTACTATCTATTTATTATTACTATTAATTAGTAAAATTAGAGGCTAGAAATTATTAATATATTAAGCTAAAAGTATATTTATTAAAGCTCTCTTAATTAAATCTATATAGAACTTTAATATATATAAAATAAGATATATAGTCTAATCTAAAAAGTGTTTTTATTATAGCTATTTACTAGTTATATTTGATTAAATAGATAGCTAAAGTATAAGTTAGTCTAATCTAATCTAATAAGAAATAAAATTATATATTAGCTTATATAATTAGTAATAATTATCTATTTAGAATAAAAAACTTAATATAGTATAGCTTCTTATATATTATATATAATATAGATTAGTAATAATTTTTATTCTAGGTATTTAACAGTTATATTTAATTTAATAGATATCTAAGATATAAGCTAGTCTAATCTAATCTAATAAGAGATAAGACTATATATTAGCTTATATAATTAGTAATAACTACCTTTTTAGGATATTAAAATTAGTATATTATAGCCTTTTATAGACTCTATATAATATAAATTAGTAATAAATTTGATTTAAGCTATTTAATAGTTATATTTAATTTAGTAGATATCTAAGATATAAGATAGTCTAATTCGATCTTATAAGATACTAAATAATATATTAGCTTATATAACTAGTAATAAGTACCTATTTAGGATACTAAAATTAGTATAATATAGCTTTTTATATATTATATATACTATATACTACTAATAATTCTTATTTAAGCTATTTAATAGTTATATTTAATTTAGTAGATATCTAAGATATAAGATAGTCTAATTCGCCTCTATTGAACTATAGTTAATATACTATTGGTTACCTTTACATTACTATGTGTTATAAGGGGTCTATTTAGTTATATAATCTTAGTCAATTAACTATAGATGAATTCCACCGCCGAGGCACTTTTTAACCTTCGGTAAAAACTCTATCTTACAGCATATATAAGTTTTCCTCCTATAACTTTAACTTGAATAGTCTCTTTATAGTCTATTCCTTATTAACCCTTAGAGGTTATCTTAGATTAATATAGCCTAGCTAATTAGCTATATAATCTATAGCCTATAGCCTATTTTTAGGGTATTAAGGAAGTCTTTCTTTATGCTTTTAAGGCCTCTATCTTCCTATAGCTTACTAAATAGGTAGATCTTATTATTAAGCTAGTAATATCTATTAAGATAGAGGCTATAGATCTATAGGACTTTATAGCTAAATATAATAAGATCTAATAGCTCTTTATTATTCTTAATATCTTATCTAATTACTAAAAGCTTATTGGCCTCTCTATATAGCTCCTTATGGTCTTTAGGGACTATATTATTGTATAGTATAATTAGAATAGCTTTATTACTAGACTATATATATATTTTATATACTTATAGCCTTATATATAGGCTTTAATAGGTAGGGGTAATAATTATATTAAATATCTTAACTATAATTAAGATTAGCTTAGTTAATCTACTTTTAGCTAGTCTATTTATAGGTAATTTTAAGGTCTTAATAGGTTATTTAGTAATCTAGTTATAATCTTCTTCTGGTAAGCTTAGGTAGGTTAATTAAAGTATAGGTAGAGAGGAACTTATGGCCCCTATAGGTAAGGGGTTTTTATATTTTCTAGGATTAGAGTTATAATAGTAAATATTATTAGATAATCCTATTAGATTTAAGCTATTATTGCCTTATGGCCTATATAGAGGCCTCTATTATTGAGATTTCTTTGGATTTTATTAGGAAATCTAGATCTATTCTTTAAAGGTACTATTAGACTTAAAATAAATAGATTATTAATATTAACTAAAAATTAAATATTTCATAAATTTTATAATATTAAAAACTAATTAATTAGTTAAATTAATAACTAATTAGTTATTTTATTTTATCTTTATTTTTATTTTAAACCTTATTAGGCCTAGGCTTTCTAAATCTCTTAGTAAAATTATTAATATAATAGACCTTAAATAGATTAAAACTTAATAAGTTAATATAGTAAAAGTTATATTTAGTAATTAAACTCTAATTGAAATAAATATATATTTAATTTATATATCTATATATATAATAGCTATTTCTTTCTTCTTTATCTCTTAACTATATCTATATAATAAGCTTGTTAATTAACCCTTATAATTATACTAAAAGGACACTATAGGTAGTATACTTAGCTATTGCTAAGTCTACCGTCTTAGTAGTTTATTAATTAATCTTTACCCTTTAGTCTATATTATTAATTACTTTTATAACTATTATTTATTATAATAAGTTTTAATATAATAAGCCTTTACTATAATATAAGTATTATATTATATTTAAATAAGAAAAAAAAGGTTAATATTAAATACTATAATAAATAAAAAGTTAAAAAGTTAAGATATAAGACTAAAAAGCTTAAAGAGATTAATCTAAAGAGGGACTTTAAAGATATAATTCTAGCTCTATATACTATATAGAATAATCCTAATCTAGCTAAATTATTAGTCTTTAATAATAAGCTTTTAATACTTTAGGGTAAAAGATATAATAGTAATAATTATAATTAAAAATATATATTTAGTTAAAGATTTAAAATCTAAATTAAGAGACTAAAAAGCCTAAAGAATAGGCTTATAAAGGGGGACCTAATCTTCTTAACTAAAGATTTCTTCCTTAAGATAGTTAAATTAAAATATAAGGCTTAATATAATAGCCTAAAAAGATAAATTAATTAAATAAATAAGATCTTTAATAGAATAAAGTATACTATATAAAGTATTCTAGTTATAGCTTAAGACTATAAATATACCTATTAAGGATAATAATACTAGCTTAGGCTATATATAGCGCTAAGGGGGATTATAGTAGAGTTTTAAAGTTTTAAAATTTTAGAGTTTTAAGAGATTAAGGTATTATGAGAGGAATATATATTTAGATATTAAAGTTAAAGTTATAGTTAAAATAGCCTAAAGTTAAAGATATTTAAAGTTAAAGATAACTTTAGGCTATAGGTTTAATTAATTTAGATTATATAACCTTTATTAAAAATCCTAGTTTTATAATAATATATTAATAATAAAATATATAATACCCTAGTTAATACCTATATTAATATTATTATATATTATATTACTATTATAGTAATAATAATTATTATAAAGTAAGGACTTTTAATAAAGATTATATAATTTAAATTAATTAAACCTATAGCCTAGAGTTATCTTTAATTTTAGCTATTTTTAACTTTAGGCTATCTTAATTATAACTTTAATTTTAATATCTAAATATATATTCCTCCTATAAAAGCTTAACCTCTTAAAACTCTAAAACTCTACCTTAGTCTTCCCTAGTGCTATATATAGCCTAAGCTATTATTACTCTATATAATATACTCTATTCTATTAAAGACCTTATTTACCTAATTAACCTATCTTTTTATATTATTATATTAGGCCTTATATTTTAACCTAATTACATTAAGGAAGGAATCTTTTATTAAAAAGATTAGATTCTTTCTTATAAGCCTATCTTTTAGACTTTTTAGTCTCTTAAGTTAGGTCTTAAATACTTTATTATTTATATACTTTTAAATATAATTATTATTACTTAATATCTTATAATAGAATATTAAAAGCTTATAGCTAAAGACTAATAGTTTAGCTAGATTAGGATTATTTTATATAATATATAGAGCTAAAATTAAATCCTTAAAGTCCCTCTTTAGACTAATCTCTTTAAGTTCTCTAGCCTTATATCTTAATACCTTAAATTTCTACTTATTATTATACTTAATAATACCCTTTTAGATATTACTATAATATAGCTTAAGGCTTTTATTTAAGCTAAGATCTATTATATTAATAATAAGACTTATTATAGTAGTTAATTACTATAAAAGTAATTAGCTATATAGATTAAAGTATAGGGGACTAGAGGTTAATTAGTTAATTAATAAGTTAATATACTTAGTAATAATTAAGTATATTACCTATAGTGTTTTTTTAATATAGTTATAAGGGTTAATTAATTAGCTTATTATATAGAAATAATTAAGTAATAAAGGAGAAAGAAATAGCTATTATATATATAGCTATATAAGTTAAATATATATTTATCTTAATTAGAGTTTAATTATTAGGTATAACTTCTATTATAATAACTTATTAAGTTTTAACCTATCTAAGGTCTATTTTATTAATAATTATACTAAGAGATTTAGAAAGCCTAGGCCTAATAAGGTTTAAGGTTAAAATAATAATAATATATAATAATATTAATATTAGTATTAATTAGGGAATTAATTAGTTATTTATTATTTAAAAATTATAATTATAATTAAATTAATAATTAATTAATTGAAGATTAATATAACTATAGTTATAATTAGTTAATTATTAATTAATCTTAGAACTTTAATTATATTTAACTTTCTATACTATAGAACTTTTTAATCTTTAGTAAAAACTTTATTTTATAGTATATATAAGCTTTTCTATTATAACTTTAATTTCAATAATCTCTTTATATTATTTAAACTTCTTAATTAAATTTATAATTATTATTATATTTAATAGTTATTTCTTATATTTATTTATATTAGATTTATATTATCTTTAGTTATTAAGTTAAAAAAGATAGTCTTTTTTATAATTAAAAGCTTAATTAAACTCTAAAGATTAAACTTTCTTTTAAGACTCTTAAGAAATAATATCTTTATCTTAAGTTATATTTCTCTATCTAAATAACTATTATTATTAATAAATATACTAAATTATAAATATATCTTATTTTTATTTTAACCTTAAACTTTATAAAGCCTAGGCTTTCTAATACTTTTAATATTTTTATTAATAAAATAAACCTTAAATAGATTAAAAGTTAACAAGTTAATATAATAAAAGTTATATATAGTGATTAAACTCTAATTAAGATAAATATATATTATAGCTATATATATAAGAGCTATTCCCCCTAGTTAAAATTAAAATTAAAATTATTATATATTATATTACTATTATAGCATTATAAAGTAGGGATATTTAATAAAGATTATAGAATCTAAATTAATTTAACCTATAGCCTAAAGCTATTTTTGAATTTAGACTATCTTAATTATAACTTTAACTTTAATATCTAACCTATAGAATATATATTCCTTTTATAAAACCTTAGCCTCTTAAAACTCTAAAACTCTATCTTTCTCCTTAGTACTATATATAGCCTACGCTACTATTAGTCTTAGCTCTATATAGTATACTTAATTATATTAAAGACCTTATTTATTTAATTAATCTATCTTTCTATTTTATTATATTAGGCTATATATTTTAATTTAAATATCTCAATAAAGATATTATTAGTATTAAACCTACTTCATTATTTTAATCTATTATTATCTCTTATAGGTAGTTTAATTATTATTTTAATTTATAATTAATAAGAGATTAGATTAAATTAAAGATAACTAATTATCTAGCTTTTTTTTCTTTAGGTTTCTTATTTATTTAAACCTTTTATTTTTATTATCCCTAAATTTAATATTAATATCTTAAATTCAGTAAATATTATAATATATTTTAATTCTATAAATTATATTTTATATTAATTATTATTATTAATAGACATTATATTATTAATAAAGACTTATTATAATAATATGAATAATTCTTTATTATAAAATTAAATTAATAGATATTTTAATATAATTTATTAGAATCTATTATCAGGGTTGCAATTTAGTCAGACTAATGACTAATTAGTCACTGACTAGACTAGTCAGTGATTCACTTAGTCAGTGACTAATTAGTCACGAGTCACTAAAAAATAGTGACTTTAGTCAGACTAATAACTAATTAGTCACTGACTAATTAGTCATTAGTCATACTTAGTCAGTGACTATAGTCAGACTAATAAATCACTAGTCTGACTAATTAGTCACTAATTAATTATAAAATAAAAATATAATATATAGTCTAATTAATTAGTAAGCTATATAAATATACTAATTATATAATATACTTAAAGCCTATAAGCTAATATATATAATAAAGCCTTAATATGATTTAATATATAGCTATTTAAAGATAATATTTAATTTAGTAAATATTGAAAATATAAGATAGCCTAAATTAATCCAATAAGAGATAAAATTATATTTTAGCTTATATAATTACTAATAACTATCTATTTTGGATATAATAATTATTATAATATAGCTCTCTATATATTATATATAATATAGACTAAAATCTATTTTTATCTTAGCTATCTAATAGCTTTATTTAATTTAGTAAATATCTTAGATATAAGATAGTCTAATTCAATCAAAAAAGAGACAAAATTATACTTTAGCTTATATAATTAGTAATAATTACCTATTTAGGCTAGAAAAATAATAATAGTATAGCTTTTTACTTAATTATTATAATATAGACTTATATTAATTATTAATATAGCTATTATTAACAATATATATTAAAATCCTTTAAATACCTCTATATTAGGTATTGACTAATTAGTTAGATTAGTGACTAATTAGTCCTGACTAGTGAATCACTAGTCACTAGAAAATCGTGACTATAGTCAGACTAATGACTAATTAGTCACTAACTAATTAGTCAATGACTAGAGTGACTATAGTCATGACTAATTAGTCAGTGACTAATCTTGCAACCCTGTCTATTATATCTTATTAACTTATAATTAATTAAGGCTTTAGGGATTAAATATTATTATAATTAATAATTACTCTATTAAACTATAGTTAATAAACTATTGATTACCTTCATATTACTATATATTATAAGGTATCTATTTAGTTATATAATCTCGGTTAATTAATTATAGATAACTTCTTCTGCTAAGGGACTTTTTGACCTTTAGTAGAAACTCTATCTTATAGTATATATAAATTTTCCTCCTATAACTTTAACTTTAATAGTCTCTTTATACTTAGCTACTTTAGCTAGAGTCTAGTCTAGTCTATTAATTAAACTCCCTAATTAAATTTATAGTTATTACTATATCTATTAGTTATTCCTTATATCTATCTCTTATTAGATTTATATTATCTTTATTTAATATATTAAGGATAGCAGTCTCTTCTATTATTAAAGGCTATCTAGATTAGCCCTATAGATTAAGCTTCTTTTTAAGACTCTTAAGAAGTAATATTTCTATCTTAAGTTATACCTTTTTATCTAAATAATTATTATTATTAATAAATAGATTAAATAATAGAAAGACCTTATAACTAAAGATTATAAGTATAATCTTAGTCTCTCGATTTATAGGCCTTATATCTACTCTAATAATATATTATAGCTTTCTCTTATAGAGTAATTACTATAATCTTTAGCAGTCTTTAGGTTTCCTAATAAGTACTTTAAATAATACCTCTTAGCTATATAAAAGTTCCCCTCTATATAACCTAGCTATACTACTATTATTAGCTAGCTAAAGGTCTTTATAGAAGGGTATAAAGGTAAGGGTATTTATTAATATATTGGCTATAATTAAGGTTAGCTTTATTAATCTAATTTTAGTTAATCTATTTATAGGTAATTTTAAGGTCTTAGTAGGTTATTTAGTAATCTAGTTATAATCTTCTTCTAGTAAGCTTAGGTAGGTTAATTAAAGTATAGATAGAGAGGAACTTATAGCCCCTATACAGGGTTTTTATACTCTCTAGGATTAGAGTTATAGTAGTAGATATTATTAGATAATCTTATTAGATTTAAGCTATTATTGCCTTATAGCCTATATAGAGGCCTCTATTATTAAGATTTCTATAGATTTTATTAGGAAATCTAGATTTATTCTTTAAAAGTATTATTAGACTTAAAATAGATTAATATTATTATATATTATATTACTATTATATAATAGTTATTATAAAGTAGGAACTTTTAATAAAGGTTATATAATCTAAATTACTTAAACTTATAGCCTAAAGCTATCTTTAATTTTAGCTATTTTTAAATTTAGGCTACCTTAATTATAACTTTAACTTTAATATTTAAATATATATTCCTCTTATAAAACCTTAACCGCTTAAAACTCTAAAACTCTACCTATTCTAGTCCTCCCTAGTGCTATATATAGCCTAAGCTACTATTAATCCTAGCTTTATATAGTATACTCTATTTTATTAAAGACCTTATTTATCTAATTAATCTATCTTTCTAAGCTATTATATTAAGCTTTATACTTTAATTTAATTACCTTAAGGAAGGAATATTTAATTAAGAAGGTTAAGTTCCCTCTTATAAGTCTATCTTTTAGAATTTTTAGTCTCTTAAGTTAGATCTTAAATACTTTATTATCTATATACTTTTAAATATAATTATTATTATTTAATATTTTATAATAAAATATTAAAAGCTTATAGCTAAAGATTAATAATTTAGCTAGATTAGGATTATCTTATATAATATATAAAGCTAAGATTAAATCTTTAAAGTCCTTCTTTAGATTAATCTCTTTAAGCTTTCTAGCCTTATATCTTAATATCTTAAATTTCTATTTATTATTATACTTAATAATACCCTTTTGAATATTACTATAATATAGCTTAAGGCTTTTATTTAAGCTAAGATCTATTATATTAATAATAAAACTTATTATAGTAATTAATTACTATAAAAGTAATTAGCTATATAGACTAAAGTATAAAGAACTAGAGGTTAATTAATTAAATAATAAGTTAATATATTTAGTAATAGCTAAGTATATTATCTATAGTGTTTTTTTAATATAAGAATAACTTATATTAAAGTCTTAGCTTTTTAATAGATTTATTAATTAATAGGTAATTATAAGGGTTAATTAACTAGCTTATTATATAGAAATAGTTTAGTAATAAAAGAGGAAGTAATAGCTATTATATATATAGCTATATAAAATATATATTTATCTTAATTAGAGTTTAATTATTAGGTATAACTTTTATTATAATAACTTATTGAGTTTTAACCTATTTAAGGTCTATTTTATTAATAATTATACTAAGAGATTTAGAAACCCTAAACCTAATAAGTTTTAAGGTTAAAATAATAATAGAAATCTTAATAATAGAGGCCTCTATAAAGGCCATAAGGTAATAATAGCTTAAATCTAATAAGATTATCTAATAATATCTACTACTATAACTCTAATCCTAAAGAGTATAAAAATCCCCTATAGGATCTATAGGGCTATAAGTTCCTCTCTATCTATACTTTAATTAACTTACCTAAGTTTACTAGAAGAAGATTATAACTAGATTACTAAATAATCTACTAAGACCTTAAAATTACCTATATGTAGATTAACTAGAAGTAAATTAATTAAGTTAATCTTAATTATAGTTAAGATATTTAATATAACTATTATCTTTATTTACTAAAGCCTATGTATAAGGCTATAAGTATATAAGATATATCTATAGCTTAGTAATAAAGCTATCTTAATTATAATATATAATGATAAAGTCCCTAAAGACTATAAAGAGCTATATAGAGAAGCTAATAAGCTCTTAGTGATTAGGTAAGATATTAAAAATAATAAAAAGCTATTAGACCTTATTATATTTAGCTATAAAGTCCTATAGGTCTATAGTTTTCATTCTAATAGGTATTGTTAAGGTTACAATTTAGTTAGACTAATAACTAATTAGTTACTAACTAGTTAGTCACTAGTCATATTAAGTTAGTAACTAATTAGTCATTAGTCACTAGAAAATAGTGACTATAGTTAGACTAGTGACTAATTAGTTAATAACTAATTAGTCACCAGTTATATTAAGTTAGTGACTATAGTTAGACTAATAAATCACTAGTCTAACTAATTAGTTACTATTAATTATAAAGAAATAAAATAATAAATAGTCTAATTTATTAGTAAGCTATATATATAAGATAATTTTATAATATAAATAAAGTCTATTAAATAAGCAATATAGCAAAATATAATAATAATTCTTATTATAGCTATTTAATAGTAATATTTAAGTTAATAGGTAATAAAGATATAATATAGTCTAATTTAGTCTAATAAGAGGTAAAATTATAATTTATCTAATATCTATAGTAATAATTTCCTATTTAGGCTATAAATAGTTCTCTGGAATAGCTTATTATAAGAGTATATAAAATAGATTTATATTAATTTTTAATTTAGCCCTTTGCTAATAATATATAATTTAAAACATATTATAGATATAAGATAGTCTTCTTTAATCTAATAAGAGGTAATAAGAGGTAATATTATACTTTAACTTATAATATTAGTAATAATTACCTAAGTAGGATAATAGTACTTTTATAATATAGCTTACTATTTAGTATATATAATATAGCCTAGAGACTATTTTTAATATATCTATTTAGTATTTATATCTACTTTAGTAGTTATTATAGATATAAGATAGTCTAGTTTAATCTAATAAGAGGTAAAATTATACTTTAACTTATAAATCTAGTATTAATTATCTATTTAAGGTAGAAAAGTACTTATAATATTGCTTATTATATAATTAATATAATATAAACTTATTTTAATTCTTATTATAGCTATTTTATAGTAGTAATTAACTTAATAGATATCTAAGATATAAGATAGTCTAACTCGATTTGATATAACCTAAGATTATACTTTAACTTATAATTATTATAATAACTATCTATTTTAGCTAGAAGAATATTTATTATATTGCTTATTATATAACTAGTATAATATAGACTTATATTACTTTTTAATATAGCTATTATTAGTAATATCTATTAAATTCTTTAAATACTTAATATTAGGTATTAACTAATTAATTAGACTAATGACTAATTAGTCTTAACTAGTGAATCTAGGGTTATAAGATTAGTTACTAACTAATTAGTTAGGACTATAGTCACTCTAGTCTTTAACTAATTAGTCATTAACTAATTAGTCATTAGTCTAACTATAGTTATAATTTTCAAGTGACTAGTGACTAATTAGTTAGTAACTAATTAATTATTAGTCTAACTATAGTCACGATTTTGTAGTGACTAATGATTTACTAGTTAAGACTAATTAGTCACTAGTCTAACTAATTAGTTAAGACCTAATATTAAGTATTTAAAGAATTTAATAGATATTACTAATAATAGCTATATTAAAAAGTAATATAAGTCTGTATTATATAAACTATATAATAAGCAATATAATAAATATTCTTCTACTTAAAATAGGTATTTATTATTATAATTATAAATTAAAGTATAATCTTGGGTTATATTAAATCGAATTAGACTATCTTATATCTTAGATATCTACTAAATAATATATAAGTATTAAATAGCTTAAATAAGAATTATTACTAATCTACATTATATATAATATATAAGAATCTATATTATACTACTTTTTATATCCTAAATAGGTAGTTGTTACTGATTATATAAGCTAATATATTCTTCTACCTCTTAGAAGATTAAAGTAAACTATTTTATATCTTAGATATCTACTAAATTAAATATAAGTATAAAATAGCTTAAATAAAAATTATTACTAATCTATATAATATAGAATATGTAAAAAGCTATATTATATTAATTTTTATATCCTAAATAAGTAAGTATTAATAATTATATAAGCCAATATATTGTTTTATCTCTTATAAGATTAAATTAGATAGTATAAGACTATCTATAGTAAGTCCGGTAGCACCTTCAAAGAATAGATCCAGCTGTCCCAATTAAAATCCACAGAACTCTCAACAATAGAGGCCTCTACACAGGCCATAAGGCAACAATAGCTTAAATCCAATAAGATTACCTAATCATATCTGTCACCATAACTCTAATCCCAGAGAGTATAAAAACCCCCTGTAGGAGTTACCTGCAGGGGCCACGAGCTCCTCTCCACCCACACTTCAATCGACCCACCCGAGTAGTATAAGACTATCTTATATCTTAGATATCTACTAAATTAAATATAAATACTAAATGGCTAAAATAAAAATTATTACTAATCCATATTATATAGAATATATAAAAAGCTATATTATATTAATATTTATATCTTAAATAGGTAGTTATTACTAATTATATAAGCTAATATATAGTTCTATCTCCTATTAGATTAAATTAGACTAGCTTATATTTTAGCTATCTATTAAATTAAATATAACTACTAAATAGCTATAATAAAAATACTTTCTATATTCTATTATATATCTTATTTTATATATATTAAATACATAATAGAGGATATATATATATATAGCTTATTATTTACTACTATATAATTAATTAGTAACTCATTAGTTAGACTAGTGATTTATTAGTTTAACTATAGTCACTAATTAAATATAATTAGTATCTAATTAGTTACTAACTAATTAGTTATTAGTCTAACTATAGTTACTATTTTCTAGTGACTAATAACTAATTAGTTACTAACTAAGTAAATTATTAACTAGTCTAGTTAGTAGCTAATTAGTTATTAGTCTAATTAAATTATAACCCTAAGTAAATTACTAGTTATTAGAAAATCGTAACTATGGTTAGACTAATAACTAATTAGTTATTAACTAATTAGTTATCAGTCACTAGAAAATAGTAACTATAGTTAGACTGATAACTAATTAGTTAGTAACTAATTAGTTAAAGACTAGAGTAACTATAGTCCTAATTAATTAGTTAGTGACTAATCTTATAACCCTAGGTATTATTAACTTAATAATAAGATCTATTTATTTAATAAGCTATAGAAAGATAAAGGCCCTAAAAGTATAAAGAAAGACTTCCTTAATACCTTAAAGAAATAGGCTATAGGCTATAGATTATATAGCTAATTAGCTCGGCTATATTAATCTAAGATAACCTCTAAGGGATAGTAAGGAATCTACTAAAGACTAAAGTATTAGATAATAATAGACTAAAGAAAGTAAAGTATAGTCTTATAGCCTATAAAGAGACTATTAAAATTAAAGTTATAGTTAAAATAGCCTAATATTAAAGGTAATTAGAGTAAAAAATAGTTAAAATTAAAAATAGCTTTAGGCTATAGATTTAATTAATTTAAATTATATAATCTTTATTAGAAAACCTAAATTTTATCTTTAATAAACCCTCTTTTTATTAACTTATAAGTATCTAGAATTACCCCTCTTTACCCCTTACTTAAAAATATTAGTAATTATAATCTTATATATAATTAATAGAAAATTAAGTCGATTTAATAAATATCCTCTATTTCTATTAGCTTTTAATAACTTAATTAATAATTATAGATTATAAATTAAGATTTAATTTATAATTATAAAAGACTATAGAATCTATTTATTTAATATATAATATAGCTTATTTTTATTAATTTTTAATTTCTTTAAGTAATTAGCTTATTGTCTATTAACTAAAGTACTATCTATTATATTAAAAAGCCCCTTCTATACTATTTTATCTTTAAAATAGCCTCTTTAAACTTCTAAGGTTCTAAATCTTAATCTTTTATTAATACCTTTAATTAAACTAAAGAAAGGTCTATTTCTAACTATATTATTTCCCCTTTTAATCACGTAAAGTTTAATTTACCTAAACCAAAAGATAAAAAGTCTTATATTTTCCTATTTAATATATTTACTAAAAAGCTATTAGCTATTAATACTACTAAAGAATAAAAAATAGCTATTATTTATACTAAATAAGTTATTTCCTTTTTTATATTAATCTTTATATTCTTTTCTATTTAATTATATTAATCTTACTATTTACCTATAAATAGAGTTAAATTACTAATATAAAAGAATTTTAAATAATAAATATTAATTAATATCTTAATATAAAGTATAAGGAGCTTAAAAATATAAAAAAACTATCTAAATATCTTAAAAGAGATATTTATTTAATTCTATTTTATATATTTATTAGCTTAATTAATTCTTTTTAGGTATTAAAATTCCTAAAGACTATTTTACTAAGAGAGCTAAGAATAGCTTTCTTTTTATAGAAAAAGGAGCTATTAAAAGAATTCTTTACTTTATAATTAAGAATAATCTATCTTTTCGATCTATAGGAAGTAATTCCTTCTAAAAATTACTACGCTATTTTAATTAATAAGTTATATTATTTATTAGCCTTTTTATTACTAATTAGGGTTTTTGGAAATTCCCTTACTATTAATAAGGAAAATGTAAAGTCCTATCTTAAAGATACCTTTAATTTAGCCTAATCTATTCTTAATACTTAATTATAAGATTATATAAGAGGTTTTAGGATTTATTCTCTTATTTTTAATATATATTTTTCTTTAATATTAAATAAATCCTATTTAGGGGTTA
This sequence comes from Fusarium sp. PT, assembly GCA_021020635.1. Classification (NCBI taxonomy): domain Eukaryota; kingdom Fungi; phylum Ascomycota; class Sordariomycetes; order Hypocreales; family Nectriaceae; genus Fusarium; species Fusarium sp. PT. The sequence continues at coordinate 3,137,341 of JAHMRZ010000002.1, read as the reverse complement.
TTATATCCTATTTAAGCCTTACTTTTACTCCTTATTATTATCTTCTTATTAAGTATATTTTCTATATTTTATATTAATTATAATAGCTAATATTTAAATTATAGCTTTTTAAGAGCTATTTAAAGCTTAGATTAGTCTTTATATTTATTCTTAACTATTTTACTCTTTATAATCTTATTAAAGCCTTTAAATAAAAAATATCTTTAGGTAAGTCTTTTTCCCTATTTAAGAAAAAAGATGTATTATTATATATATTTTAGTTTATTTAATTAAAAGCTAATTTAATTTATATTATAGTATTACTTAAAATAATATAGCTAAAAATAATTAATTTTTAAAGTCCTTTAAAGTTTATTATAAAAATTAGCTAAAAAGGGACTTTAATAATAATATTTACTATATAAGTTATATTTTAAATCTTATAATTTAAGGAACCTTAAGGGACTATTTAGCCTCTAAGAAATCTAGATTTTTCCTATCTAATTATATTAATTCTATTACTTTCCCTAATCTAGAGGAAATACCTATTAAAGATAAAGTTTCTAGTAAGTCAATTAATTTTATATATATATAATATACTATATATTATTAGAATAAAATCTAATTTTTATAGTCCTTGTTAGTTAATTAAGACGAGATATAGTCCTTATTAAATATATAAAAGAAATTAAAGACCTTCTTTTAGAGGGTATTATATATAATAAAGAAGAAGAAACCCTCACTATTAAATTAAAAAAAAACCCTTAGTCCTTTAGGTAAGTTATTTACTATATATATATAATTATATATATATTAGTATATTAATTAAATATTTTTACTGATTAGTTATATAGATAATACTATTTATTGAAATTTAACCTTTAAAATAATTAATATAGCTCTTTTACTAAGAGGATCTATTAATTATATTTATAGAAATACCTCTTAATCTAAATTTATTAAGATCTATCTTACTAGTCCTAATTAGGAAGCTTTTACCTACTTAAGAAGTATTTTTTAGCTATTTAAAAAGCCTATTATTGAGCTATAAGATTAAGTATATACTACTATTTCTTTCAGCTTTCTTTATATTTTTTAGCTATTAAAAAACCTCTAAAATCTATAATCTTCCTTTAAATTAATAGCTAGATCTATAAATTAAGTATATTTTTTCTATCTATTTAAAAAGCTTAAAACTAATAGATTAGCCTTTTTATGATGCTTATTTATAAGCTATTTAGTAAGGTCTTTAAAAGCTAGGGAAATATTTCCCTAGAAAATTAAGCTAATCTAATTATAAGGACTATAAGTAGGTTTTTTTCTTATTTTTATTTTTAATATATTAATTATTATATACAGGGTCTTTCTTTTTTCTATTGTTTTGGACCTAAGATTTAAGATAATTCAATTTTAACTAGGTAGCTTATTATATTACTTTTTTACTATTAAGGATAATATCAAATATCTATTTACTATTAAATATAATTAGTAAGTAATTAATGATTTTTCTTATTTTTCCCCGTTTAATTACTAATTAAAATAGTATAAAGTTTGTTAGGGAAAATTCCTATTAGCTAGCTAAAGGTTTAACTAATGAATTATATAACCTTAATTTACCTTCTTAAGAAAGGGTATCTAAGTTAGAATTTAATTCTAATAAAGAATTATATCCTAATTATACTAATAGGGTTAAAGAATATAACCTTTATTTAAATAAGGAAAATTATCCTCTAAAAGTAGGTTTTTTCCTATTTAATTTTATTTAAATAATAATTTATATATAGAAAAGTCCTTTAGATTGGTAGAAAGAAAATAGCCATCGATAACCTATTTTATCCCTTTTAGCTAGGTGTTATTTAGCTATACTAGCTACCTTTATCTCTATTAAAAGGGTCTTTTCTATTAATAGGAATATAATAATAAAAAACCGGTCTTAAATTAGATTGGATATTATTAAATAGCTTATTTTACTAAAAGGCTAGGAAATATAGGAGTTAGATATATTAAATAAGGAATTAAATAAGGAATCTAAAGAAGGGGATATTATAGAAGAAGAATTACCTATTAGGGATAGAGAAGAGGAGGAAAATCGGTTTTAAAAGTAATTAAATAACTCTATTAAGGTTTATAGTGATAAAGAGTCTTTTTAGGATTAATTAGTAATTTTCCTTAATTTAGTTCCTAATTATACTATCTAAATGAGTAATATATTAGTCTTTAAGCTTAAATCAATATTATTATAATTAAAGAATTAATTAGACTCAATATAAGTATTAAATAGCTTAAATAAAAATTATTAATAATCTATAATAAATATCCCTAGTTAATATTAATATTATTATTATTATATATTATATAACTATTATATTATAGTTATTATAAAGTAGGGATTTTTAATAAAGGTTATATAATCTAAATTAATTAAATCTATAGCCTAAAGCTATCTTTAACTTTAGGCTATTTTAATTATAACTTTAACTTTAATATCTAAATATATATTCTTTTTATAAAACCTTAATCTCTTAAAACTCTAAAACTTTACCTTCTCTAAGCACTATATATAGAGCTTCGCTCTATATGATAGGCTTTATTATATTAAAGAGCTTATTAATCTAATTAACTTATCTTTTTAAGCTATTATATCAGGCCTTATATTTTAATTTAACTACCTTAAGGAAGGAATCTTTAATCAAGAAGATTAGATCTCCTCTTATAAGCTTATTTTCTAGGCTTTTTAGGCTCTTAAGCTATTTCTTAGGTATATTATTAAAATATATCTAATATCTATTAGTTAACTTCTTATTATTAAATATAAAAAGCTTATAACTAAAGATAATTAACTTAATTAAATTAAGATCTTTTTATTTAATATAAGGAAATAATAATAACCCCCTAAAATCTTATATTAGATTAGTCTCTTTAAGGTCTTTAATTATTTCTTTTAGTTACTTAAGGTCTTACTTTTTATACTTAATAATAGCTTATTTAATCTTATTATAATCTAAATCAAAGCTTATATTATAGGTAAGGTTTATTAGATTAATAGTAAGACTTATTATAGTAGATAATAGCTATAAGAATAATTAGTAATATAGACTAAAGGGGGACTAAAGGATAATTAATTAATTATAATTATAAGGGTTAATTAACTAGCTTATTATATGGAAATAGTTAAGTAATAAAAAAGGAAGAAATAGCTATTATATATATAGCTATAAAAAATATATACTTATTATAATTAGAGTTTAATTACTAGATATAACTTCTATTATATTAACTTATTGACTTTTTATCTATTTAAGGTCTATTTTATTAGTAATAATATTAAGAGTATTAAAAAGCCTAGGCTTAATAAAGTTGAAGGTTAAAATAAAAAGAAGCTAATTTATTATTTAGTATCTTATAACACCAAATTAGACTATTTTATATCTTAGATATCTACTAAATTAAATATAACTTTTAAATAGCTTAAATAAAACTTATTAGTAGTCTATAATATATATAATATATAAAAAGCTATATTATACTAATCTTAATATCCTAAATAGGTAATTATTACTAGTTATATAACTTAATATACTATTTACTATCTTATGAGATTAAATTAGACTATCTTATATCTTAGATATCTACTAAATTAAATATAACTATTAAATAGCTAAAATAAGAATTATTACTAATTTATATTATAAATTATCTATAAAAAGCTTCATTTTACTAATATTTATATCCTAAATAGGTAATTATTACTAATTATATAAGGTAATATATAATATTATTTCTTATTAGATTAGACTAGACTAGCTTATTTTTCAGCTAGCTATTTAATTAAATATAACTAGTAAATAGCTGTAATATAAATATATTTTAGATTAGATCATATATCTTATCTTATATGTATTAAATATATAATATAAGATATATATATAGATATCTTACTAATAAATTAAACTATATATTATATTATTACTATATAATTAACTAGTAATCAATTAGTTAAACTAGTAATTTATTAATCTAACTATAGGTATTAATAAAGTATAACTAGTAATTAATTAGTTATTAACTAATTAGTTATTAGTTTAACTATAGTTATTATTTCATAGTAACTAATAACTAATTAGTTACTAATTAAGTAAATTACTAATAGTCTAGTTAGTAATCAACTACTTATTAGTCCAACTAACTTATAACCCTAAATTTAAGTATAGCTAAAGAAATATAAATAAAAGCTCTATAATAAACTAATAAAACTATTTCTATTTAAGCTATATATATCTATTAAAATATCTTAATATAATATTAAAATATTATTACTTTACTTATAATTAAGATATATAATAAATAAATTAGACTCTAATAGTAGAGGTTAAATAAAAGTAATAAATATCTTAATATTAATAATATTAATAACCCTATAAAAGAATAATAACTAGAAAAATAATCTCTATTATGTCTACTTTAATATATTAAAATACTATAAATAAGATTATAAGAAAATCCTATTAAAAATAAACTATCTTAATAATATAAGGAAATCTTAATAAGATTACTATATTAAATAGTTCTTAAAAGAGAAGTAAATTATAATTAAAGATAATTATAAGGGATTTCTTAAATAGATTAAAAACATTAATAGAAAATTAAAAAACTAGAATAATAATCTTATAATTAATCTTAAAGGAATATAATAATATCTATTTTAAGTCTAGTAGTACCTTTAAAGAATAGATCTAGATTTCCTAATAAAATCTATAGAAATCTTAATAATAGAGGCCTCTATATAGGCTATAAAGCAATAATAGCTTAAATCTAATAAGATTATCTAATAATATCTACTACTATAACTCTAATCCCAGAGAGAATATAATAATATCTTAATTAATCCCTAAGAGATTTCTATATTTATTTAGACTCCCTAGAAAAATAGTTTTTTAAAAAGACTAAAAAGAAATAAATATTTTACTTTAATATTAAACTTATAAGTAATCTATAGAATTATATTAATTTAAATTATCTATTTTAAGTCTAGTAATACCTTTAAAGAATAGATCTAGATTTCTTAATAAAATCTATAGAAATCTTAATAATAGAGGCCTCTATATAGGCCATAAGGTAATAATAGCTTAAATCTAATAAGATTATCTAATAATATCTACTACTATAATTCTAATCCTAGATAGTATAAAAACCCCCTATAGGATCTATAGGGGCTATAAGTTCCTTTTTACCTATACTTTAATCGATCTACCTAAGCTTACTAGAAGAAGATTATAATTACTAAGTAATCTACTAAGACCTTGAAATTACCTATAAGTAGACTAGCCGATTATAATTAGATTAATAAAGCTAACCTTAATTATAGCTAATATATTAATAAATACCCTTACCTTTATACCTTCCTTTTATAAAGACCTTTAGCTAGCTAATAATAATAGTTTAGCTAGATTATATAGAGGGAACTCTAATATAGCTAAGAGATATTACTTAAAGTATTTATTAAAAAACCTAAAGACTATTAAAGGCTATAGTAATTACTCTATAAGAGAAAGCTATAGTATATTATTAGAGTAGGTATAAGGCCTATAGATTAGGAAACTAAGGTTATATTTACTATCTTTAGGTATAAGATCCTTTTATTATTTAGCCTATTTACTACTAATAATAATTATTTAGATAGAGAGATATAGCTTAAGATAGAGATATTGCTTCTTAAGAGTCTTAAAAAGTAATTCAATCTATAGAGCCTAATTAGGCCTCTAATAATAAAAGAAACTACCTTTCTTAATATATTAAATAAAGATAATATAAATCCGATAAGAAGTAAATATAAGGAATAACTAATAGATATAGTAATAACTATTTATATAGTTAGGGAGTTTAAGTAATATAAAGAGACTATTAAAATTAAAATTATAGGAGGAAAATTTATATATATAAGATAGAGTTTTTACTAAAGGTTAAAAAGTCCTTCGGTAGAGGAAGTTATCTATAGTTAATTAACCGAGATTATATAACCAAATAGACCCCCTGTAATATATAGTAATATAGAGGTAACCAACAGTATATTAACTATAGTTCAATAGAGTATAATCTAATTATAATAATATTAAACTAATTACTATAGTCTATTAAAGAATATTCTATAGCCTCTATCTTAATAACTAAAGGCTAATTATATAAAAAGAATAATATTAATATTAAGATATATTTAGATTTTATTATAAAAATAGATATTATTAATAAGATATTTATATATATAAATAGGCTCTAAAGCCTTGATAAGAAACTACCTTTTCTAAAAGATATAAGTAGAAACCCTATTAAATAAGGCTATTTTTAAATAGTAAAATTAATTCTTCTAGATAAATAAAATAAAATATAAATAATTTTAGATATTAATATATTAATATAAATTAACTATAAATATTAAAAGATATCTCTATATTATTATTAATAGTCTATTTAATAGACTATAAGATTTATATTAACTTTCTAATAAAATAATAATAATTCTAAATAGATTAATAAAATAGCTTTAAAATCTTATTATTTTAAAAGTTTATTAAAAATATAAAAATAAAGAAAAGTCTTTATAATTACTTTTATAAAAAGTCTTTTTCTTTTAATAAAAAGAAAGTATTTTTAATTTTACTAGATTAATATTTATTAAGCTAAAGGTATATATAGAGGTATTTAGTTTTAAGAAAATAAAAGAACTCTTAAGACTATAATAAAGTAATTATATTATTAATCTAATTGAAAAAAAAATCTTTCTTATAGATCTATATATTTATTATTATAGTTAGAATTAAAAGAGCTTTATAAATATATTAGAAATAACCTTCAGAAGGGCTATATAAAACCTTCTAAGAGCCTTATTAAGATATCTATCCTTTTTATATAAAAGAAGAATAATAGCCTTAAGTTCTATATTAATTATAAAAGGCTTAATAAAATAATAATTAAAAATTAATATTTTTTACCCCTTATTATAGAAATTATTAATTAAATATAAAATATAAAATACTTTTTTAATATTAATATAGTTACTTTAAATATCTTATAATACTCTTTAGATTAACTAATATCTTAATAATCTTTTAAAATTATATTTATAAGACTCTTAAAGAACTAATTAATATAATTTATATAGTCTATTTAAATAATATTTTAATCTATTTAAAGATTAAAGAAGTATATATTAAATATCTAAAGAAGATCTTAAAATAACTTAAAGCTACTAAACTCTATATAAAACCTTTAAAGTAAATATTTTATATTAAAAAGATAAATTCTTCTAGGGTTTTATAATTTCTATAAATAATTTATCTATAGTTATTTTAAAATAATAATATTATTAATAGGATTACTTAAGGAAAATAAAAATAAAAAAAAGCCTAAAGCTATAATACTTAATAATAATAAAAAATATATATTTTATATCCTTATTAATAAGTTTAAAAAAACCTAATTATTATAATATTTTAATTTTAGCTAATTAATCTATATAAAGATAGATATATTAAAAGTAATAATAATAAATATTCTATTTTAATCTAATAATAAGGGCTAATATTATCTTATTATTCTTTAATTATAAAAGTAAATTAAAAAGGAAGTTAATTATAAAGTATCTAATTAAAAGCTTATAGCTATAATAGAGTTATTTAAATATTAATAATATTACCTTAAAGGGTCTATAACTTAAATAAAAGTCCTTAATAATTACTAAAATCTATAGTTTTTTATAAAGAATATTAAGCTAAATAGGGAATAAGCCTATTAATATATTTACCTTATGCTATATAACTTTATTATTAAGTATTAAAAAGAAAAGAATAACCTTATTAATATATATTTAAGACCTATAGGAATATAATAAAAAAAGAATAATAATTTAACTTTATTAGAGTTACTATATAATAAGATTATAAAATTATAAGCTATAATTAAAAATTAAAAGTAAAATATTAATAAAAAGTTAAAGATATAAAGATAATTATTAAATAAATAAACTAATATATCTCTATTAAATATAATAAGTATAAAAGAGCTAAAAGTACTATAAAAAGATAAATCTAATATTAAATTAAATAAGATATTATTAAGGAAAAATTCTATCTTTTAATTAAAAATTAATAGTAAATTAATTAAAAGCCTAAAGTATTTTTAAGCTTAATTATTTAATAAGCTATAGTTATTAAAGATATTATTAACCTTAATTAATATTAATATTAATATTATTATATATTATATTATATTATAGTTATTATAGAATAGGGATTTTTTAATAAAGGTTATATAATCTAAATTAAATAAATTTATAGCCTAAAGCTATCTTTAACTTTAGCTATCTTTAACTTTAGTTATCTTTAATTTTAGGCTACCTTAACTATAACTTTAACTTTAATATTTAAATATATATTCCTCTTATAAAACCTTAACCTCTTAAAACTCTAAAACTCTAAAACTCTAAAACTTTAAAACTCTAAAACTCTAAAACTCTAAAACTCTAAAACTCTAAAACTCTAAAACTCTACCTTAGTCCCTTAGTGCTACATATAGAACTATTCTTTATATAGTATACTTTATTATATTGAAGACCATATTTATCTAGTTAATCTGTCTTTTTAAGCTATTATATTAGGCCTTATGGTAAAGCTTTAATCTAATTACCTCAAGGAAGGAATTCTCAGTTAGAAAGGTTAGGTCCCCTCTTATAAGCCTATCTTTTAGGCTTTTTAGTCTCTTAAGATAGATCTTAAACCTATTACTATCTATATACTTTTAAGTAGGATTATTATAGCTTAATATTTAACTATAAACTATTAGAAGCTTATAGTTAAAGATTAGTAATTTAGCTAGATTAGGATTATCTTATATAATATATAGAGTTAAGATAAATTCCTTAAAGTCCCTCTCTTTAGTCTTTTTAAGTTCTTTAGTCTTATATCTTAATAGCTTAAATTTCTATTTATTATAGTAATTAATAATACTCTTTTTAATATTATTATAGTATAGATTAAGGCCTATATTAAAGCTAAGGCTAGTTATATTAATAGTAGGACTTATTATAATAAATAGTAGCTATAAAAGTAATTAGTAATATAGACTAAATAGGGACTAGGGGTTAATTAATTAACTAGTAAGTTAGTATACTTAGCGATAGCTAGGTATAGTTATAAGGTTTAAATAACTAGCTTGTTATATAGAAATAGTTAAGGGATAAAGGAGGAAGAAATAGCTATTATATATATAGCTATATAAGTTAAATATATATTTATCTTAATTAGAGTTTAGTTATTAGATATAACTTCTATTATATTAACTTATTAAGTTTTGACCTATCTAAAGTTTATTTTATTAATAATTTTACTAAGAAATTTAGAAAGCCTAGGCCTAATAAGGTTTAAGGTTAAAAAAAAAGATATTATTAAAAGAAATATTTAAAACCAATATAAAGACTAAAGACCTTATAAGAGATAATATAATAGGCTCCTTAAGAGAGACTATTATATTTATCTAAGAAAAGAATAAAATAATTTAAAATAAAATCTAATAGGTTAAGACCTTAAATGCCTTATAATTAGATATCTAAAAGATTAAAATCAATATCTTTTACTATAGGGATTAATTATATATATCTTAAAACCTTAGATTTAGATATATATTATTATAATTATATTATAATAATAAATAAATAAGATATTTTAAATCTAAAAGAACTTAAGATTTATTAAAATAGAAGTTTTATTAGAATAGTTTAGACTATAATATAGCTAAATAGATATAAACTTATATTATATATTAAAGAATAATATTAAATAATATAAACCTTATAATAAGCTTAAAAGCCTATTAATCCTTAAGAGATTATAATAAGAGCTTTTAATAGATTTTATTATAGATCTACTAATAGTAATATTTAAAGACTATAAAGTAAATATAATATTAGTTATTATTAATAGATTTATAAAATATTTACTTTTCCTATTTATTTTAATGATAAATACCTCTTTAGAGCTAATTAAAGTCTTTTATAATAGAATAAAACTAAGGTTTAGTATTCTAAAAGGTATTATATTAAATAGAAAAGTAATATTTATAAGTTAATTTTAGTTAAAACTTTATTATATTTTATAGATAAAGTAAAGACTTTTAATAGTTTATTATCTTTAGATTAATAAATAAACTAAAGAAAATAAATTAGACTTTAGGCTATTATCTTTATTACTTTATTAATAGTATCTAATAGATATAACTAAAGTTACTTTATAAGACTTAATTTAGTTATAATAATATATTAAATACTATAATTAGTTTAAGTCTAAAATAGGCCTTAATAGGCTTAACCCTAAATAGTATATAGCTAATAGGGATATTAATATACAAGAAAGAATATTAAAAGTATATATAAGACTATATAACTTAAAGCTATAAGAAGAAAAATAAAAAAGTATTAAATAAAGACTATAATATATCAAAAGAAATATTATAATAAGTAATATTAAGAGATAATCTTTAATTAAAGATAATCTAATATATTATTTATTAAAAATCTAAATCTTAAAGATAAAGAAATAATAAAACTTAAGCCTAGATTTATTAGATACTTCTATATTATTAAATAAATTACTAATTAAATCTATAAATTAATCTTATTAAACTAATACTTAAGACTTTAAAATATTTCTCTTATTATATTATAAAAGTCTTATAAAAATTATAATTAAAATAAAATTAATTTACTTTTAATATTAAAGTTTAAAGATAATAAAAAGAAATAGAAAGTTAAAAGATTTAAAAAAAAAAAGAAGATTAAAAAAGATATTTACTTTTTAATTAAATAGATAGATTAGACCCTAAAATATAACTAATAAATACTAAAAAAAGATATATAAAATATCTTTAGAATCCTTTAAGAATAAAATAAAGAAAAAGTAAAAGATTAAAAAAAGAAATTAAAAATAATAAAGTAATTATAATAGAAAGAAAGAAATAGATTAAAGATATTATTATAAAAATTAAAATAATAATATTTTAAATAGTTTATTTTTAATTAAACTCTTAAAATACTATAGACTAAATAATCCTTATTTAAATTACCTTAAAACCCTTATATTTTAAGAATTATCTTTAAAAAAAATAAGATATTTAAAGTATATAAAATAAAGGTTTTTAGTTAAATTTATTATAGATAAATTAACCTAAAGATATTTAATAATATAATCTTTTTTCTTTTTAAAGTTAACTTAACTTATAAGGTAAATATCTCTTTAATAAAAAACTAAATAGTATAATTTAAATCTAAAGAATTAAGAAAAAGATAATAAATAGCCCTTTATAATTATTAAAAATAATAACCTTATAAAATATTAATAACTATAAGATAAATTAAATAATAATAGAAACTTTTTTTTTTTTTAACCTTAAACCTTATTAGGCCTAGGCTTTCTAATTCTCTTAATATTGTTATTAATAAAATAGACCTTAAATAGGTTAAAACTTAATAAGTTATTTTAATAGAAGTTATACCTAATAATTAAACTCTAATTAAGATAAATATATATTTCATATAGCTATATATATATTAGCTATTTCCTCCTTTTTTATCTCTTAACTATTTCTATATAATAAATATACTAATTAATTAACCCTTATAGCTACCTAATAAAAGTTAAAACTAAGAAGTAAAATATAAGCTAAGTTATATATATAGTTAGTTAATTAGCCCTTAGTCTCCCTTTAGTCTATATTATTAATTACTTTTATAGCTATTATCTACTATAATAAGTCTTATTATTAAAATAATAGGTATTTACTATAATAAGAGCTATAATCTAATTTACTATTAGGTTAGATCTATTATTATAGATTATTAAGATAGATAGAAGCTTAATTAGTTAATCCTTAAGGCTATATTCCTTAAAAAGATAAATCTAAAATAGAATTTTAGAGGTTTAATATTATCTCTTTATATAGACTAAAGTAATCTTAGCTTAATTCAATTAATTACCTTTAATATTAAGCTTTTAATACTTTATATTATAAAGAGAATAATATCTTAAGACTTTAAGCTTAAATATTAACTTAATAACCTAAAAGACCTAAAAGATAGGCTTAAAAGAGGGAATATTTTTAATACTAATAATTCCTTTATTAAGGTATTTAGATTAAAACCTTAATATAAGGCCTAATATAATAACTTAAAAAGATAGATTAATTAGATAAATAAGCTCTTTAATATAATAAAGCCTATTATATAAAGTAATAAAAGCTCTATATATAGCGCTTAGGGACTAGGGTAGAGTTTTAAAGTTTTAAGAGGTTAAGGTTTTATAGGAAGAATATATATTTAGATATTAAAGTTAAAGTTATAGTTAAGATAGCCTAAAGTTAAAGATAGCTAGAGTAAAAGATAACTTTAGGCTATAGGTTTAATTGATTTAGATTATATAACCTTTATTAAAAATCCCTACTTTATAATAACTATAACTATTATAATAGTAATATAATATATAATAATATTAATATTGGTATTAATTAGGGAGAAACTTATTATATTAAGCTTAAATAATATAAACTATATAACTAAAACCTAATAATATATTAAAATAATAATATTATAAAAGATAATAATACTTTATATAATTATTAATCTCTATTAAACTATAGTTAACATACTATAAGTTACCTTTATATTACTATATTCTATAAGGGGTCTATTTAGTTATATAATCTCGGTTAATTAACTATAGATAACTTCCTCTATTAAGGGACTTTTTAATCTTTAGTAAAAACTCTATCTTATATATATAAATTTTCTTTCTATAATTTTAACTTTAATAGTCTCTTTATATAGATTGCTTATTAACCCTTAAAGATTATCTTAAATTAATATAGTCTAGTTAATTAGCTATATAGTCTATAGTCTATAGTCTATTTTTAAGGTATTAAGATAGTCTTTTTTTATACTTTTAAGGCCTTTATCTTCCTATAGCTTATTAAATAAGTAGATCTTATTATTAAGTTAGTAATACTTATTAAGATAGAGGCTATAGACCTATAGGACTTTATAGCTAAATATAATAAAATCTAATAGCTCTTTATTATTCTTAATATCTTATCTAATTACTAAGAGTTTACTGGCCTTTTTATATAGCTCCTTATAGTCCTTAGGGATTATATTATTATATAGTATAATTAAAATAGCTTTATTACTAGATTATATATATATCTTATATATTTATAGCCTTATTTATAGGCTTTAATAGATAGAGGTAATAATTATATTAGATATCTTAATTATAATTAAGGTTAGCTTAATTAATTTACTTTTAGCTAATCTACTTATAGGTAATTTTAAGGTCTTAATAGATTACTTATTATAATCTTCTTTTAGTAAACTTAGATAGGTTAATTAAAGTATAAATAGAGAGGAACTTATAGTCCCTATAGGTAAATCTTATAGGGGGTTTTTATACTCTTTAGGATTAGAGTTATAGTAATAAATATTATTAAATAATCTTATTAGATTCAAGCTATTATTACCTTATAGCCTATATAGAGGCCTCTATTATTAAGATTTCTATAGATTTTATTAGGAAATTTAGATTTATTCTTTAAAGTTATTACTAGATTTAAAATAGATAAATATTAATAGATTAATTATTATATTATCTAGTATTATATATAATACCTTTAATTATATTAAGATTTATTATTTTATTCTATAGGGTAGCCCTTAGAGATACTTTAAAGGTTATATATTATTAAATAATAAGAGCTATAATTTAATTTACTATTAAATTAAATCTATTATTATAGATTATCAAGATAAATAAAAGTTTATTTAGTTAATCCTTAAGCCTATATTTATTAGAAAGATAAATCTAAAATAGAATTTTAAAGATCTAATATTATCTCCCTATATAAATTAAAATAATCTTAGCTTAATTAACCTAATTATCTTTAATATTAAGCTTTTAATATTTTATATTATAAAGAGACTAATACCGTAAGATTTTAAGTTTAAATATTAACTTAATAACCTAAAAAATCTAAAAGATAAACTTAAAAAAGAGAATATCTTTAATACTAATAATTCCTTTATTAAGATATTTAAATTAAAATATAAAGCCTAATATAATAGCTTAAAAAGATAGATTAATTAGATAAATAAGCTTTTTAATATAATAAAGCCTACTTTATAAAGTATTCTAATTATAACCTAAGACTATAAGTAAACCTATCGAGGATAGTAATAGAAGCTCTATATATAGCGCTTAAGGACTAAAATAGGTAGAGTTTTAAAGTTTTAAGAGGTTAAGGTTTTATAGGAGGAATATATATTTAAATATTAAAGTTAAAGTTATAGTTAAGATAGTCTCAAGTTAAAGATAGCTTTAAGCTATAGGTTTAATTAATTTAGATTCTATAATCTTTATTAAAAATCCCTACTTTATAATAACTATAGTATAATAATAATATAATATATAATAATATTAATATTAATATTAACTAAGGTCTATTTAGTTATATAATCTTAATTAATTAATTATAATTAACTTTCTTTACTAAAAGACTTTTTAATCTTTAATAAAAACTTTATCTTATAATATATATAAACTTTTTATCTCTATTGAACTATAGTTAATATGCTATTGATTACCTTTGCCTATATGTCACGAGGGGTCTATTTAGTTATATAATCTCGGTTAATTAACTATAGATAACTTCCTTTACTAAGGGACTTTTTGACCTTTAGTAAAAACTCTATCTTATATATATAAATTTTCCTCCTATAACTTTAACTTTAATAGTCTCTTTATAGTATTTATCTAAACTCTTTAACTATATTTATAGTTATTATTATATCTATTAGTTATTTCTTATATCTACCTCTTATTAGATTTATATTATCTTTATCTAATATATTAAGGAAGGTAGTCTCTTCTATTATTAGAGGCCTAATTAGGCTATTTAATTTAAGTTACTTTTTAAGATTAATAAGAAATAATATCTCCTTCTTAAACTATTTCTCTTTATCTATATAGTTATTATTATAAGTAAATAGATTAGATAATAAAAAGACCTTATAATTAAAAATAATAAATATAACCTTAGTCTCTTAATCTATAGGCCTTATATCTATCCTAATGGTATATTATAGCTTATTCTAATAGAGTAACTACTTTAGCTTTTTATAGTTACTATATTTCTTAGTAAATACTTTAAATAGTACCTCTTGGCTATATTAGAATTCCCCTCTATATACCCTAGCTATATTGCTATTATTAGCTAGCTAAAGGTTCTTATAGAAGGAAGGTATAAAGGTAGGGGTATTTATTAATATAATGGCTATAATTAAGGTTAGCTTTATTAATCTAATTCGGCTAGTCTATTTATAGGTAATTTTAAGATCTTAGTAGGTTACTTAGTAATCTAGTTATAATCTTCTTCTAGTAAACTTAGGTAGGTTAATTAAAGTATAGATAGAGAGGAACTTATGGCCCCTATAGGTAATAGATCCTATAGGGGGTTTTTATACTCTCTAGGATTAGAGTTATAGTAGTAGATATCATTAGATAATCTTATTGGATTTAAGCTATTATTGCCTTATGGCCTATATAGAGGCCTCTATTATTGAGATTTCTATGGATTTTATTGGGAAATCTAGATCTATTCTTTAAAGGTATTACTAGACTTAAAATAGATAGATATAAACTTTTTATTTATAACTTTAACTTTAATAATTTCTTTATATTTAGCTATTTTAGCTAAAGTTTAATTTAATTTATTATTTAAATTTCTTAATTATATTTATAATTATTATTATATCTATTAATTATTCCTTATATCTACCTCTTATTAGATTTATATTATATTTATTTAATATATTAAGAAAGATAGTCTCTTTTATTATTAAAAGCCTAATTAAATTACTTAATTTAAGCTACTTTTTAAGATTAATAAGAAATAATATTTCCCTTTTAAGTTATCTCTCCTTATTTATATAGTTATTATTATAAGTAAATAGATTAAATAATAAAAGGATTATATAATTAAAACTAATAAATATAATCTTAATCTCTTAATATAATACCTAGTTATTCCCGAGGGCTAACCCAATAGAACCTCGGAATAACCTATAACTCTACCTAGATAAGATTATAATAGCTATACTTATAGAGTTTTCCTTTTAGTAAGCTTTAATATAATATACTATTTAAACGTATTTAGTTATTAATAACTATTACTATATAATAATTCTAAAGCTTCTACCCCTAGCTACCTAGGTATAATAGTCTTTATATATTAATAATTTTAATAGGCCGAGAGCCTAGAGACTTATATCTCTTTTATAGGTAATATAATACTACCTAAAGCTATAGTTATAGGTATTACCTAAGTAAGCCTAATTATATAGGTATTATCTAAGGTTATATTTAAGTTAATATAATTCTAAGCTATTTAGGATTAAATAATAGTCCTTAAATATAAAATATAACTAAGAAAGTAAAAGTAAAAGCTCTATAATAAATTAATAAAACTACCTCTATCTAAGCTATAAATACCTATTAAGATATCTTAAGTTAATATTAAAATACTATTATTTTATACTTTATCTAGATATATAATAAGTAAGTTAGACTTTAATAATAAAGGGGAAATTAAAGTTAAGAATATCTTAATATTAATAATATTAATAACCCTATAAAAAAGAGATAATTAAAAATTAATCTCTATTATATTTACCTTAATATACTTAAGTACTATAAATAAGATTATAAGAAAATCCTATTAATAATAGACTATCTTAATAATATAAGAAAATCCTAATAAAATTACTATATTAAAGAGTTCCTAAAAGAGGAATAAATTATAATTAAAGATAATTATAAGGGATTTCTTAAATAAATCTAGAATCTTATTAAAGGATTAAAAAACTAAAATAATAACCTTATAGTTAATCTTAAAGGAATATAATAATACCCTAATTAATCCCTAAGAGATTTTTATATTTACTTAAATTCCCTAGAAAAATATTTTATAAGGAAAACTAAAAAAAAAAAGAGTATTTTACTTTAATAATAAACTCTTAAGTAATCTCTAAAATTATATTAATTTAAACTATAATATATTATCTAATACTTAAGAAGATATAATATCTTTAGCTATTTAATTCTAAAAAGTAAAATAATTTAATTTAGATTTAAGATTTTATAATTAAAAGAACCCTAGGAAATAATAATAATTATTATCTTATCTAAGTAATCCTTAAGGTAAAGATATATCATAATTAAGATAAAATAATTAAAGATTATAACCTTAAAAACCTAATAAAACCTCTATAATAGCCTTAAATAATATTAACTTAAAATACTATAACTATAGTAATAAAGGTTATTTTATTTAAAACTATTTAAAACTAAAAAGGGTTTAATAAGTAAGATACTTAAGAAACTAAAGGAGACTAAAGTTAAGGTTTATAACCTAATTAAATTAACCCTAAACTAATTACTATAGCCTATTAAAGAATACTCTATAGCCCCTATATTAATAACTAAAGACTAGCTATATAGAAGGAAAGATATTAATATTAAGATATATCTAGATTTTATTATAAAAATAGATATTATTAATAAGATATTTATATATATAAATAGGCTATAAAGCCTTAATAAGAAATTATCTTCCCTAAAAGGGATAAATAGAAACCTTATTAAATAGGGCTATCTTTAGGAAATAAAACTAACTCTTATAAATAAATAAGATAAAATATAGATAATTATATATTAATATATTAATATAGACTAACTATAAGTATTAAAAGATATCTTTATATTACTATTAATAGCCTATCTAATAGACTATAAGATCTATATTAACTTTATAATAAGATAATAATAATTCTAAATAGATTAATAAAATAACTCTAAAATCCTATTATCTTAGAGATTTATTAAAAAATATAAAAGAAAAGTAAAGATCTTTATAATTACCCTTATAAAAAAGCCTTTTCTTTTTCTTAATAAAAAAGAAAATATATCTAATTTTATTAAATTAATACCTATTAAGTTAAAGATATATATAAAGGTATTTAGTTTTAAGAAGATAAAAGAATTCCTAAGACTATAGTAAAGTAATTATATTATTAACCTAATTAAAGGAAAGAACCTTCCTTATAGATCTATATATCTATTATTATAATTAAAGCTAAAAAAGCTTTATAAGTATATTAAGGATAACCTAAAGAAGGGTTATATTAGACCCTTTAAGAGCCCTATTAAGATATTTATTCTTTTTATACTAAAGAAAGATAAGAATCTTTAACTCTATATTAATTATAGAGGGCTTAATAAAGTAATAGTTAGAAATTAATATCTTTTACTTTTTATTATAGAAATTATTAATTAAATATAAGATATAAAGTATTTCTTAAAGATTAATATTAAAGATATTTATTATTATATTTAAATAAAAAAAGAAAATAAATAAAAGATAGCTTTTTATATATAATATAGCTACTTTAAATACCTTATAATTCCCTTTAGATTAATAAATACCTTAATAAACTTCTAAAATTATATTTATAAGACTCTTAAAGGGCTAATTAATATAATTTATATAGTTTATTTAAATAATATTTTAATTCATTTAAAGACTAAAGAAATATATATTAAATACCTAAAGTAGATCTTAGAATAACTAAAAGCTATTAAACTCTATATAAAACCTTTAAAGTATATATTCTATACTAAAAAGGTAGAATTTCTTAGGTTCTTTATTTTAAGTAAAGATATTAAAATAGACCTCAAATAGATTAAAATAATCTAAGAGTAGAAAAGGTTAACTATTTATTAAGAAGTCTAGGTTTTTCTAGGGTTTTATAATTTCTATAGGTAGTTTATCTATAGCTATTTTAAGGTAATAATACTATTAATAGGATTATTTAAGAGAAATAAAAATAGAAAGAAGCCTAAAGTTATAGTACTTAATAATAAGGAAAAGTATATATTTTATATCTTTATTAATAAATTTAAGAAAGCCTTATTACTATAATACTTTAACCTTAATTAATTAATTTATATAAAGATAAATATATTAAAAGTAATAATAATAGATATATTATCTTAATCTAATAATAAAGGTTAATATTATTCTATTACCTTTTAGTTATAAAATTAAACTAAAGAGAAATTTAATTATAAAATACCTAATTAAAAGCTTATAGCTATAATAAAGTTATTTAAATATTAATAATATTACCTTAAAGGGTCTATAATCTAGATAGAAGTCCTTAGTAATTATTAAAATCTATAGTCTTTTATAAAGAATATTAAGCTAAATAGGAAATAAGCCTATTAATATATTTACCTTATATTATATATATTATAATATAATTATAGATTAAAAGCTAGGTAGGGTTAAATAGTATATTATACTAAAGCTTATTTAAGGAAGATTCTATAAGTAGTTCTATTAGGGTATTATCTTAGTAAAGTCCCTAATTCTTCTGGGGTTTTATTAGGTAAGGCCTTTAAGACTAACCAGATATCATAATTATCCCCCCTCTAATTAAAGCTATCTTTAGCTCTTTATTATAAATAGTAATATATTTATAGATATAATATAGTTATTAATATACTATTAAATCCTTAGCTCCTTTAATACTCTTTATTCTAGAGTATTAAGTTAATAGTTAGTATATAGTATTAATATATTACTAAAATGGTACCCTAAAGTTATCTTAATACTAGCCCTATAAATTATAAGCTCTTTAAGGGCCCTATAGCTAGGTATAAAACCCCTTTTTTTCTCTCTCTTTCTCTCTTCTTTTTTTCTTCCTTATTAATATCTTTATACTTATTTATATATATCTTTTCCCTTTATTATTACTTATTTATTATTAATTTAATACCCTTTTATAATACCTTTTTTTTCTTCTTTTTCTTCCCTTCCTTTATCTTCCTTTATAATATCTACTCTTTTAACTATTTCTATTCTTTTAGATATTAATTTCTATATTTATTATATTTATCGGTTTTATAATAGCCTTAAGGTTACTATTATTATATAAAAAGCTTATAATAACCTTAATTTCCTTAAGCTTAACTATAAGTAGACTAATATATCTTCTTCCTATTATACTTTATATAATAGTTTAAATAGATCTTATTTTTTATATATTTTACCCTTTATTACTTAATATTTCTTATTAACTCTTTCTTTTCTTATAGTATTCCTACTATAATCTATAGTAATTAGGAGGATCTTTATATAGTCCTTATTATCCTTAAGATTAACCTTAACTACTATAAGTATAATAATAAAGATATATAGGCTTTAAACCTTTAGGTTTAAGGGTCTATAGGACTTATTACCCTTAATTTAATTTAGGCCTTTATTATTCTTATTTTAACTTATAAGTATACCTATAGGCTAATAGGAATTAAGGCTTAGTATATTATAAGTAATTACTTTTCCTTCCTCTCTATAAATAATTACTAATATTTTAATAGTAAGCTACTTCTTAATATAATATTATAGTATTTAAGTATTATTATATCTAGGTATAGTAATATTCTTCTCTTAAGCCTAATATAATATATTCTTAATCTTATTCTTTCTATAGTATAATTACTAATATTTTATAGTCTAACTAAAAGTAGTTAATATAGGATTTTACTTAATGCCTCTTTTCTTTTCCTATTAATACTAATTATTCTATTTAATTAATTATTAAGTATATATTTATTAGGTAAATTAAGAAGGTCCTAGAGATAGACTCTTTTAATATAATTAAGGCTTATTAGAAAGATCTACCTAAGATAAATAAGATATTAAACCTCTACCCTAATATTAAGACTTAGGCTAGTTTTTTTACTATTAATATTACTTATTATTCTTAGGGATATAGAGAGTTAAGAGGCTTTTTAGAAATAAGTCTTTAGTATTTAGGGTCTAATTATAAGCTTATTAATAATAATATTACTATTTTAGCCTTTATAAAAGTATCTTTAGTTTACCTTATTTTCTTATTTATAATACTTCTAGTTCTTTTATTTTCTTATTTTTACCTTTTATCTTCTTCTTTTATTTATTTTAAAGGATTTATAGGGTATTCTATATATCTTCTTTATATACCTATTGGTTATACTTAAGGGGCTAATCTATCTATTTTACTAGGAAGTAGGTTTCTCCTTTAATCTTCTTTTCTCCCTTAATATATTTAACCTCTTATTTCTCCTTATTATCTTTAAGCTTCGGCATTAATAGCAATCTAGTATTATTTTAGCCCTAACTTTTATAGGATTCTAGTAATATAATCAAGAAGATATTATAAAGTCTTAAGTATTAGTTTAATAGAGCTAGTTAATATACTTAATTATTAATATATCTAAATATATAAAAGGTCTAATAAATCTAGATTTTAACTTTATTTTCTCTTCTCCCTTAAGATTAAGATTCTTAATTAATAATATAATAAATTATCCTTAATTAAAGGATATCTCTTAATAATATTTATTATAATACTTCTTTTATTTTATTATAATATCTATTTAATATTTCTTTATTCTTTTTCTTAAGGTATTTAGTTATATTAGTCTTATATAGACTTTTAGTATTCCCCCCTTATTATTAATATCCTTATTTAGTATATATTACTCTAGATTAAACCCTATTAGGGTGTAATTTAGGCTTAAATTAGTTATAGTATTTAGTATATTATTATAAGTAAATTAAGCTTCCTTTAATAGCTTTAGCTATATTTATTAGTTATTACTAATAATATATTATAGGTAATATCTTAATATTTAGTTTATTCTTTCTATCTATCTATCTATCTATAGATAATAGGTTATTAAAAGCCTCTATTTAATCTAAGAAATATAATAAAGCTTTAACTAAAAATTACTTATAAAGATAAATCCTCTATCTAATATAATACCTTAAGGGACTTTAAATCTTAATTCTACTTTATTATAAAAAAACTTAGCTAATTCTAAGGCAATAATTATAATAGCAATAGAGAAAAATAGGCTATACTTTATAAATCGGTCTATAATTATAAGAATTATATTTACTTCCTTATCCTAGAAGATAACTATTAGTAGTCCTATAATAAAGTCTATTAATAACTTTTATTAAGGTCCCTAGGGTATTAAAAGGCTTTTAAGCTTACTATATAGCTTATATCTCTTTAAGACTATCCTTTAGTATATAGGGTAAGTTTATACCTATTTAATAATATCTTTATTAAGACTATCCTAATAGAACTTCCTCTTAAGTAGATCTTATATTCTTTTTAACCTAAAGTATTCTATTAACTTATCGTTATAGTATAACTATAGTAATATTTACCTAAGCCTAGTATCTTAGGGAATATAATATCGGTCTTTATAATATAGGATCTTATCTTAGATACTTTAAATATCTAATTATTTAACTTTTAATATCTTTATTTACCTAATTTATTTTTAGGTTATTTTATCTCTCTATTAGGTAAATATAATAGTTCCCTTTAAGATATTACTTACTCTCTTTATTATAGAGTCTTTAACCTTTATATAAGGTTTAATTATACTTTTAAATAATACCTTTAGTATATTTAGTCTCTCTTTAAACTATATATTAAGGTCTTTAAATATATTAATTAATCTCTAATTAATTTTTAACTAAAAGATAAGATTTCTCCCTAATAATATCTTATTAAATCTAATATTAGGTTTTTTTCTTTATAATATTTTAGGCTTTTTTATATTTATTATTTTTAATAGAGGCTTATTAGCCTTTTTATATACTCTATATTATAATTTTATTAGCCTTTTATTAGAACTTTAGGCTTAGCCCCTTATAATTATTTATATCTTTATAATTTTACTTTATAAAGATTCTAATAGAACTAGATTATTACTCTCTTTCTATTATACTTCTATAGGTCTTAAGGGTATATTAGTAGGGTTATTTTTACCTTTTTAATACTTAATAATAAAGTTATATAGCATTAAATAGATATATTAGTAGGCTTATTTCCTATTAAGCTTAATATTCTTTATAAATAATTAAAGGTTCTAGTGGTTATTAAGTACCTCTATCTATATTATAGACCCTTTAAGGTAATATTACTAATATTTAAATAACTCTACTATAGCTATAAGCTTTTAGTTTAATATCCTATAGTTATATTTCTCTTTAGTTTATTTATATAACTAAAAGATAATAAGGTAATATTAGCCTTTATTATTAGGCTATAAGAAAATACTTATTATTATTATCTTAGATATATCTATCTCTATATAGATTAATCTACTTAAATTAAAGTATTATAGCAATAAGGCCTTCTTAAATACCTCAATAAGGGTATAAAATATATACTTTTCTTTATTATTTAATACTATAGCTTCTAGCTTTTTCCTATTTTTACTTCCTTTAAGAAGGCCTATTAATAATATAATTACTTTTAAGTAACTATAAATAAACTACTTATAGAAATTATAGAATCCTAGGAAGACTTAGACCTCTCAATAGATTATTATTTCTTTTTATTCTTAGATTATTTATATTTATTTTAGGTCTATCTTTATATTATTATTAAAGATAAAAAACCCTAAAAACTCTACCTTTTAGATATAGAATATATACTTTAATAGTTTTATAAATAGATTAATAGCTCTTAGGTACTTAAGAATCTACTTAATATATTTAATATATATCTCTTAATTATCTAAATAGATTAGAATATTATCTAGATAGACTATATAGATTATATTAATTAGCCCTTTTAATATTTTATAAATATAGCTTTAAAAGATTATTAAAGTATTAGCTAATCTAAAGGGTATTATAAGGTATTTAAAGTAGCTATATTAGGTATAAAATATAGTCTTTTATTTATCTCCCTCTTTAATCTAGATCTAATAATAGATATCTTTTAAATTAATCTTTAAGAAATACTTTATACCCTATACTCTATTAATAATCTCTATAACTAATAATAAAAGGTATTAATTCTTAATTATTATACCATTAAGTCCCCTATAGTTAATATAAAGTTAAAGGCTCCTATCTTTCTTTAGGATAAATAAGATAGATACCTTAGTAAGACTCTTAGAAGGTCTAATATAGCCCTTCTTTAGGTTATTATTAATATATTTATATAGTTCTTTTAACTCTAATTATAATAGAGAATAAATTAGTCTATATAGAGGATCTTTACCTTCAATTAGGTCAATAATATAGTTACTTTACTATAGTCTTAATAGCTTATCTATTTTATTAAAGCTAAAAATATTAATATATACTTTTAGTTTAATTAATATTAACTTAACTAGATTTAGATTATTTATTTCTTTATCTAGAAAGAGGTAAGATTTCTCTATAAAGGTAATTATAAAAATCTTTATTTTACCCTTATATTTCTTAATAAACTTCTAAGATAAGAGGATTTTTAACTATTTTTATTAATTAATCTAAAACTACTATTCTCTTACTATAAAGTCTATATAGATCTTATAGTTAACTAGATATATTATAGAGAGAAAGATTAAGGTATCTTTTGCTCTTTTAGGTCTATCTATATTAATATATCGATAGGTTATTATATATATTTCTCTATATTAATCTATAAGAGTTAGTTTTACCTCCTAAAGGTATTTAGATTTAATTAGATATTTATTTACCTCTTTAAGGGATAATAAGATATTATTAAGGCTTTAGAGCCTATTCTTTTATATAAAGGTTTTATTAATAATATTAATCTCTACTATTAAGTCTAAATATATCTTAATATTAATATTATTTTAGCTATATAATATACCTATTATAGTAAGGATAGATATAATAATATTTACTTATTTAGTTAGGTATTATAGTTAATTTAGTTTAGATTTAATTAGGCTATAAACCTTAGTTTTAGTTTTATCTAGTTTCTTAAGTATTAGGTTTATTAGACTTTTCTAGGCTTAAGGTAATCTCAAGAGAAATAGCCTTTACTATTATAATTATAATACTTTAGGCCTATAAGATTTAGGCTTATTATTAGGCTATTAATTAATCTCGATTATAGTTATTAGGGTTATAGGCCTTATTAATTATATCTAAAGTATAATAAATCTTTATTATAAGGGTTATTAAGGTAAAAGGTAAATTAATATTTCTTTATTTTATTATTATAATTATATAGTTTAATGCCAATAGTAAACTATTTTATCTCTTAGAATTAAATAGTTAAAACTATTATATCTTCCCTAGTATCTAGTAAGATATTATAGTTAAGATTAATATAATTTTATAGATTATTTAAGAGTTTTATATTAAAGTATAATACCTTTTCCTTTTTAATCTTTCTTATAAAATACTTTTCTAAGGAGTCTAGGTAGATATAAAAATCTCTTAAGGACTAATCGGTATATTATTATATACCTTTTAGGTCTACTATAAGGTTATTATTTTAATTCCCTAAACCTTTAATTAGGTTTTAGGTCTATTTAATAAAGATATTATAATTATTTTTAATAATAATTTACTTTTTTTTTAGGAACTCTTTAATATATTAATCCTATTAAGACTTCCCTATATTATTAAGATAATTAATAGTTAGTAGTATCTTCTTATAGTTATATTTATATTACTTTAGGGCCCTAAGGAATATATAATAGAGGTTATTCTTTTAATTATTTTATTTCCTAAAAGTAGCTAAGGTAATTAAAATAAATATATTCTTAACCCTTACCTTATTGCTACTATTAGAATCTAATTCTCTACTTTTATATCTAGATTATAATTAAATTAAAGGTATTTTTATACTAATTTATAATAGTTCTATAACTATTTATAGTTTAAAGGGTAGTAACTTTATAAGCTTATTATATAGCTCTTATTCCTATTGATATAATTATACCTTATATTTAAGGACTATAATATAGTCCTAGATTACTTAGAAATATAAAAGATCTAGTGATATTTTAATTAGGTTTTATAGAATTAAGGTTACCTTATTTATCTTAGGGATAGTTATCTCGGTTTATATAGTTAAGGAGTTTTTACCCCTTAAAGGGTCTATAGTCTCTAGATTATTGGCTTATTAGGATTATTAATATATAAAAACTATTATCTTAGGTAGCTTAGGGTAAAAGCTTTAGAATTATTATAATATAATTATAGATTAAAAGCTAAATAGGGTTAAATAGTATATTATACTAAAGCTTATCTAAGGAAGATTCTATAAGTAGTTCTATTAGGGTATTATCTTAATAGAGTCCCTAATTCTTTTGAGGTTTTATTAAATAGGCCTTTAGGACTAACTAGGTATTATAATATAACTTTATTATTAAGTATTAAAAAGAAAAGAATAATCCTACTAATATACCCTTAAGACTTATAAGAATATAATAAAAAGAGAATAATAATTTAACTTTATTAGAGTTATTATATAATAAGATTATAAAAATATAAGTTATAACTAAAGATTAAAAGTAAGATATTAGTAAAAAGCTAAAGATATAAAGATAACTATTAAGTAAATAAACTAATATATCTCTATTAAATATAATAAATATAGAGAAACTAAAAGTATTATAAAAAGATAAATTTAATATAAAGTTAAATAAGATATTATTAAGAGAAAACCTTACCTTATAGCTAAGAATTAATAATAAATTAATTAAAAACCTAAAGTATTTTTAAGCTTAATTATTTAATAAGCTATAAATACTAAAGGTATTATTAAGAGAAATACTTAAAACCGATATAAAGGCTAAAGACCTTATAAGAGATAATATAATAGACTCCCTAAGAGAGATTATTATATTTACTTAAGAAAAAAATAAGATAGTTTAAAATAAAGTCTAACAAGTTAAGACCCTAAAAGCCTTATAATTAAATATCTAAAAGGTTAAAGATAATATCTTTTACTATAGGGATTAATTATATATACCTCAAGACCTTAGATTTAAGTAGATATTATTATAATTATACTATAATAATAAGCTAATAAAATACTTTAGATCTAAAAGAACTTAAGATTTATTAAAATAAAAGTTCTATTAAAATAGTTTAGATTATAATATAGCTAAATAGATATATACTTATATTATATATTAAAGGATAATATTAAAATAATATAAATCTTATAATAAGCTTAAAAGTCTATTAATCCCTAGGGGACTATAATAAGAGCTTTTAATAGATTTTATTATAGATCTATTAATAGTAATATTTAGAAATTATAAAGTAAATATAATATTAGTTATTATTAATAGGTTTATAAAATATATACTTTTTCTATTTATTTTAACTATAATTACCTCTTTAAAACTAATTAAAGTCTTCTATAATAAGATAGAATTAAGGTTTAGTATTTTATAAGGTATTATATTAAATAAAAGAGTAATATTTATAAGTTAATTTTAATTAAAACTTTATTATATTTTATAGATAGAATAAAGGCTTTTAATAGTATATTATCTATAGATTAATAGATAAACTAAAAGAATAAATTAGATTTTAGGTTATTATCTTTATTACTTTATTAATAAAAACTAATAGATATAGCTAAAGTTATTTTATAAGGCTTAATTTATTTATAAGAATATATTAAATATTATAATTAACTTAAGCCTAAATTAGGCCTTAATAGGCTTTAACCTTAAATAATATATAGTTAATAAGGATATTAATATAGAAAAGAAAGTATTAAAAGTCTATATAAGACTTATATAACTTAAAGCTATAAGAAAGAAAATAAAGAAGTATTAAATAAAGGCTATAATATATTAAAAGAAATATTATAATAAATAATATTAAAAGATAACTTTTAATTAAGAGTAACTTATTATATTATTAATTAAGAATTTAAACCTTAAAGATAAAGAAAAAATAAAGCTTAAGCTTAGATTTATTAAACCTTTTTATATTATTAAATAAATTAATAATTAAACCTATAGATTAGCCTTATTAAATTAATACTTAAGACTTTATAATATTTTTACTATTATATTATTAAAGCCTTATAAGAGTTATAATTAAAATAAAGTTAATTTACTCTTAATACTAAAGCTTAAAGATAATAAAGAGAAATAAAAAGTTAAAAGGATTAAAAAAGAAAAAAAGATTAAAAGAAATATTTACTTTTTAATTAAATAGATAGACTAGCCTTTAAAATATAACTAATAGATATTAAAAAAAGATATATAAAATACCTTTAAAATCCTCTAAAAATAGAATAAAATGAAAATAAAAAATTAAGAGATTTTTTAAAAGTAATAAAGTAATTATAATAAAGAAAGAGAAATAGACTAAAGATATTATTATAAAGACTAAAATAATAATATCTTAGATAGGTATTATTAATTAAACTCCTAA
The DNA here is from genome assembly GCA_021020635.1 of Fusarium sp. PT. Lineage (NCBI taxonomy): Eukaryota > Fungi > Ascomycota > Sordariomycetes > Hypocreales > Nectriaceae > Fusarium > Fusarium sp. PT. The sequence goes on along the minus strand of JAHMRZ010000002.1, from coordinate 3,108,991 downwards.
AATACTAAAGAATAAATAATTTTTATTAAAATTACCTTAAAACCCTTATATTTTAAGAATTATTTTTAAAAGGAATAAAATACTTAAGGTATATAAAATAAAGATTTTAAGCTATATTTATTATAGATAAATTAACCTAAAGATCCTTAATAATAATATTATTATCTTTCTCTAAAGCCTATTTAATCTATAAGGTAAATATCTCTTTAGTAAAAGACTAAATAGTATAATCTAGATCTAAAGGACTAATAAAAAGATATTAAATAGTTCTCTATAGTTACTAAAAATAATAACCCTATAAAATATTAATAATTATTAAATAAATTAAATAATAATAAGAACTTATTATATTACGCTTAAGCAATAGAAACTATATAGCTAGAATCTAATAATATATTAAGATAATAATATTATAAAGAGTAATAATATCCTATTTTTATTTTAACCTTAAACTTTATTAAGCCTAGGCTTTATAATACTCTTAATATTATTATTATTAAAATAGACCTTAAATAGATTAAAGCTTAATAAGTTAATATAGTAAAAGTTATATCTAGTAATTAAACTCTAATTAAGATAAATATATATTTAATTTATATAGCTATATATATAATAGCTATTTCTTTCTTCTTTATTACTTAACTATTTCTATATAATAAGTATATTAGTTAATTAACCCTTATAACTACTTAATAAAAGTTAAAACTAAAAAGTAAAGTATAAGCTGAGTTATATATATACTAAAAGGATACTATAGATAGTATACTTAGTTATTACTAAGTATACTAACTTATTACTTAATTAATTAACCCTTAGTCTCTCTTTAGTCTATATTATTAACTATTTTTATAGCTATTATCTATTATAATAAGTCTTAATCTAATAAGCTTTACCTATAATATAAGCCTTAATTTAGACTATAGTAAGATTAAATAAGCTATTATTAGATATAAAAAGTAAGACCTTAAGTAACTAAAAGTAATAGCTAAAGACCTTAAAAAGATTAATTTAAGGTAGGATTTTAAGAGATTATTATTATTTCTCTATATTAAATAGAAAGATCTTAACTTAATTAAATTAATTATCTCTAGCTATAAGCTTCTTATATTTAATAATAAAAGATTAGCTAATAAATATTAAATATATCTTAATAATATACTTAAGGAGTAACTTAAGAGCCTAAAAAGCCTAAAAGATAGGCTTATAAGAGGGGACTTAATCTTCTTAATTAAAGATTCCTTTCTTAAGATAATTAAATTAAAATATAAGGTTTAATATAATAACTTAAAAAGATAGATTAATTAGGTAAATAAGCTCTTTAATATAATAAAGCCTACTATATAGAGAGGAGCTCTATATATAGCGCTTAGGGACTAAAATAGGTAGAGTTTTAAAGTTAATAATACTTTATATAATTATTAGTAATAATTATATAAAAAGAGAGTAATTAATAAATATATAATATAAATAATCTTAATATTAATTAAGCTCTAGATTTACTTATAAGTTAAAACTAAAATATAGAAGGCTATAATTAGGTAATAAATAATAAGATTAATATTATTATAAACCGCTATATTAAAGATATAATTATTATTACTATCTTTAGCCTTAAGTTTCTTATAGACTAACTTAATAATATTATATAGATCCTCTTAGTTACTATAGATTATTATAGATATACTAATAGGTAAAACTATTAATATAAGTTATAGGGGAATTATAGGTAAAATATATAGCTAATAAGATAGAGTTTTATTATTATAATAAATATAATAAGAAGAAATAAATTAAGCTAATTTATAAGGTAAAAGGAAGAAAATAAGGTTATTTTAAGTAGTTAATATAACTATAATACTATTAAGCTTTTTACTAAAGGACTAGATATAGTAAAGATAAGAATCTTAATTAAAGGAAGTATTAAAAGATATTATAAAAGAAGAAAAAAAGTAAATAAAAGACTATTAATTAGAATATAAAGAGGTAATAATAAGAAAGAAATATATATAAAGGAATATAATAATATTAAAAAAGAAAAGAAAAAAGAAAAAAAAGAGAATAAAGAGAAGGTTTTATATCTATTTATAAAAGCTATAAAGAGTCTATAATTTATAGTAGCTACCTAAAGAGAAGTCTAAGGCTATAATTTTAATAGTATATTAATACTACTTATTAGCTATTAGACTAGAGAGTTATAATAAAGAGTAATATTAAATCTAATAATATCCCTAAGCTTTTATACTATAAGATACTTATAGATATATTACTATTTATAATAAAGAGCTAAAAATAGCTTTAATTAGAGAGGGGATAATTATAATATCTAGTTATTCCTAAGGGTTAATCTAATAAAACCTTAGAATAACCTATAACTTTACCTAAATAAGATTATAATAGTTATACTTATAGAGTTTTCCCTTTAATAAGCTTTAATATAATATACTATTTAAACCTATTTAGCTACTAATAACTATTACTATATAATACTTAATTTATAGGTTTTATATTTACCTTAATAATATATTATAGCTTAATTTAATAGAATAACTATTATAGCTTTTTATAGTTTTTATATTTTGTAATAAATACTTTAAGTAATATCTTTTAGCTATATTAGAATTCCTCTTTATATATCTTAGCTATATTACTATTATTAGCTAATTAAAAATTCTTATAGAAAGAAAATATAAAAATAGAGGTATTTATTAATATATTAGTTATAATTAAGATTAGCTTTATTAATTTAATTCTAGTTAGTCTCCTTATAGGTAATTTTAAGGTCTTACTAAATTACTTATTAATTATAATTTTCTCTTATAAGCTTAAATAGATTAATTAAAATATAGAGAAAAGCTTATAACCCCTCTAGATCCTATAGGGGGTTTTTATACTCTCTAGGATTAGAATTATAATAATAAATATTATTAGGTAATCTTATTAGATTTAAGCTATTATTACCTTATAGCCTATATAGAGATCTTTATTATTAAGATTTCTATAGATTTTATTAGAAATCTAGATTTATTCTTTAAAGGTATTATTAGACTTAAAATAGATTATTATAATATATATAGTTATATAGATTAAATATAGATTTATTTTAATTAGACTTTAATTATTATATATAATTCTTATTATAATAATTTATAAAGTTTTAATCTATTTAAGATTTATTTAATCTAAAATCTTACTAAAAGAATTAAAAAGCTTAAATTTAAAAAGATTAAGGATTAAAATAGTTATATTATATAATTAAATAATTTCTAAAAAGAATTAATATAAATTAAAATATAATAATAAGAAAAATATATAAATTAAATTAGATTAATTAAAATATAATAAATATAATAATTTAACTTTATTATAGTTTAATAAAGCCCCCTATCGATATAAGAAAGTCACTAAAAAGTATTTAAAGAGATAGTCTTTATTATAATATATGAACTTTGAGCTTCATAAAGTGGGGCTATTATTAAGCCATCCCATACAATAGACCAACCAGTATAAACTCATTCCCCACCACATCTTTTCCTTACTGCCATTCCTTCCACTGACCTACACTTACCTCTATAAAAACCTCAACAATGGCTTCTGAACTTCCTGTTTCCACGTGCGTGTCATTGCACCTCCGACGCCACGTGTGAGATATGCTAACTGGTAGTAGTGTTTACGTTCAAAACCTCGAAGAGCGCGTCAAGATTGAAACTTTGACGGAAGCCTTGAGAACGATATTTTCGGAGTTTGGTTCTGTCATCGATATCGTCGCGAAAAAGACCCTCCGTGCGAAAGGTCAAGCTTTTGTTGTCTTTGAGAACCCTGAAAGCGCGCGCGATGCCATCGAAGAGATCGACGGGTTTGAGCTTTTCGGAAAACCCATGAAGCTCGCGATTGCGCGTACTAGAAGCGACAAGACGGTTGAGCTGAAGGGCAACCAGGAAGAGCTTGAGAATCACAAACGTCATCGGGAGGAAGAAAAGAGTAAGAAACTTGTGTGGAATTGAAGCTCGTCGCTAACTTTGTCTCAGATAAGCGTCAAGCCTTGGAAAGAGCGGAAGAGCAACAACAGAACAACAAGCGAGGCCCTGGCGCAGCTACGGATAACAAGCCCGCGAAGGCCACGAAGTCGTCTGGTCTCAAGTCAACCAGCGCCGCAGCATCAGGCGGTGTACTCGACGAATTCCTCCCCCCAAACAAGATTCTGTTCATCCAGAACTTCCCCGAAGATTACGAAATCGAGGCTTTGACAAGTGTATTCGGTCGCTTCGATGGTTTCCGCGAAGTCAGACTTGTTCCAGGAAGGCGTGGCATTGCCTTCGTGGAATATGAGGCAGAGCAAGGTGCTATAACCGCCAAGGAGCACACAGCTGGCTTGCATTTGGGAGAAAAGCCCATCAAGGTTACGTATCAACGACAGTGAAACAACATGTAGTAGTAGTAAGCTTGACATCGGCTTGTGGACGGATTTGACCTCCGCTTATCATTATGGGTTCAACCCTAATTTAATATACGCAACTTCTTTCAGGCTTCGTTAAAGTCCAGGGGCACTTGCGAACAATATTCACCCTTTGCTTTCCAGCTGAGCTCACAGACTGGTAGGCTAGAAAATGACATCTTCATCATCACCAGCACCGAGGACATCTGCGGCTGTTCCCTCATCCTTCTTCGACGACTTTCCGTTTTGTGCGGCGGCTTCTGCTTCTCGCCTTGCCTTCATCTCGGCATCTGCTGCGGCAGTGTCACGTTGCTTCTTGTTTGCAACCTACTTCTGGTTAGATGTGCTGTCCTATGTAATGGGATGTTTGTGGAAGCATGCCTTCTTCAATCTGTAAAATTCCTCGCGGTCGAGTTCATCCAACTCAGAGTTGATGTACTTGATAGTGTTCTCGGTCCTAGGAATAATGACGTGCTCGATCGCGTTGACTGGTGAGATGATTAGTATCCTGTCAGCCTTCGGTGTCAAGAAACTTACCGCGTCTGTTCACCACTTTGATGACCTCGTCCAGGATCACGAACGCAGTCTGCAAGCTAGCAAGTTCCACGAGCGCTTCCACAGCTCTGGCATACGTTTCACGGCATCGCTGGACCTGCTGTCCTCCTTTGCCCAAGCCTGTCAATCCAAAATCGTTATTGCCTTCGGTCAAATAGCTCTCGAATGCTGGGAGCAAAACACCTGAGACGTTGTCCTGCTTTGTACGGACACGAAATCGAGCGGATTTGGCAGATTCCTGGACTTGGTAGCCAATGTCACCACCGACCGCATAAGTAACTTCTGCGAGAGAGAAAGCTGCAATCTGCATTACTCGTCCCATTTTTCGCTTCGCTTCGTCGATTCGTCTCGTAATCTCTACATTGTCACTTATTAGCACTCTGCTCACCCCCCTATATAATACTGGCGGCTAGAGGGAATAAAGACCTCTGAAACGCCTACATAAAAGACAGTCAGTTGGCCGCAACAGCAAGAGCGCATTGTTTTAGGGTTGTTGCATACTTTGTCAGAGCTTCGCTCTTCCTCTTCAACAAGCTGTGCCCAGTCTCTGCTCCCTTGAGCTTTGCCTTCATGATACCCAGCGACTGCCGGGTGGGGAAGACAGCTTCGCGATCCTTATTGTTACATTAGCGTCTCCTTAGAATCCAACAAGGCTTCGGGGTTGACCTACTCCGGCTCCTGACATCTTGACTGTCTAAACTTGATGGTTTAGATTGGAATTGTGTTGAATGGCTGATACGAATGTGAAGATCGAAAGAGCTGATGGTGACAAGTCCACATCAAACCTGTCGTCACAAGGTGCTCCATAGCTCGCTGGAACTAGAGCACCCCGGACCTTCCAGAGTTGCTGCAGCTACGGGAGACATAACGTAAGCACCTAGACAGAGTCTAGATAGGCTCCTTAGTGGCTGTACCACAAAGAGGGGCTCCACTTCCGTCACCTCAGTGGGCCTCCATCAACTGGGCCGTCAATATCCCGAAAAATGCTAGGTACAACGATCGCGTCTCTTTCAAGTCAAAGACTCGGTATCATCACCATCACAACCCCAGCCAGTCGCCAATCAAGACTCATACGATTCCCGGACTATCTGGACGTGTTCTTTTCCGCCCTTCTGGCCACACCTAGTTTTGGAGACTTGGGGTTGGGAAATTCTCTTTTACATTTCCTGGTGGTCACGACGATGTCTGGTTCACGTTGATCCTACCCTTCCGCCATTTTCGCGAAATCATTCCGATTATTCTCGTCGAACGGGCAGCCAACCACGATCACCATGGCTCCTATCAATGCGTCCTTGAACGGGGCGCGCAGGCAGCCGCAGCTGCACCTCGTGGTAAGTCTTTAAATCACGCGTGGCTTGTGGTAACATACACTGACTCGAGTCTAACAGTCCAACGAAGACTCGGTATATGAGCAGGACATTCTTCGCGATCCCGGCAGCGTAAAGCCATGGCTGGTCTACATTGACTTCAAATCACGCCACAGTAGTGTACTTGAGCAGGCATACGTGATGGAGAGGGCCTGCACCCAGTTGCCTCGGTCGTATAAACTATGGAAGCTGGTAAGAACTTCACCCCCTACTTCTTAATCGATGTGTCAATATTGGATGCACGAGTCTCACATCAGTCTAGTATTTATCGTTTCGTGTCAAGCACGTGGCCAAGATGAACCCAGCATTGTTCGCGGCCGAATATCGCAAAGTCAACGCCCTGTTTGAGAAAGCTCTTACTCTACTCCATAAGATGCCACGAATATGGGAGATGTACTTGAAGTTTCTGTCGAAGCAGCCGATCGTTACTTTAACACGACGAACATTCGACCGAGCCCTCAGAGCCCTTCCGATTACCCAACACAATCGCATCTGGGCAGTTTATCGACCATTTGCGAACTCTGCTGCTGGGGAAACTGCTGTTAAAATATGGCGACGCTACATGCAGGTTCATCCCGAGGATGCGGAGGATTTTATTGAACTGCTGGTTGAGACTAATCTTTATACCGAGGCGGCGCTGAAGTTCATAGATATTCTCAATAATGCCAGGTTCAACAGCAAGCATGGGAAGGGTCATTATGAACTCTGGAGCGAAATGGTAGATCTGCTTGTGGAGCATGCCGCTGAAATCGAAACGGGATACGAAACGGGAATCGATGCCGAGCGTATCATCCGAAGCGGTATTACTAGATTTGCCGATCAGAGAGGGAAACTTTGGTCTGGCCTTGCTACCTACTGGATCCGCAAAGGTAGTTTTGAACGAGCGCGCGATGTCTTCGAAGAGGGCATAACAACAGTCATGACAGTCAGAGATTTCACTCTCATCTTCGAGGCTTACACCGAGTTTGAAGAGTCTATCATTGGTGCCCTCATGGAGGTCGCGTCTGCACGGGCTGAAAAGGGTATCGAAGATGAGAACGCAGATTTCGAGTTAGATATTAGGATGATGCGCTTTGAGCAGCTCATGGATAGGCGGCCATTCCTATTGAACGACGTTCTACTACGGCAGAACCCAAACAATGTGCCAGAATGGGAGAAGAGGGTCGCTCTTTGGGGTGACAACAAGAAGGAAGTAGCTCAAACCTACACAAATGCGATCGCCGCTATCCAACCGAAACGCGCTGTGGGCGCGTTCCATCAGCTTTGGTCCAATTATGCCAAGTTCTACGAACGAGGTGGTGACCTTAGGAGCGCCCGAGTTATCATGGAGAAAGCTATCAAAGTCCCGTTCAAATCAGTGGCAGAGCTAGCCGACATGTGGATTGAATGGGCAGAGATGGAACTGCGGAACGAGAACTTTGACGACGCCGTCCGGATCATGGCCAAGGCAGTTCAGGCACCCAAACGATCAACAGTCGACTACTTCGACGAAAGCCTTTCACCACAACAAAGGGTCCACAAGAGCTGGAAGCTCTGGAGCTTCTACGTCGATCTTGTTGAAAGTGTATCAACCCTGGACGAGACCAAAAAGGTATACGAACGGATCTTTGAGCTCCGGATCGCGACCCCCCAAACAGTTGTCAACTACGCCAATCTGCTCGAGGAACACAAATATTACGAGGAGTCATTCAAGATCTATGAGCGCGGCCTCGATCTATTTAGCTACCCTGTTGCTTTCGAGCTCTGGAACTTGTATCTTACCAAAGCTGTTGACCGAAAGATCGGTATCGAACGGCTGCGCGATCTATTTGAGCAAGCTGTGGAAGATTGCCCGCCAAAGTTTGCCAAAACGATTTATCTGATGTACGGCAACTTGGAAGAAGAACGTGGTTTGGCGCGGCATGCAATGCGAATCTATGAACGAGCTACCCGGGCGGTTGCGGATGAGGACCGAGCCGACATGTTCAACTTTTATATCACCAAATCCGCTTCAAACTTTGGCCTAACATCGACGAGGCCAATTTACGAGAGGGCTATTGCTGCTCTGCCCGACATCGAAGCTAAGGACATGTGCCTCAAATTTGCCGACATGGAGAAAAGGCTGGGCGAAATCGACCGGGCTCGTGCCATTTATGGACACGCATCGCAGTTTTGTGATCCTCGCACAAACCCTGATTTCTGGGTGAAGTGGGAGCAGTTTGAGGTACAACACGGCAACGAGGACACATTCAAGGAGATGTTACGAATCAAACGAAGTGTGCAGGCGCAATACAATACCGATGTCAATTTTATCGCCTCGCAAGCTCTAGCACGCAGCCAACGCCAACCTGGGGAGGATGATATGGAGGTAACGGATGCAATGGCGGCTTTGGAGAGGCAGTCAAGAGCACCACAAGGGTTCGTGGCAGCAAGCACTGGCCCGGTGGGCGGCAAGCCGGTGGCTACAAGTTTCGCTTCAAATCCAGATGCCATTGATATCGATGGCCCAGATGAATGATGAGCAAGTCTGGGTAGGAATGTTTGATTTAGTTTGATCGTACCGAGTTACATATACAGTCCGTTTATCCATAGTGAATTATCCCCTTATTACCCTTACACTCCATCTTCATCTTACACATTTGAGCCTTCCATCATTCGTCCGAAGTCCTGTTGTTCCTTTGCAGTCAAAAACTTATTTGTTGCCCCAATTCTTCTCGGTCATTTTGGACCAGTACTTGTCTTGGTGGTTTCTGTCAACATGTCCATCGCGAGATCCTGGAGTCGCATAGATGGATCCCTTGCGTTTTTGGAAACGACTGGGGGGGACCTTGGACGCGTCTGTATTTGGCTGTTAACTTCTTGTTATGTGTATATAAAAAGCTAGGTGTTCTGTACTTACCCCACTCATCACTCATTCTTCGATCTTGGGCGGCATCACTTGCTCTGCGGTCCTGAGGAGGGGAGCCGACAATGGGAGTTTCATTCATATTCTGTGTGGTACCCTCCTGGTTGTTGATAGGCTGTTCCATTGCGAAGGTATTGAGATGTCTTGAGGTTGATTTTGGCTAGGTTTTGACAGGTAATGTTTGAGAGTAAGGTTGAGGTAGGTGTAGCGTGAAACTATGGGTTTGTTTACTTGCAGGTGGTTGATGAGAAGATAGATAAATATTCACAAGTCTGGCCAGGACGTCGGACGATGGCAAGTTTATATACTATTCAGGCAAGTGTCAATGGACCGTCTACCCCGCAAAGCTTGAACCCCTTCTTTCAGCCTACGGGCGACTTTAGACAAGCTAAGGAAAGTATCAGATGGACGCTTGCAATTACATTGGGCTGCTTTTTAGTCTGCCTGTACAGACAGATACGGCCAGCACGACGTAACGAGGGAGGTGGACGTGGCTTGGGCTTTGGATCGTCACCGTCTTGACGTCAGCGTGATGGTCGCAATTCAAAGAGTTCTCGGCAAGTGGTTAAGCAAGCTTGAAGATGGTTGCCGCCATCTAGCAGGAGGTGCGGCCATGATGACGAGAGAGTGTAAGATCAGCAACCTCTAGTGGTGATTGAAGACCATGATTGGAAGGAGTTGCCAGAGGAAGTAAGAGGTGGTCGTCGTCGTAACGCTAGGTATTCACAAAGCAAGCCGGGTAGGTACCGTGACCATAACCCAGCTAGCCCAGTCATTGCCCCAACTGTTCATTTGCCAGTGGAGAGCTTCTGTTATCAGAGCTGCAATGTAGCTCCTCCGCAGAAGGGTAGAAGGGCTATGCAGCAGCGCGTAGTGGTGACCATGCGACAAATGCAATTGGGTATCTGCCTGGTGGCGTGCACCGTTTGATAGCTCAGCTCTGCAAAGAGGTGACAAAGGCAAAGGTAATGAAGACCTTATGCAGCCACGGTGGCAAATTGGATGAGGCACTGAACCTCTATCCAAGGATTTCTTTACGTAGTATGATGATAACGTCAAACAGGCAGACCCAAGGTATCCGCGGTGCTGTACATAATTCATCCATGGAGTTAAATTAGACAGGGACGTGGTGTAAGTGCCGAGTGTGTCGTCAATGAAAGTGCGCGTGACGGGAACAGGGACAGCAGCCGTGACTTGCTTGGCAGCACAGATCTACGACTCGGAAGAGATTCGATGGCTTCCCCAGGTTTAAGCCAAGATGCTCTAGCTAATATTAGCTTTACCCCAGCTTGGAGCAAGCTACTAGCGAGTAGATCGGCAAGATTTAACCGACCAAGTCTACCTACTGGCCTGAATAAAACCATCATGTGCTGGGATGCTAAAGTCCAGACCGTCAAGGAGTCGCCATACTGTAGAAACCACGAAGCCAGGACGGTATCCATACGTCGCCAACCACCGAGTGTTTTACCTACCAGGTATACGATGATATACTTTGTGTTGTCAATCACCGGCTGCGACCAGCCTCTTCTTTCTTCATGTTGGAATCAGCCGTCATATGGCGTACTACGCAGTAGCTAGGCGGTACTGAGCCTACCCGGTACCCAGTACGTCATGTGTACATTTGAAAACTTCAGGCCTTAGTCATAAGCGACTCTGACTCACACTGTAGAGTCGTCCTCGCACCGTCCAGTTGATTGGTCAATACGCCCCCTAGATGCATCATTTTAGAGCTGACAGAAACACCAAGAACTGCGGTTACGATTATCGCCATATTGCCAGTGGTATTTCCATCAGACAGCAGTCCACTAGGCGGGTAGCGAATAAGATTCTCGGAGGCACCAGTCTTCTCATCCTGCAGCTCAACAGAAAAGCGAGACATCAGTTTTTCTTGCTGCAACATCATTCTTTCTGTCCTTGTGCAACAGCCCCACGCGCCCAATGCTCAAACTCACACTGGCCCTACTCCGTACCTTAGTCCATGATCAAGCACCTGGGCCGACCGGGGTTTGCCATGAAGAGGAACCTTGATTCATTTCTCAAGGAGCAACCCTCATTGCCTTCTAATTCACTGGCGCTCTCAACTGTGCCACCTCAAAAAGTTCACCTCACGGCTAGTCGGATTCCTAAGTCTACTATGGTGACCACTACCATTCAACTCACCCCCAAAGAGCAGCAACTTCGCCATCTCCTACTCGATGTAGCCAAGGCTATAGACGATGCCGGCCAAGCTCCCGAGCCTATTGTCCTTCGTTGGGCCGGAGGTTGGGTGCGCGACAAGCTGCTCAACATTCAAAGTCATGATATTGACGTTGCTATCAACGCAATGACTGGGGTTCCTTTCGCTCAAGCTATGTGCGACTATTGCGAAGGCCCAGAGGCCATGGCTAAGCACAATATTGGTCCCGCGGATATTGGTAACTTGCATAATGTTGCCCGCAACCCGGAAAAGTCCAAGCACCTCGAAACTGCCATGGTTAAGATGTTTGGCTTGGATCTTGATTTCGTCAACCTTCGAAAAGAGACGTACACTGAGGATAGCCGTAATCCGCAAATGGAATTTGGTACGGCAGAAGAAGATGCACGTCGTCGCGACGCGACTGTGAATGCACTCTTTTACAATTTACACGATGACTGTGTTGAAGATTTCACAGGAGGGCTGACGGATATGGATGCTAAGATCATCAGAACACCTTTGGAGCCTTTCCAAACGTTCATGGATGACCCTTTGAGAGTGCTGCGCCTCGTGCGCTTCGCTAGCCGTCTGCAATTTACAATTGATGCCACTACACGCAAGTTCATGGCAGATCCAAAGGTTTTGGAAGCACTGCGCGTCAAAATCAGCCGAGAGCGAGTAGGTGTAGAGCTTGAGAAAATGCTGAAAGGTTGTATTAAAAAAAGACGTACTATGCAGTATACACTAATACTCAAGTAGGGGTTCATCCATACCAAGCGCTTGAATTCATCGATGAACTCCACCTCTTTCACGCCATCTTCACCGATCCAACCCAGGAGAACCTCCCAGTTCCAGACGTCTCGCGGTGGAGTGTTACGTACACATGTCTTGACGAGCTTTTGAAAGACCAAAGTTCGACTTCTGTCGCCGGTAGACTCATCACTTCTGGGGATGCCCCCTACTTCGCCTGGAATCTCGCCGCTCTCTCACCATGGATGATGGTCGAGGACCCTCCAAACCCGCGCAAAAAGCCAAGTTCTCCTCCGCTTGTGGCTACTATCTCTCGTGAAGGCTTCAAGGCCCCAAACAGGTTATCGGATATCGTTGCTGCTGCCCACCGCCACCGGGAAGAGATTATGGAACTGAAAGACGCTGTCTGCGCCGGGAAACCGAGCGTCCAGGAGCGAGACCGCTTTGGTATGGCTATCCGAAAATGGGATTCGCCGACTGGCACTTGGAGACTACAAGTTTTGAACGCACTGTTAGTCGAAGCCCTGGAGACTCTCCAGGAGTGGCGCCGTGATGGATCAGAAAGTAAGTCATAATTTGGGGTATTCCCACACATACCCGACTAACAACTTTCTAGAGCAAGAAAGCTTCTTAGCAGGCTGGATCAGCTTTCTCGAACACATGGCCAAATTGGACGTCTATGAAGCCCCATCACTCAAAGCAATTCTCAACGGCCGACAACTGGCTCAAGCACTTGGCACCAAACCTGGTAAATGGACGGGGCAGGCTCTAGAAGTGGTTCTTGCCTGGCAATTCCGCAATCCTAGTGAGACGGATCCAGCAGGCGCGATAAAAGAAGTGCAAGAACAAAGGAAAGGGCTAGGCATACCGTAGGGGAGAAACATATCTGGCTTCTTGGTCGAAGTTACCAAGCATCAGCTGTTATATGCAACTGCTTTAGGCACTGTACAGTAACTCATTCTCGATACAACATCACAAGGTCTAACCCAGTGCGCTGGACCCGCAGACGTATGTACAAGAGATAACCTATGAAACAAGGTCAATACATAAGAACTTTTCAAGCCGCTATGATACAGAGTATCTGCTTGATTTACAACCGTCAACTCTGACAACTATTGGCCAGCTTGTTCAGCAATGTCGAAAACCCCGTGAGTATGCTCTACAGTGCGTTTATGTAGCTTCTAGCACAGTGCTATGTGCCTGATCCTAGACTCTCAAACACATGCTTCATTTCCTTCACTCTATTCCCGCTCACAAGACAAAGACTCCGGAAAAGCCAATCTCCACCTCTGGGTACTCTGAGATATGCCAGAAACTGCCTCCGTTCTCGCTCTTGGCGAGTTCGATGGTCTTCTCAGTCCTCAAAATATTGAGCGGCTCTACGAAATCTCAGGTGCGCATGTGGTTTCGACACGAGTCTCAAATGATATAGCACCGAACTGACTCCTACTCAACCTTCCAGACAACTTGGGGCAATCCAGCGGCAGGACTTTAGAAGATAAATTGTCTTCTTTAGTTGCATCCAAAAATGACGTACGTACCTTACATTTCCTTCATCAGTTGTACTTGCGTGCTGAGCTAACAATGGCTGAATCAGGATCTTCTCGAGACGGCTCTTGCCATAGTCTCTCATCTGTCTTTGATAGGGGATGCCGAGCTGAAAAACACAGACTTGGAAAGTATCGCCAGAACCATTTGCGATAGAGCTATAAGATTGGAGGGAGACAGAGGTACGTTCCAATCGCATGCAACCAGTGGCTTTTTATTCACAACTAACGACACAAAGAGGGCTTCGGACTAGTCACGGAAGCAGCAGTCGCTAGCCTCAGCATCATGGGCTCGAGACACCCCCTTATTCTGGACGAGCAGCTCCTCTTGAAGCTCATAGCCGTCGCAGATCCTGAGGACTCATGGACAACCGCCATAGCTGCAAAGTCGGCCTCAAAGCTCTTAGCCGATCAACTCGTGACTCAAAAGCTCACAGATTTCATCGTTTCAAGTGTCCTCCAAGACTTCCTGAAGCCATTATTTGTAAGGTCGTCGTCACGGATCACACCTTCAGGGCGACCTGCCCAGTATACCACTATAAATAATCGGCTTCCTTTTTTTTCTGAAGAGCAACCATGGAAATCTCAAGTCACCAGGGTGGGGGCTACCATGCAATGGGCAGTATGCATGTCTACAGTCAGTCTTTCTGCCAACGCATATGCACTTGTGCTTACTCTTCCCGACAGGAACTACTAATTCAGGATCACTGGCCACTTTTCATGCCAGTTCTGTTGGGACTTGTCGAACATGAGTCAATCGAGGTCAAAACGAGAGGTTTGAAAATCCTCTCACTGTTCGTGAGCAAATGCCCAGACAATGTATTGCACGACACAGGCATAGGACGTGTATTTGCCGACGTTGCATTTCCGCTTTTACTTCTTCTTCCAAGTGTTACTCCCGAGGTCCAATCTATAGGCATTCTCCCTCCGGCTTATGATGTGCTTATAAAACTGGCCGAGTCTACCAGCCGCTCCGATAACACCGGACGTCGAAGGCTACTGGACAAGATTCTGAGGGACGGAATATTGGCTGGTCATTTCCATACATCTCAACACCCTCGCATTATACAAATTTTGATGCAGCAGACTACAGTGGTAGTCAATTCCCTGGGTATCTACACGACTAAACACCTTACAGTACGTCACTATCTATCTCTGGAAATGCTCTAAACGCCCTTTAACCCGACATTACTAGCCACTTCTCTCAATGATCTCATCAACCATGACGGATCCTTTCGCAGTCTCATATCCTCCAACGCTTATCGCAGCAACACAAGCACTTGACGCCGTTATTGCCAATGCGTGGCCTCGAATTCAGGAGGGTGGTCATATGGAAAACATCGTCAGGAGCATATCGTTGTGTTGGCTAAGTGTCTCGGAGGAGATCGAGCACCATGTAGCTGAGGTTCCAGAGCATGATATCAAAGGTTTGTCATGGCAGCTGAAACATACTGCGGAAATTCTGGAGGCCCTTTGGGTTCAAAATGCGCCAAAACGTCCAGCAAAGCTAGATGAAGTTTTGGAGCAAGAACCAAGGCTAGCGAAGCTCTTCCCTCTGGGTTTGGCTTAGAAGATTGAGTGATGGTCGTCATACTTAGTCAAAGGGCTGTTGTTTGAAGAAGGATTTGCCACGTAGCCATTTCCTATAGGCTTTGTATCGTTTCTTGGGGCCGTCTTCTTCAGTTACGGTTAAAGGATTCTCCCCTACCTTGAGTAATTCGGCATAGACATCAATTTCCTCTTCAGTTCCCTTGACTATTAGGCCTTCGTCTTGCCAATCACCACTCACATACTCCTGATATTCGGATGCATCCACGTCGACAGGCGTGTCACTCGAGATAACAAGCGGGAGATTCTGAGGATGTTTGATATACCTCTCATAGTCTTCAGATTCTTGCTCGGTGACGGACGGGTTCAAGGAGTCATGGACAGCTTTGGTGAAAGTCCACTGTGCAGCTTTAGATTTCTCCAATGCTGTTGGTTTTGCCTTGGGGCTATGCTCAGCCTCTTGCAAAGACTGATTCGTATCCAACCGTTGAGAATTGATTTGGACGTTCTTATCCTGAGCAGGCTGTAACCAACGTTGTAGAGATATCCCTTTTGCTGGTGATCTGCTCGAGGCCGTGTCTGATACGCCGCTTCCTATTAAGGCCCCTCGTTCCGAGACTGGCACATTCCCATTTGAGCCGACTTCTTTCTTAGACTTTTTCTTGTCACTTTGCTCGGTCTCGTTGTCTGTGCGGACCCGGAAAGGACTAAGGTCGTAGCGACCATCTTGCGTCGACTTGAGAGGAATGTATTTAATAGTCGAATTCATCTTGTAGGCAAACATTTTGGGAAAAGAAGACAGGGTTGAAGGCCTATAATACTCAAGCCAGTAATCATCGAAGAACTCGATAGGATGAGCGCGGGCAATATCTTTGCTCGGTACGTATGGCGGTACAGTTCTTTTCTGTAAGTGAGTCGGAACATACCAATTGATGTAGTTATGTTGCATCCTGACGGACCAATCTCGTGGATCGGCATGATGTAGGTAATAATCGGTAGCAAGATCCCATAGCATGGGTTGACCATGGGCGAATATGTAATTGCCAAGGAACAGGTTGTAAGCCTCTTGGCGCTGACTGTCGAGGAAGGAATTATTGTAATACCGCTTGAAACTTTCGATCATATCTCTCGAATGGCTGGTCCATTGGTTGATCTTGCGATATGTTTCCATAGTGTTCACCAGCTGTGAGCCACCGTATTGAACGGCGATGGTATCACCATGATCATGCCACATGTGAGTGAATAGGTTGACCGCATCTGTATCGTAATCAATAGAGGTGTTTTCCAAGATACCAAGCGCGTGAAGCTGGTGGCCTAGTGCTCTCTTGCCAATAACAAACTGTGCCGCGTTGGTACGATCCAAGCAATCGATGCAGTTAGTCCTGGCCACTCCATTCTGCGCCGTCATGGGACTTGTCAGGCCATCTCCGTTCTGGAAAAACCCTGTGGTATCAAGCACTGACTCTGCGATTAGCTCGAGGTTTCCGATAACATCCCCACCGCGCACTTTCGACGCACGACTCATATCCCAAGCTTTATGGATGATCTTCTTGTCCTTGGGCAAGAATTGGTTGAGGTAGTTGATGGCATGTGTATACTCTTCCAATAGCTTGGATTCTCGGGGTGTTCGTTCCTTAGACTTGATCAGATTAACGACGTATATGGGCGCGCCATATCTCTCAAATAGGTTATCGAAATGCAAGGCTGCTGCGCCGTAGAAAGGGTCAACCAAGTTTAGTTCGATCGGGGGCTTAGGCGTCACGCCGGTGCTATCTTGAGTCCAGTAAAGCGGTATACTTCCTCGATGTTGAACGTAGGACGTGTACTGTGGGCTACAGTATAGCTGTGGACCGGGGGCATGGAATGATGTGGTGAGAGACTCGGCCACGATCTGTTCAGTCTCCACGTCATTGGCGACATAGCCCTGGCAACTGTCAGTAAGCGAGCCTGTATGGAATGCCTTCGTTGATAAGATTCAGAACCACGTACAAGGTCGTTGGCTCCACGCTTCAAGAACCGAGCTCCTGCGAAGTAGCGTGACCGCCTTGCGATGACTGTGATGTGTGCAGTCCGTCCATAAATTGAGAGAGCTTTTGAAGGTTAGAGCATATTCTCGTATCTTATGGACCTTGCTTTGCACTGAATATTCTCACCTGCTTGGTCGATATATCCATGAATAATTGGTCGGCACCAGTCATACGGATCCCGCAGGGAAGCAACCGCGGGCTGAAGCAAATAGTCATTCCAAACGAACATGGAGTTGAAGTTCTCTTCATCTGGCGGAAGCATACCCTTGGCTAAAGCGTCGCGCTCTCGAATAACGTTATGCTGCAATGTACGCGTAACGTCATAAGAATAACTGTAGTAAAAAGAGCGAGTCAGGTCAAGATTGTTCAAGATGCCGAGAAATCGTTGCTCCTCGGTATTGCGGGTATCTGGTTTAAACTTGGGGGGCGTCAGGGGGACGAGTTCGGTTCCTTCGATCTGGTATATATAATGACCCCCGACCATAGCAACGGTGCTCTTTTTTGTGATGAGGAGCATGTAATAAGGCCCGGTGAACTTGATAAAGCCGAGCAAGCCCCAGGTAGTGCAACGGAGCTTGATGCCACCTGTACCTCGGTTGCCGTCGTCTATGGTGTCCAACAGTTGGTTCATCTCCTTGAGGCTGTAGACAATCTTGTCATCGGTCACATTGAGCTCGGCTCCCTCGGTAGTTCGATCAATCTTGAGAATCCTATATCGCTTCTCGCTGACATCAACACCGACAATGTAATACCGACTAGCCGTTTCGTAAAGGCTGAACTTGTGCATCTTGTAAATCAGCCTATCTGGCACACGGTCGTCGAAGGTATCAGGAAAAGCTCGCGTAGATGGGTCAGGACTTGTCGTTCGCACGAAGGGCTTCGCTACAGCTGGCTCGTCGTCGTTGTCGTCCTCTTCAATAGTGGGCCCGCCAGGCGCTTCAGATGATAGGGGGCTTCCACCGCCATTATTTTGCAGTAGAGGAAAGACAGGCGCATCACCTTCCAAGTCGCTGTTGGGAGGTAGGTCATTAATCTCCAGTCCTGGGCTGAGCGCGTCTGGAACACCATATTCAGACATTCTGATTCTAGCGAGCGTGTGGCGCTACCTGCCAGGGCTGAATGGGCTGTTGCTGAAGAAGCTCTTGATAAGTAACATGTACGAAAAGTAAGCTTGCGTTCAGTCCTTCAAGTGATGCTTTCACTGCTGAAGGAACACCGTTTGAGGTTCAACTGTGGAGGGAGGAAGTTGCAAATGGTGGATACCTAGGTACCTAATTCCTTGAGTCTAGGTACCTACCTAGGTAGAGCCGCTCGCCAGCGTTTCGCTCAGAGAGTCCTTCATCGTCGTACAGCCTGACAGCCTACAAACAACCCCCACATCTTAAATGACGTCGTTAGCTCAACGTTAAACGATTCACATCTTGAAATGTTTATCTACCTGCGTGGAATTACCCACAGGGATCACTTCAAAAATATCTTGTTAACGCAATTAACAGGAGAGATAAATATTTAAAAGCCTCTACTGTCATATATCAATACTACAATAGCCTTTTTCGCTATTTTCCATAGTTTTTCTACAGCTAAAGAACTGTGCGAGTTATCGATTTCTAATAATCTGCTAGTTAGTGGCGTCAATGTCATTAGCGAACATCCTCTCTGGGGGTGGACTGTGCATAGAGTCAATCTGTACATGAACATCGGCTTGCGATGATCGGTCCAGACACAATAAATCACGGTTTCAGAAATGATGTCCTTATTGGTCACAGAGGGAATATCTTGGTGCAGGCGAGCTTGTTGTAGTATATTATTCTTGAGCTGGTGGTAGAAGCGTTGTCGTAGGCATTCTGCACCGAGGCCCTTGGGACGGTCGAGTCGACAGTTAAATGGATAATAAATCCCAAACCAGACGTGTATATGCAGATATCACATGGACATGGATGTAGTGCACTACATTGCAACGCCTACTCGGCAACGATGCCTTCCTTCGTGGGCGCCTCTTCAGCTGCCTGAGACTCCGTACCCTCACTCGTCGTTCCTTCGATCTGACCATCTGTCTCCTTAGACTGCACTGGTAGGTTCACTGTCTCATCGGGTACCTTATCCTCGCTCGGCGGCTCATCCAGTGCAAGCTCACCACGGAGCTCCGGCAGAAATCGGTCTATACGCTTCCAGGTTTCGGTCCATAGTTCCTTCTTTGAAGGATCCTTGTGCGGTGAAACAAGATAGCCGCTGCTGGCCATAAACAGCAGCACATTCTTGAGGTTTTCACGAACGGCTTCCTCCTAGAACTATATTAATATCCGCGTCATCGAGGCTTCATGGGGGCCAACTCACCAGGCTATCACCTTGTCCACTGTTCATAAGACGATCCATGATGTCAATGATCTTGATCCAGAGATCCAGCATGCCATCCCACTCAGATAACAACACCATATACTGAAGGAATACCTTGCAGAGAAGCGATGCAGACTGCACCCTCATCTCACTCATGCCATCCCGGTCAGACAAGAACACCTCTGGCTTGAGGAGCTGGATAATCAAAGGGAAAAGAACCTTGCCAAAGATGGCAGTCCACTCTTTGGGATCACTGCATGTCAGCTCTGGCGACAAGAGCGAACGCTGGAGGGCAGAGAAGGCAAGCTGTCGCACCTCTCTGCAAGGGTTTGCGCACTGCGCCGTGAGAGCCTGAAAGATGGGTAACCAGTATGCAGACCAGGCTGCGAAATGGTCAGCATGGTAGGTTACGAACAGTGTTCGCATGGATGACAAACCTTCGCTACTCTCGAGCTGAGATTGCTGCATGAGATGGGGGATTCGATCTGTCATATTATAAAGCATGTTGATTGCCTTGGACCCTCTACTAACGGCTTCCGCATTCCTGTTAGACTTTGTTAGTCAATTATCGATAGGCTGCGCACTTGTTTAAGCGTACTGTTTCTTATCTTGCTTAAGGGGGTTCTGCCTTTGAGCCCGGGGGCTACGGGCTTGCATGCTTGGTTGCCGGGGGCTAGCAGCAGAAGCAAAGTCGTTGAGGAGTGAGATTGCAGCTTCATAGTTATCAGCCATGATGGCTGGAGGGGTGCCAGTGGACCCCTTTTCTAAGATTTCAAACACCAATGCCGCTGCCTCGGGGCGTTGAGCCAGGGCACGCAGAATAGCCCAGAAATCGGGAGATGTCATCATCTCGCGTCTCAAAGGGCCGGACTCTTCGATGCAAAGTGAAAGACCCTGCAGCACCAGATCCGAATTCTTCCCCAGTGCCTCTTGTGGCAGAGTTGAGATGGTATGAAGCAGGAAAGGAACGTTGACAAAATCATGATCCTTGATCGCATCAGCATTGTGTCTTGTTGAGTATTTGGGTGAACCTACGTAGCTGATATTGAGCAGCTTTAGCGCATAAAACGACGCCCGTGAAACGGTGATAGCGTGATAACGTGCTGGATCACGGAGAACACCTTGTAGAGTATCGAAGACTACCTTGCCCATGCTCTCAATGGAGTCCGCATCTCGAGACGCCAAAAGTGTACAGAATTCCAAGATGTACGCTACACTTGGATCGTATACCATATGTCCTGGTGGTAGAACGTGGCCATTTGCTGGTGATGTGGGCATACTCTCATGCTTGACGCTAATTACAGTCGTGTTTGAATCTTCTGGTAGTTGATCCACGAGTGTTTCGACAATCATCTTTGCTACAGTCGGTTTCAGGTTTCTTGGGAGAGCATTAGTATTTCTCGTTGCTGAAGCTGTTGGGAACAACTTACGCAATATTCTCAAAAACAGCACTCATGTTACACGACTTGATGCAATCAATAGTGCAGAGTGTGCTTTCCAACTCCTCGTCTGACGGCTCGGGTGGGTCGTCTGCAGCGTAGCTCGAGATGTACGACGTGAAAGCTGAGAAGAAACCAGTATCGGCGTTTCGTGCTACTCGATCAATAACCTGCGATGGTGTTTGCAGTGGAATGGGGGACAGTGGTAGAGTTGGCAAGTTGCGCGGCGAGAATGGTGTAATAAGCGAGTTTGTGAATAGGTTGAGCCAAACGCGAATCATCTATTCTTGTTAGCGACAAGTTCAATGATAGAACACAAGTACTTACATATCTCCAGCTTCTATGGATCAATTCTTCACTGCCAGTGACGACTCGGAAGAGCACAAGAGTCGCAAGCTGAGCCCTCAGGTCCCTGCCGAGCTTAACAGCGAGCTCACTGACCATGACGCTACCGTCGCCGACCTGGACCTCGGTGTTCAAGGAAGTATTGAATTGTGTGTCGGCTGCCAATGTCGACATATGGCTCAGACAGTAAACGATCTGGTCGAGGGCCTCCGTGTTCTGATACTTTGAGGCAATGCGAGCACACTCATCAAAGCCAGTGACGATTCGAGCAAATACAGCGTCGTCGGTAGCAGACATGAACACGTACGATAGTGTGGAAACAATGGGCTTCCACGTCGTCGCAAACATATCGGCGTCATAAATGTTCGTATTGCAGATAGCAAGACTTCCTGCCGATTCAGTCTTTAAAAGCAATTCTCTCCAGGCGTAGTCGAAGGCATGTTTGTTATCATGTTCGTCGGGAAGAATGATTTCGTTGGACTTGATCGACTCGTAGATGGTCTGCAGGTATTCCGGGGCAAAGTTTTGGCCATTGTTGGTCCCTCGGAGATTCTTTGCGAAATCCTCCAGTGTCATGCGTTTCTTGGTGTCCAGGTTAGGGTTATGCTGATCAGTGTTCAACAAGATAATGGCATAAGTCAAGATATACACCGCGTCCTTGTCCGCAACTTCTCCAGTGGTATCGTCAGAGCAGAACTTCTCGGAAAATGCTTCCACGATCGTGGCGATCAGGGGCGCCTCTCCGGGCAATCGAAATGATTCCAAAAACTGTCTCAGAGCCTCGTCGGCTCGCTTTCCAGTAAATTTGAAAAGATTTAAGAAAGCTTCAAGAATTGCTTCGTTGCCCCTTTTGGAGATAAAGTCCCCGAGAACCTTCTTGTTCACACGCGAGGTCCCTTTAAGAAACTTGGCAACCGCCACAGGATCCGCTGAGTCCTTGATGATGCCCTGTGCTTCTAAGTATCCCAGGCCTGCCTTTGGCTTTTCGTTGAACTTGCTGGCTCCCTTGATAATTATCTTCTTCTTTCGCCGTTGCTCTCTCAAGATTACTGGGTCGGGAAAGTTTTCAAAAACCATGTCGTCTTCAAGGCGTTCGGCGATGAACTGAATATAGCGAAGCAATGCATCTAGGCACAGCGGGGGCACACTGGTAGTACTCCAGGTGGCAGAATCGGGAAGAGCGTTTCTGGAGAGAAGTCCAATCATGTCTTCACAAAGATCAGCCCGATCAACATCACAATCGTAATTAATGAAGAGCTCCGCCATGAAAGTTGGCATGCGCGACAAGACCCCGACGCTTTCTACCATAGCCTGGCGGGCATCTGGTTTCCGGGAGCCACCCTCGAGGCCAAGCTTTTGACGGTCCTTGACTGGGACTGGCGTCGATCGTCCGCTGCTAGGCTGCGACGACTGTGACGGCTTGACTAGCTTGGGTGTTTGTGGGATACCAGCATAGAGTGATGGATCAATGCCGGGCTCACGGGGAATCTCAACCTTGGGGTGCAGACAAGCAACCAAGTAAGACAGGAATAGCTCCTGTTGAAGTTTTAGTACACCACGACAGGTTGCCAGCAGCGTACCGGCAACAACAAGCGATTCTTCAAGGATAGCCATATTATCCGATCTCACCAACTGAAATAGATAGCAACACAAACGGTCCTCCGCAATACCAGCCAAGGCCGGGTGGCGGGAAATGAAAGGCCCAGCGACCTCCAAAGCAACATTTATGATTCGCAATGCCATGACCCTCATTGTATCTGTGTGCTGTCGAGCCTGGGGATCCAGGAAGTTGACCAATACACGGAACAATTCGCGAACAGAGGGTAGAGAATAAGGCTTCAGGTCCACAGACTCTGTTTCCTCGGCAGAATCACTGCCATTAGCCAATGCTGTATCGGTTGTGGCCACAGTTTCTCGGCTGCTGCGCTCGGGGTCTGGGGTGGCTGTTCCAGGGACACCAAGGGTCACGGATTCGCTAGAAAGCCCTCCTGCTTCAGGGACAGGGTTTTCCATCCTGACACTATCCAGGTCATCTTCAACCTGGTGGTCTAAGGCATCGACGTCGTCACCAGCCTCAACTTCCAAGTGTTTGACATCTTCGAATATAATTTGGCACATTCTTACCAGCGAAGCTTCGGCAGTGCGACGCAAAACGGGAGAGAAACGCGGCTGTGAGCATATAGCTAGGCCGCGGCCCATCATGTCGCAAACGCTGTCGTCGCTCAAGATGTCCCCACCAGGCCCGGACATCATATCCTCCATAAGATTGAGAATCATGAGAAGCACAACCTCGACTTGTCCCGAATCACTAATATCGAATTGACAATGTGTGACGGCAGCCGAAAGGGATTGCATGGCCAGTGCAAAACGTGGCGAGCCGGGACATATAAAACCGTAGGCTAGGAATCTCTTTAATGCGCCGAGAGCTAGAATAGTGATCGGGGCGGCGGTGCCCTTGGTCTGAATAACATGGAGGAACGGCGCTAGAATCGCAGGAGCATCGAATGATCGAATATCTAGAAGCAAAGGAGTTAGCTGTTGCTAACGATCAAGTGTAGGGGGTGAGGGCCCGACTGGTCTGCCATACCTTTAATACCAGCAAGCTCATGCCTGAGTTTTCCAAAGCCGGCGATCATAGGGTTGTCCTGCATACTCTTCCCTCTTTGTCCACGTAGCCCCCAACGGTTGGTAAGACCATCGTGGGAACCATCACCACTGATGCTCGCCGCCGGGCTTTTGCTTCGCCCTCGAGGTGTTGGGCTAGGAGGCCCCAGTTGTACTGGATTGGGACTTCCTCCAAGAATGGCTGAGACGGACGAGTGTGGAGAGCGCGCATGCTTCTGAATAGCGGAAGTTATAGATATACATTCCGAAATGACCAGCGATACGGGGTCAACTGCGACAGAAATGGGTCGGCTTCGATATTGCATCCGCACAGGAAGCGCGCGGTTCTCGAAACTCGAAACCCCAGATGGTCTGGGACTCTCCATCTTCATAGCTTGTTGTTCATCGTGAATCATGGTATAACAAGCTCGAAATCGTTGGTAGGATTTGCGACACGACGGTTCGCCTAGATTCCAGATGATAAAGGAGGGTCCAGAGGGTCGTGCAGGCAATGCTCTGATTTATGGTCGGAGGAATAAATGAGAAATTCGAGGGCGCAGCAGAAGTACAAGGCCACGTTCCAAAAGGTAGGTAAGTTTCAAGAACCGTAGTGGGCGTTCGAGTAGGTTTGCCCGGGAAAGTTTCGAGGTTGGTTGATGGAAGACAAAGTCGCTGCGTAGCGTTCGGCTAGTTACTGTACCTTACCAACCGGCATCCCGTAGAAGCTGCGCGCTGTCCTCCAGGTGTCGTCCAGTGGCCTCTCTGATTGGTCGACTATTAGCGTTTGTTCTTGACCCCTTGAATTGACGGTAGACTACCAATAGTGATCAATTCGATTTGATCAATTAGACAATGCCTGCATGGGATGAAATTGAAATCCTTTTTTATCATTCTCATACCCGGATACTAGATGACACCTTAACGAGAATCCATATATACCAGTTCAACCTTGGTTCAGGCGCCATCCCCTTTTTCACCTGGACACCTTATCGAGATAAGACAGTACCATGCCATTGTGATGAAAGGGGTATGGATGTCAACTACCAAGCCTGGGGTTATCTGGAGAGACGAGACAAAATTGCCGAAGACTTAAATTTGAACACTTCAAACACAGAAATGTTTCTCCTCCTGATGTTGATGGTTAGACAATCCCTTGTACAGTCAAACGCCTCCTAAATACCACGGAGAGCCACACCATCGTCTACATTTATAACGTTGGTCGTGGCCTATTCTCTAAATTGGCTACCGCAGCCAAGGACTCCAAAAACCTTTCCATTCTAACATACAACCGGTAAACTTAACGCGAGCAAGAGATCTTGAAAACACGCAACATTTATTTCGCACCCATACCCTTAAGCGGCCCCCTCCTTAGCCGCGGCTTTCGCAGCTCCATCGGCCGGTTTATCTTCCTCCTCCTTAGCTACTTTGCCCTCCTGCTTGAGCCCTTGTGGCTTACTTTCACCTTGTGCTGCGTTTCCGGGAACCACCTTGGCTTGGTCGCCAGATCCAGGTTGTCCGTTGTGGGGTTGGGCCAAAGCATCCCGACTAGGAGCTTTGGGTGCATCCCTAATAGGTTTCGGTTGAGCTGCTAAGTTCTGCATCTCTTGCTTATCTTTCTCCCATTCATTCCTAGTATCACTATACTCCTCTTTAATCTTTTGTTGGTTCTTCTTCTTTTCTTCTTCTTGCTTTTCTCTAGCAAGCCGTTCTCGTTCCATTTCCTGTACTTGAAGTCAGTATACAAAGCTTGAGGGGTTGGACATGGAGATCGCTCACCTCCATGTGGCGGATGTCATCCACGCTAGGCTCATACAAATGCCATATAGTATAATGCGGTAGGCCAATGACCGAGTACCCCATTCTTTTGGACATCTATTCAGGTCGCGTTAGTGGTGGCCAGACAAGAACATAAGGCGAGGAGGTAAGGTACCTTGCCGAAACCTTCCGTCTCTGCGTGCTTTTCGAAACTGAAAGCTGGGAAGTGAACACCAGATCGGAAAACCTTGGCCTTCGCCAGAATACTGACACCTCCGACGCCATCAATTTCCATTTCCATATCAGGGTCGCCAAAAGGATCCCGGAGGTAGGCCAGATGAGGTCGCCATGTAGCATATTCAGCATAACCCTCAACAATGACAGCATCCTCATCAAGAGTATCGGCGAGAGCCAAAGCCGTTTCCGATTCCTGCCATGAGTTCAAGTCATAAGGCTGTTCACCGCCGAGCCAGTCAGGCAACGGTCGCCAGACATCTAATATCAAATCAGCATGTGGGATTCTATCTTCAAGCCGCATAGATCAGAAACTTACTAGGAACAATAACATCCTTGTTATGGCGCATCAGATCCTCCAAGATGGTGAATGGGGCCGTTTCTACATCGACATCACGCCAGTAAACCCAAGAGTGATACGGTCGTAGAGCTGCACTTAGAAGCCAATTGCGAGCCTGCGCCATCAGCTTTCGTCGACTGGCCTGAGCCGCGAATCCATGACGGCTTTCAACATCCTGATTGACCTTCTGGCCAAAGTCCTTCTCGATGATGGAGATCTCCCCGTACGGCTGCTTAGGGTCCTCGTCCGCTTGGATGGCTTCCAAACTGTCAGAAAGCACTTTGAGAGTATTGTCTTTTGAATCGGAGACGAGGAAAGCGAGATCGATCAGATGATGGGGATATGTCAAGTTGCGCATGTGAGAAAAGAACATCCCCAAGTGAGCTTCAGCATCGCGAAGTGGTACACATAGGAGAATTCGCTCTTCGCGTTCCCACCCACGAGCAGTACCTTGCACCGTGGTCAAATCGTAGTATCGAACTGTCTCAAGCTCCGGCGCACCGCCAGCGGAAAGGAGTCCAAAGGAGACCAACGAGGCCACGGGGCTAGAAGGCCATAACCAGAGGCTAAAAACGAATAGTATCGCGGCGAAAATTCCTAGGCGGACGAGGAGCTTGTTGCGTCGTCGTTGAGCCGGGGTCAGGGTTCGTGGCTGGAATCTAGTAGCAAGGCAGCATCAGCATAATCATGAACATTCGCGACACCGATGTTCTGTGTAGAGAATTGGGCCGGGTATGTACATAGGAAGGTCTTACTTATGTGGTGAGATGTCGAATGTATTTCCTCGTGGGTAGCCATTCGAAAAGGCACCAGCGTGATGCCGGGGCATCATCTTCGAATTGGAGCCGGGCAAGTCATAGGAGGGCATTGGCAGCTGTTGCGTGGAAACGCTCCGCGGCACGTCGTCTGGCTGTTACCAATGTTGAGCGCGTGTTCGAAACACAATGGCGAGCAACAGACTGGCTGGTGAGAGTAGGAGTATGAGGAGGCAGCAAACAAATTGCGATCCAAGGGTTGATAGGGGATGTGAGAGTAAATCCGGGGTCCAAAGTAGATGCGGTTGGTTTTGACGTTAATGTAAGGCACCCGGTTTTATCGCCTCTGCCCTTTCCAACAAGCTTTGTCGATTGATTTTCGATCGTTCGTATATCCTCGTCGTCGTCGTAGAAGTTTTGTGTTGCGCAAGGGCAATGTGGCTCCGGCGCCGACCAAGTTGACTTGGGGAATGGAATACGAAGTCTTCGTGCCAATGGAGGGCGAGACGAGCGCTGAAATGCATGTGTTCAATTACTCTTTAGTTAAGGTAAGAAGGGAAGGGGTCGAGTGTAGTTTTTGATTGGCCCTTCAATATTAGCTAACACCCTTCCGAGCACAGGACAGCAATCCAATACGATCCACACGATTAGATCCATCTAAAAAAGGAACAGGTCAGACTCAAGAAATAAATCCGAATGTACGATATTTATAGAGTAGCAACTCTTATTATGATTTTGACACGAACGCAGTGGAAGCAGATGAAGACACCTAGAGGATGGCCCTCAGAGATATACTGCGAGTAAAAGGTTGTCTACGCACGAGAGGAGCGCCTCGCCGATATTGCTCGAGCTCGATCTTGCCGTTACGTTCATTTATCTGCTTTGCCAGTAGACCAACCGAGGTTCAAAACACCATCGCTAATCAGCTGGTCTAGGAGGACTCAAGCACTATTAAACACGAAACGTCATCAAATATTGACACGGAAGAGTTTCATATCAAGTGCTTCATTTAAATTATTATTATTACTATTACTATTTGAGGATGAGTAGAAATCTTCACGGCAAAGCATTTCACAAGTCATGGCACAGTGGAGCACACAGATGGAGGGAGAACCTGCAACTGTTAGCTACTGTTGCGAGCCAAAGGCAGTTGGTGAAGATGCAAAATGCAAAGAAGTATGTGGTAGTTCAGACAAGCCGTTATACTCAGTCATCTTGGCCGGCCAAAGATACTGATAACCCAAAACGAGTCACCAGAAGCCCTGACGCTGGAGTCTTCATCACACTGAATTAAGTAACTCCACAACCATTCATCAGCTCTTGGAAGAACCTTTGGTGCGGGAGGGTGACTTGGCCAAGAAGAAGTCGTTGAATGGATAGAACTTGTGTCATCATGCAACACAACTTCTTTGATCTTACAACTCCGCAATAGACTTACCGAAAAAGAATGCGAAAAGTGCGAGGTGTGGTAACAAAAGGCGAACTAATGATTAAACACTTTGACATGGTCAGCTTTGGTCTCAAGATATGTTTCATAACATTAAAAGATGTGAAGAGATGTGTATCAGAGATCTTGGTTTGGTATAATGGAGTCATCACATTGGTTCAGTAGCAGAACTGAATGAAAAGTTTTCTCATCATCGACATCGGGGAAGGGGTGTTGAAAGAAAATTTTCACTAACCTTTTGTGCGCGTTGCGTGTCCGACGTCCAATATCAATGTGGGCAATAGCAAAACTGTCGACTCCTTGCAAGCAAAGTTAGCACCAAAGTTTGTTATGCTAATGCAGTTGGGGAAAAAAGAATTCGGGCGGTGCTCAGATGGTAGTGCATGTTGTTCAATCGCTCAGGATGTCGCGGAACAGTGGTGTGAGGGATCATCATTGCGCGTAATGAAAAAACGCGGTGGCGCGTTACTTACCTTGAAAATCGACATCACTCGAGCTCAGCAAGCATTCCAAAATATACCATCATGTGCTTCTTCGTCTGAAAGTATTTCCAGGTAGATTTGCTCCTCGATGGCATTGTTGGGAATGCAAGAAAGCTCTGGAGAGTGATGAAGAGAAGAGAATTCAAAGATTTCAATGCAGGTCCACGAAACTATTTGAAGGTCAAATAGATGGGGTCCGTAATGACTAAGCAGACTAGCGCCCCGGTTGTTGCATTGGCGAATATGAATCCACTCCAACTAAAATCCATGCTCTTGGGTTGATGATTGATGAAATATTATAGACAGGACAGACTCACGAAATGGCTGATCGACGACGCATTAATGGCCCTGGAGGTGCCACCGTACCTCCTGTCTTTGAAGCAGATGAATTTGTTGTTTCTAAACGGACTCGCGCACCAAATGGTATTAGGGCGCAATGTAAGTTACTGGGACATGTCTCAAGACGGCCTGAACATATTCATCATGAGAATTTGGCTAACAGGTAATCAGATCTAAAGACTGGAGTTACCCCGTCTGCCTCCGGCTCAGCATACCTAGAAGTCGAACCACAGGATACCTCAGGCAGCAAAGGCATGAAGCTCACATGCACTGTTCATGGGCCAAGATCACTACCTCGATCCGCACCCTTCTCTCCTCACATGGTCCTCTCCACACATGTCAAGTATGCTCCTTTTGCAACACGGCAAAGAAGAGGATATTTGCGTGATGCCAGCGAGCGTGACTTGAGCACGCACCTCGAGGCGGCCCTTCGCGGCGCTCTAATTGCAGATCGATGGCCAAAGAGTGGTGTAGATGTGATTGTCACCATCATCGAAGGAGATCAGGCTCGGCAAGTAGCCGTGGAACAGGGAAGCGAGGAATGGGATGTGATGAATGTGCTAAGCGGCTGCATTACTGTCGCTGCCGCTGCTCTTGCTGATGCCGGTATTGACTGTGTCGACACGGTTTCTGGAGGAGTAGCTGCCTTGGTGCCTGGGCAGAACAATGATGAGCCAACTATGGTACTCGACCCGGTCCCCTCTGAGCACTCACAAATCCTTGCGGCTTGCTGTGTGGCATATCTCCCTGCGCGGGATGAAATCACAAATCTTTGGTTGAAAGGAAGCTTACCTTCATCCGATGCCAATCTACATCGGAATCTTGTCGCTCGAGCGGTACATGCCAGCAAAGGAGCAAACCTCGCAGTATCCGCATCACTCAACGAATCAGTTCTTGCAGTTTGACCGAGTAAAAGGGCTGCGTTGGACAAATAAATATCCTTGTAATATTTGTGGTGCTTCATCAGCACTGGCATGTGTTGATAAATCGAAAAGGGTTTAAACTGCCTTCTTCTTAGATGGGCTGGCAAACAGGAATACTTGTCGTATCACGGTACATACACTCTATGTCATGAGTATCCTTTCTTTACTCAAGAGTCTCGACACAAAGGGGGGTCTGAAAATTCTGGTCGACCTTAGAGACTACTGGCCGCCAGATAAGATGATCATTCGTCAATGGATATGGGTGTCAGGAAATATGGGCGTGAAGGGGCTCAGTTGAGCATACCATCATCCAACAACAATCTCCAATACCACTACGAGTCGTCGTATTTATCATGCATGTACATTCAACATATAAGCCTGCGATCATTAATGTGAAGTTCTTTAGAGTCAGTGAAGTTGAACTTTTTCATTGATGACTTTAAACGGAAACTCATTATTTTTGCGTGCATCAGCTAAGCTATAAGTTAACATTGATGTCGTTAGGGGGGCATGTTGAGTAGTTGTTAGTTGACTTTTGGGCTCTCCGAATCTACTTTAACATGGAAGTCAAAATTTCCATATTCATGTGGATCCATGCTGGTGCAAGTTGTTCAAAGGGGCACAGCACCTGCCAACCTGGCGGGTTAGTTGTTAGGTACCTGTGGCTCCTACCAGGCAGGTACATGCCGGTGTTCAAACCACACTGTGCCCACACTGCAGTGGGGCAGCGTCGGTTCGTAGCGGGCCCTCCAAGACGCGCTAATCTCCGCGAATCCCAGCACTTGCTCTCAGGTCGACCTGACAGGTACCTCGATGGGGTTGTAGTTACTCTTTCCATGTCATCGCCTCCACCTCAGTGTCAACAGAATCGAGGTATCTAGTATCTCACCTCACCACAACTTCACAGCAACAAACCACGCTGGGGGACAAGACGCTTCACAATGTCCTCGACCAGGCCCGTTAACCTGTCCTTCTAATACTACTTCGCGACCAACTGATTCATTTAACACCCTCCTTCTCTCATCCTTCCTCGCCATCCGAATATCTCGCGTCCGATCATCCTTCCGCAGGCCATGGCCGACGATTTCGTGCCATCCGCGCCATCACCTCTCACGAGCTTCACAGCGAACCCTGGCGCGAACACCACCGGCATCCCTAGCTCGTGGTACAATCCCACAGGTTGGACTGTGAATGTGACACATTATGTGCCTATACTAGAGGACCTTGTTTGGGCTGGCCCAAGATTCGTTAAGAAACTCGGATCTTACATTTCTGTTCCCGACCACCTCGAGGCGACTTCCAACCCTTCTGATTATATACCAGCGGCTGCCGGTGCCAGCGCTATACTTGCCGAGGCCAATCCGACGATTCAAAACATAATGGAACCTCTCATTAGTACTGGAGGCCCGGAAACGATGGGTGCCGATGTAGCAGCCACTCCTATGGGGCGTGTATCGGTTGATAGCGCCCGTAGCTTAGGTAGCGTCTTTGGTTATGCCACAAGCAAGTGGGCTCTATGTTGCATTGCTATGGCCGTTATATTAAACCGGACGCATATATTCGCTGCAACTCGACGACGGCTACGCCTTCGATGGCCCACAAGACTCTTGCTACGGTTCATTCCGGTTGCCTTGCTTGTAATACAAGCTCGCCAGCTACTTCAATCTATCCAATGCCAGACTTCCTACGACTTTTCTGAATTACGATGGGGTAATGCAAGTAAGAGTTCTGACCTCATGTTCGCGCATGGGAATTCCTTCCTGAACTCTCTCAGCTCTGCCATGTTATTCTCAGCGTCAGATGAGCAGTCTTGCGTTGCTATTCGCATGATACCCTCGGATGAATCTGGCTCTGCTCGTGATTTGACTGGTTCTCTGTCCCTTCTCTGGCCACTGTTCGGGACTTTTTGCTTAAGTCAGTTCATCGAGACCGTCTCATGTGCTGTGCAAGGTCGTCCAGTTGCGCCTGAGACAGGTATGACACTCTTTGAGCAGTCTCTTGCTTTTGCCGAAGCGGATGCTGCTATCAGCAACCAGCTTGGATGGAATCTGTTCACCAAAGCCAGCTCAGCGAATGTTCAAAGTTCCGGGCTCGGTAATGCCATAGCTTTGACTCGGTCGATGGTCATGAAGAGGGTCAACACATCACCAGAGGTGCTTTTAGTTGCCTTCCTGTCTCTGATGACCCATATCACAAGCCACGTTCTGGGCATCCTCAATTTGCAGGCCAAGTACCGATTAATTAGTACAGGATTCTGGGGTCTATGCTTCATGGCTAGCATTGTATGGGCAGCCATCTCATTCGACCTCGACGATCCGTCTTCTCAAAGTCTACTCAGGTTCCCAACAGTTTGTATTATAGGATTCGTGCCGCATGTTCTCGTTTTACTCGGTATTGCTATATGTCTTTTCATCTATGGGCTAGCTCTCTTGCTCTCGGCCATATCACCGCCTTCCACATCTGACATGGCCTCGATGTCATTTCGCCAGCGCCTTGCGCATGCTCACGAGAATATGCAAGCGAACGTATCTCTCTCCTCGATTCGAATTACCCGAGAGATGGACTTTTATACAGCTCTATTACGAACCGGTTTTGGCGCCATAACTATGGCTAGCGAAGCTGTCTATTTGAATGAGGATAAAGGCGTCAGTCTCAAGCGACGTACCTGGCTCGAAGAGGAACGGTTCAAGGAGGCCGAGGAATTGCAAAGAAAATTGATTGGTGGCGGCTTGCCAGACTCCCGATATGACCAAGTCGGTGCAATTGGGCTGATTCCTGTGAAAGGGGGTCCGACAATTGCGTCTAACGGATACGCACGCGAACGTGCCGCACAAAAGATTCCGAAAGGGCGTGGTGAACGTAATCTTCGTGCAGGGATTGGGGCAACCGAGAGAAGTTCTCGCTGGCTCATGGCTCTGGAGTTTTTGCTCAGCATCAACAAGCTGATTGCAAGGATTTGTGCCAAGTCATTACTATGGTGCCTTGCAACGCTTCGAGTTCGATATCAGCCTGCTTGGCTTCTCTGGCTTGCACAGCATCCGAAGAGTGTAAAACCCCAGAGCAAAAGTTCGAGCCGCAGTCAAGCAAGACCACGGGTTGCTTCTTCATACAATGATGGGCGGATACCGAAAGAGGAGTCGGCCGACATAGAAGCCGAGTTCAGACGCCTGGACAACGGCCAAGACGAGGATAGTTTCGACCGGGAAATGTACAAGTATTGGGTCAAGAATGGCTGGTGGGGATCTACCGATACAAGCGGCGACTTTGAACCCCATTCAGATGACGATTTTGATACTACAAGCGTTATCTCTTTTTCCACCGCTGGCGATGGGGTCGATGACTACCAGACATGGGAATCTGATGATGAGAACGACGATGGCCAACGAACGCCTACTCAACGGTCTCCTCAAGTGACTCGTGAGAGCACTCCTTTCCACGACACCCCTATGCAGATCTCAGACCTTGCACGTCTTCTTCATCCTACTAACCCGGAGGAGCGAGAGGAGGCCATAACCCTGTCTGCCCATCTTCAAAGTGATGGAATCATGACACGCGCCAAATACCGGCGAATGGAGCAGTTGCAGCGCACTCGGGTCCTCACAACTCCTGGTTCCGGGCTCTTGTTGCCGAAAACCAACGCTACACAGTCAGGACGCAACATCAAATTGGATCCAGACGAAGAGGAGCGTCTTTTGGAACAGCTTCTGCTCTCGCGACGGCAAGCTTCCGCATCTGCGGCATACGCAGAGACATCATGGGAAGAAGGAGGATCAGGTTTTGGAAGCGATGGGCCACAATGCGTGGTGTGCCAAAGTTCGCCAAGAACGATCATAGTATGGCCCTGTCGCTGTCTGAGCCTATGCGATGACTGCCGTGTCTCTCTTGCTATGAACAACTTTGACAAGTGCGTCTGTTGTCGCCGTGAGGTCATCAGTTTCAGCCGCGTGTTCGTCCCTTGAGTCTCTACAGGAGGCAGTCCCATAGTATTGAGAGCGGCTGTGCATCATGGCCATATCGAACAATACCATCAACTGCTCTTTTATTTCCAGCCTGAACTTCATGGTCTTGTTTTTGGAGTTGGTGTCACGAACTGAAGAACAATCACGGAGTTGGTTATATAGGTGGCTCGGTTCTTTTCTCTGGACATTTCGTCATAGCATTCATATTTGTGTTTTACATTGCAGCCCATTCAATACTGAACGTTCTCATCTTCCCATCATCCACTGCCTCGTTTGTCTGCGGCTGCTGTGCTCCAATCAGATAGGCTTTTTTTACAGCTGTGGCGAGACGGCCTCCTGCTACGATGTCCAAAACAGGGATCTCCTCATCCCAGTCGTACTGATTTGCCATAAAATGGGCGTGGAATCTCAACGGATCGCCAGGATAAACACTATATTTGGCACCAAACCGTAGCCCGGGCGTCATGTAATAACCGTACGTGAGCAGAAAGCCGCACAGGGGACTTTGTGCTGGGTTAGTGACCTGATATGTCCGCTCAGCATCTGGAGAAATCAACGACCCGCTAGATGTTGGGGTGACACCCAGAGATTTGACAGCAGAATCTTGTTGACGTTTGATGATTTCGATCTGATCATTTCCCAAGGTGACATCTTCATCTGGATTGATAGGGGCACGGCGACGGGCCTTTCCATGCTTCTCTGCTGCCTCGGCAGCCCGCTTGGAGTTTTTCTCCGTCAGAACCTGCCGAGCTGTGTCCTTCCTTGTTCTGAGAGAATCAAGATACAGCCTCCTAGCTTCATTGTTGGGATTATTGAGAACAGCTTGATGAGCAGCTACGTCGTCTACAAGATAGGCAGCATTTTTCTGCAGCAGTGATTCCGCCTCTTCCGGCCGAAGCTCAATTGGGAGCCCGAGAAAAATATTTTGGGTAGGTTGCTGTGGCGCAGTTCCCGCAAGAGTACCGTTGATGTTCTCATTTCGACGCAGGAGTGCAGCAGCATCCGAGTCGAATATAAGATATCGGCCAGCGATCTTGGATATCCGGACAGGCGCCGAATGTGAAGACGTCATGGTATCTGTAGAGCATCGCGAATTAGCAAATGCATCGACTTGAGTTTGCGAGTACAAAAGTAGTGGGAAAAGGACAGTATCATAAGTCGTCTTCGTAATTTATTATGTGTCGTCACAGAAAATCAGGGGATTGACAGATTAATATGTTTATAATCATTGTGTCCATGTTGTGCAGATAGTGAGAGAGAGAGAGAAAAATGCTTCCACATACCTTTTGAGCCTTGATGGTGATCAGAAGAAAGAAGAAAGAGAAGGTGTGAAGCTCGCAGCTCTTTTGTGGTAAAAAAAATTGGACAAGTGGGGCCGGGAAAAGTGTTGATAAGATAAGGGGAGCGGGCTCCAGCCTTCCAATTTACTGAACTCAACCTCAAAGCCAGGGCTGTAGAGGAACACGGTGGATCAGGCCTTTCATATTATTATTCTGCATCGTCTCAAAAATCCAGGCTTTCCTTCTTGGGCTCGCTGGGTTTTGCTGGCTTGTTCGATTCTTCCTCATCTCCAATTGGTGGTAGACTGAATGGTGTGATCACCAACCCATTGGAACTGCTCAACTTGAATGAGAGGTTCTCCCGATTCCAGGTGCCTTCAAGGCCGCCGCCCTTCTCATGGAACACGGGTAGACTGTGGGCGCGGAGCAGTCCCTGTCCCTTATCGTCATTGCCAGGCTCCCGAATGACTGGGGCTTGGTGTTGCAAAGGAATCAGCTCGAGAACTCCGTCACACAGCAACTCCATCCACCGCGTTAATCCTGTAGAGCGCGGGAACAATGTGACAGGAATTGTCACAAATGCCGTAACTTGGGATGGGAATTGCCGAAGGAGTGCTCTCAAAGCGTGGAGGAATTTGAGAATTTCCTTTGGCTGACTGGCGGCAGAATTGTAGAGCGTAGGCGAGAGAAGACTGGGTACGATAATCCGATGAACGGTATAGGGTGGTGAGTTCCTAATCTTGGAGCTCACGTCAGTGATAAATTTATGGAATGGTGTATTTGTCGGAGAAGCCAGGGGGCCTTCCACTGGCGTTGCATGCAGCTGGCCCTTGATAGCATTATTCTCGAGGCGTTTGGTCAGGTCGAAGCCATGGCAGAAAGTGCTTGTCGCTTGTCCAGGGCTTGTTGGTGCTTGGGAGTCTAAGTCGAGTCTGTCAAAATGTTGTTCTCAGAGGACTGTAGACAAAGGTATAGGAAACATACCTCTTGTTGGAATGTTACGCTGCCCCAGTGTCTCATAACGCCAGGCAATTTTCATCTTTTCGTCTGAGGATGAACTGGACTTGGCGGTCTTCTTCGCTCCGTCTGGACTGCCGAGGCCAGGAAGCTCCCTCCTCCATGCATCACCGAAACCTAGGAGGTGGACCTGGTGTCCTTGGACAAGCCCTTCAGCGGCATAATATCGCAAAAGTACGCCTCCAAAGTCCGTAGTCCCAGTTTCTTCCACAAGCAGAGAAGTCCCCATAGGCATTCCGGCATGGCCTGATAGCAGTTGGTCTAGCGATTGTGTACCCGTTGATGTCGTCAATCGTCCATCTAACGGCGACGGTCTTGTTCCAGGCGCAAGAGACTTCTCTTGTCGAGCAGTGGGTGATGAAGACCCGGCAGTATTGATGACCACATTACGCTTCCGGAAAGACATTTCGTCTATCTCAAAGATATGAGAGATTCAAGCCGTGTAAATAGTTGAAGATATCACAAGAGCTTCAAGATGTTGCGCCGTGATAATGAGTGATTGAGTGTTTGTGTGTGCCCCACATGGCATTTGGTAAGGTATCCAGCATCAAGTCCCCAACCCCACCAACTTTTTCCGGGCCGCATCTAAACATTTTCTCTTCCTCGCGACGACCGACGACGATCATAGCTATTCTCGAAGCTCGCCCTCTCCTCTCTACCGAATAAACCAGTCACTCTCGTGTTGAATTCCCTTCTATACCGCCCAACATGGCCAGCGGGGACGCCACCCTCTTTGAGGAATCTTTCACAGTGACTGAGTATGACCAGTCCAAATACGACCGCGTCGCCCGAATCTCGTGCACGTCGAGCGATTCCCAGACGGTCATGACACTTGACATCAACCTCGAGCTGTTCCCTTGCGCTGTCTCTGACTCCCTGCACGTGGTTCTGTCGACAACGCTCTCTTTGGACGGAAGTAAGGAGGAAGAGAAGGGCTGGCGTGACGTGGGCAAGGGCGGTGATGCGCCAGCGACGATTGCCGATCTATACGACTATGTATGCCATGGCAAGATCTACAAGTTCGAAGAGACATACGATGGAAACACCATGTGCGTATATACTCCAATCCCCG
This sequence comes from Fusarium sp. PT, assembly GCA_021020635.1. Classification (NCBI taxonomy): domain Eukaryota; kingdom Fungi; phylum Ascomycota; class Sordariomycetes; order Hypocreales; family Nectriaceae; genus Fusarium; species Fusarium sp. PT. The sequence goes on along the minus strand of JAHMRZ010000002.1, from coordinate 3,071,383 downwards.
TGTTGACAGGTGTGGAATCGAGATACTGACTGATCTTAAACTACAGCAACGCCTACGTCTCCTTCGGCGGTCTTCTCATGTCGCTCCAGGGTCCTGTTAAGAAGCTGACTCCTCTACGCGTCGACAACGTCTATCTGCTTATCAAGAAATAATCTGAAGCACCGAAAAAAAAGTTCATTTATCTAGACTTTAGCTTTTCCCTGCCGCCAGGCACTCCTGCATTTCCGCTAGCTCTAGGTCATGTCAATGATACCCAGCCAAACATCGCCTTATTGCCTCGAAAATGGTGCATCTACTTCTCAAAATCGGCCCGTCAGACTCATAGTGGGCGCCAATTGCTTTGGTGTGGCCCTGGGAATGGGATATCGCGGCGCACTCTCCGCTTGATCTGTTCAATTTCGGGCTCGTTTTCGTCAGTAAGGATACCATAACGAATGAAGAAATCGAGGGTGACGAGGGCACAGTTGGGCTTGAAACGTCCTTTGGCGAGATCGGTCTTGACTTGCTCAACGTCACATAGATCGAATCTCTCAGCTTCGCCGTCCTTGGGTTGCGGGATTACATCGTTAGAAAGCTCAAGATGGTAGACCCATTGGCACTCAGGGTAAATGAAGCCGCCCTCACCGACTTGCCCTTCATCTGTGATGTATATGTATGTGACGTTGCCAACAAACTTGGCGCCCTTGCGGACAATTTCCTCGGGAAGGCTCGCCTCCTCGTCAGCCTCTCGTACAACACATTCAAATGGGTCCTCTCCAGTCATCAGACCGCCTGCCACAGTGTTGTCAAGCATGCTAGGGAAAGTTGACTTGTTCCGGGCACGAGTAGGTACCCAGATACGAATTCCATGGGGTGCACTATCGTCCTTGACATAGGCAACCATGTGGACGCCGTAACGCATGGTGCCGATCAACCCCATTGCGGCTCGTTCCATGCTGAATAAAAGCTCGCCGGTACGTCCATAGACAGGCCAGAGCTCGTTGCGCCAGCCATTAAGAAGAGGGAATGTCCCCTTTTCCCGCCAGTAGTTGGCGAGAGTTGCAACACGACGAGTCCGTTCCTCTTCGGAAGACTCTTGGAACAAGGCGATGGTTCTCTCATTTTCATTGCATTCCATCTTTCCTCTGATCTCTTCAGGCACCTGAAGAAGCTCCTTGACCACACGATCAAGGACATAGCCGATTGGGTATGTGCCCTGGCTGTCTTCCCATGTCAAAGTGTAGAGTCCGGCATTCATTGCAGTCACTCCGTTAGGATCTGTTTCCGCATATGGGAAGCTAGAAGTATGAGCTTCCATGGCATTTGGTCGGGCGTGGGGTCATACATATCGACCTCACCGATAAGATCGATGCTTGTCTTAGCCATCTTGAAACAGGATATTGCTTCCGGAGCTCTTAGGCTGTGTGGTGATCAGAAGCCGCCGATTCTGTATGTATCAACAGAAGTTTAGGGTAGGATGGAGATCATTGAGTTTGGTACGGATGATGCACGGGCATAGGCAGATGGGGGTTGCGGCTTATTAGCTAATCTTTCGTAGATAATGTTAAGGAATCATCGGCTCTTGTCAAAGTCCGCATGTACCTACATTTCTTCAATGTGGTTAATGCTTGCTCTATTAGTTAGGTGACACTGCATCAGGGCATGCTTTACACAGGTAGAATTCTCATACTTGGAGAATTTCCTAAGGTCTACTCCATACGCCTCTCAAGAACGGACAACTGCGAATCCTACATGGTTCCAAACAGCAGCAGAGCAAGTAGTTAAGCACACACCGAATTATCCATTTATTTTTAAAGTCACGCATCACCTACAAACATCAATAATTCATATACTTATATCGCCTCCCTGGTCTCTACATACTTCAAATGGCAGCCGGAATACCCAACGTCAAAAGCTTGGCCCGCTGTCGACCCTACCCTAAAGAACACAGGTGGAGAGGATTGGGTAATGAGGTCACTAACTAAGTAGGTGCCGACTGAGCTGATGTTCCATCTCTTTCTAGATTGAACTCGAAGCGTGCGCCAATCGTTTCATACCACCAGCGAAATGAGACAAAGAGCTGTTTATTAGCCTACCTGACAGACTCGAGACTCAACACCAAAACGTTCACCCCTGCTATATACAAAGGCTCACCATAACCACCATCAATAATAAAGTTTCTACCGCCTCATCTTTCATTCGATCATTTAGTACTCATCGGTCAATTTCACAATGTCCAATCCACTCTTTGGCATCGTCCCAGCCGGCCAACCACTGATCACGGAACCTACTTCAACCCCGTCGCCAACTTCACTACTCTACGCTCTTCCAACCTCAAAGCCTTTCTCCCACATTGTGGTCTTCATGCTGCCGGGTGTCAGCATTCCACCAAACACAGCCGCAGCAATCTACCTTGCCACAGCAGCCGATGTCGCTGCTGCTGCTCAATCAGGCGGTACGCCCAACTTTCGCTTCCTGGGAGGCATCGGCCCAGGCAAAGAGAGCGCCATGTTCAAGGTCAGCGGTGGAGGAGAAGCCAGCGATCTAGTTATTGGAGTGTCAGTTGAGCCGGAAGAGTCTGTTGGCCAGCGCCTACAAGAACTCGCTGCCAACAAACCCGGCAGTTCACCAGGGGGCCAGCCAAGTACGGTTATTCTGGCGCAACGAATCATTCAAAACGCCTTCAATTTTCTATCGAGCTTCAGCGGTACAGCGGGACCAGGAGGTGTTGAGGTAGTGCCATTGAAGGCTTTCGAGAACTGGTGGCGGAAGTTCGAGTCAAGAGTTCGGGCAGATCCCAGTTTTCTCGAGAAGCAGTCAGATTAGTTTGACCTGCGCTCGTTTGGGCTATACCAAATTTTAAACCATCTGAGCAATCTGAAGCTATTTATTGGATGAGGAGGATTGGTTATAGCGGTGGTATTCAAAGGTATTTAGGAGCCACTGAGATCAGCATCATGTTTTGAGCGATAGTTATAATCTAATATTTGAGTACTTCAAACTAAACGCGTGGCCAATGCTAACCATATAAATAGGATTGCCGTGAAGTACACTGCAAAACAAAGCTGGCAAAGTGGTGCAATACAGAAACACGATTCCAATGTGCCGCCTTTCTCAAAATACTGACATCCTGATATCCTCCATGAAGCCTGCTACACAGGTGATGATACACGCGTTTTCTGAACGCCAAGTTCGAGATGCCCCTTTTAATACTCCTGCACTGTTAACGCCATGATGTTAATTCCACAAGACTCCGCCCCAAAACGCATGCTGTTCGCATTCATCCATTCACACCAATGCTGATCCGTCGTAAGGCATTTTAATCTTCCTGTAAAGGTGACATAAACGGGCTCTTGGCACGTGTCGGACTACCATTCCGACTTTTCCGTCCAGCACTTAACAAAGACGGCGACAGACGTTCTCGGCTTTCAGTTCGTATCACCAATCCAGCACGATCCATTGCTGAAGGCGGGCGAGTAAGCTCGTCCGCGCGACCTGCGGAAATACTCGGTGTTGCCAGTCCTGATGTTCGTCCTTTCCGTGACCCATTACTACTGTTATCCGAAGAATCATTGCCATCCGAGTCAATGTCGCCCAATTCAAAGTCGGAGTAGTCTCCTTCCTCCATCACTCGCTCATACGATGGCCCTTGACTCCGTCCGAAAAGCTTGCGAACGAGCGAAGAACCACGTCCTGGTTTACCTGACCGTTTCCGTCGGGTTACCATGCTGAATATCTTCCTTCTGCGGTCTGGTTTGCGAAGCAGATAAGCCACGAGTAGCAGAATAAGGACGAAAGCGACGATTCCACCTGTCGACTTTCCAGATTTCTTCAAGATGTCGTCCAAGTCATCGTCGTCGTCGTCGTCTCCTGTGTGGGGAGCGATTGGCGACGAACCAGCATGTTCAAAATCCTTCGCTGTTCCTTTTTCCACGTTACTTCCGAAGCCAACAGGCAGCTCCGAACCTTTAGGAGGAACTTGCCCAGCAGCGTAAAGAACCATCTTGCCCAAAGTCCAACTGAGTTCAACACCGTCGATTGTGTCCACAGGTCTGAATGGGTCATTGAATGCCTTGTCTCCATCATCCTTAACTGTGTCGTTTGCTGCACCGCCCTCAAGCCCGACTCGAGGAATGCCAATTCCGTCGTAGAGCATGTTGATAAGCCACGAAGCTTTGAAGCATGCTAACCGGATTTCCGCTGCCTTCTTTTCCGGCGACTTCTTTCGCTTATCCAGATCACTCTCAATATCTGACCAATCACGACTGCAAAATTCCATGACGTTGTTCTGGTATGTTGCCAAATCGTATGCTTTGTGCTTTCCGCCGAAGATACCATGTGTTGTGTGCCAGTACTCTGAGACACCGACAAAGTGGTTGATATCGAAATCTATGCCGGGCACATGCTGACCGTTGACAAGGCATGGCTGATCTTCGCATGGCTTGTCCTTGCCTAGAAGAGGATATGTCACGGTCAAACATTCGTCGAATTTTCCTGTGCCAATCAGAACTGGCTTATCCGACTTCTCCTCGACAAGGTCACCATCCAGAGTTGTTCGCAAGCCGTTAGGCATACATGGGTCAGGCAGCTCATGTGTAGAGTCGGTATTGTAATGCTCCTGTAAGCGTTCGATATAACGGCTGCGAGCTTGGTTGGCGCCAAACCCAAGCCAGGTTGCAGTGAACACTTTGTATTCGGAGGGAGCTCCGTCAAGGGTTCGCATGCGCACCAGCTTCAAGTCGTCTGCATGTTTTGCTGATTCGGTGGCGTTAGGGGCGAAAGCTATTTGAGCAGAAGCACCCCCCATATCGAGAAAACCGTACGTATGGTGGTTCTTGCCATGGTCGTGCTCCTCGGGATGATCGAAACCGCCGAGCAGGTAGTTTGCCGCAATCCAGCCGTATAGACCCTCGGTCTCTCCAGATATAACCTGAATATGGGCATCGCAATCAGGTAAGATGAATTTTGTCGTCGCTTGTAAGTAAGTACACATTGACTTGAGAAGAGCTGACTGCTGAGGCTTGGGCAGCAGGCGCATACCAGCTGTTGCCATCAAGTAGACAGGTGTCTCCGAGATCTTGCTGTCAGGAACTTCATCGAGGGCGATGTCGATTAGCTGTTGTAGATGGTCGGGCCCAATCTGCGTAGGCTTTTCCGCGAAGCTCGATACTCCGGGGTGAATCTTCTTGTTCTCCTTGAGCTTGATCTTGGGAAGCGACTTGAGCTCAGCGGCAGTTGCATCTTTGGAAGCCTTGGCATGGTTCTTCCACTTGTAGATGTAAACTCGGGTTCCTGAGGAACCGGCGTCAAGGATAACACCGTACTGCGCTGCGGGACAAATTTGTCAGCCAACAGTTTAGCATAGAGAATATTAATACGGACATGATTTCCCCATGAGGGCAAACGATTGGGCGGATTGCGCGTTCGCTAGCAATCGCAAGAGGGGAATAATAATAGAGCAGGAAACAAGTCGTTCAGCGTTTATACTCTCTTACTCCTTATCGTGAAGCCAGATTTCGGTGCGTCGTCTTGCACCGGATATTGTATGTGTCGTTTCGATCGTCGTTCGTGATGTTGCGATTATGGGGTAGATCACAGGAATTGAGCGAAGTTGTTGATGTCTCGTTTCGACTATAAGGAATGTCCCTCGTGAACGAATCGATATTAACGGGAGACCAGCCCTAACTGATTGATAATTATGTAGATTTTCTAGGTAAAGCGAGCGTCGAGCATCATCCGGATGCGTAAGCGAGTGGAAATCGATGGATTGAAGCTGAAAATAAGTGTCGCAGCAGCGGCAGATACCAGTTCTTATGATGCAAGGTCGTAAGCCAAAAGAGGATTAGTGAAGAACAAGGATTCGACGAAGACACGAGACGGGAAGTGGGTTGATTGGATTGTTGCGCGCGGCGTGGTAGGACAGCTGATGGTTGAATTGATAAGGGAGTCGATAAGATGATAAGGAGAAGCAAAAGCTGCAGGTGCATGCATGGTACGAAAACGCAGGAATCAAAACACAAGGGGGATTGCTTCAATTCTGTTGGCTCTTTGCAGTCCATCCCATGCCGGTGGCGTCGATACAGTGCGTGCGTGGCCCAGATACGTATATCGATCACTCTCATTCGTGAATCACGTGAAGTATCATCATTGACAGTCTATTATTAGACCAATTACAATACGAACATGACCACACCCATGATAGCTTCATTTCTGATCGGGTGACTATCATAAGCAATTTTCTTACTTGGATGACTAGGTAGTAAAGAAAAACGTGTTTATCTTCCGCTGTTACTAGCTTCCGCTCCGTTGACTGTCAACAAATGAAATAAGTTACCAAGAACTACGATAACGAGGCCCAAAAACTACCTATCTCTGACCACCCTCTCCTAAGAACACGACCGACTCAACTTACATCTTCCAAATACCCGCTCTCAGCCTTTTTCCCTTTTCAAACATGGCGCCGGCGTGGCTCGCTTACAGTGCCTAGTTATTGCATCAGAACATTCCTGTATGAACGCCATACCCGGTCTACCAACCCTCATAACATTGAATATTGCCCTATACCGCATATCAATCGTTTGAAGTGCTCCGAGTCCACTCAGTCAGCCTTTCGTGCTGATTTTTTGAGCTCTGAGGTCTTCTTTTCTTGTTCAACATGGCGCAGGGACGCAACATGGGAACGCCTACAAGATATATATCTCAAGTTGTCAAGATTCGGTCCTTTCCGATGATCATATCATCGAATGTAGTCGGTATGTCATGACATGGTGCTGTGCTGCTATTGGGGGTTTGCCAAATGCCACGATGCTCATGACGGATATGAACCGGATGAGACCCCAAGGCTTCGTGCTGATATGCAGGTCGACTTCGCTGAACCTGTTTGTGTGAAGATGCCTGCGTATCACGAGAACATGATTCAGGCACGAGTCTCAGTTGTTGTGGTTGAGTCATGGGAACTGATACAACAGGTCTCTTTCGGCCCCGGCCATTCGCCTCTTTAGCGATGTACTGTGCTCGCAGGCCTTCCTCTGTACTACCTTGAGACTTCTTTAACCTCCTCCATTTGACTGTTTCTTTTATATGTGCAAAGATCCGGCCAGGATTACCAGCGGACGTGGTAATTCTTTGCGAAATACTGCTCCCATAAGACGATAGTGACGGAATCTTCGAACCCAATACACGTTGGGTTTGTGCTCTGGTTCTTGTGGTATAAATGTCCTGCATGTTGGCCTAATCTGGCGAGTGAGTGTGGCATTGATAAAACGATGTAGAAAATATGACTATAGACTATTATGTACGAGGTTTCTCTCATGATTTATACCGAATCCCATAGTGGCTTGTTGAAATGCGTCTCGTATTTCCTCAACATTCATTATGTTCTTGTTTTTTGAGCCCTTTGTTCAAACATATCCCTTGTTGTTACTCTACAAAGCATTACGCCAGAACATTGTCTAGTATGCCAAAGGGCAACGGACAATGTGACCCCCTCCCTTGTTCAATTACAGGATATATGATGTCTTTGAAAAGCTTTTTGATCGAATTGACATGTGAAAGTGAACTTGCAACACCTTTGCTATGCTCAATGTGGCTCGAAATCGACCAATCCTCTTAAAAGTGCCTAACTGGGACATCTAACGCTGGTGCATTGTTTGCCTGGCTGACCTTAATGCCGGAAGATAAGCCAACGCCTGCCAAACCGCCACGGTGGTTGTTGAATCCTGGAGCAAAAGTATTCACAGGCTGTCTCGTCCCGCCGAAGTTTGGGACTGATGCGCCTGTCAGAGTTGGTAAGCTTGTGCCTTGTGGTATTGATGCTCCACCGTGACCTGGCCGGCGGAATCCATTGATGGGTGTTCCTGAAGTATTGACTTCTATCTGTTAGTACGTAGGCGTGATGTGCAGTTGAGATACTCACGGTGTGGCGATCCCCCTAGTCGTGGCCATTGCGCCCCTTCCCTCGATACAGTGGAAAAGTTTCGTGGAAGACCGGTGTTCATTCCAGAGACATCAACCCGATGACTGTGGTTGAAGACAGGCATAGTATGTCCTTCGGCATGACCCTCGACGTGGCCTTGAGGAGGCATACCATCACCATAGCCATGCTCGAGCTGCGTGGCCTGTATTGTAGAGTCAACGGCGTCAGATGCTGCTCTCTGAATATGACCAAGTTCAGCTTTTCTCTTGACTTTGTCGTAAAGTTCCTGCAGTTGGAGAACCTTGCGACTCTTCTCTTTGTATGCACGGGACAACTCGTCACATTTACGTCGTAGATCATCCTGCTCGGCTACCATGCCTGAGTTCTGTTAGCACAAATAAGCCAAGACAAGCCGAAAATAGGACTAACTTGATAGCTTGTGGTGAAGTCCTTCCATTTCCGAATTTGCGTCATTCACAGTCTTTTCAAGACGAGTGCCAAGATTCGAGTACTTGTCTGTCAGAGTCTTGTACAAATACTGCTGATAGTATATATTCTGAGTGGTCTGGTAAGCCCAGAAGCTGAGAGCCCGACCCGCACACTCCATGATGATGTTGGGGCTTAGGCCGCTTAAGACACTGGTCTTGTAATCCTCACTCGGATTCAAGTTTGTAATAACGGCATCGTCCGGGTTGGTAAGTTGCGAGTGGCAGGCAGGGCATGTATTGCGGCGATCGGCTTCCTGCCCAGTTACACCAAGTCGCTGTGCGCATTCTATGCAGAATATGTGACTAAAGAACTATGTTAAAAGGACGTTGCTCTGTGGATGGCGTTTCATACCTGCATGTCGTCACAAGAGCACGATCACTGAGCTCTCTCCGACATTTGAGGTTGTTACAGGTGAGCGCGTGTTCCATATTAGGGTCGTGATCAGGGTGATTCTCGTGAATTGTGCGAAGCTGGATCTAGAATCGAGTCTAAGATTTCTTACTAGAAATGGCAGAAGTGGATGCCTTGGCGTTGTGGGAAGGAGTAGGATGTATGGTGTGGACGATTATGGGCGGAAGGTGCCTGGAATAGACTGATGGTGCTTTCCACATATGGGGGTCAGACTTTACGTCTTTAATCACCTCGATAGAAACAGGAAGCAAGAAGTAAAACTAGAATAGCAAAACATATGTGTTTACATAAGTACCTATTTTGTAGATGTAGCAAGGGGTCGTGACCTCATATCGTTGTCGTAAACTGTGATCCGGCTGAGAAGACGGCCTGCGTCCCCGGGGTGCATGACGCCCCTATACCCCTGAGATCCGGGAATCGCATGTATAATACACCGCGTAAAACGCTCTGCTCTGCTCTCGTCACCTCATCTCAAGTGAGCCGTAAATTCCACGTTCATCCGCATACATGGAGTGTTGCCCTGGAGTGACCATTTCATGCCCATATGGCTGGCCCTCCATCATGGCTGGCACTGGTAGTGAGTTCCATTGCCTCGAACCGTAATCCCACCAGGACTGTTGTGCCAGGTAATTTGTTCCGTCGTTGTTGTCGAGTTGCTCAGTTGGCACTTCAAACTCAAGCTCCCCAATGAGTGAGTCAAGATCAGCTTCGAGGGAGGACTGAAGTTCCAGGAGAGAATCGGACCCCATCATAGATGAACCATGCTTAGGGAACGACGCTTCAAGAGGTGGTGATGGAAGAGGATCGCCAAGCGGACATTGAGATTGAGCCAGAAGGTTGATCAGCTCTTGTTTGTCCATGGTGCGCAGTGCCGAAACATCATGATTTGGGTATAGCCGCCGAAGCACCGAGCGGCACTCCTCAAGGGATTGTGCTAGGCTATCCAGAGCCCTGGAGAACGGTTAGCTAGAGGCTTTGCGGATAACTAAGAGACCACATACTTTCTGGATGGAATCATTCGTTGACGGTGTTTATCGTAAGAGCAGCTTTTTGGGGCCCGGCTGGTGATGCATTGGCCACATGGTAGCTTGCCATCGCAGCGGATCTTTCTTCGTTTACACTCAGTACAAGCATGAGGAGTCGTTATGCGCCGTGTGCCCGCAACCCTGGGTCTTGCATTGCTGGAAGCAGCTGGTTGCTTCTTTGGAATGATTCCCTGAACTGGAGCATCATTAGGACATGATTGCGAAAGAAGTGTTTGAGTTGGACATGACTTACAAGTGTGAAAGGAGCCACCAGCGGCAACCTTGGTACTTGAAGGAGACATGTTGACAAGGAGTTGTTAACGCTAGTCGGGAAGATAATCCTATTGTGCAAGCCTCGAAGTGCAAAGGGCCCCCAACAGTGATATGTATAAGGCTGGACACCACACTTATTAAGTAGTACTGTTAGTGAAGCAGACGTGCCAAGTCGAAGCAGCGGCGACGATGTTACGTTCGACACGGTGCCACCCCTACATCAGAATGCGGAGAAGGCCACTGCAAGACGTACGGGAATGGATCGTGGGGTACAGGGGAGGGCTGCGCTCATTCGTGGGATGATGCAAACCCTTGAAAGGACGCATAAAAGAGACGATCCAGAGCGCATGGGGTAGCGTAGCATAGCACGAGCATGAGCATGGAACATGTTCTTTTTCAGAGAAGAGGGGGGGGAGCCAAGGAGGGCGGTCATGGCGACGGGCGGTTAAGAGTTAAGACCAAGCCTGATGATGATGGCTAGTCTACTCCGTACGTCTTTGGGGACGTGAAATTAAGCAGGTTAAAATCAGGGTCCAGTTGTTGAAGATGACCTTTCGGGCATGGCGACTTTTTGGGAAATGCCTGCAGAGAAGATTCGCTCGAGGCAGAGCCAGACAGGACGTGATCTCCACGCTTGGCCACCTCCCCGACCGATCAGTTTCTGCGAGTCATTCCGTCTGTCGTACCCGAGGCTAATTAGAATGCTTGCAGGACAGGACGAAACCGGCCAAATTTGCGGTGCGGTGCGGTGCTGTGCTGTGCTGTAGATGTCATTAAACAATGGTGAGGTGATGGGCTCACGAGCAAGACTCTTTACGGATACCGTTCCATGGTTTGAGAGTCAAGTCGAGGCCAGCCCAGCCGAGCCCAACACAGACCCTCACACCTCACACCTCCCATCTCCCATCTCCCCTCAATCCAACCCAATCCAACCCAGGTCCATAACAAAGGGCATATGGGCTAACTTAGGGCGGGCCGAAGCACTCACGGCAGTCGACTGGTGGCTGCAAAGAACCAAGCAAGATCTCTCTCTGGGCGTGCACGCGGTTGTTCCCTTATTTCCGAAGTTCGAGTAAGTCTTGTCCAACTACTGTAGCATCGTCACTCTTGCTCCGGCCTAGGTATGACCGAGGTGGCTTGACAGGACAGTCAAGTCCACGAGGTGAAAGGAAGGGATTAGGGATTGGGAAAACGATGTGTTACATCTGTAACTGCACGTACATGTATGTCGTTAGTCGAGCCGCCAATGCTGTCGTATCACCCTCCAACCATGTTCGATACCCCTGTCGATTTGCATTTATCCAGGAACCACATCTCAAGCTTCCTATTTCGGACCGAGCAATTTTATGGTTAAGTTGAAAATCTACGGGGAAATTCTGGGGATTGTTCAACGGTCAACCAACATTATCTGATCTGTATCTATCCCGACTGTAGGACTGAGGCGTACGTGTTGGCCTGAGAAGCGAGATCGTATACCGATGTCTTGGGTTGATCGTATAGTATAATACCCGGATCCCTCTGTCCAGATCCCTTCTTTTTTGGAAGTGTCTTCACATCTCCAACATGCTCGGAACTCCAGCCAAGACAAACAATTCCGCTCTCCTTGATTTATTTTCCGTTCAACGCTAAATCATGCAGGCATTCATCCGATGTTACCACTCGCCTCCTCTTCGAATTGGCCGTTCTTTGGTAATTAACCACATCACCTTGCTTTTAAAGCACAAGGCACAAAACACAAACAAGCGGTTCGCTCACATGGACAATGTCCGAGGGTCAGGATGGGTACACCGGGCGCACACGTACCTTAGTCAAAATGAGCCTCGCATTGTGCGTGTGATCATTAATCGACCCATCGGAGACTTCTTCATACCACTCACAAAACTCTGGTTAATACTGTAGGTAGAGTGGTCCAGGGTTGGGGATCCTCGGCCCGTTCGATGTATCCCGTCCAGGATCTGCACCCCGGGTTTTCCCCTCCAATAACTCTTTCGGCCCCTGGCTTGTTGGTTACCGCCTGAGGAAGGTGGCTTGCTGGTCTTGTGGATAATTAGTCCCTAATCTTTGACCTGTTTGACCTGTTTGGCCTCTTTGACACTGACACCGAATTCCGTATCTGCCACCGGTTTCCGACTCCAAGGTCCGCTCATCGATAGACCTGGGGTACCCAGCGCAAAGGTTCATCCACCTCACATTGAGCCGGCCTGGTTTACCGACCATGTTTTCCACGTGAGCTGTGATCGGAGCACTTCGGCAGGCAATGACGCTGGAGCCTCAGCCTCGGCCCTGTGTCGATATATGGCCGTCCCTCCGAGCAGATGGGTCTGGTCGCAACGGGCCACTCGATAGCATCATGACGCCGATGGCGATGGCCATGTGCGCGCCGGACCTTCATCGCCACGCGAGCCGCCCTTTGCTGTCTTCACACTTCTCCAGATTCTCCAGTCAAGCGGCCGATCGGGGCGTAAGTCCGTGGTTACCATCTCGGCCGGATTCAACGTCGGACGTTGTCTATATCAAGAATAAACTCAACCCTAATCTAACCCTCCATCAGCAGCCCAACACCCTAATGTCTGCCTCTTGCTGACGGTTTGCATGAATATTGACATACTCTGCCCTCTTGAGCAAGCTGAGGGCAATATGTTTTCATCCCGAACCAGCAAAACAGGGTCTTCGTGTTTAACCTGGGCAAAGATCTCGGAAAACTCGGTGTCTCCGGCCCACTAGACTAGGTGTCCAAGTCTTTTTCCCCTTGTCTTTTTCTTCGTAGCTTCATTCTGCCCTCCGATAGGCGCAAGGTCCGTAGTCAAAATTCGTCACAGTCCTTTTGCATGTCCGTCGATCATAGTGGCTCTGTTAAGGGCCCCTGTAATTTCCCAGCCACAACACACAAAACAACAGTGGCCCTTCATACTCCATATGTGACTTGATCTGATAACATGCAATGCCATGTGCCTGTCTTTCGGGTTCCATGGCGCAGTAACAGTACCCCCTCAACCCTGGCTTCGAAATCCACATGAGCTTGTGCCGGTGTGGACTACCTAGTAGCCACCGGTCATCGGTGTCAACGTGTAGGCTAACAGAACCATCGCACGGACAGAATGTTGCTAAAGGTCGATTCGATTTCGCCTAATATCCCGATACCCCTGTCTGTGATCAAGGTACGTAAACTTTGTAGCTTGGCAAGGTGATCATATACATGATTTATGGATTATAGCACGAGTGTGATGACCGATGGAATTTCATTTCCACCTTCCAAGATCGATAAAAGGTTTATCCCTTTGAGCAGAACTTTGCGATTGGCCACACAATCCATAATGTCGTTGTGTTAAAAACCGGTCGATCGTAGTGTATGTACTCAGGCCCGCGAGCTATATGTCCGCCACTAACACAGAACTGTGATAAACTGCATTGCGTGTTTTTCAGATGATGCTCTTGCCAGACCCGTGGCCTTCGTTCATTAGTTAGGCATGTAGATCGCTCATCCCTTGGGAGAAAGATGATTCAATAGCTCAGGCTGTAGTACTCAGGCTTCGGACATCAAGAGGCGGTGGCGTTGTCTAACAACAACGAATTCTTTCCTAAAAAGAAGATGTTGTATTGCCGTCGAGCGGTGAGTGGTAAACAGTTCCGGGCCCCGTCCTTGATGTGACAGTTCATCAACTTGAGACGTCCTAGTTCGCTTGCCACCTGACGTTCCGGGGTCCATAAACACTCCGTCCTAAACGCCTATTGAAGCAACCGTTGTTTTCGCTTAGACTGAGCAATGAGAGGAATTGCCGATAGCCCTATGAAGCTCGCTGGCTAGGTCGTGTCTTGATGCCGGTTGGCTTCTCAGGGTTCCGGTCGAGCTCTGGCAGCTATGCATCTTGACTCTGGCTGGCGACGGATGCGACCTGACTTAACCTTACTCGTCTCGGGAATATGCAAGAGTAAATTTTCGGCAGAAAAGGAACAACTGGTAGTTGAAAGCCAAGGCTAGGCGAGGGAGCTGGCGAGGTAGTTGAAAAGCGGTATCAGGCTATGATGTTCGTACGTAACTAACATGCTACTCCTAACCTTCGGTCTCTATGTACCTTGTAGGACCATATGTTATCAACCATCAGAGGATACATCCCACAATTAGGGGTAAGTGTAGTTGCTCACCGATTCATGGCCTGATATCTAGTCGTGCGACCGATCGATGTTATGGTAGTTCTCCATCCCTTGTCTTCCCAACGTAGCAAGCAAGGCGTTGCCATGCGCACTCTTGACGTAACGAGGCTGTGAAAACACAGAATTCCAGCAGCTCATGACGATATTTGGTATTATGGCTATGACAACCATCTTCGTTGAGCAGTATGACAGCGTTGAAGTCATCAGGAAAAGCGGGAGGGTTTCCGGATAGTTCGCGAAGAGCGATATGCAGGAATCGATACACATAAGCGATACTATCACCGGAACGAGCACATACGACCAAAGGTAGTGGAAAATACGGGATCCCGTCCGCTCTCCCATAGTCAAGCCACTAACCGGCGGATTAGTAGTTGGGTCGGTGACGACCAGCGAATCCCCGCTGTTGTATGTTTTTTTGCCTCACCTTGGACATCCTCCTTTTTGGCCTTTGCCACGCAGGATGTGTGTTTGGTGCTGGGCATCTAGGCAGGTGTACGACGTGGAACATGGGGCCTGCTGCTATTGAAGCACCATGACCGAGTGGGCATACTTGGACGTTTCCAGGACGTCCTTCAACGCTCACAAGATGGTGAGATAAGACTTTTCTCTATTGTTAATGATTCTATCAAGCCATTATTCGTGATATTGCTTCACTTCTACCTACTCAGTTGTTCAAAATCATCGTAGCAGGCAGCCGTGGGTCGTCATCCTCTTCGGTTCACGTCTGGTTCGATGCGGTCTCGATATATTATGTTCCCTGAAGGCTGCACGTCGGCTACAGACGAAGAACTTGGCAACGACTATCGATCCCGTCGAAGATACAAGTGTTGTCGATTGGCACGTATTGCTTCGTGATAATCTTGATCATTTCTTGTGCAACCATACCACCCATGACAGCCGAAATATTGTGGAGTTCACCGCCAGCAGCTCGTTCTACCTCTTGCGCGGTCTTTTTGTAGCGTTCGTTGTCAGCAGCCTGGGGCGCCCTCTCACTAACGAAGGTCATGATTTCATCCGAGGAAGCTGTCTTGGAATGTGATGTTGCTAACAGGGCAAGATAGAGTGGGATAAGAGACAGAGGCATCTCGGGGCCAGCGACGGCTGCGATCTCATCATTGGCAAGTTGCTGCCCTGCAAGGTAGGTGTCAGTACAAAATTCGCCCATTTAGAAGAATATCACTAACCAACAACTTGATCAAGCTTAGGTATGTCGTCTTCAGAAGTGTTGATAAGTTTGATGAAGCGGGCGTTCTTGCAAAAGAGTTCAACCTGCTCGGGATCCACATCGTCGCCGCCAGGAAGACCCCGGACCGTTTCCAGAACTTGGCTGACATCTTGGCGAGCTCGTTCCTTGTAGATATTTTGGAGTTTGATATAGACGTTGGACTGGGCCTTCATGTCGGGCAGTCCGCCGGGTACAGGTAAGCGACCATGCTCACTATAAAACCGTTTCACCGCTTCTGCAATAATCCAGAAGCTAGACTTGCTCTCTTCCTAACCTGGGGTTAGTGCTAAATCATTAACGCGCGGTCGGGGGGTACTTACAGAATCTTGATGTATGTAGTCAAAAACTTGCTGAAGGGAGCTTGGGAGTGATGGCGCCACGATATGCTTCATGACAGCAGCTATGGCCTCTTCAAAGTTCTCCTCACCTCCTTCCGGGTTATTTGTCCTCATAGCCTCAGAGACAGTTTTGCGGAAGGCTGTCTTGTCGGCGTAGCTAGTAGGGTAAGCTCCATCATGAATTTGTTGCCATTGCTGAAGATAATGGAGGAGAATGACGACCAAAGGCAAATGGCCATGCTCATGACTATCCAGACTGTCGATGCTCTCGGTCATACTCTTTGCAAACTCACTGAGCTCAGGCCAGGGGGCAAGCAATCTTAGGTCGGTAGTGGCGGTCTCGTCAGGGTGAGTGTCGACAATAGGGAATGTACCAGGTAAAGAAGTCTTGAAATAGGAGTAATAGCCCACAGAATGCACTGCAAGTGTGGGCACTCTATGCTGTTGAGCATAGTTTTGAATGAGCTGGACTTGCTCTTGTGGTAATGGCAATGCATATAGGATCATGGTAAATGCAGGCGAGTTGCTGAGGAAGCTCTCGAGGTTGAACGATCCATCCTAAGATGTGTCAGCGGAACAGGATTATTATGAACAAAACTGAATGATTACCTGAGGTTGAGGATACCATCCACCTTGGACTTCAGGGTTCAGCTCTAACAAGAAGTTTGTGCAAGCTTCGGCTCGCGACTTGCCAAGCCAACTATCGTCTACGAAGAAATTGACGCCTAAGTCTTCTCGACTTACGACACTTTGGTCGGCAATTGTGAATTGGCCAATACCAGGTAGCACGAGGTTCTTGAGGGTCTCGACGCCAACTGTGCCAGCACCAGAGTTAACGAGTAGGATATTGGCAGACTCAAGGGCAGCTTGGCCAGATGCGGCCCAAAGCCGAAGTTGGCGGTCATATTTCCGCTCTTTTTCGGACGGCCCTTGAAGGACGGGAGGAGTCTGGGTCATGACATCGGCCATAATTGAGCTGTGTGCACGGAAATGTGTAGGAGGTGGGTGTTCACGTGGTGACGAGATATCGCGCGGTAGATCGTATTCCGAACAAGTCCTACAGCGAGCGATCGGACTTTAGACAAATGAGTGTTGCGAGATTGCCGATAAGAGCTCTCTAACAAAGGCGCGGTGATAGTGATAAGATGATGTTGAATGATGGAGTGATTTTGCCAGTGATAGACAGACAAGGCAGTACGAGGATGATAGTCGCCGTACGCTAGCCACATCATTTCTGACCACCATACCTACGGATAGTGGGGGAGGAGCGGCGCTACGTCACGGCCTGGAGCGGCTGACAAGTGGAGAGCTTAGCTGTTGGAGGGTGGTGATTGGCAGAGCGGAGATACCTAAACGATTAAAGACTTCAAGCTTGTCCTACGAATTGCTCGTAGACGGGATATGGCGAGGAAATCAATGGCAAAACGTTTGTTTCTCACCTCAATACTTCATTACGACGAGAAACTGTATGTATATAAATATAGAGTTAATTGCATGATGTTTATTCAACGAGTGGTTTAACCATAAGCACAGGCTCTAGTATTTGACACGCAGTTCTAGGTTAGGTTAGGTAGACTGAGAGTTGGAGCTCAGAAGTCAGATGAAAAAGAGGTTGATTGTTACCATTAACGAGACAGGTGAGTCGCGAAAGCATACATGAGACAGAGCATAACTCCGGAGCGGAGATTTAGTGTTTCTGGGACGGATATCAGTATGGATTCGGCATTCTGCTGGACATGAATGTACCCAAAGTCTTTCTTGTCCTTTTGATGTAATGAGAGTGGAATTTGTTGGACGTTGAAGAGAGTTTCCGAGTCGGCGCGGAATTCCGTTCTGCATTAAAAAAATAAAACACTCTGCAAAGACAAAATCTGCAAGATCAACAAATTTCTTCCCGTCGGTCTTGATCGATCAAATAATAAGTCACTATCTGTATAATCGGACTTTTTAACAAAAGCGAATGCGGCGCATAGCCAGCTTGTTGTTCGATACTAAAAGGCTGAGTCTTTCGAATCGACTGCCCATTTCTGCTTAGTGCTAACTTCAAGAATTTAGCGCAGTATGAATCTTCAATCTTATGCAGCCTTGACGTGAAACTCCCAATGATCGTGCAAGGATGAGTAGAAGCGAGTGCGAGAGTGGGGCCGATATACTCCACTTCAACGTCCTTTAGCTGACCTCGCATGCCGTCCTTTATAGCGGAACTACCCAAGTTACTCGGACTGCAGCTAACGTTAGGAGGTCATGTTGGTCAACTAACGTTAGGTGTAGTCTCCAATTATCATTTCCATGATGCTTATAGGATGGCACTGCGAGTATGTGACTGCACATATGCGATGCAATGCTTGCATTGAACCTTTCAGACTCGATGCGTGCCTCTTCGAGTTCATCATGCTGACACTAGAATCTATGTCCATGATCATATAAAGGATTAAGTCGCCCGACATATCGATGCTATCATCCTAGTAGAGCAATCACAACAACCATATCTGAACCTGGTTTCCCTGCAACCGAAGCGCCAAAAGATTGCATCCTGATCTGATAGCCTGGTAAATCAGAATACACTCCTCAGCTCTCAATTCACTCCCTCCGTTGGCACTGCTCCATCTCCTGCAGATTTCGAAGCACCCTCAGACCCTACAAATCCACTGCCACTTTCCACACACCGAGGGCCTTTCTTCGACTTCTCTGACCTTGGCGTCAGTATCTTTGTTTCTTCAACATCCCCCCCCCCCTTTTTCTTTTTTTTTTGGCTCATCATGAATGAAGAACTCAAGAGTGGTGACTTGCGTGTCCATGATGATGGCAAACCAGAGACTGCCCTAGGCTCACAAACGGAACATTCTCCTATAGGCTCAGATTGCGAGGAAGTTCAAGAGCTCACGATCCCAACAGCTCGTTTCTGGGGCTTGTGTGTTGGGTAAGTTCTATTTTCAGCTAGACGCCCATATACTTGACTGACAGATGCCCTCAAGAGTTCTCTTAGGCCTGTTCCTTTCCATGATAGACACATCTATCGTCGCTACAAGCTTACACAGTATCGGCGTTGACTTTGAGGTCCTTGAAGATGTCAACTGGGTCGCTCTCGCCTACACTCTTGCTTATTTGGGATGCGCCATCGTATTTGCGCGCATCTCTGACGTGGTCGGCCGTCGTGATGCCTTTATCGCAGCCTACATCATCTTTTTCATCTTTTCTCTAGCATGTGGTTTTGCACAGACCCTTAACCAGCTTATTGCGTTTCGTGCTCTGCAAGGTATCGGTGGCTCAGGTAAGCACGCTTACCTTTACCACAGCTCAGGAGTCTGACAAACATAGGATTGTACTCCCTCACGATGATTATGCTGCCCGAGATCAGCCCCGAAAGCATCAAGCCACATATGGGAGCCCTAGTTGGTCTAGTCATAACCGTATCGGGTGTTCTTGGTCCTGTCCTGGGTGGTATCTTGACACATTACTCTTCTTGGAGATGGGTTTTTTGGATCAAGTATTAACTCCTCCCTAATGTCGAGTTGAACGCAGCTAACAGATCTAGTGGTCCTGTTGGATTTGTCTCTCTTCTCATTTTCATCCTGTCTTGGCCTAAATCTGAATACCTCCCAAAGATAGAAAGACGTGCATGGAAAGAAGTAGACTTCCTGGGTTCATTTCTTGCCATTGCTGCAGCTGTCCTGGTAGTATTCTCATTCCAAAACGCTGGTACATCGAGGTCCAACGATGGATGGAAAAATGCCGCTTTCATTGCACCCTTAGTATGCGGGTTGTTCGCTTGCGGTCTACTTGTTTCTTGGCAGATATTTATCCAGTATCGATGGCACGAACGCTTCGCACCGGCCTTCCCAATCAACATCTTCCGAAACCGCATCTACTCTACAGCTGTCGTCAACACCCTTCTCACCGGGTTCCCCTATCTACTACTCATCTATGCAATCCCTCTGCGGTTTCAGGTTGTCAGTGGAAAGTCAGCTCTTATCGCGGGTGTCATGCTACTTCCTATGTTGGGAACATCTGCAATCGGCAGTGTGATTGCTGGGAAGATCAACGCTACAAAGAACTTTACATTTGAGTCGTTGCTATTCGGCTCTTGCTTCATGACGCTCGGTTGTGGATTGCTCTCTTCACTGTCGCATGAGTCTGAGGATGCTAAGCTTCTTGGTTATATGTCGTTCTGCGGCCTTGGTTTTGGACTGACTGTCGCATCGTCAACCATGTTGTCTATGGTCGAGGTACCTATTCGAGACTATGGTATGTATACCACTTGAAACTAGGAACATCTCATGCTAACGATTCTCTAGCCCCTGCTCAGGGTATTCTCTCACAGGTACGACTTCTAGGAGGCAGTTTGGGCATCGCAGCTTCATCGGCTCTGCTCAATGAGAAGAGTTCAAGCTACCTTGCAGGCGTCCTAACCCCTTACGAACAAGCAACAGTCGGCGGTTCCGGCACTCACCTGTCAAACGCACAGTGGTCAGCTGTTCGTTACACCTATGCCGATGCGTTCAAGGTTGAGATGAAGATAGCAACTGCTGTTGCAGCTTGTTCTGTCATTTCTGCGTTTGGCGCCTTTCGCAAGCAGCGTCTCTTGATAGCTGAGCAACGGGCTGTGATAGTGGCACAGGAGGCTGCTCGCAGCCGGGCACAAACTGCACAGGCTTTATAGAAACATGTACGGTACGCACTTTTTACAGGATATCACATCAGGTTATAGTGGCATTTTGGCCTGTTTTGACTTGGCCTACATTCAGCGTTCCAGCTGGGAACTCGAGATATTGCCTAGGATATGGAACGACAAGCTATTTTTGCGAAACTCATTAGATACCACCAATAGAATAATACTTCACTGCCATGTACATGATTCAAGGTTAACGCGGCATGATACTACTAAACGCGCCAACATCAACAGGTGATATATGCAGAATCTTTTGTAGAAGGCTCAATTCATTGATGTTGCATTATTTTATGTCCCATCGTCTGTGCTGCTACCTTCCTCCTTGGCTGTATCTCGATACATATCCGCCGCCGCCGTACTCGGCCGTCTTGGCTTCATATCATTAAGAGCCTCACTCTCCTCATCAATATCGTCATCGTCGTCGCCTTCACCATCATTATCCGAGGCATCCGGTGATTCAGCCAAACTATGCTGCAATGATGCCATGAAATGTCCCGCCGCTTCGAATTTGTAAATCCCCTCCTTATGGGGCAAAGTTGAGTACATTCTCTGGCTCTCATCTAGACAACGTCGCGCCTGGATATGCTTTGATTGCTGAAGCCAGGCATCTGCACTAAGAATACTCCACGTTGCCGACTTGCGACGGCGTGAGCCCCAGCGCCAGCTTCCGACTCCCTCTTTCGAGCTGTAGCAAATGGCGAGACGCTCCTTTATCAAGGCATCACCCACGTTACCAGCAATTTTTGACTCAAGGAGTCTTACCCCCCAACGGCCTGCGTCGTCAATGTTCGTGCCGCCCCGCAGGCGTAACAGCTCCAGGCTTAAGAGCAAGCTTCTCAAGGCCCCATAGGGAGCACTGCACCTGGTGCTGTAAGAATAGAATGCAGCCTCGAGCATTTGATCGATGGTTTCGGCGCGATTCTTAGACGACAGTTGTTGTGGGAGGATCAAAAGACTCAGGGCAGCCATTTCGTTGGCGGCTGCATGGTGTTTCCAAGCTTTGGAATCGCTAAAATCAGATCTCAATAAGTCATATGTTGAATGCGCCAACTTCCAGTCCCTCAACATGAAGGCGTAGTCTGCCAATTTCCGCATGATAGCCTCAGGGGCTTCTGATCCATAAAACCCAGCAGCATTGTAGTTGTCTCTGGCGTTGCTGGTGCCGCCCGTTGAGTTTCTGGAGCTGCCACCAAATGCCCATTTCCTTGATAGATTCATAAAACGACCGGTAAGGCCTCTCCGGCGAGATGCCACCTGGTCGTTCCAAAGGGAGATGTTTCGCTCCATGTGGGGGACAATAGACATGGTCACCATTTCACGCACAAATGTACGAATGGCAGTAGCATCAGATTCAAATATGTAGCGTGTTGGGTCCTCAAAATCCTCATCGTCTTCGCTTCGTCGGATGTCCTCGAGTTCCTCATGGGCCGACATCCAGTCACTACGGGGTAGTGGTATACTGTCATCGTCTGTCTCGGCGCTCTGGCTGCTTCTCAGTCGAAGAAGATGGCAATGCATTCCAAGATGTCGCTTCATCTGTTCGAATAGTCCCATGGATCTTGTTATGTCGTCTTTTTCTTCGTCATGTACCAACACATAATACCGGAGGAATTCACTGTCTACCCAAAGGGGTAGCTTCTTAGCACCTTGGTTTGTCTCGGTGTAGAGCCTCCTCAACTCTTCAAGCGGATCGGGATTCCGTGAGCTAATGGCAATAACACATGCTACTGGATGCGAGAAGGTTTCGTGCGGCGATATGGGAAGGCCGGATAGTAACCTCCGCAGATATAGAGCATAATATGGCGATGTCTCTCCCGACTCGGTCTCTTGATCCGCGAATAAGCCACGATGTGGCATTGCCGCGAAAGACTCCTCTGCATAGGACAAGTGGCTATCAACCACAGCCTCCACATCTGTAAGAAACTGTTTGTCCCTTGACGTGCTTGCCTGGGTACCATTCTGAGCTTGTGACGTAGGATTTCTGAAGCCCGAGACTGTTGGGTCGGGGTGCTCAATATTGTCGCCAAACCTTGTAAATCTGATAGAAAACCCCTCTGCTACTTTACTCAAGCCATTACTATCTCTTATTGTAACCTTGCCCGGCACATCTTCTCCAAATGGTCGAAGGAGTTCCCACAGGCTATTCCGGAAGCCCTTTTCGCTCATCAAAGCATCCGTATCTTCTGAAGTGTAAATTGAGACGTGGGGGACAAATGCTCGAAGGATCAGATTCAACGGTTCAGAGCCGTCTCCCCCGGTCTCAGGGAGTGGCCGGTTGGGTCGTGCATCGAAGACGGTATGCGAAAGGACTCGAGAAGGTGAGCCTCGTCCGGCAGGTGATATGGACCGCGAACCAGGCGGAGAGAGTGTGGATGCATATAAGGAAGCGGCCGAGGGATTCGAGCGACGAAAGGCAAAGTTGGTTTCAGATTGCGACAGCGGTAACGACTCGAGGACAGGGGTGGAATGTCTCGATTTCGTGAGCTTCATGGCAGACGCAGCTGCCGGCAACGCCTGAAGCGGTTCCGTTGGCGAAGCTTCATTCTCGAGAGGTTGTGGCATGAAGGCGATGGCGACCTGCGGCTTGCTGTAGTGATATCGGAGGGTGTCGTAATCGTAGGGGATTTAGAATATGGTGCCGGAGTTCGGAGGATTAAGAGGCGCAGGAGGGTGAGGGTGAATCGCAAATTGTAAGAGTCGCAAGTCGGCTCGGCATGATCTTATAACTGAGAAGATGGGTACATTAGGTGAATATCAACGTAGCCTTGAACCTCGCGGAAGTTTGGATCTTTGATTACCGACAAAGGTTGGGCAACCATGTGGAAACCTGGGACATGATGGCGGTACGTACCGTGGCTCATGGGCTCAGCGGAATCCACCCGACGACAGGGGAAGATTGAGCTTCGGATTGCTCTAGCGGGGCGAGACGTTGTAATACTTGGTAACTGCATACGTCGCATGAGAAAGTCAAGGCAACTCCATACCAACTCTGGGACATAAACATCAGACTATATCTTGTCGCACCATAAAACATAATGCCTTCAGATCTATCAGAATATCTGGCCTCGAAATATCTAGTCGCCGACCCAAAACCAGCCAAGAAACGAAAGCGCAAGCGTGGCGCCGAAGCCAATACCGGTCTTCTTATCACAGACGATGATGATTCAGGCTGGGGCAATGCTGCGCAGCAAGACGACGAGGGAATAGATGCCCCAGTCACGGTATCAGGGCGATCTGCAGAGTTTCGGAAAACCAAGAAAAGCAATTGGAAATCGCTGGCTGGCGACGAGACGGCAAAAGACGATTCTGCAGCAGCCGCAGACGCGATCTTAGCTTCAGCAGCAGCGGAGCAAAATGCAGGTCGCGACGAGGACGAGGACATGCCCATGATCGAGGACGACGGATCGGCTGTCAAGATGAGCGACGGAACACATGCAGGATTGCAAAGCGCAGCCACCGTATCGGCACAACTAAAGCGACGACAGAAGGAGGAACGCGAAGAATTTGAACGGCATCGCAAATCGGCCAAGGAAGAAGAAACAGTATATCGAGACGCTACCGGCCGAAGAATCGACATCTCTATGAAGCGCGCAGAAGCTCGACGCGCAGCCGCCGATGCTGAGGAAAAGGAACGACTTGCGAAGGAAGCTCTGAAGGGCGATGTGCAACTCGAGGAGGCGCGCAAGCGACGCGAGAAGCTACAAGATGCCAAGCTCATGTCATTCGCTCGCACAGCCGATGACGAAGAAATGAATCAGGAAATGAAGGAACAGGACCGTTGGAACGACCCAATGATGCAGTTCATGAGCGACAAGAAGGAATCTGGAAAGGGGCCAGGTAAAAAGTCGAAACGAAAACCAGTATACGCAGGTGCAGCTCCGCCTAACCGGTATGGTATTAAACCAGGGTACCGATGGGATGGTGTTGATCGCGGTAACGGGTTTGAAGCAGAAAGGTTCAAAGCTATCAATCGGCGAGAACGAAATAAGGGATTGGATTATTCATGGCAGATGGATGAATAGACGAGTAAAGTTTGATATAGTTATTCTATTATATACCCATTTCTGAGCGCTTTTTAATTTGACCTCATCCGCTCAACATGTACCGTTGGATGTAACATCTCACCCATCATCGTCCCCCATATCATCTGAGTCTCAGGTCCAGTAAGGAAATGATTCTTTCGAGGGAAATAAACCTTGATCAAAACAACACATTCCCGACCCATCACGATATCAAGGCATCTAGGATCTACGGCGAAGCCTCTTATCAGGTCCATACTCGCAAATCTTCTTCACCAGTTGAATCCATTCTGTCTTGGGCATCTGCCCAGTCCTGTCACCAAGGCGGTGGTTAAAGAGCTTGATAAGCTCACCGATGGCGATGCCCTCGTTAGGAATCTTATCCAGAATTTCGGACGGTTCGACAATTGAGGCGCCAGGAGAGCCGGGAGAGGTAGCTGTAAATCATGATTAGTTGTAGTTCGGATTCAACTAGATGGAGCAGAAACTTACCACCCTGCGTAGGGTTGGGGCTGCCAGCCCTTGACGCTGAAGGAGTACCCCGAGCGCTGTTGCTGACAATCTTCAACTTCTTCCTCTTTGCCTTAGCGCCATCTGACATCTCGCCAGTGGTGGCCTCTCCATCACTACCAGATCCAGCACCCATAGCTCGACGGGCGGCTGCGCCCTGTGGCAGAGGAGTGCCAGACCTGCTACCAGCAGCCGATGTGACATTCTTCTTGAGCTTCTTGCGGGAAGACTCGTTGCCACTGGACTCGGAGAGCGCTGGAGAGCCAGCTCTCTTGAGTGATTTACTCTTCTTGGAGCTCTCAGGCTTTTTGCCAGATGGGGTATTGGTGCCCTTCGAGCCAGAGCCGCTCTGGGCCTTGTCTTCTTTTCCAGAATCCTTCTTCTCTTCTTCCTTCTTCTCTTCGTCTTCCTCTTCGTCTGAAGAGTTGTCATCAGACTTGAGCACCAGTTAGCATGGGTTTGACCATATTTGTAGAAGAAATTCTTACCGAGCTGGACCACGGGTTCTCCTCAGAGTTATCACTTTCGTATATGTCCTCTCTATCGCGCTTGATAAGCGCCTTCTTGGTAGCTTTGCCGAGGGTCTGCCTCATAATTTCCTCCCGAAGCTGCTCATCCAATTCTTTGTCAACCTCCCGCTCATCACCTTCACCGAATAAGTTGGCACCCAGTTGTTCGCGGCGAACGCGCTCTTTGGTCTCCTTCGTATCTTCGTCATCATTCTTTTCGAACATGGGAGCCTCGTCATCGTCTTGGAATTCATCGCCAGACATATCAATCTCGTCGTGGTCGAGTTTCTCTGATCTCGAGGCTGCCTTGAAAGTAGCGCTTTCGGTCTTGACCATCTGGCCACCTCCATAGAACATTCGTCGAGTAGCTTCTAAATCCTGCCGCCCAGCTTTCTTCTCCTCATCCTTCATGACCCAACGGCCAACGTCCACCTTCTTGCTCATGAGCGCCTCGGCCTCGTCAATGGTGTAGGGTTGAAACGGAGGCTTCGATGTGAATCTGTACCATTTCTCCAAAGGAACCATGCGGAAGACGGACTTATCTATCATAAATGCAACGTTTGATTCGGAAAGAGCAGAGACATAGTTTCCGACCCAAACGTTTTTCCCCTCGGCGTCTTCAAGATGCCAGGGGAGGGCTTCCTCGTATCGGATATCAGATTCTTTTTTGGCCGCTTCAGTTTTGGGAGCTCTGTTGAAGGTCGTCTTTTCCTCCTTTTGCTTCTTTGGTCGCTTGGGGTTTGCGTCCTTGGCGACAGGGGCAATCTTGGCCTGGTCAATTGCGCGCTGAGCTTCCCTCTCGGCTTTCATTTGTGCCATTTTCTCGGCTTCTTGCTCGTCAGCCTGAGGGGCTTCTGGCGCTTCAACCTTGACAGCTCTTCCCGGGGCTGGTTGACGAGCATCTCGTCGGTGCAATGTCACAGGACGTGCGAAGTCATCTTGATCTGTGGGGTCGATTGGCCTGTCGCCTGGCTTGGACTGTGTAAATTTCATCATGTGGTAGCGGATACCGTCAAGGAGGGCCTTTTTTGTTGTCATGATTGGAATGTCGCTATACTGAGCTGGTGGTGGCTCCGACCATCCTCCATTCTGCCTCCGAACCTCCTCAATGTTTGGCTTCGCTCCATTCTTTGTTCCCGAGCCAGACGCCGGCGCAGGTCTGGGGGGCGGTCTTCGAGAGACCAGGGGGTTTGGCTTCTTTCGCATTGGTCGGAGAGGGTTTGCCTTCTGGCTTTTTGAGGCGCCATTGGGACGACCGGGTGCGTTGGCC
Source organism: Fusarium sp. PT (assembly GCA_021020635.1). NCBI lineage: Eukaryota > Fungi > Ascomycota > Sordariomycetes > Hypocreales > Nectriaceae > Fusarium > Fusarium sp. PT. The sequence goes on along the minus strand of JAHMRZ010000002.1, from coordinate 3,044,599 downwards.
GGCGGGTTTCCTGGAGGTGGTGCGCTCATGTTGATGTAGTTACTCGCGATATCTTGAACTGTTTTCTGTATAGAGTGGTCCGAAATCAACAGGTCACGGCCTGTAGCCTAGCTCTGCGCTGGGCGCGAAACAAGAGTTTAACGCGCTGTGTCTCGAAGAAATCGTACGCGCTATGAATGTTGCTTAGGATCTGCTCAAATTAACGATACTGAGGGAACCTAGGTCTTCCAGGCTGGGGAACGAAGGAGGTTCTATCTTTAATGACAACGAGAGTGTTTGGTACACGAACAAAGATGCTGAGCAAGACTGCGCACTTACCTATGCTATCTTATGACGAGGACAAAGGCACCAAAGGGGTGAGCCACAAGTGGCTGGTGATAGGCTAGCCCACTTATTTAGTGCTACGATCAATAGGTAGTCAAGGGAAGGCAGCAGGTACCCTTTGTTCGCTCTTTCATTATTTGTTCTTTCCTTCGAGAGATTGCCTTATTTGGTTTTCATTTCATTTTTTGCTCTCGAATTCTGTGGCGTGGTTGCTGCCTCGACTGCTCCCCCAGGCTTTCAGTGGCATGCTAATTCAGGTAGTTTAACATCCATAGAAGCGATAGAAGCAGCTCTCATATGAACTTAAACGAGTCTCGTTCGGTTAAACTTCAGATCATGACTTTGACTGATAAAAAAAACACTTGATACTGTACTCAGAGTTTGCCCTCAAATAAATAGTTCCAGTAGCTTTTTGCTACCTGCTGTCGTTAGCATCGTCTTCTCACAGTGAGGCGATTTATGTAATGCTGTAGCGCATATCTTTGGCAAACAGTGAACGCATAACTGCATTTTGTGGAGATCTACCAACAGGCGCATTTCAACAACATCTTCCATACTTTTGTCGCCCCAATTCAGTCTTCCTCAAAGCAAGAACATTAGTTACTCATACCTATTCCCCCCCCCCAAATATCTCGTACAATACGACCCATATTTCCCACACTGGCCCGGCAGTGCAAAGGCACATACTCGTCTTTGCCTCTCGGACCACACCAAGCTTGACGAAAGTCGAAACTCTCAGGACTCAACATACTCATAAACTGTGTCGTGGCTTGTGTCTATTTACCCCTTCGCCGGCTCATGGAAAGTTTCAGATGACTTGAACCTTTTACGCAAAAGTCAAAAGTCTCTCAAACGGAATGGGACTACACAAATAATCAACCATTACAAAGCATCGTCATCTTACACAGATCGTCACTGAAGAAAGGGTCGCTCAGTGGATTTGTTACCTCTGCACACAAGCACTTCGCACTTTAATGTGGATTATCTATTGGGCCCTCTATGGTTCCTCATCGTCGCGAACCTGTAGGAGAGGTCCCCAGTGACCACCCTGCAGGTCTTGAGAATCACCTACGCAATCTCATTATCTCCAGTGGCACACAAACCCAGAATGCCTCGCCTGGCGTATCTGCACAGTCTTCCGACCATCAGGGCGGAGCTGGAAACGCCAATGTTCGTACTGAATCGTCTGGCAGTGCTCTTCACCCGTCTAAACCAACACGAAAGCGCTTGAACCAGGCACAAAGGCGCCAGATGAGCTCACAGTTGTCGATATCCATTGATCCTCGGGCCCAGCAACAGCAGCAGCAGCAGCAATACCAGCCACCGCCCCAGAACAGGAATCACCAAAGCCCTGCTTCCCATTACTCCCGGCCAACTCAATCCTATCAGCGGCACACACAAGCGGATTTTCAGTCGAGAACGGCAACAAATGAAAACCGTCAGAGTGGCTCATATTCTCATCGTCCGTGGAATGGCCCTCAGCAGTCCAGACCCCGAGGTTATGACAATGTCCCTCCTTCTACTGGCTTCCGTGCGGACTCTATGTCATCTCTGCCAAATCGAGGCCCGGGTTACCTGTACAACGCCAGGCGCACAGCTCAATTCAATCCTGAAGAGATTGCAGCCCAGGCTGATCTACTTGAACAGCTGTGTTTCCAAGTCGTCTCAAACTCTGAGATAGAAAGGTCTGAGATTGCAAATAAAGAGAACTTTCGTTGCCGTATCGAAGCTATTAGCAGGGAGGTGATAGCCACTCATGAAAGGGAGGAGAAGCCAGGAGTCGACTTCAACCCTCACACTGTTCAACTCAAGTGTTTTGGCAGTTTGTCATCAGGCTTCGCGACCAAGGCTTCCGATATGGATCTCGGGCTTCTCTCGCCAATGTCTGGTACTCAGCCAGATGCTCCAGGATCTCCTATCCCACGCTTGCTGGAAAAGGCATTACTGGAGGCTGGTCTTGGAGCCAGACTCCTGACTCGGACCAGGGTGCCCATCATCAAATTGTGCGAGGCGCCACCAGACAAGCTCCGCGAGGGGCTTCTCGAAGAACGATTTCGGTGGGAGAACGGACTGGACGAAGTCCATGAAACTCATGAGGACGAAGAACACGACCAGAACACAGCCTCGCCTGACCACGAAGGTGACCAGAATCGTACTCCCGGAGATCAGAAGAACCCTTCTTCCGCTATTGAGTCTACGCTATCAAATCCCACGGAGAACGATACGCAGATAATTGAGCTCAAGCAAGGGCCCAAAAGCTCAATTTCCTCATACTACGGTTTGGCCAAACGAGTTCTTCGCAGAGCGGGCGGCTGCGATGTTAGAATGACCAATTATCGAAGTCTCTCAGATCAAGACTGGATACTATTGAATAGGGTCAGTGAAGCTTTTATTTCTGGGCTTTCAGATGCACACCTTCAAACCCGGCTGTCCCAGTACCCATCTCTTGCTTTTACGCAAGATGCGACCTCGTCAAGCAAACGGTCTCTACTTGGTGTATATACACAGGTCGAAGGTGAACAGATCCGGCAGCTGTGGGAGGAGAGCGGCGTGGAGGAGCGAAGTCAGGCCTCACGCTTCCTCACAGAGCAGGCGTTGAAAATTTGGGAAGATGCCCAGAACAAAGAAAACTTTGGTCTTGATCCCCTATTTTACACCAAGGAACTGAAGCTGGCCCTCGACAAGCTGAAGAAGGCCCCTTCTGTGCAGTTCGTGATTTTAGAACAGGATCAGCACGAGCCCCCAATGTCGTACTATACAAGAGCCTCATATATTTTCGACAGCCTCAAAGCGGCCAACGAGCAAGTCGCCTCGGAGTGGACAAAAACTCTTGTCACCCAGTATGTCGCCGGCATCCATCAGGAGGATGTTCGAAAAATGCTACAAGGCTGTCTGGCCACCTGTCAAAAGACCTTGTCACTCCAGGGGGTCGGACTATTGCACAAAAGCGTTCATCTTGCATGGGAATTTGAACGAGCGATAGGCAAGGATTTATACGATGAATCGGTTGTTCAAGATGTCAAAGATTATGTTGAGCTGCTCCGTTCACCATTGCAACAAATTGAAGAGAATGGTCTTGGCGATGCATTTGCTATTCTTCTCACACCAACTACATTAGACCTTGTCACGAGAATTCGCCAGTTGCCCGACCCTCACAAGATGGCTCCGAATCAGCCACGAGATCGCTATAGAGATCACTTGGAGTTCCCTAAGACGGGCACAGGTGTCCAATGCGATATCAACTTCTCAGCACATCTAGCCCTTCACAACACAGCACTTCTTCGTTGCTACTCCCATACCGACCCGCGTGTCCGGCCCATGGTGTTATTCGTCAAGCACTGGGCAAAGATTCGTGGTGTCAATTCAGGATATCGAGGAACATTGAGTAGTTATGGCTACGTCCTGATGGTCCTTCACTACCTGGTCAATGTGGCCGAACCATTCGTTAGTCCTAACCTCCAGCAACTCGCTCCCCCGCCACCTCCAGGGCTTTCACCTGTCGAGTTCGAGGACCTGACGATGTGCCGAGGCCACAATGTTCAATTTTGGCGTAACGAAGGAGAAATCCAGCGACTGGCTTTTGCGAACCAGCTCAATGGCAACAGTGACACTATTGGCCATCTTCTGCGGGGTTTCTTCGAGTATTATGCGCAAAGCGGTATTCTAAGCACTTCCTCGGGCAGAGGATTTGATTGGGGCAGAGATGTACTCAGCTTACGCACTCCTGGAGGCTTGCGAACGAAGCAAGAGAAGGGTTGGACCGGGGCCAAGACAGTCCTTGAGGCTCAAAATGTAGGCCCTCACCCACCGCCTCAGCCTGACCAAGGGGTTCTAACAACAGCAATCCCCAAGGAGAATGCTTCAAAGGAAGGTGGGACTCAGAGCAAGTCAGGTAGTACAGCCATCAAGACAGGCGATTTCAAGGAAGTTCGCCACAGATACCTCTTTGCTATCGAGGATCCTTTCGAGCTAGATCACAATGTCGCTCGAACCGTCACGCATAATGGCATTGTGTCGATTCGAGACGAGTTCCGTCGGGCGTGGGCGCTTATCAAGTCGGCTAGCAACGGCACGCCTCAAGAAAGCTTGCTTCGCGATGTGAATGACGTTGAGCAAGAGACTAGTGCCTTGTCAAAACTTCTGGATGAGATTCATGGCCTGGGTGAGTTTCAGAACAAATGATTGTATGAGTACTATGCTGGACGATGTAAGAAAACACGGATAGGTCGGGGTTTGGTGGCGGCGCAACGAGGTAACTGGCTGATTCGATATGCAAATCTTCAACAATGGTTGAACTTATGGAAATAGTTATTGCTACAGGTAATCGTTATGTAACCAATATCATACACGACAAATGCAATTGACTCTATCTTATCTAGCTACATGCGGCATGTGATGTCACCCTTGATGAGACAGGACGTCAAAGAAGTTTCTTGTTGCAGGCTTCGGAATTCTGGGTTTCGATTTGGGTGCATTCTCTTTGCTGACTTTCCGCTTCTTGTCTTTGGCGGTTCGTTTGGGCTTTGTAACAACATTCGTATCTGGCAACGGAACAAGCTTGGAGATTGTTCTGTAAACGTCTGCCTGGCCACTCTTTTGCAGGAACGTGAGTGTTTGGTCGACGTCGGGGAACTCTGCCAAAAGCGGCAGCGATGACAGCATGTCTTGCAGTTCTGGCAGCATAGTTTTGGTTTGTGCAATCGACATGATTTGCTTCAAGAGCCGAAACGAGTAGTAAGCGGCTTGCAGATGTGCGACAAAGTGGACAATATCCCATGTAACTTTCTTAAACGCTGGACTTTGCAGACTCTCCTCTAGAGTCTGCAGCGTATGGGAGTGCTTGCCTTCTTCGCGACAATAGCGGATATCCAAGGTCAAGCAAAGCGTGTGCCATGCTTGAGCTGCATCGCCATGGGAACCTGCTTTGGCCATGGACATCAACCTGACAAGATCTTGGGCTCGAGCTTTTGCTGCCCTCTCAGGCAACATAAGAACTTGTCGTCCTTTCTGCACCGTAGTATTCACACGCCTATACTCTTGGATGGTTGACGAAGAGCCAGGAACAATCCAGCGTGCTATCGTGTAAGCCAACTGCCGGATCGGAGTGCTCTGCTCCCAAGCACTCCCTCGTGATGGACTCTCAAGCAAAATTGGAAGGAATATCTTCAGGTCATCAGAATCGTTCATCTGGTCACCTTGATGGCATAATTGCAATACCATCTCCGATATTCTTGGGTCCAGAGAGCCGATTTGTATCGGAGCTCCCTGCACAGAGACAGGTATAGAAGCAACTACATGATCTAGATACTCATGACAGAACTCGATATAACCCTCACGGTCAGTTAGTGGCCGTGCGCAGTCCTGTAAGAGTTGTGGAAGGGTCGAATGAGGGGAACATTTTCGTTCGTAAGCAAATCGACAAATCTCAGCCGACGAAGCTAGCTTGAGTTTCTTGCAGATGTATGCAGGGCTAAAGCTCGCACACGCAAGATTAGACTGTTCATCTAAATAGATGTCTCGAAGGAAAACGACGCTCCCTTTTCCCAAGTCATGGACTAATAGATCCGAGTCCGAGGTCAAAACCGTGCCACCTGATTCCGACACATGTTGTGCGCAGTATGCATCGGCTTCTCCTGGGACAAGGTGCACGAGTTTTGCATAGCGTGGAGAAGACCTCAAAGCTTCTATGATAGCGGGAACGTGAAAGCTAGGAGGTAAGGCTGGTCTTCCTGGTGGTTTCGCTGCAGAAAACAGGATTGGAGAAGTTTCATCCACGGCAGAGAAGTACGGCGGGGAAAATCCTTGGGTATCAGCTGAATGTAAAGCCTTTAGCTGATTGAGGCTCTTGACCATTCGTTGCATGCGAACAGGTCCTTTTGCTTGCGGTAAGTAACCATCAAAATATATAGCGTCACTGTGAGTTGTTGTCAGTTTGCATCAGCTGGTAGAGGACTCCAACTTACACGCTTACACCACGTCGAACAAGCTCATCGAACCAGGCTATAGCGGTTTCGCCGAGGATCTTGTACGACGGTTGAGGTATTCCATGCCTGTTGCAGATATAGAGAATGTGATATGCCAATGCCGGGCCATCTATGACTACATGTTGGTTATCGAGAACACCATGAACAACGTATGGTTCTAGGGTAACAATAAGACGAGGTATTCCCATTTTGCGGGAGATATGAAGGGCTTGGGAGTCGTTATCGCATTTTCAACAAGCACAAAGTTACTGGAGTGGTTATTTATGCAGACGATATATCGAAGATCAAGGAGGTCAGCCTTGTTGGTAACCATGAAACTGTTAGACGACGGGATATTTTCCTCTGTGTGAGACTCCAAGTCTGACGAACATTTTTGGGCCCATGAGTTGGAAAATACAGAGCCGTGACGCGGGTTCCGGCTTGCCCCGCTTGGTTAATGATTGCGGGGGTATGTACTGTATTTAGCACTGTATTGGCTCCGCCTGCGGGGCGTCTCTCAAGCTGTAGTTTGTGCTGTTACCGCTAATGTCACGGACCAATAGACAGTAAATCACTTGTCTACTTCACACAGTACTCCGAACCGGGGCGACGAAGAAAAAAAAGCTCCTACCTGAAGGCAGCTTTCCTCCAACCTCAAACTTTCTTCTTCCTTCTTACTTCCCTCCACGCTTCACTTTTTCCACCTCGTTTGATGGACTGGTCAAGATGCGCAACACACTAATCTTTGCAGGCAATTCATGCCCAGTTCTCACAGGTCAAATCTGTGAAAATCTGGGCATGCACCCTGCCAGCGCCGAGCTTACTCAGTTCTCCAATGTGAGCTTCCCTTGCCCTCGTGGCCATCGTTATTCAACATAACCTCTCTGGCAAATCGTCCCGATGCGCCACAAGAGAACGATGCGTTCTGCCCGATGTTTGGCAGCGAAGAAAACTGCGTGCTTTGAGCTAACCAGTTGACTAAGGGTGAAACGAGCGTCAGAATTTTGACAAGTGTCCGAGAGAAGGATGTCTTTGTTGTCCAGTCGGGCAGCCCTAGCATCAATGATTCCATCATGGAGCTTCTCATCATGATCTCGGCCTGCAAAGGCGGTTCTGCTAACAAAGTCACTGGTTCGTGGTTCTCTTCCCCTGTTTGAGACCTCAATCGGCTCACTTGTTACTCGTTGAACAGCCGTCCTTCCTTATTTCCCTTACAGTCGACAGTCCAAGAAGAAGTCGCACAGAGGTGCGATTACTGCTCGCATGCTTGCCAACTTGTTGGGGGTTGCTGGCGTTAAGCACGTGATCACTGTCGACCTCCACGCGTCTCAGATGCAAGGCTTCTTCAAGTGTCCCGTCGACAACCTGCATGCAGAGCCTATCCTCGCGAAGTGGATCCGCCACAGCGTGCCTAACTGGCGCGATGCGGTCGTGGTCTCCAAAAACGCTGGAGGAACCAAGCGTGTAACATCGCTTGCGGATGCTCTTAAGCTCAACTTCGGAATTGTTACCACGGACAGGAAGCGTGTCAGTAACATGACGACTAGCATGATCATGCGACATTTCGATCACAACGTCGAGCGCCAGCCGACGCCATTGGAGTCCAACCGTCCCATTCCCTATCGTGGACCACCGGCTTCTGAGCGCGTTGCCGAATCCGATGTCACCCCTAAGAGGGAAACAACCCCTCCTCGGGCCTCACGCATCATGACGAACTCGCAGGGCTCACCCACACGGGTTAATACCTCTGCTCGCTCATCCACCCCCAACGCCGCCGAGCATGCGGATTCCAACATCACACCTGCTACAGGATCGCCTGATCCTACGAACAGCGGCGACACGGACTACGATGACCATAAGGCGTCTGAGGTCACACAGGGTCGTTTGGTTCAAGGTCGTATTGTCGAAGATGACTTCCCATCTCCTGATCGATCCGTCATCGATGGCAGCGTTGAGGATGATCCTATGACCATGTCCCATGCGTCGTCGTTCTTTGTTGAGCCCCAGTCTCTTGGAGGGTCAGGGGATGCCGCGGCAAGCTCCGATGAAGAGGATAACGCGTTTGAAGAACCCGGTGCCGAACATCTCATCACCCTTGTTGGAAACGTCAAGGGCCGCACTGTGTTTATCGTGGATGACATGATCGATAAGGCGGGCTCTTGGATCGCTGCCGCAGAGACAGTGGTCAAGAAGGGTGGAGCCAAGAAGGTTTATTGCATGGCCACCCATGGTGTGTTTGGCAGTGACAGTCTGGAGCAGCTACAAGCATGCGAGTGCATCGACCAGATTGTTGTCACAAACAGCTTCCCCATTGATAAGGACAGGGCACGCAACATCAGCAAGCTTGTGGTTCTCGACCTTTCGTTCCTATTGGCTGAAGCCATTCGACGTAATCACTACGGCGAGGCTCTATCGCCTCTCTTCCAACATTACGGTGATTAGATGGAATGGCATCATGATGCGTCCGGTCTCATTCAATCACCTGTTGCTACGCACTTGGACCTAGTCTGTATGAACAGCTTGGTATTCGAACAGCACTTATCGTGCGTGTTTTTGATGATTACTATTTTTTTTTTTAGCGAGGCGTCGGGGAAAGGAACAATTGGCGTCCTGCACTGGGCCAGTCACTCTGAGGATACAATTCCGGAACAAAAGCAGAGTAGGTGATGAATTATGATAACGGTTTCCGGTCTTTTGGTTCAGGTTCGTGATCTTGTGAAGTTATGTGTCATACCAGTCTCTGTTGAGGCTTGGTGAAATGCAACCCAGCGGTGCCGTCACTTGTTGACGGCAGGAGCCCGATTCATCTCAGAATGGGTTCTTAACGGAACGTTGGTAGATCAAACTCTTCGGTCTTAGAAGGCCTGTGACTCAAGACCTTCACGGTCTATTGTCTCTTCGGGGACAAGTGGGTTAAGGGCAAGAGAAATTTCCGAACATTTCGTAAACCATGTGTCAAGATATATCATTTAGACAATAACCAAAGCCAGATTAACTGCGCACGTTTTCAATACAACGTCTTCACCACAAATGGTGTTTAGAGCCTACACATCTTTGTCCTTGATGTTTATTGTTTATCTATTCTGAATCATCTAAGCTCCCTTTCGGTGCATTACACCAGCGCCAGCCTATTGCCACTAGGTTAGTAGAATCCTTACTGCTAAGACTGCAATTGTATCTTACTTGATGGCTGGGGAAGACGAGTGTATCAGCAATAACGACATTCTCCCGGCGGGTAGCAGTAAACACGACAACCTCTGCAATGTCATCGGGGGTCAGAGGTTCACATCCACTGCTTGTTGTTAGCACCATGTACTGTGGCTAACGTTGTCAGTTGTTGAGGGACAACTCACGCATAAACAGCATCTGCCTTCGCCTTGTCGCCATAGAACCGTACGACAGAGAATTCCTATACACGTGTGAGAACCTTTTAGGATACGTCAAATAGATTCCAACTTACTGTCTCGACCTGACCGGGGTCAATCTCAATTACACGGACACGACTGGCAATAAGTTCCTTTCGCAAACTGTCAGTAAAGCTGCGGACGGCAGCCTTGGTAGCACAGTAAATGCTGCCACCAGGGTAGGGCTCTCGGCCAGCAATTGACCCGACGTTGATAATGTCGCCGTGGCCACCATCAGGTCTAGCCAGGAAGACGGGAAGAATGGCCTGGGTCATGTTGATAAGACCAGTGACGTTTGTCTGGAACATAACATTGATATCCTCCTCGGCGATCTCAGGGGCGCGAGCAACGCCCTTGACAAGGCCACTGTTTACTTGTTAGACGCATCTCCATGTAGTGCCTTGTATTATGAGGGCTTACGCATTGTTGACGAGAACGTCAATGTTCCTCCACTCCTCAGGGAGATTGTTCACAATACCCTTGACCTCGGCGGGGTTGCTAACATCAAGCTTGAACGGCAGAACCTGGACACCATCACCAACATCACTCTTGATCTCTTCGGCAAGCTCCTTGAGAGAATCAGCACGGCGTGCTGTGAGGATCAGACGGAGGTCATTCTTGGGCGCAGTCCGGGCAAACTCCAGAGCCGTGGAGCGTCCGATGCCGGAGGAGGCGCCGGTGACCAGGATGGTCTTGCCGGCAAGACGTTTAGCAGCAGCAGAAGCCATTGTGCGACGAGTGAAGAGAGGATAGGGGACAGTAAGTGAATTTAGGTGTGATTGTGACTTTGAGAAAGTGACATTAAGGGTATTGAACGCAGTGGTGAAGAGCCGACGGGTATTCATTTGTTGACTAAGATGGGCGACAGGGTGGGGAAGATGGAGTTGACGATGGTGTGATTGGAGTCGATTTGAGTGGATAGGAGAGATATAGACCTGGAGGAGGAGTCAATGTCAAGGTGACGGAAATAGAGGGAATTGTACGATCAAGTTGCCACGGTAAATAGGTAGCTAGATAAAAGACTAGGGCTCCGCTACGAGGCAGATCACGGAGTTGATACCGATGGCGAAATACTAGACCATCAAACAAGATAATCAGCAGAATTGAGTGTTCAAGTACAATAGACTATGTATAAACTTGCCAGAGACGACCAGCCTTCCTACCCCACGATTTAGTCATTAATTTGATTTGATGACTTGGCTAGACTGGGTCTGAGAGAAGATTAGATGATGGACTACCCTATTGTTGTTACGTTGTTGTGCCTGAATTGGATCCATACCTTGAGTTTCTCACGACGACATCGGCTTTGGGTTTGATTGCCATAGTTGTCCGCTTACACATACAGGCAAACACTAGACTTTCATGTTTTTTTTTTCAGCGACAAGAACAAGCCGGCCAAATGTACAAATAGGTATGACGTTGAGAGAAATTTAGGTTGATGAAGCAAAGGCCATCTCGAGACAACATACCACTCTCCTTCTTTACGAATGTCAGAACTAAATACACCGATTTGAAATAGTCATTCAAAACAATGGGTTGAGAGGTTCAACTAGAATGGTTTATTTGGTCGTGATAGGTGTAGTTCAGAGCATGGCATCTACCTTATCTGGTAACTCCATTATTGAACAAAGAAGTGCAACCCCTGTCAACTCACTAACAACCCCCACTACCATCGTCCCTGGTGACAGCTGGAGCCAACAGACCCCATGAATCCCACCAAAAGCATGGGACGGGCTACGCCGACGTGCATTCACGGGATGCATCAAATGTGTCGTCATTCTTGAAATTTCCCTTTATTCTTTCATCGTTCAACGTACAACGTTAAACCTACGTACCACGGTATTTCGATTTGTTTCCTTACAGCGACCTTTCAGCCCGTGAACCACTTCCTCCTGAATACTTTAATTATTCCAGGTGCACACATCTAGCGTGCGAATCTGCATCATGGGCGAGCTCGCTGACTACCTCATTCATAACGACCCGAGCTTCAGCAGGTAACACAATCTTGTCATACATATCTGTTTACATTATCAAACTAACAAGTTCTCAAGGTCGCGACTACCAGCCCGATACTCTGACTTTCGATCCCAACGCACCCTGAACCCAGATGGCTACCAAGCCAACATTTCAGCCTGGCGCCAGGCCCTTTCCGACCTTGTTGCGAAAGGCATGATCTCCCATCGCGGATCGAACCCCGATCATTTCATACTTAAGCTTGACGATTCTCTACTGCGATCACTAGAGTGCAAAGAATTTGGTCTACCTCTGGCCCTCGGTACCGTAGTGCGCGAAGCCACCGCTGGCCGGGACTTCATCCCCCTTACCGATTTCGAGAAATCCCAACAGAGCATATATCAGCGCAGTTGGGCCGGTCTACCATGGACTGTCATGAGCTGGACGCTCCGGCAATTGGGCGTCGTGGATCCCTCGAGAGGAGACGACAAGCTGCCAACTGGCCAATATGTCATTGTAAAGAATATGGAAGCTGCTGCGAAAGAACTGGGCGATTTGATGGCCGAAAAGGTGTCAAGATTTGATCGCGTTTTCAGTAGGGCGCAATTCCAGAAAGCATTTTCTGCAGCTCTGGTAAAGGATCAGCGTTTGACGGATACCGATCTGGATGTGCTGCTGAAGTTCCTGTCGCGCGACAAAGAAGTCATCGAATACGATGGAACTACGATCAGAATTAAGGGCTCAGGGGAGCAAGGCGGTATCACAAAAGACGATGCTGCAATCGCATCCCTCAAAGAGCTTACCGAAAGCCTCAAGCATCAGACAGACATCCTCAACACACGCATTGATGAACTCTCACAGACAGCCAAAGACGCTGTCACACGGAAGAACCGTGTCTCAGCTCTCGCAGCACTCAAATCGAAGAAGATCGCAGAGACGTCCTTGGCCACTCGCTACGCCACTCTCAATCAACTGGAGGAAGTCGCCGCCAAGCTTGAGCAGGCTGCCGACAACGTGCAGCTCGTCAATGTCATGGAGGCTTCTTCAGGTGCGCTGAAGAGTCTGAACGAACAGGTCGGTGGCGCAGATCGCGTCGACGCTGTCATGGATCGCATCCGAGAGCAGACAACTGCAACGGACGAGATCAGCGCCATCATGGCCGAGTCCACTGGCCAAGTGGTCGACGAGGGTGCGCTCGACGACGAACTCGAGGCCATGGAGGCGCAAGAGCGCGAGAAGGAAGAGGAGAAGAACAAGAGCAAGGAGGCAGAAGAGCAGAAAGCTCGCGAGGAGCGGGAGACGGCCGAGGCACAAAAGAAGCTCGACTCCCTGCCCGCCGTGCCGGCCGACACCGAAGAAATCCGAGAAAAGGAGAAGACACCCACAGCCGAGACTGGAATTGCGAACCTGGCAATATAGAAGATGCCAGATGTAAAGAGTCGGGAAAGGAAGAGAATCAGGGCAAATTGAGCAGCTCACACGTGTACATGACAATACAGCAGGATATCCCGGGCGTTTTTGGACTTAAGATTGCACAATTGGGTTGTAGTTCATTAGAATATATTCACGAGGGCCACTTGCGGTCCCCTTCTAATATCATTACGTGGTATCTCGTATCTTGATGCATGCTTTAGCTATTTGCTGCTTCTCCACCATCATTACGCCGTTTTCTGCCAAGTCAAGAGTTGCTTCCAGTGTTTTGTGACCAGGGCTGACCCAATGCTGGGTCTTGTGGAAGCACATCTCTGTAAGAGTATAACCTCTGGTTGTTCATATCCATATTGTTATCGTACGGGACAGCAAATTGAGGCTGTGGGGTCGCTTGAGGATGTCCGTTGGGGATTGCTGCATACCAGGACGGGTCGGCAGACAAGTCAGCCGTACTTGACGGCAACTCCATGAAAGTCGAGCCTGTTGGATCTGGGGCTATTAATTCACGACTGTTGTCCATTCGTGTCTGGCCTTCCCAGGGACTCCTGTAAGACGAATTTGGTGCCTCTTCGGCTGTCGAGTGGTTCGGCTGCAGTTGATCGACTCTTGGGGGCTCTTGAGATGTACTAGTGGCAGTCTCCTCTGCCTTCGACTCCTTCGCCGCTGCTTCGGCCTTCCTTTTCGCCTCAAGTCTGGTTTTTCTCGCATGATTTATCAGATCCTTGAAAGATGTATCATGCTTAGCCGCCCATGCTGCACCATCAAAGTCTTTGTCCTTAATGATCGCAGCATTCCGAGCGGAGCGTCCTGTAGTTGGAGCCGCACCCCCTTGCGTGTTCTCCCATGTTTCCAAATCATGCAATAATTCGCGGTGTTTTCTAGGCTGTGCAGCATCGCAGTTCGAGTTCCATATTGTCATCCACTCTTTATGTCGACGCTCGAGGAGGGGGCGAGGACCCTGGTTCGAAATTCCAAGATCTGACATCTTCTTACGCAAAGCTTGGTCTTTGTACATAGAGTAGTTAATCGCAGGAAGACGTTCGGCAGTCGATGTCTGCTGTCGATGCTGGCCATAACTAGAGCTCGAACTGCTGGCGATAGTCCGGCGGGGTTTCGGTGTAGGACCAGTACATGTTTCGAGGTGCTTGAATACTTGCCACTCTTTCATTCGACTTTGGCAAACTGGACATGCAACTAGACCATCCTCTGTGATTCATCAGAAGTAGTTCTGAAATTCTTAGATTATAGCACACTTACCTGGCTCTGGTTGAAAATCATCATCGCTGTCTGGTACTTCAACGATCTTATTTTCTTCTGTGGGCATTGTATAAGACGGGGTACTTCGAGTGTTTCGTAGTCGCGAGGATGACCGTAGCCGCTTGCCATCTGGCGTATCTCCTGATTCGTGGTGGTCTTCTACAGGTTTCCGTTTGGAAGTTCTGCGTTGTCCATCGTGGTTCCGTGCCATTTCCAAAGTCGCTGTCCTCGCCTTCACGAACGCCTCTACAGCCTCTTCTACCGACCAATTACTCCGTAATTTGAGCTCCTGCTCTGGTGCGCGACAAAGCGGACATTTCCCCTCGTTAGACAATGCTCTCCGAATGCATAGTGAGCAAAATGTGTGGGAGCAAGTCGTAATCATGGGCGTCCGAAAGAAGTCTTTGCAAACTTGGCATCGCAATGCGCTTTCAACAGCAGCAAGGGAGGCGAGAGGCGTCGAGAGCCAGTCTGTCGAATCGGGAACATCGTGGTCGGCCATGGAGGAACAAATCAAGGTGAAAGGAAAAGATAAAATAGCGCAATGAAGGAGCAATAAGGGTTAACGTGTAAGTGCCAATGTACAAAGTACAACCAAAGTTCGCTGGGACAAAGACAGGGGACAAAGTTGCGATCCCGGGCCCAGAATAAAATCGTCGCGCTGGAGACGCGATGGCTAGAATGACGATGGCAATGTGAAGAACTCGATTGCTCAATAAGTCCGCACTAATACCGGGTAGAGTTAGCGTGTACCCAACTAGAAGAATATTTATGCTCTTAATCTATCATCCTCAGATGGATGGCACGTGATTCCGCGTCCGCTTAACGCGTCCGTTACCCGGGTGTCTTTAATGAGGGATAGCTATTTCAACGATTGGAGTGTCAACGCGCATGCTCAATCGTATATTCGACATTATTTAACCCTGACTCTGGTTGAGCTCGAAACTGTCGCAAATACTCGACAAAGATGGACGAACACAAGAAATACCTTGCAGACCGTCTGCTTAGCGAAGAACGTCCGGTTTGTACTATGTTCCAGTTCTTTCTCAGTACCACCAAACTGACATAGTGTAGATCACATATCGGCTGCTGAGTCGAGCTTTAGATGTGCATGTCAACACCGCAAAAGAGTAAGAAAACCACATCCAAGTTATATCTCGCTTTCTTACAGCTACTAGGATGCTCTACGACTTTCACAATTACCAAAATGCTCAAAAGTCCAACTCCGTTCATGCCACTTACCTCGTTTATGGCACAAGAACCCCAGAAAGCCAGCAGTCGGACGGTGATGTGGAAATGTCAAGCTCAATGCCCGAGGAACCTCTATCAGATGAGGCTCCAATTTCTACCCTAACTCTTGCTCGGGAAGAAGAACTTAAAGGTGAACAACTTCAACATCAGGATTGCTGTAAGCAAGCGTAACTAACCTTTAATAGATATCTTGGCTGCATACGAAAAAGTCACTTCGATTCATGTTTACAGCCTTGCACCTCATCCCCAGAAGGACCTTACTCTCTTGTCAGACGTCACGACACAACTATCGGAGTATTCTCTGGGTGGAGATATCACTGCGGCATCTAAGAAGTACGGATTTATTGGTAACCCAAATGCTCAACGCAGAGAGCGAAAGGGCCGTGCTCAAGCCTCTACTTCAGCTCCCTCGCAGTCCATCAAGAGAGAGTCGTCTGCGGCAAAGCCGGCATTGACGACAAACCTCAAGAAGGAAGCCTCAGCGTCAATGCCAGAAATGAAGCACACCAAGTCTGCTAAGCAGGAATCTTCAGCGCCTTCATCCAAGGAGAGCACGCCTGCCCCAAGTGGTGGAAAGAAGCCGGCACCGTCTTTGAAGAAGGGCGTCTCGGGTGGTATTATGCAATCTTTCGCAAAGGCGGCCGCACGGCCAGCCAAGCCTAAAGCCGCACCCAAGAAGGAAGAAGACACAGCTATGGCTCTATCTGATGATGGCGAAGCGGATGATTCTGATATTATTGCCACTAGTTCGAAATCCAAGCCTGCATTTGACTCAGAAGACATCAAACGAAAGCGACAGGAACGTGAGGATGCGCTACGAAAGATGATGGAAGACGATGACGAAGACGAAAAGGAGGAATCCGACAAGGAGTCTGAGCAAGCTGATGAAGAGATGGAAGAAGCACCAGAGCCTGAAGCTGAGCCCGAACCCGAAAGTCAGAAGGAAGAGAAAGAACCCGCCGAGACGGTCTCAAGCACTGGTGACGGACGAAGGAGGGGCAAGAGACGTGTGATGAAGAAGAAACGAATTCTTGACGATCAAGGATACATGGGTAAGTCCGTACTGCAACTTCACCGAGTTATGATGCTAACAGTCAAAAGTCACAATCCAAGAGCCAGGCTGGGAATCTTTCTCAGAGGATGAGGCACCTGCACCAGCTAAGAAGGCTGCCCCGACACCAACACCATCATCGTCCGCTGGATCCAAAGCGAAGAGGGCCGCACCGAAGGGACAGGGGAATATTATGTCGTTCTTCGCCAAGAAATAGGAGGATCATGCCGACGTTATCTAAAACTAGGGAGGAGATGAAACTTGGCCGAAGAAAAAAATATTTTGATTACTTGTTCGCATCTATGATATCACTGTCTGCTGTCGTGCTGGCAAGCGACCTGTACTTTTCCGGGTCCGACTTTATCCTCTGCAGCACGCTTGCCAGCCTCTCTACCCCCTCTACCAAGTCCTTCTCAGGCACATATGCGAAGGTCAACCGAACTGCATTGTCCAATTCAACAGTTTTCTCATCACCAGGTACTTGAAACATTGTCCCATTTCCAAGAACTAGGTTCTCCTCAGCAACTGCAGCCTGGGCAACTATCTTGGCTGATAGGCCCTTCTCCAAAGTGAGCCATACGAAGTATCCGCCGTAGACGCCGCCGTTAACGAGGCCAGCATCTCGAATACCGACATTCAGAGGTTCGAGATGCTTGTGTATGGCATCCATCATCAGACGATGTCGGTGCTGTAGCTGAGGTCGTAGTACCGTAGCAATTCGCTCCTGGAGAGACCCAGACTGAATCAAGTCTGCCATCAAAGATGCGCAAAACTGACTAGGTGAACCGCCAGATTTTGTAGAGCCTGTTTGTGCAAGCCCGTAAGCAAACGCAGGCGAGCCTTCGAGCCAACCGGTCCTCAGTCCCGGCCCAACAAGTTTGCTGAGCGAGCCATTGCTCACAGCATGGCCAAAACCGTCAGGATCATTGTCCGCGCGACCCATTGCGAGGTCAATATCGCACAAGCGAGGGAGCGACATTTCAGGGTGCTCGTTGCTGCTTACGTTGGTAGATACTTTGCTGGGATCGCTGTCGATGGGCCATTGGAGAAAGTCATAAACGTCATCGCATATGACAAGAGCGTCGTACTTGCGAGCAAGTCGGACGAGGGCTTCTCGACGGCGTAGAGACATGGTCTTGCCTGAGGGGTTGGAGCATGTCGGTACAGCGTAGATGACATGGCGGTAGTGTTTGCGATTCTTTCCAGCATCGCTTAGGGGAGGCTAATCAAGTTAGTATAAGTGTTGTCTTCGAGTTGACGAATGTTTTGTTATGTGACCTTTGCTTCAGGCGCATGTTTCTCGAATTCGGCAAGTTTGGACTCCAACGCCTCAATATCAACACCCTCCTCATCTTCTGGCGTAGCTCTCAAACGTCCGTCAAAGCCATTGTCACGAAAGACTTGGAAAACAAGATGATAAGATGGTGAAATGCACCATACGGCTTGCGTTACGTTGGGATCTGTGAAGCTCTGTAGAATACATGCGACATTCTGACTCGCACCGCCTGAGATGCAAATACGGTCCGGATCACGCTCGACGCTGTAATGCTCCGAAAGCCATGTAGCCAGCGCCTCACGCAGTGGTTGATATCCCGCGTCAGCGCCGTATTGTAGCGCAGGGACGTAGATCTCTGGGTCAGCGAGACTACGCTGGGCCGCAGCTGAAATGAGATCAACAGGTAGAAGACTTGGGTTTGGCCAGCCACGAATGAGATTGATTTGATGCTTCCCCGACTGCGAATTAGAGGGGACGTCCGAGACGTGTGTTGGTTTAGTTGCCATTTTGGCCTTGCGGAAGTATGATGGTGATGATGACGATGGTGTTGAGGGGCAGAGACTACGATGGCGATATAGAGGGGAAAGCGCAGCGTGGTGAGACAAAACAGAAGAATTGTAGCACGAGGTCCTATAGAACTGATGGTTATGTCCTTTTATAAGCACGCAATTTCTGAACTGGCAAATGCTACCAGTGGGCGCAACCGAGCGATGTCGGACCTGTTGTAGAATATTCATGGGGACGAGTGTGTAAATGGGGTTGATAGTAGCTAGCTTGACCAGGATAGCGAGGGGTATGAACGGATAACTGTGGATCTGGTTTATTGTCGATTGGACCTGCAGAGTTGGAGTTGTTCGTCTTCTGAACTTGGCCTTGGTGTCACCGGCGGCAATATGGAGCTATTACATACGTGCATACAAAAGCGGACCTGAATCCGGGGTATTTGAAGATAAGTTATGCTTAGATTAACGAGCAATCATTCGCTCAAGTCATCTATTCTCTCCTTTCTGTTAATAGAAACGATCAAGCCTTCTTGTTCTTAAGTCTAGGCTCAACTTTGTCGTCAACCTCTGGCATTATCGCCAATCATATCTCGTAGGCTGCAGCGCCCTCACCAAAAATCAAATGCGGCTTTCTCTTTGCCAAATCCAGAATGGTAGATGCAAACACGCCGTTCGCCCATGCGAACCAACTCCTCGTGAACTGCGTAATGTGCTCAACATCAATACTCTCATGAACTAGACCAAGCTTGGCTGAGTTGAGCACAAGATCGATGCACTCCTTAATCTCTTTATCATCGTCTGAAGTTCGAGCTTGGATGAGAAGACTCATTGGCCAGGCATTTCTTAGCCCAATATGGGGTCCTGTGAAGTGTCAGCTGCTGTTAACGAATGTGTATCCATTATCGGACTTACCTCCAATGCCCTTAAATGCCTTTCCTTCCAGATAGTAAGGATTTCCGCTCTTCTCCAATAGCATCTTCCTTGTGTTCTGGTAAACAGGATCACTGGTCTTGCAGAATCCCATCAAGGGAAGAGCCAGTAAGGATGGATAGTTGGCATCGTCCATCAATATTGACGAGCCATAGCCATCTACTTCGTAGGCGAAAACATCTCCATATTTCTTGTGCTTGACCACTCCATGCTCCATGATACCCTCGCGGAGTTTTGTGCTCCATGCTTCCAACTTTTGAGACAGTGCCGTCTTGCCAGCGGCTGCGAGAATCTTGGAGGCCCGCCCCAGCTCTACAGACATCTGCGCGTTGGCAGGGATAAAGAAGCCAAGGATTGTCGCATCATCACTAGGTCGGAACGCTGATCGAACCAGTCCTGTGCCCCAGTTCAGCGGATTACCAATTCCTCTTAAGTTGAGTGTTTCAGTTCCAATATCCGTGCGACGGGAAAATGTGTACTCGTTGCGCCGAAACTCGCCCGTCTCGGGGTCAAACGTCGACTTCGACTGCTCATCCAGCACGTTTAGTAGGGTATCGAGGGCGCGGTACCATCTCTTGTTTAGGAATTCAGTTGAGCGGGTGTGATCATGGAAATCATTGCCAAGTGCAAGGAAATGCGCCAAGGAGTCGAGTTCATACTTGCACTCGAACACAGCCCGCGGCTCGTAGGCTGGGTGCACATTGTCATCTTGCCCATTAGACGAGATGGGCAAATCACTGATGGGCGGAGGCTGAAAGGCGTTGCAGTAAGGCGACTCGATAACGTATTCGGCCTGTGTGTTTATCGCACCAAGCAGCAGTGTGTGGATAGCAGGGTCCTTCTTTGCAAGCGGTTGGTACGGTCGTAGCTGGTTGGTCGAGTCCCGCAGCCACTCAGCGATAATATCACCTGTGATGATGAACGACTGCGGCCCCTGCCAAGCTCCCTCATCATGGAAGCCACCAAATGCTCCCATGCGGAAGAAGCCAGTGTCTTCCTTTCCCTTTGTATGAAACTTGACGGTCGTGTCTGTCGTCGATGGGAATGCGTTCTCGAATAATCGGGCAAGGTCGGGGTCCTGCATCCGTGATGTCATATCCTCGATCACCTTCTCGATAGCATCCGACTGAAATGTCCGACATCTTGTGCTTGGTCGTTGGTAAGGAAGCTCTTTAGGACCGGTACTGAAAGGACGGCTGCGTGAAAGCAACATTAGCCGAGCGAGCATATAGTATACGCGGTCAAACAACGTACTGAGGGTATCCAGCATATCGTGTGTAATCCGGACATATCTGACGGTAGTCGCCGAAGGGTGTCTGTTCGTCGTCTGGGCTTGCGCTGGCGAGAGTTGCGCTCAAGCCAAGCAAGCTTGACGCCAGCAGGCGGAGCGACATGATGGACTTATAGTGGTGCTCAGTACGCGTGAGGGACAGATTGTGATGTAACAAGATAATCCTGCTGAGAGTCCGGCGAGGTTCGCGATTGGAATTCGATCGACAAAGTTGAATGTTGATGTGGTAAGAGTTGAGCTACACTTGTCGCATTGTGATACTGTGATTACGTAGCGCCAGACAAGCTCCATCAGAGCTCGGAGTACGTGGGGCTGGTAGAGCTGGGGCAAACAATGCTGCTGTAACAATGCACATGTTAACAGAAGCAGCAGACCTTCCAATGAATATGGGTATCATTTAAAACTATCTAGACATTCAACGCTTGTTCTATTTATACTACGACTACAATTACCATCCCCATGTTCGGCTTGAAGCTGTAAACACAGGAGGTTTCCACTGGATCTTGGTGGGGTCCACGGTTCGCTTCCTCTTCAACTTGGTCTTCTCTCGTTGCTGGATTAATTTCTCTGGGATCACAATCTTGTGGTCGCTCTTATGATAGACCTGCATTCGCAATGCTTGTAGAGTGTGCTCGACATCCTGCGTTGTCATGGCCAGTGCTGTAGAAATTGCTTCGATCGTAACCTTCTCTTCGCGTTCGTTGTAACCCACGAGGAACTCCAAGATATTCTCTGACCAGTACTGTCGGTAACTCAGTAGACCTAAATCTGACAAAGGCTTTTCTGGAGAACCGAGCTTTCCTTCGATTCTGGAGAGCTCGTAAGAGAACTGAATCAAAAGTCGACCGTATCCTTTACGCTGGTATTGCGGCATGGTTAAAATACACGCAACATTGTAGCCATCTGCACTCTCCTTCTCCTTGGAGAAATATCCCACTAAGTGACATCCTTTTTCAGTCCTTGTCGTCATGACATAAAACAAGAACGGGTCCACGTCATAGTACAATGTCTTATGGTCAAGAAACATCTTGGACAAAAGACAGAGATTGCGACACCACGTTCGTTGTCGCCGGCCATCGATCTCGAAGAAAGATATGTCTTCGTTCCGGTATAATTCGTTTCCGGGGGGATGTTGCAGTGTGCACTTTCTTCGGTGTCGTGAGAAAGCCTTTTCATCTCCATAGTAGCTCAAGCAGAATTCGCAGATGAATATGACATCCTCTTGGCTAAAAATCTCAGGGTACGGTGAGAAGTACCAAGGGTAAAGGTCGAAGCGACCGAATTGTACTTTGGAGATATTTCGAATTCGGGATACCTCGGTCGGGTTTTGGGTCATCGAACCGGATGTGCGAAGCTTTTCGATCTCGACTTCGCGACTAAATTCTGCTGGCTCCCTCTTGAATTCAGTCTCCTTCTCCTCTATGTCCATATCATCACCACCAGCAGGAGTTGCGCCCCCATCAACGCTGGCGCGCGCTTGACTCTCGCCATCGGGACCGATCGAGGCAGACTTTTGCCGGTTTTGGGAGTCTACGAAGTCAAGAGGGACGTTAGCTGAGTGCCGTTAACCAGGGATCATAATACATACCAGTCCAAGGATGTGGGGTATTTGCTTCCGAAACAACCGATTGCTCTCGTTTGCTGGGTCGTTTTTGCGACTTCTTGGAGGGTTGTGTCTTTTTAGATTGCTGCACAGTGGTTGCCTTTTTCGTCTTGGGATCCTTAGGTTTATCATTTTCTGGGTTTGGCCATTCCACCTCGCGAGAGAAGTCCAGCCTGATGACAGGTACCCATTCATCAAGTCGTTTGTTGAAATTGTCAAAGTTACAGTAGAATTGCTTGCCACTTTTGGTTGTCTTGATGCTAAGAATCTCGGCGCGTCGCGGCTGGCCTTCCTTTTCTACCCAGGCAATACATCCTGTCTGTACTGTTTCGGCTGTCGCAAGGCTTTTCTTTCGTGGCTCACCGGAGCCAACTGTAGGTTCGCCACCAGGGGTACCGCCAGCCATGATGGAATTAGCTTGGGTGGGTGTAATTTGATGATCGTCGTGTTGTCGCGGGTGTGTCGCAAGATGTAAAATGATGGAATTATTCTTGGAGGGGCACGGCAGAAAATGATCTAGCTTCTTATCAGTAAGGCGGTGACCTGATTCTAGCTTATCAGACCTTCGTCAGATGCATAAGCCCCGCTAGTCTCATTTCGCAGAAAGTATTTGCTGCTGGTACTTTCACTGAGATTTATACAAACACATTGCACTCGCTCTTCATTTTTAATGTCTGGAAATATTTCTTCTTGAGATAATGGCGGCACTATCTTCTAACTGGAAGAAACTCCAGGCAAAGCTCAAGGAAGAATCCGCTTCAAAGCCGTCTTTGAAGCGCAAATCGGATACCTCGACGACAAACCCACCACCCAAAAAGACCAAGGTCCAAAAGACTCTTACAAAACCGCAAAAATCGGCAAAATCGGCAGTACCAGCCACCAAAAGGAAAATGGGAGGCGTGCAAAGTACAAAAATCGAAGAGCCAGTGCCAGGGACATCGACATCTCTCGCGTTATGGGCTGAAGACCATGATGTATCCGCAGAAGCCCTTGCAGAAGCATACAATCTGGGTGCTAAGGACAACTCAATGATGCTCGCTGCTGCAAAGGACAAAGTCAACCATGGGCTCGCAGAAGGCATCGAGATTGGAAAATACATCGCTATTGACTGCGAAATGGTTGGCGTGGGGCCTGGTGGTCATGAATCAGTTCTCGCTCGCGTGAGCATTGTCGACTTTCACGGCGTGCAAATCTACGACTCTTATGTGAAACCAAAGGAGAAGGTCACGAATTGGAGGACGGCCGTTAGCGGAATCGATCAAAAGAGTATGAGATTTGCCAGGGATTTTGAGGAAGTACAGGCAGACATCGACAAGCTTCTTCGGGGTCGGATATTGATTGGGCACGATCTCAAACATGATCTGGATGCCCTCATTCTCAGCCATCCAGGCAAAGACATTCGAGACACAGCCAAGTTCCCGGGGTTTAAGAAATACGGCAATGGGAGGAAACCGGCATTGCGAGTTCTTGCTCAGGAGTTGCTGGGGGTCGAGATACAAGGGGGTGCACATTCCAGTATCGAAGATGCGCGGGCGACCATGTTACTCTTCCGCAAACACAAATCGGCTTTCGACATGGATCATGCGAATCGGTATGCACCAAAGCCAACAATAGGAGGAGCTCAGAAAGGGACCAAGACAAGAAAGAAGAAGAAATGATGGATGAAAATGTAACCAGCGAATGCATCACAGCAGTTTTATAAGATACCCATATAGAAATAACATGCATAATGTTCTGAGCATTGCATAGCCCAGCTCATCAGTTTTGTTTTCAATCGTTGCCTCCTAGCTGTAGCAGATATAATAGAATGCTTCGATACTGGCTCAATCTCAATCCAAGTCCAAAACAGATGAAACTATATATACATATTTATTTACCCCGGATTTTATAGATAGCCTTACAACACTAATCGAACGACCGTTGCTCCAGTCATGGATTGATCTATTGTCACGGTTCTCATAGAGTATTTACCGATTTGCGCTAGTTAGCTCTGACACCAGATAAGATAAGCCGGCCTATCGCCCAAACCCTTTACGCGTCTCAACGCGTCACCCTTAGTTTTGTCAACGAACAAAGTAACAATATCACAATGTCGCAACCAATCCTTTCATTAAAGCCCGACGAGAACAAGTCAAAGGTAGTGGCAAACGTATTGCCATGCCGTATACATCACGATGGTTCAATTGACCCAGCATCGACCTATTGGACCCCTACTGTCGCCGACGGTTCGTATCCCTGGTTACCAACAACACTCTTGAGTTTGGCTAACAGTTTGGGGAGATGGCACAAAACTAGCATATTTCCGAGGAAGGAAGCTTCAAGGAAAGGTCGTCAAATTACCAGAGCAATGCCGAGGTGTTGTCGTAGAACGAGCACCCGAGAAAGACCCCAAGATCGCTACCGAAGAGCCACTTGAGGATGTCGACGAGGAACAAGAGAATATTGAGAGCATGCAAATAACAGCCGAATTCGATGAGATGGTTGTATGGGGCCACGAGACAGTGGCAGATGCTAGTGCGGATCCTTACGTTCGGAGTATGGAGGAGTGGCTTCAGGTGGCCGATCAGGTATGGTTCGATGGTACTCTGATGAAAGTACACGTAATGCTAATACTCCCAGATTCACTCTTATTCTACCTGAAGACGTAGCGCGGGAACGATACAGCTGAGGTCAAGTGAAACGTCTTCAGCAACGACAAGCCTACTACACGCTTCGAGTTGATGCCACCTGGAACCGACATTGGTCGCCAGTCGATACAAAATATTAAAGGGCATTAATACGACCTTTGGAGGGCAAATGTGGGGAACAGTGATACTAAATTTGCTGTTATGTGAAGGGTATAGATGCTTTGGACTAATGGGAGTTGTCGACCTACACTCAGGGTGTAACTTTGACAGTGGTATATGCATGATGCCCACGCACCTTTGGAACTGTAATTCTGCTTAGAATGTATATTAAGATACCCTGGTGTATACCAAGGAAACCCAAGCAGTTTGGCTAGGTGCGATCTACCCCAGAAACATATGCCCATATGTGACCGACAGCAATGATATTTCCCTCCCCCCTTCAACTCCTCGTAATTTGTTTTACCGAGCCTTTCAGGACT
Organism: Fusarium sp. PT; assembly: GCA_021020635.1. Classification (NCBI taxonomy): domain Eukaryota; kingdom Fungi; phylum Ascomycota; class Sordariomycetes; order Hypocreales; family Nectriaceae; genus Fusarium; species Fusarium sp. PT. Next base: position 3,019,256 of record JAHMRZ010000002.1, on the reverse strand, counting down.
TGAAGTATGACACCGAGGTAGTTAAGTACTCACCATTTTGTCTGCCTTAGTAACACAACATCTGGGCCCAGCTTCCACCTATTCACAGTCACATGCTGAACTGATGGCAGATAGTCTTTTCTTAGGTGAAATATGGTCTAAGAGTTCCAACCAGCTCTAACTACCGCCGTAATACACAGTGTTCGAAGCGTAGGACTCCGGATAATTGCATTTGTTCTTTCAGATGTGCTGGATCTTCTCGATGGACTTTGATGAGAAAGTCGTCCCCATCAGGCTCAATGCTTCCCCAGTCATGGCGATACAGTTGCCGCAGTATGCGCTCGAGGTAAACAATGTTGATAACTAGACCTTTGTTGATTCGATGCCTAAATGTTGGCCTGCTGCTTTTAGTAGAGTGGGTGGCGGTCATTGTGCTTGAGGGCAAATGATCGTTTCTGAGAGGCTTTGTATAGTATTTTAGTGCCTGATTGCCTAAGTGAAATTTTCATGTGATATCTGGAGAGTATGCCTTATCCGTGTGTTGTATGTAGCTGATAAGTATTTGCTCCAGATTATTATTCTGTAGTGCACACGTAAATAGGGATCTTGATTAAGGGGCTAATGCCAACCTTCGCCGTGAATAATGAGTGTAAGGACTTGCGAACTTGATCTATTAGACAGTGAATTGTTGCTGCTACTTACAGCGATTTAATGAGAAAGTGCCTTTTGGTATCACAGCTTTGGTTTCAATATTTTCCTTTGGGATCGGAGGCCACATGTAATAATGTTTTGATGAACTAGCTTGACTATTGTTCGACCAAGTCAGTAGTGATACCGATATCCCGAGTCGCATCGATGTCGCGTTGGACAGACTCAAGCTTCGTACTCAGACGAGCAAAACAGTCCTTGCCTAGAGGAAGTCTCAAAATTTTGCCCTTCAGATGCCCAGCTTCCCCATCTCCACTAGCAACTTCGAAGATGATATCCACGGCCTTACTGGGGTCTCCAGCCTGTTTCCCTGCGGCGTTTGCGAATTTGGCAAGAGTTGCTTCTAACACAGTTCCTTGGTACGCCTTCTCGCCGGTTATGTTGCTCTTGACGCTGGCTTCGAGAAAGTTGGTGCGGAATGCTCCAGGCTCAACCAGCAGGACATTGATACCGAACTCCTTAACTTCTTTGGATAAACTCTCAGTCAAACCCTCGAGGGCAAACTTGCTGGCGCTGTAGAGTCCACAGCTTGGCTGGGCATCTTGTCCGGCTATACTGCTGATGTTGATGATGGTGCCCGAACCGCGGCTTCTCATACCTGGGAGGACAGCCTGGAGAGCGTAAAGCGGGCCAAACACATTTGTTTGGATTTGATGTTCGGCTTCAGCCTCACTTGTTCCTGTGTTAGTACACATATAGCCAATTAATAGCAAAGACAATTGACTTACGTAAAGAGCTCGATAGCGCCCAAGAGAGAGTAGCCAGCGTTGTTTACTAAATAGTCGATTCGTCCGTAGATATTCTCTGCATTTTGAACCTTTTTGGTGATGGTTGCTTTGGACTCCGATAGATCAATAGTAATGATCTTTCCGCCAGCTTCTTCTATTTGACGGACAGCATAAGCCGATCTATTTGAGTCTCGCACAGTTGCGATGACTTTATGTCCAGCCTTCAATACTCTAAGACTTAGCAGCAGACCAAGGCCATTTGAGCTGCCGGTAATGAGCCAAACTGGAGTGGTCATATTGTTCAATGAGTCGGTTGAAAATCGAAGGAGGCTGTGTGTGACTGCATGTTATTACCCCCTCAATCGGTATCAAGCTATGATCTTATACTATTCGCATCGCGGAGTTACGGTCCCCTATTCCCGAAACTTTGTAAAGCAATCAGCATTCGACGACAATGCTCCACAACTGCAGGCTTAACACCGATCACGTATCGGAAATATGACAGAATCCTTTTGTGTTTGCTCGGTATACACAAGTTGTACGCGAGCCGGACGATAACTTGATGTTGCTTGTAAACGTCGAGGCATTGACAAGTGAGGGATAGAACTATATATACATCATACCGTGCTTAATCATGACATACAATTAGAACTTCTACGGACAAAATCGTGCTTGATATAAGACACGGCGATGCTCTGACGACGTATAAGAACACAAGAGAAGATTTCCTGTCGAATCTTTCTAAGCGAAGGTGTGAATAAACCAGTGAGTGTCCGTGGTTAATGGCCGAAGCTTATCCCATCTAGACACAAAACTTCAACATGCAAGCTTCATTGAAGCGGAGTGCTGTAAAGCAATAGCGTCACACTTGACACTGCCCTATCCTGCCTATCGATAGTCGTCGCTTGCACTGACAACTCTTTCCTCCGACGAAGACTGAATTTTACCGATGTCCGTTCTTAGGTATTTCCCTTCGAAATTGACTTTTGAAGCACCACCATAGGCTCCTCGAATGGCATCCTCTGTAGAATCGGCCATGCAGACAACAACAAGAACTCTGCCACCACTGGACACAAGGCTGTCATCTAGCCACAAAGTGCCCGAGTGAAATAGCAATACACCTAATGAGATGATTAGAGAGATTGGTATCATTATGACAAGGGTCATGGATCTCACCTTCAGGTAGCTCCCCTATCCTAATAGTTTTGCCAACTTCGTAGTCTCCAGGATATCCACAAGAAGCTATCACCAAAGAAATTGCTGCTTTATGTTGAAACTCGAGATGTACCCGATCCAGCCGGCCTTCAATACAGGAAATCATGATGTCAGCTAGATTCGAGGTATGATCAAGAAGGGGAAATAACGCCTGCGCCTCAGGGTCACCGAACCGTGCGTTATACTCCAAGAGCTTCGGACCGTTGTCAGTTTGCATTATTCCAGTGCAGATGAAACCGACAAATTTATAGCCTGAGAAGTGTCAGAGTGAGAATACTGAAAGCCAAAGATGCTGCTCTTACCTTCACTCTGCAGTCCTCGTATGGTGGGTTCCAGTATTTGTTGTCGGATGTCTTGGATCTCCTCTTTGGTAAAGAGGTCCAAGGGGATACAAACTCCTATACCGCCGGTATTGGCTCCATGATTTCCATCAAACACTCTTTGGGCATCTTGCCCGAAAGGGAAAAGTCTCCAGGTGTTTCCGTCTGTGATGACCGTAACGCTCAACTCACGTCCAACTAAGAACTCTTCGATGACAATTTCTTCCCCAGCATCTCCAAAAGCTCGCTCGACCATGATCTTGTTAACAGCAACTTCCGCCTCTTGCTTATCTGCGCAAAGAAAAACACCTTTGCCCGCTGCTAAGCCTGATGCCTTCACAACGTGCCTGCGCTCTGGCTGGCTTTGCAAGAACGATATAGCCTCCGATGCAGACGAAAACGCCTGATATTTTGCTGTGGGTATCTCATAGCGTTTCATAAAATCCTTTGACCAACTCTTAGATCCTTCGATCTTGGCTGAATCTTTCGACGGCCCGAAAACCCGAAAACCGTGAGCTTCAAAGAAGTCCACTGCTCCGAGTATAAGAGACGCATCCGAACATGGAACTACCAAGTTGATACAATGGGTGCGGGCAACGCCTAGTAGACCTTTGAAGTCAGAGGACTTGACGGTCGCGTTGCAGTTTGCTATTTTGCCTGATCCATGAGCAGTGCCGCCGTTTCCTGGAGCACAGAGGATCGTTTCGACCTGGGGGCATTTGCTCAGTGACCAAGCAATTGCATGTTCTCTACCACCTCCTCCGATAAGCAGTACACGAACGGGGTCAGCTGTTTTGAAGCTCATAGTGGGACTTGAGCAAGGTATGATGTAATCAAAATAAGTAGGTATTGAGAGGCAACGGGGTTTCTGTCGGTTTTGCTAACTTGCTAGAACTTGACAGAACCGAGACAAACGCTTTCCCCTGCACGCTCCCTCATATTTGCAAACCATTATCGCAATTGTGTTACCCGAAAGCCACATAATCATCCTGCCTAGAAGGATCTCGTACACTACAAACGCTTATTGGGAGGAGACCACGTTGGCATGACAATGGTTGTGTCACAACCGGTCAGCGTATGTGATACTAGACATCCGGAAAGCAATTACGGACTGTAACGCTAACTAACTGCCTGTTCACTGATTGTCAGTAATGTGATAAGCTTCTACCTTGCAGCCTGCTTTACCGAGGTTGCACCTCCACCGCCAGTTCCTCGTTAGACGTACCTGTACCTCATTCCGATACCTAGTCATAAGGATGGAGATGGCCCCTTTCCATGCATCACCCTCAGTAGTCTCTTCAGCTGTGAGGATATCTTAAAGAAGGCTCTGTCTCTATCTCTCGCAGCACTAGCACTCAACATTCTTCACTCTTCCGTAAAATGTCTTCATACTCTCGAAAGAATATATCTTCTACTCACAAGAGGATACGCGGCCTCGTTCGCAAGACTCCTTGCACCGTTTCGCCCTACCTGTCGCAAATGGTTTCTAAGAGCTGCAGTCACCTGAAGGCTGTTGAGATTGTTCTAAAATGCGAGAATTTCCAAATTTCTGGCTCGTTCAAGTATCGCGGAGCTTTGAACAAGCTTCTCCAGTTGAGCCGGGATCAGCTTAACCATGGCATTGCCACTTACAGCACTGGTATGTGAATCATGGAATATGTACGTGGAGCACAGTGAGTGCTTGGAAATAGTTGCTGAAGTAATATTTGAGATCAGGAAACCACGCCCTGGCAGTTTTGATGGCTACAAACCAGATAGCTAAAAGGCATGGTTTGGCCATACCACTCGAAATATTCGTTCCCGCTTCAATAACTAAAGAGAAGCTTTTGACAATCAAGTCTCCTTTCACATCGGTAGTCCAACGAGTCACGCTTGGCCACAACCTTGACTGGTGTGCAAAAAGGGCAATGGAGAGTTGTGCAAGTCATGGGACCACTTTGATTCCACCAGCCAACGATACAGATATTACACTAGGTCAAGCAACAGCAGCCGCGGAACTCCAAGAACAAGTCAGGTCATCAGGTATCGGTGAACTTGATGCAGTCATCGCACCATGTGGTGGAGGCAGCCTTTTGTCTGGTTGTGCTGCATGGTTCCACGGTTCACCTACACAAGTCTGGGGGGCTGAGCCTCTGGTCGATGGTCCAGGGCTCTATGCGAGTCTAGAGGCCGGGATTTTGCTACCAAAGAAGAAGGCCATTGGCTCGACCATCGCAGATGGTCAACGCACAACTCTCAGTGCTGAGAGTTGGGCCATCCTTAGTGGCAGTTCAGCTCTCCGAGGTTCCATTGCAATAACGGAGACACAGATAAGTGAAGCTCTCACCATGTACTACAAAGAGTTTGGAGATGTGATCGAGCCAAGCTCGGCAGTCGCGATAGCAGCTTGTGTAGCAGTTGCACAACACCAGGTGCCCAAACACTGTGCTGCAGTTGTAACCAAGATTGGCGTTATACTGAGTGGAGGGAACATCAGTGCTGACGTGTTCGACAACATGCGGAACAAAGGGGGTGAAGATGACAATTGATATGTATGTGGGCTTAGAGATCCCCTCTTGTAACCCCAGTTGATCCCTATTTATGTTTGTGAGTTTCTACCATTAGTCTTTGCCTTTTGCCGTATAAATCAACAAACCTCACACACTTGAATCCATCGACTGCGTGGAAGAATCATAACTCTCCGTCTCGTAATTTGAGAATGCCTCCGCAAAGTTTGCGGATCGTATTGTTGGGCTCCGGAGGCCGAGAACACGCCCTTGCGTGGAAACTCAGCCAGTCGTCCATGGTCGAAATGATTATGATATGTCCGGGAAATGCGGCGACAGGTGATCTTCCAAAAATTACGAACCGTTTCTGTGAGAGCATTTCCGAAGCTCTAGCTCTCTCCAAAAGCCATGATATCAATTTGGCTTTGTTCACTAGGGAGTCAGACCTAGCGACGGGAGCTGTGGATTTGTTCTCCAGAGGTAAGTTAAGCTTCCTGTCAAACTTAGTATGCCAATCAACTATAAAACATGGGTTATTTCAGCTCAGTCTATGACTAACTTGCTCATAGAGGGTATAAAATGCATAGGCCCTTCACAGAGTGCGGCTTTGCTCGAGTCCTCCAAAGTATTCGCAAAACAATTTATGAAAAAATATGAGGTTCCAACAGCCTCATACCGTGAATTCTCGAACAACCAATCTGCCTTGTCATACATCGAAGATCAATTGTCACGTGGAAAAGAGAGACTGGTTCTCAAACATTCAGGTATTGTAGCAAAGCAAAGTATCTTCATTATCGAAACACTAGAAGAAGCAGCAACTACCTTGACCTGTCATTTTGGTAAAGAGGTTGGTAAACTCTCCAATCATTCGTTCTCTCATATATTGGTTGAAGAATTCCTTGGGGGCCCTGAGTTCACCGTCATGGCTCTCACAGATGGACGAAATTTCTCGATGTTCCCACCTTACCTGGATTTCAAAAGACGCGAGGAGTACAACAAAGGCCCTATCACTGGGGGTATGGGCTGTATATGCCCAACGACTAGGTGTACTGATTTAATGCTACAACACTTGGAGCAGAACTTCATGGCGCGCACTATCTCAGGCTTGGAGAAGGAAGGTGAGTCATCTTTCAGATAGAAGCAATGGACGGCCTTATAATGACGCATTGGGCTTAAAGGTCTCAGCTTTGCTGGGTTTATCGCGATTGGCATAATTCTAACTGAAGAGAGGCCTATGGCGATCGAGTACGACCTGAGACTGGGTGATCCGGAAACACAGGCATTACTGCCATTGATGAACCCGGAAGTGGACTTAGCTGCTGCTTTAACGCGATGCTTACATGCTGAGTTATCCTCTAGCTCTTTATGGTTTCAGAGGGGTCTTGTTGCTGTTGTCGTTATGGCCGTAACAGAGGATTATCCATTCTGTTCGAACCGTCGGGCGTTTCATGTCGAGCTGGATATACCAACTCAGAAAGGTCGGTACCCTTTTATTCTTGCAGCATTCACCCTACTTTCTAACCGACGCCAAAGATATGATTGTCTTCCACAACAACACATTCTTTGCTGATCAACAGGGAATGCATGTTTTGCAAGCACAAAGCGGTCGAGTTGTTGGTGTTTGCGGTATTGGCCGCACGCTTGAACACGCAGCTGAGAGAGCATATTCTGGCATGATTGCAATACGTTTTGAGGGGATTACGTACAGACACGACATAGCCTGCAGTAGCTGAAGACAAAACTATATGGCTGTATATTAGTTACTGCCCCCCAGCTACTGAGAAGACATCAATCTGTTCAAGAGGGTGTCCGTCGGCTATATGTAGCTAATTAAATGTTTTAAAGATCTTGGAGACGAGTTCAGATATACTTTACTATGAGAAGCCTTGACTTTAAACTTTTAGAAAGTACAGGGGAGATTAACCTAGGTTTATGTACAAGTCTGTTGTAGATATACATATATGGAATTAGGAGAAATTATTTGACGAACAGAATTAAATTTGATATTTGTAAGATACGGTAGGGCTGGAACCCAGTGCCTATGACAGTATTGAATATGTACAATAAGCTCTCGGCTGCGTGCACCTGGCACCTCATTCCACATGCATCAGCCAACTTGATGCACACCCCACCTCTGTCGATTTGCTTCTCTCATTTCCTTACCTCACAACCACTATTATCTTCCTACACTGTTGTTTTTACTGTCCGTCTATTGGCGCAGATTCCCCGTCAACGATGGACGGAAAAATCGACGTTCTCGTCATCGGGAAAGGTGGTCGAGAACATGCTTTGGCTTGGAAGCTGAGTCACGCCAGATCAGTTCACCATGTTTTTGTCTTCCCGGGCAACGCAGGTACACAAGGTGTTACGACGGGCAAGGATATGGCTAGAATTTCGAATCTTTCTGGCGTAAGCAGCCCGGCATACCGTGATTTGGCTCAACGGGCCAAAAGTCTTGGGATTGGCTTGGTTGTGGTCGGGCCCGATGACGATGTGGTGAATGGCATCGATGAATACTTTCGAGAAGGTCAGTCATTCATACAACACAAGCAGCCCAATGTACTGACATATACTGATTAGTCGACATTCCCTGTTTTGCTCCGACACGCAAAGCCGCAGAGCTTGAAGGCTCAAAGGTATTCGCTAAAGAGTTCATGGCGAAATATGGTATCCCGACCGCCCACCACAACAGCTTCAACGACCTCAATACTGCTAGCGCATACGTACGTCGTATCTTTATCGATGATAATCACCGTATTGTCATAAAGGCAGATGGCCTCGCTGCCGGGAAGGGCGTGGTCCTCCCCGAGACACCAGAACAAGCCCTGGAGGACCTTCATAGTATCATGAACGACGGGAAATTCTCTACAGCCGGATCCTCAGTGGTTATCGAAGAGTACATGGAGGGCTACGAGATCAGCATTCTAACATTCAGTGACGGAAAGACCTTCTTCTCCCTCCCAGCAGGTCAAGATCACAAGCGTATCTTGGAGGGCAACAAGGGACCCAACACTGGAGGCATGGGAGTTTATTCACCTGTGCCAATGGTGACCCCAGAAGTGCTAAAACAAATCGATGAAACCATTCTCAAGCCCACTTTTGATGCCCTTGAAAATGAAGGTGAGTAGTTCTGCTTCATTTAAACTTTTCGCTCACAGTTAGAAGGACGGTCATTCCGGGGCCTACTGTTCACTGGGGTCATGGTCACAGAATCCGGCCCAAAGGTCATCGAATACAACGTTCGCTTTGGCGACCCCGAGACTCAAAGCTCTATGCTGCTCATACATGAGGACACCGATCTGGCAGGTGTTTTGCTGTCATGCACGAACGGGACACTGGCGCAAATAAAAGACACGATCAAGCTTAAACCAGGTTTCGCGTGCAATGTTGTAATCGCATCAGGTGGGTACCCAGGGAAATATGCGTTAGGCAAACGTGTTTCGCTCAAGACTCCACCGGAGGGTGTGGTCATTTTCCATGCCGGAACTCGCAGTGACGAACAGGATGGTTCGGTGAAGACAGCAGGAGGACGAGTCTTCTCGGTAGCTGCCTATGGCGATACCCTTGAAGAAGCACGATCTAAGGCGTACGAGGGTGTCGAGTGTGTGTTCTTCGAGCCCAAGGTGTACAGGAAGGATATTGCAATGGGAGCTTTGTCCGGATAAGGGGTAGAGGTTGTAGGAATCTGGTAGCCTAGACAGAGTATGAGATCTAGTCACGAGCTGATACTTATTACTCATGGATACAACGGGAAGCGGCCCACGAACTGCTAATGAAGACCGAAGTATACAAGTGCACTTGTCCCTGTTTGACTGCGTGTCCTTGAATGTCAGTTCCGTTCAAAGCCTATAAGAATGCAATAGGTAGGAAAATATAAATAAATAAAGATGTACCACATAAATAGTTGTTAAAGAATTTTAAACATAATCTTTACTTAAGATACTATAGGATTATATAAAATAAAATAGAGTTTAATATAAAATATATAACTTTTGATGAAATAAAGAATATAAACTAAATAATACTTATAATAATATAACTATTACTGTTACATCAAATAATAGCTATTATAATACGACTAATATTATACGAAATAGAGATTATTTATTAGAATATTACTTATATTAGAAAAAATGTTGGAATAAGGGAATAATGAAATTTTTATGTATTAATCTTTTTTGCATCTCGAGAGGTAAGTAAGTTACTTGTTACATGGATATCATACCTCTCGATACTTTAGTTCGTACCTCCCAAGTACAATAAGGTGTTGTCTTTCCGTCCATGGAGACCCACAAGGCATATGTATCGTTACATACTCAACTCGCCAGATTGCTGTGTGCGGATCCTCACATGCACCGGCATACCATCCTTGACTCGAGGTGGACTATCCGTTCCAACCTGGTAACAGCGATCACCCCAAACGGTCGGGGGTGCCTTGACAGAACGATGAGTTCCACTAGAAGACCAGAACATCAGTAACAATCCATGGGCAGACCCACACATATCTAGACTTACTTCTTTAGATCCCACTTCTCCCACGCACACTCAATATCGAAACATCTCACCACAAGTGCCATGGCTAGTTTGGCCTCGAGATATACCAGGTTCTGGCCGATACAAATTCGCGGGCCTGCCGAGAATGATCGCCAGCCGTTGGGTGGCGGAAATAGAGGATCTTGGGGATCAGTGACGAGAAATCGCTCCGGTAGAAATTCTCCCGGTCGGTGCCAGAGCTCAGGATCGTGATGAGCAGCAAAATTTCCATCCCAGACAATGAAGCCATCAGTCGGTAACTTCTTTCCTTCAAATCCAGGCCCAGAGCCTGGAGGGCCTACGAGAAAGAAGCCCGGTTCGCCGCGACGCATACTGCCGACATTGGTATGATATCGCATCGACTCACGCAGTACAGCTAAAGTATATGGCAACTGGTTGAGTAATTGGGGATCCTGTCTCAATACGTCTGCGGCGCCCCAGGCGTCTGGCCCTAGAACAGCATCATGCTCCTCCCGCAGTTTGGCTAGCACCTCTGGGTATTGGCAGAGCAAGCGGAAGAGCCAGGAGATAGTCGCTGCGGTGGTATCAAATCCTGCAAAGAGAAACGTATTAATTTGACCAATGGCCATTTTGACGAAGTCGACGTTAATATCTGCGGCTGGATCATCACTGTTCTCCTCGTCCGTAACCTTTCGCTCAGCTTTCTCTGCATCGAGGGCCTGCACGATAAGATCAACTAGAGTCTTCCCCTTCACTGAGGCATCCTTCCGAAGCGTATCCCTACGTTGTTGAACTGCAGGGGTAAGACTATTGGTAAGAGTGCGATAGTTCTTCCAAAGTTTGAAGTGACGCCATGGATTATAGTAATGGACAAAGTTGCCGATGTTGACAAAGAAGTACATTCGAGAGATGGTGTCTTGGAGAGCATCGCAGAGCGCAGAACTTTCTCCCCACTGCTCGTTCATTCGAACGTCACTTTATAGTATGATCAGTACCTCAGAACGAGCCTTCAAGACACCAACATACTCACAGAAAGAACCGGATGATGACATCCAGAGCAAGGTTGGTAGTGGCCGTTTCAAATGGGAAGACATCTCCCCACTCTCCATCCTTGCCTGCTTTACTCTTGAGGACGTTTGCAAAATCTTCAACCTCTTCGACAATATCTGGAATACGACTGGTGATTGTTTGTACACTGAAGCCAGGGCTCAAGCTCTTGCGCCAGACCTTCCATTCAGCCCCTTCCATTGAAGAAAGGTCCTGGTTCTTGGTCAATGGATAGAGGACATGCTTCTGCTCATAGGCCTTGGGCAACGAGTGCTCTTGTGTGAACTGCGATGAAACACTCGCATTGAGCGAGATTACCATGGGAGGAGTGAAGGGCCAGGTGTCGATGTAGGCAACGGGTGGGCATTTGGTGCATTGAGGGAAAAGCTCGCGCCAATTTTCGCGAATTTTCATCATCATGTAGTCGCCGTGAGCGTCAGAGGGAAGGCTGGAGACGAGTTTTCCAACAACTTCAAGGTGACCAAGAATCATGGAATGTTTCATGATGGGCTATTACATTACATTAGACGACGCTCCCATTCGGGTGTCACAGAGTAACATACGATTCCCTCATCTTTCAAAGCCTGGAACTTCTTGCGGACTTGGTAACCCTTGCGAAACGCGTGCGTAAGCAACACGACCAACACAATGCCTGAGAGGCGGAAGAAGCGCGTAAGAAGCGAAGAGCCATCATCTTGAAGGCCTAGGAGCCACATTGTGCCCGTGAAACGCTGCGACAGTGCCAAGGTCTAGATATTTGAAAGTTGTGAGATTGAAAAATTCTGGGTAAGAGGAGATTTCTTAGAGTAAGACATTTTGCTTCTTCCAGTACAGGCAGTCACACAGGGTCTGAGTTGACCAATCATTGCACCAGAGAAAGCTTGAGCTCCCCCGCCTCTAATACTAACTACCGTCAAGTTCATCAATGGCAAGAGAATGGAGTTTATAGGAGCATACGCCCAACAGATCGAAGATATGGAGTATATCTTACATAGGTAGTCTGGACAATGGTGTTGCTATTGAGCCTACAAATCAGGATGAGTAGATTGTTCCTAGAACCTTATTTTTATGTCGCATTTACCCCAGTGACTGGTGCGCATAAGATTAAACTGGGGTAGTACAGACTTACCAGACGCGCTATTCATTGGATCACGATAATCTGGGTATTTGCACTCTTGAAATAACGAATGACGATGACGCTGGAGAGAGGGACCAAAATCGGAGCACAATAGCCCGATGTGGGGTTCCAAGAAAGGTACATTACAGCGAATGTGTATCTCCATCATGATACTACCCCTCTTCCTACTATCATAACTCATTACCCCCAATCTTTAATATAGGAAATTAACATACAAAATCATTCATCATGTCTATGTCAGTCGAAGATGCCACCAAAGTGCGGGACGGCTTCCCCAGACCGTTCCCCAACATCCCCTCCAACGTGGTGGAGCAGTTCCGCTTGGATGGCAAGGTCCTGGTTGTTAATGGCGCTGCTGATGGACTTGGATACGCCGTAGCGGAAGGATACGCAGAGGCAGGCGGAAATGTCGCCCTGTGGTATAACTCGTGAGTTATTCATGATAGTTCTTTACACAGAGGCAATTGAGCTAATCTTTGTCCTAGGAACGATGCTGCCATTGAAAAGGCTCGTTCTTTATCAGAGCAGCATAAAATCAAGGCCTCTGCTTACAAGGTTGATGGTAAATACATATATGTGACATTGCAAGACTTTGCGGTAGCTCACATAGGCTTCATTAGTATCCGATGCGCAGCAAATTCAGGATACTTTGAAAAAGGTGCTTGATGACTTTGGAAAGATTGATGTCTATGTTGCGAATGCAGGTGAGTCCCCAATCAGAGTGAGCTCAATATCAAGTTTGGGACTAAAAATGATTACAAGGCATGGCAATTTCAAAGCCTATTCTCGAGCAAACCCTTGACGAGTACAGGAAACAGATGTCTGTGAATGGTAAGTGACATTTCCCTACTATACCTGGCATCTCTAATGGCTATACAGTTGACGGTGTCGTCTTTTCTGCCAAATATGCCGGTGAGATCTTCAAGCGTCAAGGTTATGGCAACTTCATCATCACATCCAGCATGAGCGCCCACATCGTCAACGTGCCAACCGATCAACCAGTCTACAACGGCAGCAAAGCCTTTATCACACATTTTGGAAAGTCTCTCGCTCGAGAATGGCGTGAGTTTGCTCGTGTGAACATTGTTTCTCCTGGATTCTTTGACACAAAGATGGGTGCGAGTCCAGAAGCGCTTAATGAGGCGTACCGCATGGCTGTGCTGGGAAGACAAGGCCATGTGAAGGAGATCAAGGGTCTTTACCTATATCTTGCGAGCGACGCTTCAACTTATATGACGGGTAGTGATTTGCTTATTGATGGAGGATATGTGCTTCCTTAGCTTATTAGAAAGCAGAGTCTTATAGAATCTAGATAACTTCTCGTATTAGACTCCGTGCTAAAGGAGTTTCTGAATGTCTCATGAATATTAGGAGATTCGGTAAGCTAGCTATGCTCACTATCCGTAACTAGCTATCAAGCTCGATTCCCACATAGTCATGAACGATCCTGCTGAACAAGTCAACAATCGCTCGGTTTGGAAAGAGGAATAGAATACCTGTGCGTTCAATACCCATTTGACCGATTCCTATATACGATGATTTTTAAAAATCAAACTTCTGATATTTTTACAATCAAGACAAGCCCAATACTACCATGACAAGTGAAGTCATGCTAAGGAAACACGAACTTTGACGGGCTAGTAATTGCTAGTATACTTAGATGATAATCCTGACTACGCGGTATAAATTTTGTATAAAAGACACGCAGGACTCCTCATGAGCCAACGGCGTCATAGCTGGTTGAGTTACATTTCCCCTCATTCGGAGCATAGTGACCCGAACGTCACCTGATTGAAACTACAAGTAATTACGCCCAGGTAGATTGATATGCCTATGTTGAATAACTACATCATCCAGTGCGTAAGAAGCAAGCTGAAGCCCATCCTCTGTCACTTCTTAAGACTTATCTCTTATAAAGTCAACGTAATGAGTGAAACAGTAAGTAAGCTCTTGAAGCCCTATAAACATAACTAATAGTGAACGATTAGAACCCATCTTGCCTTTTATACGGTCCTGGAGACGCTAGATTCGAAGACCGACCGGTTCCTCAGATTGAGGACCCATGTGACTTGATAATCAAAATCGCATACACGGGTGTTTGCGGCAGCGATGTAGGCATCAACTCTTCAACTACTCCCCAAGTGATCATTGACAAGTCTTAGGTCCACTTCTGGACTGAGGGTGGTTTCGCACGAAAAGTCTCCGAGCAAGACCCTCTAGTGATGGGCCATGAAGCCTCAGGAGTCATCTACAAAGTTGGCCCAGGCGTTTCGCAGCTCAAGCCTGGCGATCGCGTAGCCATCGAACCGGGCTTCTCGTGCAAGAGCTGCAGCTACTGCAAGTCTGGACGATACAACCTCTGCCAGAAGATGAAGTTCGCTGCAGACCCGCCATCCACTCATGGGACGCTTTCGCGTTTCTTCAGGATCCCTCAGGATTTTGCTTACAAACTTCCTGACTCCGTTAGTCTGGAAGAAGCTGTGCTTGTGGAGCCTCTGAGTGTGGCCGTCCACGGTGTTCGGCTCGCCGATGTACGGCCTGGTCAGAGTGTCATAGTCCAAGGAGCGGGGGCGGTTGGCTATCTTACTGCAGCAACTGCGTTGGCGTATGGCGCTAAGAAGGTTGTCATCACCGATATCAAAACCGAAAAACTCGAGTTTGCAAAGCAAGGTCTCAAATGTCATACGTTTCAACCAGGATCGAGTTCAACTCCTGAACAAGAATCGTCCCGGTTGAAACTAGAAGCAGGTCTTGATCAAGGTGCCGACGTTGTCCTGGAATGCACAGGAGTTGAGTCCTCAGTGCAAACTGGCATCTTGTCCTTAGCAGCAGGTGGTGTATTTGTACAAATCGGACTTGGTAAGCCAGTACAGTCTCTACCTATCCACGCCATGTGCGAGAAGGAGATCGTTATGAAGACCTGTTTTCGTTATGGCTCCGGTGACTTTGAAATTGCTCTTGGCTTGCTTGAATCAGGTAAAGTTGCCGTTTCGAAACTGGTTAGTAGCATTGTATCTTTTGAAGAAGCCCCTGAGGCGTGGAAGAAGACAATGCGAGGCGAAGGAATCAAGAACTTGATCCGTGGAGTACAGGACTGAGTCACACTCAGCTGGGCGAGGGGATGATATTTATAGTGAACTAGTGGAGTTGGAGTGTTTTGACCTCTTGATCAAAATTCATGATTATTACATATGTGATCATTGCCATACATTTTGATTGATAGCTCAAAACAAAATCAGATCTTGCAGTTCATACTTTCGCCGAACCCCATTACTGACACTATTCCCGCTGCAATGCCGGATGACCACTCATGACAACCCCACATTCTCTGGTTAGCAAGGATAACAAATCATGACTCAGTGACAAACTTTGCTCCGATATGAAGTCGTATAAAGTTGAAGAATCTAACCCATTTTCATGGTAGTCATGCCATTTTCTATTGCATTCAGACTTCGCTATCATGGCTGGCTCGTCACCAAGTGTGGCCTCCCCGCCTCGAAAAATCAGGCAATCGCCGAATGATGCTCAAGCAAGTACATCAACTAACAACCGCGATGGAGCGTTGGTACTACATGCCAATTCTGCTGGAACAGCTTGGTGGTCCCGATTTAGATACCCAATTCTCACCGCTGGAATGGTGCTTCTTTTGAGCCCATTTACATTCCTGTGGTCCGGCCACGAGTCAATTGATCCAAAGAACTATGCGGAACGTACCAAGCGAATTCTCAGAAACACTCCGTAAGCAAATTGATGTTGGGTGTAGAAGCTTCACTGACTGTGGTTTTTTTAGTTTAATCGATGGCCATAATGACTTACCCTTCATGCTTCGCCTCGAACTGAAGAATCGCATTTACGATGATGGCTTCGACTTTTCAAACCGACTGCTTGGGCATACTGATCTGCAACGATTGAGGCAAGGTATGGTCGGCGGTCAGTTCTGGAGTGTTTACGTAGATTGCGATGAGCAACAGAAACACTTTGAAGATCCTTCTGTGAGTCACGACTTTCCCTGAATCTTCTTCTCGTATAAGTCCCGTTGTTGACCCATTCCAAAGTGGATCGTGCGAGACACGCTGGAGCAAATCGATGTGACTCGAAGATTCATCCGAGAACATCCCAAAGACCTCGAATATTGCGATACTGCGGCTTGTGCTCTAAAGGCCTTCAAATCGGGTCGTATTGCGAGTATGATTGGGATCGAGGGTGGCCATCAGGTCGGCGGAAGCATTGCAAGTATTCGACAGATGTACGAGTTGGGGGCGCGATACATGACTATCACACATAATTGCGATAATGCATTTGCGATGGCTGCTTCTTCTGTTGCCTCTGGAAGTACAGACGAGGGATTGTCTAAACTTGGAAAGGGGGCCATTAAGGAAATGAACCGGCTTGGGATGATGGTTGATCTCTCCCATGTGTCCCATCAGACCATGAGGGATGTGCTTAGCATCGCCCGAGCTCCAGTCATCTTCTCACACTCAGGAGCATACGCTGTTGAGCAGCATCTCCGAAACGTCCCAGACGATGTCCTCCGCCAGGTCAAGCATAACGGAGGCATCGTGATGGCGGTTTTCCTAAATCGCTTTCTCAACATGAAGCACCCCGAACAAGCAACAATCCACGACGTTGCTGACCACATCTTCCACATCGCAGAAGTCTGCGGGTGGAGTTGCGTGGGAATCGGCGCTGATTTTTTCGGAATGACAAATGTTCCCATAGGCTTAGAGGATGTTTCCAGGTATCCCAGTCTGATGGAAGTGCTTATGCAGCGCGGTGCAACGGACGAGCAGATCCGCTTGCTCGCGGGAGAGAGCATCCTTCGAGTATGGGGGAATATTGAGAAGAGTGCGAAAGCTATTCAGGCTACTGGTGAGAAGCCAGTGGAGGAAGAATACGAGGGACGGGAGTGGCATAAGGGGTATTCAACTGATCCTTATATGCTGAGGGGAGGTCTCGAAGAAGCTATCAAGAACGGGGCTAAAATTGAGGAAGACATGTTTGATTTAGACTCCGAAGGTCGTCCCAAGATTCTGTCTACATAGGTTAGGAAGATCTAAATCAAACAAAAGAAATCAGTCTATACCAGTTATTTCGAAAGTGTTCCTCCTGCATATCAGAGGCGATTAAATTTGTTCAAGACATAAATATAAATTGCGGTAGATACTTCGTAACTACACTAGTCAGAGAATATAAAGAAGCTCATCCCCATTGCATGAAATCTCCATGAACTCCAACCTCGTCCCTAAGTTCAAAATCTACAGCCTCTCATAGACGCATACTTTACACCAATATCTTCTTCTCGCCTCCGCAACTATGCACCTTCTCTGCTCCTCGCGCAACATTCGCCCATCGGACCATATTTCGTGCCATGCCACGCTTGCTCAAGGGGTTCATGGTTGATTTTTCATGCTTAGGCACATCTTCAACACTCAAGGCAAGACTTGCAGCAGCATATCCAGCAGCCTTTGCATTGACCAGGAATGCCTCCTTGTTGATATTCTTGATATCGTCACAGGCAGTGTGGTAGCAGGCGTCTTGGGGAGCACCCGCGCCGGTGAAGATTCCTGAGGAGGGAATCCCTAATGCTAGGAAACCCACATAATCAGAGGAAGCTCCGAAGGGTCTGGATGTGTTAGCAAAAGATTAGCTATAGGATCAGTTCGGTCGGCTTACGTATACTCGGCGGGATAGCCCTCCTTAGTTAGATACTCGAAGAGGAATTTGGCGCCAGTCTTGTGTGCGTCTGAGTCAGCGTAGACGATGTAATAAGGCTTCGGCGAGGCGATCATGTCGTAGTTGTAGTAAAAACGAATCTTGCTAGCCTCTTCCTTCGAGAGATTGGACACGTAGTAAGTCGACCCAATCATTCCACTTTCTTCGGCGCCCCAAAAGGCAAACCGAAGCTTGTTTGTGAAGTTCTTGTACTTTTTGACCGAATTAGCGATACTGAGTAGGGCGGCAACACCACTTCCGTTGTCGTTAATACCAGGGCCCTCTTGGATCGAGTCGAGATGGGCGCCCAGCATGACGATGCTATCAGCGTCACCTTCCTTGGTGTCCGCAATGATTTGCCAAGTCTCGCGCTTCTCGACAGAGACATCAATGGTCAAATTAATCTCCAATACCTCCCCGTCTTGAAGACGTTTTGCCCAAGAAGTGCCAATGTCGTACGTGATGACACCGGCAGGCGCAAGTTTACCAACGTTCTCTGCACCCAGAGAACCCGAGCCTGCTGTCTGCTTGGGATCATCGTTGAAGACAATAGCGGCTGCGGCGCCATTGTCCTTGGCTAGCTTGAGTTTCTTGGGAAATTGGCATTTTCCACGCTTGATCAAGGCAATCTTTCCCTTGACATCAACGTCCTTCCACTGGTCTTCAAAACAGCCAGAGCCACGCTCATTATCGATGGGTACTAGCACGAGGGGAGCAGTTACGCCACCGGGGAGGGGTGTGGCATGGTTGTATTGCAGCGAGACCACGGCAACATTTTCTCCGTCGGGGCCGGTTAAGGAGATCTTGCGAAAATGGGAGAAGGGGTGGGTGAATGGCTGAACAGTGATGTCGAAGTGATTGCCGCGGCGCAGGTGGGTGAGAACAAAGTCAAGAGAAGCGTTGTAGCCGGGAAGGCCAAAGGCTCGATTGTTGTCATTGTCTAGAGCAATTTGGTACAGGTTCTTGAGGGTATCGTCAAGGCTGCATATCATTAGTTCTCAAGGTTTATGATGGTGAGAGTAAAATTCTATACTTACTCGCTCGCCTTGATATCATCTGCTACTCGTTGCGGAGCGAGATCCTTGCGCGCACATACTTCACTGGCACATAACGCCAGGGCGGAAAAGAAATTGCCAAACTTCATGTTGTCTTATCAGAATAATCGATATAATTATTCGAGTTAAGAAACAAACGACGGGAATCGCTCCTCTTATATATTGCCCAGGATGGTCCTTAACAGCCTCAAGTTTACCTTGTTGCGAGGTGGTTGCTCGCACTCCAAAACGATCATCCCATTAGCTCTTCAGCGATAGAATCCTTCGGATTATGACTGGGCTTACTGAGCCACACACTCACTACTTTGGGTAGCATTGATATAGAGGATAGAATCTAGGGGATTGGGACTAGACCAATTGTTCTCTTGTGACGATACATAATTGCAACCCCAGAATGGCGGCGTTGAGGCTTAGCTCAATTTTGAAAGCGAGCTGACCACTAAGTATTTAGGCGGGAAATTGATTGACGGGCACTAATGTGGCTAATATGGAGAAAGGATTGTATTCCCGTAATTGAGACCTCCACTGTCAGCTCTTTTTGAAGAGTCCGAGAGACATAGTCCGAGATGTAGGATTCAAACTAGTCTACCACACAATTATCATAGGATAATGGTTAATCCCCTGTACTGCAAATATTTATAAAATCGAATATTCATATCTTAACTTTAGACGCGTTGAATCCATAATACTTATCCGTTGCAGCGAAAAGAATATATCACCTCTACATGCCCTCGTAACCCTCAAGAACATATATCCTGTTCTAGCTTACCCAATCGAGAGTCAAAATCGTCGACCCAAGCGATTTGACGAAGGACAATTCCAAGCTCGCTCCATTTCAACCCAAGTTTCCCCATCAGAAAAGACATCTTATCAGTCATCCAAGCCTTATCGGAGCTCTCTTCTGTTACTGTCGCAACAGACAACAACCAAAACTGAAGCTCTTCAAATCCCTCCCACAAGGTCCCATGTTTCTTAAGAGAATCCGAGAGCTCGGGCTTGCGGTATTGCGCGGCTCCAGTAGTGTAATGGGTGTGCTCAGCAGCTGTGACTAGGAATCTTAGAGCGGCCAGTCTGATGGTCTCGTGGACTATTGATATTAAAGGAGGATGGTTTGCTGATACGTCCAGTGGCTTGCCTCGGGGTATCAGGAGAAGAAAGTGGGCGCTTCGTGCGGTAGTTAAGGCACAAGTCTCCCCCGATTCTTTTGATGCCACCGCGACGCTTGTAAGAGACTCAAGCACTTTGCATATATCTGCAAGCTTCGGCGAGAGGTTCATCAAAGCTTGGAATATGTTGCTCAAGTTAGGACTTATAGAGGGGGGCGAAGTTTGGTCCCATAGACGAGACGGAGCTGCAAATCTAGGAGGTCGGTCCAACGATAGACAACCTATGACATCTGACCTAGAATCATTGGCTCAGTTTAATTAAGCCTTGACAAGATTTCAGTCATCGCTTACCAAAGTAGAGACAAGACGAGATTGGTGGACCGAAATTTGTCCACCCCTCCGCGACTGCGGACTATTGTTTCCAAACCAGCCATATGAGCAGTATAACGCTCAAGGTTGCCTATGTTCATCTTTGGCAGGGTTAGCTTGATTCTCCTCTTCTCATCAGTTGGTTGTTACATCATAGTTTGCGAGACATAGCACAGTGATCAAAAGACCATCAGACATCAGGTTTTCCATAGCTTGAATCTTTTGGCTGGTGTATTGCAGAGAGAGAGTATAGTGCTTCAATGCAGCTGCATCTTCTCGTCCTGGGTGGAGATACTCGATTTGCCCATGGCCATAGAGGGCAATTTCTGCGAGTGCAAGATGGAAAGCGCCGTCATTGGCGAGACCGACAGCAAAGCACACCTCTCTAACTTTGTCACAGAAAGATGATTTTGGGCGGAGTACTGGTTCTTGTAAGTGCTAGTAGTTTAGGAGAGATAAGACTTACGAAAAGCTTTCATCATGTTTGCCCGTGTGTCAGTTCTCGAATATAGTATCGAGTCAGTATTTAGAATAGAAGATTGTACAGGCGGTGGAGGTACAATGTCATGCTGGGAGGTTGAGTGAGGTTGAAATTCGAGAAGGTGTTGGTGAGATATAGGAGCTATAGGGTCGTTTGAGAGCGCTTCAATACTTTGTTTCGATTTCTTTTTCCTCCTTGATATACCTATATCCTTCATCACATGTTGACGGATCTTCCGTCCATTGCGTCGACTCTTGACTTCGTCTGGGTGACTTATGCTGACAAACTGGAAGTCGAGCCCTGTCTGGCTTGGGGCTGGCATCTTGACTTCCAAGAGAGTATCGTACAAACGGTCTTGTTCTAAATTCAACGGTGTATATGTACTTTGATTGAATAATCACTGGTCGAAGGTGAACTTGGACAAATATAGTTTGAAGCATTCTTGATTGGTAAGCTACTAAGGTGTCAGAAGTTTCAAGCCCCCCAGTCCAATGGCTTGACAGCTGGACAACCCAGTCTTAGCTTGAGCTATCCGATATCAACTCAGATTTAACCTTCATGGTCGTAGAAACATACAAAATCATTTTATACTATCATTACACAAATTCAACTGCTTGTAAAGGTTTCGCTTTGAAGATCAATTTCGTTTGTAATCAATACCAGGTTAACCTGATGATGTTATTCGGTCGAATTTAATATGTATATGCTACTACTTTATGTTTCCTCTATTAATATTTATATACTTTAGCAGACGGTTTGTGAGCTTGAAAGCTTGAGTACCAGGAAGTCGGCATTCTAATCCCGCGACACTACGCCAAGACTAACTCGTATACTTTGAACGAAAATGCCTGATACTAAACAATAGACCCATAAAGCCCAGGCACTAGATCATGAATAAGAGATGATGCATGTAAGATGGCGGCTGGGCGAACTTGGCGGAGCTTGTGCAATGCTGATCCGGGGTAGGTGGTTGATTTATGCGGCCAAGTCGAAGTACGCGGATGCCAAGGGAATTTTTATTTAAGGTGAGGTTGTATGTATTAACTAGAAGCTAGAAGCTTGGCTGCTGGAAGGAAGTAAAAGTTGCGGTGGTGATAGCCTTGGCCAGCAGCATCTTCATCCACTTGACAGTATTTGCGGTTGGGAATAAAGATCAGTCGTGAGCTAATATGTTCACAGGTCCCGCATCCGTCACTATACTGCGTAGTAAGTAGACTTTCGCAGTCTGTCAATTCCCAAGTTCTAAGAGAGTAGCACGTTATCGCTGGCGTACACGTTGCTATCATCGCTAGTGGTGAAAAAGCCCAAGTAGACAGTGTAGCCTTGATTCACGATTTGCCTTCTCAACGGACGGCAGATCTGATCTGACTTACGGAGTACTGATATGACTATACCATGAACGGCTCCGTATTGATCTCTTGGTACGGAGTAAATCTGCCCAATCCACGTTTTGTTGGCCTTTGCACAGACACGAGTACCGTAACGGATCAGCCTGTACACAGAACCGCTTGGCTGCATTTGATGTTGCGACCCCCTCATGTGATTACAACACAGCAGGCAGTGATTTCCATGCAATACAGGAGTCCTTATCGTTATGCATCTAAGCTTCTCTGCTGCTTGGCATGCTGCACTCAAGTGGATGAGGTTTCGAGTTGCAAAACTAGCAGGCTTTCTACGAGTGAGCACTAGTTACACCTAGAGGAACAACAACAGTATACTGTGTTTCCCGCTTCTCGCTTAACATTCATCTGTCTAAGGTCCTAGCTTGAGCGTGGATAGTGGGGGGTGTAAACTTCAGCGCATTGATTGTCGATCCCAAGCATTGGCGCAATAACCGCCTTTTCCAACGTCCTTACCAGATGCACGTGTTGTCAATTTTGGCAGCCTGTCTTACCTCAGTTACCTGCTACTGCATATTTGCACAGATGGGCGACCGTTATTCCTCAATCTGCAGTATCGCGACGCGGGTTGGAAGTGGAAAACGTGGGGTCTGGGGGAACACACCGTGTAAATCAGGCTATCAGCACAATTGCTTTTACACACCGAGAAGCCACACAGTAACAAAGGCTGCAGTACTCCCCGGTAACAGAACGGAATTCCCCTCGGCGTTTGGAGTTATCCTGCCGATGGTTAAAGTCCGATGCCGCCACTCGGCTGTGCCAAGAGCGGAGGGTGGGCCTCCGCGGCGGAGCACGTGACTCGTATGATCATTTTCTTGGCGTCAAGGGCGAGGAGGCGCAGACTGAGGCAGAGGGGAACTGGCTACGGAGTGTCCGAAGAGGTATGGAAAAACGTGAGATTGGAGAAAGAATCCATGGTTTGGTATCATGGTCGTTGACTATGAGGTCGTAAACGTCCATGGATGTCGCTGTAAAAGAAAAGAGTGCAGGAAGGTCGACAAGGATGCAATAGCAGTGGCGCGCACTGGGACGCAAACAGTGCTTTATCAATGCACCATGTCTCGACTAATATTCAAAGCAAGCCAGAGCAAAGAGAAGAAGAAAAAATACGCGAGTTTTTCAGACATTTTCTTTTATTTTATCGACGTAATATGAACTGAGCAGGTCTGCCAAGACCAAACTTGCGTCAACTATTGGGCAATACGCCCGAAACATGTGGATCATGTGACAGGCCCATTTTTGAGTAGCCGATAAGCTTAGTGCAAGCGTCGCAGTTGCCCAGAACCTTAAGTAAAATAAGCGCAAGGTTAGTTGCTCCCTGGGGTAGAAGCTGACAGGGAGGAAGGATCCACACGATAAGTATGCAGCCAATTAACAAGGGGAAGAGCATCCGGCCAAGCCTGCCTTTGGACTTGTTCCAGAAAAGAGTGTCTCTGCCTGGGCATTCTCCCTCCATACTACGAATCCCACCTGCAAAGACACCTGAATAAAAACGATCAGATCATCACGTTTCTGGATCGTCACGGAACAGGTGGGGTCAGAACGCTCGATAATTCGGCGTATTTCGTTTAAGAGTTCCATGAATTGATTGGATACGCGTCATTGCCCAAGCGCCAAGAGCCGCCAAGATGGCTTTGGACCATTTGAAGCTATCACGAATGTTCGCCAAGACAGACAAGTCCTAGGCGCCAAGATGTGATGAACCAGCTAAACCTTGATGCATTCTGCTTCTCGGCCAGTTGATTCTTTGATCAAGCACTAGTTTGTGGTCATCTTGGCTTTGTCGTCTTGGCTAATATGGCATGGTTGAGTACCGTGCCATCAATACTTGGCAGGTGCTTGTTCTCGACGGTGGAGGAATGCCGGCTCAACATTTTGAACAACTGCAGCTCAAGATTTGTGATTCAATTAACATAGTCTGACATGTGAGACAGCATTGGGTATGTAGCGAATACACAGCACATACTGACCATACTCGGTATGCTATGTCAATACGGACGGGCTCTAAAGGAAAGCCACGACCGCATCGCAGGGCATCGCAACACCATGTGTCAACGTTAGACCACGCTGATGGCTGCCGTTGAAACGAACGGTCCATGGTGATCAAGGACCAGGGCACTGCCGAACGAACATGCTCGTTAAGCATTTCGAGAGACGCTCTAGACGCTGCTGGCCTCGTGCAGCAAAAGGATCCATGCCCGCCGCAACCGTGCGATTACCCAGGCCCTGCGATGCACACCAATGACCTCACAATTTCAAGTGCAAGATCTCTCTTCTCGCGCTGTTTGTCCTCCGTGCTCTGCACCCGTTGCTTATTTGCGCAGTGCGCCAAGCTGCCAAGCTGCCAAGACCCCACTATGCACACCACCAGACAGTCTCACGATAATGTACCTATTCCATACCCTTCGAGTTTTCCTTGCACCGGGAGTATTGCATGCGGTTCGTACGGTTCACTTGGATTTCCGGGTGGTAATGCGAACCGGGATATGGAGATGCCAAAGAATCTGAAAGAATGATACCGAGTACCCCAGAAAGGATTGGCGACATGTTCAAGGCCTTTAGCAATACAGCCAAGCTATTGCTGTGAGATGAATGACGGACTAGCCATTGGCGGCTCTCACACCACGGCAGTTGGAGCGTAAAAAACGGTCGATATCATTCATCATTCAGACTAAGGTTACGGAGTCCTCCGTTTTGCAATCGCCCTCCGCTCCGGAGAGGACCGTACGGGACGGAATTGATAATAACACACCTCGGCAAAGCTAAATGTCCACCGTCGACCAAAAGAGGCTCAACACCTGCCATCAAGGCTCAAGGATTGGTAGGGAGTGAGTGTGTGGGGAAAGACTCCAAGCCCGGTGGCGGATCTAAACCGCTTGTCGGGTTCAGCGACCAACGCCAAGAAACCCCGAGCCTGGCAACGACTCAGGTTCCGCTCTGAGGGCAAGATGAGCTCTCAAATCAATTTATCTTATGACGGTGGCTTTCGAGATTTCCGTCGCTTCCACAAGTATATATGACCTGCTCCCCCGCACCCCGCCAAGGTATATTTCCTTCAAGCTCGAGGTTATCAATCACCAACAATACTCTAATTAGTAGTTATACCAATACCCGTTATATATACATCACATATGCTCCGAGCATCAGAACCCTCTGCTCAGCCTTACACCTATCACCAATTGCACTCCTTCCTCAATGCCGTTGAGATAGTCTATGAACTATCTTGTATACAGTTCAACCACATACATCACCACCCTCCCAACGATACGCGCATTCAATACAAGTATAAGGAACACAAACCTTAGTTTAGGCTTTCCTCTCCCACCCTCCTCTATCTTGGCCGTTATTCTTCAAGCCATCGACCATGGCGGCGGAGTACCCCAAGCACCCCTTTCTCCTCAATATTGAGGAGACGGCGCAGGCTCTTGGCACCAGTATTGACAAAGGACTTACAAGCCAACAAGTTGCACAAGCTCAGGAGAAATACCCAAAGAATGAGCTCGACGTTGGCGGTACTGTACCCTGGTACAGCATCTTGACGAAGCAATTGCTCAATGCTATGATCATTGTAAGTTACGCCGCCTTACCCATACAGTTGGTTATACTAATCCACAAAAAGGTTCTCGCATTTGCTATGGCCCTCAGTTTCGGTATCAAAGACTACATCGAAGGTGGTGTGCTTGTCTTTGTTATTGTCCTCAATGTTACTATCGGATTCTGGCAAGAGTACCGCGCTGAGAAGCGCATGGATGCTCTTCGAGCTCTGTCCTCTCCCAGTGCCATGGTTCTTCGCGATGGTAAGACCCAGGTTATTTCCAAGTAAGTTTTCGCGCCGGTAAACAAGCTTTGTTCCAATGCTAACGGCTTCTAAAGCCCCGAAGTCGTTCCCGGTGATATAGTCCTCCTCAAGATGGGCGATACAGTCCCCGCCGATCTCCGTCTCTTTGAAGCCATGAACCTTGCCTGCGAGGAAGGTCAACTTACTGGCGAATCCATCCCTGTCGAGAAGATCACCGAAAACAATATTACTGCTCCTGGCACCGAGAAGCTTGTCCAGTCGGAGGATGAGATCGGCATTGGTGACCGTGTCAACATGGCTTATGCCACCACCGTTGTCCGAAAGGGCCGTGGCCGTGGTATTGTGACTTCCACTGGTATGTCGACTGAAGTCGGAAAGATTGCCGCTTCTACCTCAAAGAAGACTCGCAAGGCTGGTCGCTCTATGAATTACAAGAAGTACGGAAAGAAGCAGCCTTTTGTTGGTGCTTCCAAGCGAACATACGATGTTATTGGCAAGTTCTTGGGTCTTACTGAGGGAACACCTCTGCAGCGAAAGCTCTCAGCTCTCGCCTATGTTCTCTTCGGTTGTGCCATCATTCTTGCCATTGTTGTATTTGCCGTCAACAAGTTTGATATGAAGAACGAGGTCATTATCTATGCCACTTCGCTAGGTATCGCTATTATTCCCGAATCCCTCGTGGCTGTTTTGACCATCACCATGGTTGTCGCTGTCACTGTCATGCGAAAGGCCAACGTCGTTGTCCGTGATCTTTCCGCCCTCGAAGCTCTTGGAGGAGTTACCAACATTTGTTCCGACAAGACTGGTACTCTCACCGAAGGTGCTATGATCGTTCGCAAGGCCTGGATCCCCTCCTCCCACATCTACACTGTTCGCGACTCCCAGAGCCCCAACGACCCCACCAAGGGCCGTGTCACCTACTCCAAGCAGAACGATGCCGAACCCGAAGAGAAGGAAGCTCCTCGTGATTACGATCGTGAGCGCAGTGCCGCCGTGCTCAAGTTCGATGTCCCTGATGAGAAGCTAAACCAGAACCAAAACAACGCTCAGTCCAGGAAGCCCGAGCCTGAGGTCGAGTGTGAGATGACCGATGAGCTTTCGGCATTCTTGCTTTCTTCTGCCCTTTGCAACCTGGCTACCGTCCGTTACGATGACGAGGAAGAGAAATGGCAGGTTACCGGTGAGCCTACCGAAATCGCTCTCCAGGTCTTCACCCACCGCTTCAACTCTGGCAAGAAGACTCTCGAGGGCGAAGGCTGGAAGCAGATTGCCGAGTTCCCCTTCGATAGCTCCATCAAGCGCATGTCTGTTATCTACGATGCCCCCGAGGGTGCTAAGGGCTCTATCATCGAGACTGACAAGTCTATGGTCTTCACCAAGGGTGCTGTTGAGCGTGTCTTGGATCTTTGCGACTACGTTGGCACTGGAGCTGATCAGCAGACCATGACTGACGAGCTGAAGGAGAGCGTCCTTGAGCAGATGAACAACCTCGCTTCTCAAGGCCAACGTGTTCTTGCTATTGCTTACCGCCCTTGGGATGGCCGCTTTACTGCTAAGCAGGCCTCTTCTCCCGCTGAGGATGAGAAGCTCCGTGCCGAGGTTGAGCAGGGTCTCATTCTGCTTGGTCTTGCCGGTATCTACGATCCCCCTCGTCGCGAAACTAAGCCCTCTATTGCTGAGTGTTCCAACGCTGGTATCCGAGTCCACATGCTTACTGGTGATCACCCCGAAACCGCCAAGGCCATTGCCAAGGAAGTCGGTATCATTCCCAAGAACCTTGGTATTCTGCCTGATCACGTCGCGACATCGATCGTTCAGAAGGCCACTGACTTTGACCGAATGACTGATGAAGAGATCGACGCCCTCGAAGAACTCCCTCTGGTTATCGCCCGTTGCGCTCCTGACACCAAGACCCGTATGATCGACGCTCTTCGTCGCCGTGGTGCCTTCATGGCCATGACCGGTGATGGTGTTAACGATGCTCCCTCTCTGTCTCGCGCTGATGTTGGTATTGCTATGGGTTCTGGTTCTGATGTGGCCAAGTCCGCCTCCAAGATCGTGCTCACTGACGACAAGTTCAATTCTATCGTCGCTGCTATCCGAGAAGGTCGCCGCATGTTCGACAACATCCAGAAGTTTGTCCTCCATCTTCTGACGTCCAACGTTGGTGAAGTTATTCTCCTGGTTTGCGGTCTTGCTTTTGTTGACGATACCGGCTTCTCCGTGTTCCCTGTTTCACCTCTTCAAATCATCTGGATCAACATGGCAACCTCTTCGTTCCCTGCCTTCGGACTTGGTCGAGAGCAGGGCGCCCAGGACATCATGCGCAAGCCCCCACAAGACAAGAAGCGTGGTGTCTTCACCAACCAGATTATTGTTGACATGATTGTTTACGGCATTATCATGGGTGCTTGCACTATGTGCACATTCTGCATCATCGTCTACGGCGCCAACGGCGGTAACTTGGGCGAGGAGTGCAACCAGAGATACTCTGAGGCCTGTGTTCCCGTGTTCAAGGCTCGCGCTGCTACTTTCGCTGAACTGACTTGGTTGATTCTGATCTCCGCTTGGGAGTTCAAGAGTCTGCGCCGCTCCATTTTCCGCCTCAACCCCGATGACGATAGCAAGTTCCCCGTGTTCAAGGATATCTACTCCAACCGCTTCCTCTTCTGGTCTGTCATCCTTGGCGGTCTCTCGGTCTTCCCCGTCGTCTATATCCCCGTTCTCAACCACAAGTTCTTCAAGCACACTGGTATCACATGGGAGTGGGCTCTGTCTGTCGGCTTCACTGTCGTCTTTGTTGCTGGTATCGAGCTCTGGAAGATGACCAAGCGACACTTCCATCTTCTCGAGGACGCCCCTGTCCGACGTGGTGTCTGGGGCCAGGGAGGTGAAGACGGAGGTCGACTTGCTCGAACTATGTCTCTGTCCAGCTTTAAGACCTGGGCTTCCTTCTCTCGCAAGGATACTGGCGAGTCTCTCGGAAAGCGATCTACATCTCGTGCACCTGCCGACCGACATGTTGTACCTCAGGGCCTCGCAGCCACTGAGGCTTAATCTTAGGAACTGTATCTTTATGAAGATGAAAACTTTTGAAGGAGAATATATCGAGAAACTAATGATAGAGGAGGATTTATGAACTGGAAAATATGTTGATGAGAGGAGGAGACTTATGACGAACTTATGACGAAATCTTAATATTGCATTACATGCATGTTATGTTGATATCACATCTGCTTTTAGTTACATTGGTTTGCCCTCCTAGAGGGTATAGATATCCCGCTGCCTAGTTATGATCACTGGCGCGAAATGCATTGTTTTTCTACTGAACTGCTTCTGAATATGACGACTTGTGATACAATGTATTGAACACTTGTGTGAATGAACAGTACTCGACCCTAGACCTTCGATCCGTGTATTAACAGTTGGAGTATGGCTATTGATCTTTTCTAAACCGATTACTCTATGATAGTTGATCATGCAGTTGCACATCAGACTTAAACGAGGTTCTATTCCAATCTAAGACTTTCTTACCAGTCCCGATACAGCACATTCGCCCATAGATCTGGAAACTGTCCTACGGGGACGCTCCATTGATCCGTCGTGAACTACACCCTAGAAAACCATTTTAACTATAGCAGCCAACACCAGGGCCAGCAGTCCTACACTGGGTAGGCTAAGCGTAGCATTGCTCTCGCCCGTCGTAGTAAGCCCCAGGTATTGTGCGCCGATGGTTGTAAGGCGCCCTTTGCTCGAGAGGAAAGCGGCATTGGAGCCAACATTGGATACGTCAGAGCGAAACGCGCCAAAGTACGTATATCGGCCGATGAATTTTGACTCGTCGAACCACTTGAGTGTCTGCTCGAAGAATGCTTCGGTGGGTTTGAGTTCTTGATGCGCGTAGGCGTATTCTGTAACCCAGATTGAGGCATTGGGCCATCTGTTGTCTAAGAGTCAGCATGGGTGGTGAAGTACGAGAAGAGGGCAGTACATACTCGGCAAGACGCTCACCAACGTGAGAAGCCAGACCTTCAAAGTTGTCGTACCAATGCACAGGAAGATAGTCCCATGTGCAGTTGTTCTTGGAACCACCTCGACTCTTGATCTCAGTGCAGTTGCCCAAGAATTGCCTTAGCCACGGCATACCACCCCATCCACCGGTACAAGCAGGAAGACCCAGTTTCACACCCATCTCACCCAAGGGTTCAAAGTTAGCGACCCATGCTTCGGCAGCGACCTTTGGTGCAATGTTACTACCTCCAACGTCGTTCCCAGCATCTGGTTCATTGAAACCGAGTACGTGTGTAATGTTGACCCCGTCGTTGATGAGGCTCTTGACATTCTCAAGAAACGTCGTGTCGCTTGAGTCCTCCCCCACACCCCACATCATGGGTACAAACTCGAACTGTTCTTGGGGAACGTCTTTGTATACAGAAGAGGGCTTGTCGCCGTAGTTGTAGTACCATGTGATATCGCTGCCATTCTGGACCCAAATATTATCGTCTTGGGGTTCTTTTTCGTTGGGGACGAAGCAAAGTCCTCGTTTGTGATCGCGGGTGGCAGATGCTAGACTGGCTAGTAGAGAAGCCAGGAGATATATTGAGAGAGCCATAAGATCGGAATACGTTAGATCTGCTTGTGGGCTTCCACTGTTATAGTAAGACGAGGATGATTGTCGAATTCAAGGAGTGTATCAGTATGATCGAGTTGGAAACACAGATTGTCCTGATGAGTCGGCACGTAAAGGAGAGACAACGAAAGCAAAAGGCTTCAACTGGAGAATCTAAAGAGCGTAAGAGAGTAAGTCACTCATCAGTGATGGATCTACCGGGAGCCTCTGGGTATAAACGCCACTACAGTAACAGAAATATTGAGCCACTCTTTGAACATGTTAGTAACCAGGTCCACCTAACTCTGGTCGTCTACCAGTATTCTTCTCAGTCGTCCTAACATGTTAGTGAGTTTGGAGGTTATGGCTTTTTGACAAATCGCCGAAAATGGACATGGTATGAAGCCATCCGGGCTGTTGGTAGGTTTCTCTGGCCGGATGAGGAAGACGGTTTGTCGAGCCAAGGGTCTAGAGAGCCAGACGCTAGGGGCACCCGAGACACTATGAAAAGTCGAACAACATCTATTGGATCGTTGATGGGATTCAGGAACAAGTGCGGCACTACGGCAGGTCCCCGTGGATCGTGTTTCTAGCCACGCTATGGCTGGAGCGGTACGATTGAGGATGACCGGGCTCTTGGATGCTGGGTTCTGGGTTCTGGGTTCCAAGACTTGGGAAGTGGCGAGTGTAGTGATGACGAGTGCACGTCGGCGTGTATAAAAGTTAAGCTAAAAGCACTTGCTCTGTTGAAATATGGTTGGGTCTCTTTCACGATCTTGCATCTGAGCGCGATGTAGGGTAGGCTACGTGAGCCAGAGGTTATGGTCTCGAAGACGGCGGCCTTGTGAGACGACACGCAATACAACTGATAGTTTGCTATGTTTAGCTTTTATTTGCGTTCCAGTGCCTGGTCATGGAGCGAGACGTTCTGTCACTACGAGAAGCATTATCTCAAGAGCACGTGATGCAACCAATATTGTTCAAGGTGAAAGACGATATAAAACATGTCATCTTATGATAAGATGGAAGAAGCAGATGGTGATTCGAGCAGGATTGCCAACTACCGACGTCGGTCTATCAGTTAATATTCGGCAGAAAATTAGAGGTAGCTTAACATCATGGGAAGTGTTTAAGTCTACCTAGAGTCTAGAATTCCATTTCTTGGAGACTTGACGGGTTATGTAATCCAAATGGTCTCCAGCCCGGAACCTCGGGAAGTCGGACAATCTGGAGCCTACCTCGGCCCAACCCCACACATTTCGATGCGCCCGTTGCAAGAGCGCAAGAGCCGCTGCAGCTCCCGTCCATGTCTAACCCCAGACCCCTCCCCATGATGAACTTGGCCTCGGCATCTTTTCCTCCTATTTTTATTTTAAAGACAATCGCGCTGTCGCCCCATTTTCTTCATCCCACTTGACAGACAAGACTCTCTTAATTCACATTCATCACATACAAAATGGCCGCCGAACGCATTAGTTCCATCGTCAAGCACCTGGCCCCTGGGTCGGCTCTTAGCAGCATGTGAGTGCCACCGTCCATGACCAGCTCGATGTAAACAAACTGACTCTTGAACAACAGTCAAGCAAAGAACCCCGACGATATTGTCATTACTTATGCTGCCCGAACACCCCTCACAAAGGCCAAGAAGGGTGGTTTCAAGGACACGACTCTCGAATATATGGTCTATGCTCTTCTTAAGGAAGTCAACGAACGATCAAAGCTAGATCCTGCCCTTGTCGAGGATATCTGCCTTGGAAACGTGCGTCGCGATCCATCACGATAGACGAAACATGCGCTGACAGTCATTTAGGTTTCCGATGCTAAGGCCGCTTACAAGGTTCGCGCCTCTGCCCTCGCCGCTGGTTTCCCCAACACCGCCGGTGCCTCTTCCATAAACCGGTTCTGCTCTTCCGGTCTCAAGGCCACCGCCGATATCGCCCACTCTATCTCGAATGGGTCCATCGAGATCGGTATCGCCATGGGCGCCGAGCAGATGACAATTGGTGGAGACGCACTTGACAAGCCCTTCGATGAGGCCGTTACATCAAAAAGCCAAGAAGCCGAGGACTGCATGCAGCCTATGGGCTGGACAAGCGAGAACGTTAGCAAGGACTTTGGCGTTACGCGTGGCGTGATGGACAAGTTTGCTGCTGGGAGCTTCCAGAAGGCTGAGGCGGCGCAAAAGGCTGGCTGGTTTGCTGATGAGATCGTTCCTATCACCACCAAGATCAAGGGCCCTGATGGCCAGGAGAAGGAGGTTACTCTTACTCAGGATGAGGGCATTCGACCAGGCACTACCCCCGAGAGCCTTGCCAAGGTTCGAGCTGCTTTCCCTCAATGGGGTGGCGCTACAACTGGTGGTAACGCCAGTCAGCTCACTGATGGAGGTAAGTTTATTGCGACTGCGGCTGTTCCTTGAGACATGTTACTAACAAACGCTTTAGCTGCCGCTGTATTGCTGATGAAGCGATCTACCGCCATCAAGCTTGGCCAGCCTATCATGGCCAAGTATGTTGGTTCTACCGTTGCTGGCCTTGCTCCTCGCATCATGGGCATAGGCCCCAGCATTGCTATCCCCAAGCTTCTCGCCCAGCACAATATCTCCCTGGATGATATCGACATTGTCGAGATCAACGAGGCCTTCGCCTCCATGGGTGTCTACTGCCAGGACAAGCTTGGCCTGACATCAGAAAAGATGAACCCCCGCGGAGGTGCCATCGCGCTAGGTCACCCACTGGGTGCCACCGGTGCGAGACAGATTGTTACAGGTCTGTCTGAGTGCAGGCGGCAGAAGAAGAAGATGCTTTTGACGAGCATGTGCATTGGTACAGGCCAGGGCATGGCTGGCTTGTTTGTGAACGAGCAGGTGTAAAACAGCCGGCGCATACCTGGGCTATTCTAATTATGTAACACCACCAGACCACGATATAAGTGCACACGAGTCAGAGTCAGTTGGATATGTATTTTGTTGAGCGACATCACCGAATTTGAAAGCATAAAAGCTGTTATTTTGCAAAAATGCATAAACCACCACGTGCGATGTTAATCTGACCAATTTGTCAGCCAAGAGAATTGAACACATATTATCATGAACTTTGGTGAGAATTATCTATTCGCGGCCGAAGTCGGGTTTACGGCACCAGCAACCTTTCAAAACAGCAGGGATCGCTGAACAACACGAGGTTGATCATTCGCCCACCTTCCCCGAAAGGCGGTCACCCCGCCAGAAAGTCACCTGGGGGTTAGCGCACTGATGTCACTGAACAGGCGCCATCTGCAGTAAAATGTCGAGCGGTGGGTGGGTGGCTTTTTAGCAACGGTTGCTGGTGATTGGCTGTAAAGCTGCGACTGGATCTGAGATTGGATGAGAAACTGCCTGATGATTGCACACAAAGGTCAAGGGACCTGACCGATGGACGGGAACAGAACCCTTGGAATGGGGGTCTCGGGTTTAGCTTAGAATGACTTTTTTCTTCTTCTCTTAATCTTTAAAAACTATTTCCTCTTCCTTTATTTACTTTCGCCGTGAATTGACTTTGTGTGATTGTTGTCTGCTTGCAAGCTCCAAGCATCGACTTCATGCATCGCTCGTCGCCAGTCGCGTCCTTTTCGTCCGAAACAAAGTCGGCATTCATCAGCCGGCGATAGTCGATTGGGCTCTGCACCGCCCGAAACAGGATATATTCTCCTGTCAAGCTCACATATAGATTGTTGAAAAATCTTCACGAATAATACATCCTCGAAGACCACAAGCCTGCACCGAGTTTCTTCGAGCGACATCAACTCGATCCAAAACCGCAATTATGTCGAAACGACCCGAACATAACCGCACCATCTCAGGGAACGACCATCGTCCTGCCCAGCCAAGCGCTCTTCGTCAAGCTCTCAGTGCCCAAAGTCGAGGCGAGAATGAACAGTCGTCCCCAGGAAGTCCTGGCTCCCCGACGAGTGCACCTGCCGCATCTCCACCAGAGTCGCCAGGACACCCTGGTGCTACAATAAACGAGATCTTCGCCAACGAATCGACGCCTCTGATCGACGGAAACAACCACAAGCCGAGTCCTCGTCGAGGAAGTGTCCACCCTGCGCATCCTGGAGTTTGCAGCCATGGCACTTTTAGCCCGCGACCCATGAGCCCTACGTTGACTATGAGGAGTACCGACGAGGATGGTAGCGAGACTGCAGGGTCAGGCACGCATATTCCGGCTCTGGATAACGCAATTACCACAATCGTGGGCCATGAGGACTGGAAGCGGTGGCTGAAGAAGAGGATGCGAACAAAGACAATGGGTCATAGCAGTGTGCTGGCTCAAGAAGCTGGTTTCGAGGATACAGCATTCATGTAAGTGAGCAAGCTCGAGGGTAAAGCGACTGGCTAACTTACCAAACAGGTATCTCGCGTACTACGTCCCATGCTTGAACTGGATGCGCCAGTACAAAGTTTCATATCTCCGTGGCGATCTCATCGCAGCCGTGACCATGGCCTCGTTCTATCTGCCGATGGCCCTGTCTCTCGCTGCGAACCTCGCCCATGTCCCTCCGATCCACGGTCTCTACGCTTTTGTCTTCAACCCATTCATCTACGCTCTGCTAGGATCCTGCCCACAAATGGTAGTCGGCCCTGAGGCTGCAGGTTCTCTACTTGTCGGTTCTGTTGTCAAGCAGAACGTGGGCTCAGGAGAAGATGAAGACAATGATATGCTGCATGCTCAGATCTGCGGTATTGTCGCTGGTATGGCGGGCGCAATGGTTGTCATTGCTGGCCTTGCGAGACTGGGTTTCATGGACAGCGTGCTCAGCAGGCCTTTCCTGCGCGGGTTCATCAGTGCGATTGGTTTCGTCATTGCCGTTGACCAGTTGATTCCTGAGTTAGGGCTCGCTGCTCTGGCTGACAAGGCGGGCGTGAGCCATGGAAGCCCTGTTGAAAAGATCAGGTTTATGATTGGTAACTTTGACAAGGTGCATGGTTTGACATTTGCCGTTGCCGGAGTTAGCTTTCTTGTCATCATGATTTGCCGGTAAGTGGCGTCTCTGTGGCTTTTCTACCGATCCATTGTTAACGAGTGTTTAGTGAAATGAAGAACCGCCTTCAACCTCGATACCCTGGCGTTGCTTACGTTCCGGATCGATTTGTGGTTGTTGTTGTATCTGCGATTCTTTGCTGGAAACTTGACTGGGAAAGTCAGGGTGTTGAGGTTCTTGGAACAGTCAAGGCCGCCAACGGCCAGCTACTGGCTTTTCAGTGGCCTTTCAAGCTGGAGCACATGCCTCATATCCGAAGCGCTATGTCGACGTCTTTCCTCATTGCCCTTCTTGGATTCTTCGAGTCTTCGGTAGCTGCAAAGAGTCTGGGCTCTAGTGAGACCATCCAGGGCATCCAACTGAGTGCTAACCGAGAGATGATCGCACTTGGTATTGCCAATATGGTTGGCGGTTGCTTCATGAGCTTGCCGGCCTTTGGCGGATACGGTCGAAGCAAGGTGAATAAGAGCACTGGTGGCAAGAGTCCTGCTAGTTCCATGTTTCTGAGCATCATCTCGTTGCTGTCCATCTTCTTCCTTCTTCCGTACTTTTATTACCTGCCGGTAAGTCGCACAGGCACAGTTTTCGATACATGAGCTAACAATTTCAAGAAACCCGTGTTGTCAGCGATGATTTCTGTCGTGGCCTACTCGCTGATAGAAGAGGCGCCCCACGACATTAGTTTCTTCCTGAAGATCCGCGGCTGGACTGAACTAGCTCTTATGGCCATCATCTTCCTTGCGACCATGTTTTACTCGCTCACTCTTGGCATGGCTTTCGGCGTAGGATTATCGATGCTCATGGTCATCAAGCATAGCACGCGGCCACGAATTCAGATCCTGGGCCGAATTCCCGGAACAAACCGATTCGAGAATGCCGAAGGTGATAAGGCGAGCTTGGAGTTTGTGGAAGGCTGTCTTATCGTCAAGATTCCCGAGCCTTTGACTTTCGCCAACACGGGAGAACTAAAGGCTCGTCTTCGTCGGCTGGAACTTTACGGCACATCAAAAGCGCATCCAGCTCTGCCTCGTCTACGCAGCACCGACATGAACCGAAACGTCATCTTCGACATCCACGGCGTAACCTCCATGGATGGTTCCGGCACACAGGTCCTGACCGAGATTGTGCGCAACTACACCGAGCGCGGAGTGCGCGTATACTTCTCGCGATGCCCAGTTCGCAAAGACCACCCTGTATGGCGCTTGATGCTGAGCAGTGGAATTGCCGAGATGGCGGGCGAGAGGCACTTTGTCAACGATGTGCAGGAGGCCTTGCGGCTGACTGAGTATGAAGAGAGTGTGACTGGTGAGTCAAGCCGGAATCGGGAGATTTAGAGGATCCGCAGAGTAAAAAGAAGGAGCTGGATATTGTAAGTACCATGGTGAGTTGTGTTGGGGTTGACGCAGAGGAGGGGATACCACTGTTGAAGGGTCAAAGCATAAATTGAGATTATCATTAGAGTTCACATGAGCGAATAACGCCGCCAATGCATGAATATACATACGAAAATCCTGTCGTCTTGGTCGACGTGTGAGTGTTGACTTAAAACTCATGTGGGTATCCATATCATCGCTACTACGAACAAGTATGATCCAACAGGATATGGGCATAGAGTAATAACACTGACGGGCGTAACTTATAGTTCTCAACAAGATAAAATTCACAGAACACCCCAGGCTTGATGCGATCATCTTCTGTCAAGGCTGAACAGCGTTCACTCTCATGGATCAACATCCTTCTCCACATATAGTAGTCGCCCCTGAATCTTTTGCAAGATCATACGTTTGTTCAGATACTATTTGTAAAGTATATTGCGTGATCTCCCCAGTGACGAGAATAACCACAGCTGCGACCGACATGTGGCGATGGCATCAACATCACTTCCTCGCTACCCACTTGTCACTTGGGGATTGAGCCAAGGCCGAGATGATCCATCAGACGAAACACAAAGTTTGATGGTTCGGGGAGTTGATCACATCACGCCATCGATAGTTCTCCAGCCAAGACGCCATGACCAAGACCAAGTCTTTGGTTCACAGGCACATTTACAACTCCCCGCTCAACGTCTCCACGATAGATTTCTCAAAGTCTTGTCATATCGAAGAACGTCACATGTGTATACCGTCTCTTCGGAACGTCGAAGCTGATGCAGAGTAAAGTTACATCGGCGCCGACAGTCCGGAGATACCGAACACTGTCCCCGGTTTCCCATGCGCGTGGTAATCCTTGGCAATGGTGCAATATTCAACTAGGGTTCAGATTTCTTTATCTGAGCCACTCGTTGTTGAAAGAATATCGGTGCCTGGTCTAAGTTGTGTTGAGTTGTGAGAGCCAACGTCACGGTTTAGAAGGACCGGGTGGTCGGCTTGGCGTTGGGATTTTACACAGCGATTACATACAATAATTCACCGTGGCAGTAAGCTGCCTGTAAGATTAGACATGACCGACCGAAGTATTTGGTATTTATTTAGCAGTTGACATGAGTATCATAAAGTAAGAGAAATATAGTACGTGGTAGCCAAAGTGGAAGTCATCCACCATGATCATCTTAAACATATGGAGTTTAAAGCCACTCTTCAACCATGATCCCAGAGCCCCCCACGAAGAATTCATTCTCATCCTTTTGTACTTTCCATTCTAACCATTCATTATTCCAAGTTACAAGCCCAATGACGTTTCCAAACTTCTTCATCCCCAAACATAAACCGTTATCACGACAAGCGTCTCTTCTCTAGAGTCTACCCTGACCTCATATCTCCCACGAGTGACGTACTGCGCTCCTACGGACATGCCCGCAACAAGCCACATGTGATATACTCTGCATCGATCACCTTGGCATGAATCCCTTCCAGCTGAAGCTTTTTTCCACCCCGTTGGCCAAGTGTGCCGTTATATCCACTGGTGTCGAGACTGCCAAGAGGGAGAGGCAATGGGGCTCCAGTTATGGCGCAACCTGTTTGTAAAAAACCGCCGATGGTTTTCTTGAGTGGGAAAAAAGCGGGAATAGGCGTTAATAAGTAAAGTTGGCGGAGTTGGTGTTTATTTGCTTTATGCTTAATTTGACCCTCACTTAAAATGTGGTTCTAAGCAATCTCCCTCAACCACATAGTTGCAACTCCCCATCAACAAAACCACAAGAAATCAATAAGATCAGAAGCAAACAAAAGCTTCCACTATCGCTGACTCCTTCGCAGACTCGATGGTCAGCAGAATCAAATCCTCCCCTCCTCGCAGCCGGGGCCCCAACACGCCAAGTCTCTGGGCATCTTGGCAGCGGAGTCCCGAGGGTTGAATCGAGCTGGGCTGGTTCGTGTGCGGTTTTTCTTGTCATACGAAGCCAAGCATTTGCAATGGAGTCTGCCAAGTCGATCTTTCTCTTCCTGCAAGGAGCATCATCCCACAGGACGGGGAGATGTTGGCTTGTTGCAGTAGAGCACACAAGAGACAGGGAAGAAGAAATGGAGAGTCTTGGCTGGTTATGAGTGTTGGTATCTGCAATAAAAAGACGTTCCCGTCCGCGCGTGGATCCGGGGTTTTTGAAAGAAACAGAGTGCTCTTATTCCCTGTGTTCTCTTAAGTTTCAAGAAAGGGTCTGCGTGTGAAATATCTTGACCTCTTCTCATGTGAGACTCGCCTTCGTCCAGCCCATCACACCTCGTCGATACAGGAACTCGCTGCTTATACAACCCAGCAAAACCTGTTCCTCTTCCCGTCGTCCTTGGACGCATCGACTCCAATATGGCGATCCCTCCATTTCTCAAAAAGGTGGGCAACATGTTATCGCCTCCGCCTTCACAATCTGCAGATGGTCGTGATCAATGGGGCTCGAGAGCTTCATTCTTGCTCGCTGCCATGGGTGGCTGCGCTGGTATGGGAAATCTCATTCGATATCCTTCTCAGGTGTACAACAACAACGGCCTGCAGTGGTTCATCCCGTACCTCATGTGTGTCTTCCTCATCGCGATTCCGGCTCTTATCCTCGAAGTCGCCATTGGGCAAGCCTATCGTGGTGGCTCAGTCGTTGCTTTCAATAACATCAACCACCGTCTCAAGGGTCTGGGCTTCAGTCTGTTGTACATTGGCTTCATGGTCAGCCCTTATTTCGTTGTCAACTTGTCCTGGATTATGATCTACTTTCGAAACTCGTTCCAGAGCCCTTTGCCTTGGGAGGGACGTGCCGAGGAGTACTACTATCAGGATGTCGTGGCGAACGTCGATGCTATCCCCGGAAACAAAACCTCCAGTGGCGTCACAGACTACGTTCAGTATCCTGGAACTGCACTTATCGGAGAAACTGTAGGATGGACCGCCTTTGTGTGGTTCCTCGTCTGGGTCTCTATTTTCCGTGGCATTGGCCAAACTGGCCGTGTCGTCTACTTCACCATGGGCCTACCCGTTATCCTAACCATCATCCTTGTTGGTCGATCAGTCTCTCTCCCCAACGCAGGCCGTGGTATAAAGTTGTACTTTGGCGAGTGGAACGGCGATAAACTGGCATCGGGCGACATCTGGCAAACTGCAGCAGGCCAAGTCTTCTTCT
Organism: Fusarium sp. PT; assembly: GCA_021020635.1. Lineage (NCBI taxonomy): Eukaryota > Fungi > Ascomycota > Sordariomycetes > Hypocreales > Nectriaceae > Fusarium > Fusarium sp. PT. Next base: position 2,979,048 of record JAHMRZ010000002.1, on the reverse strand, counting down.
CAACAGGTGTTGGCTTTGGTTACTTCAGTTCTTATGCATCCTACAACCAGAAGCACGCCAACGCTGTTATGGACTCATGTCTGATCGTTTGCAGTAATGTCCTCTTCGAGGGCTTCGCTGCTTTCGCTGCATTTGGTGTTGTCGGCTACCTGGACATGATGCCTGTTCCTGGTGAGAGAATCGGAGCTTTTACCATTGGCTTCCTCACGTTGCCTACGGCTATCACTCAACTCCCTGGGTCTTCGTTCTGGGCCTTCGCTCTGTTCTTCACGCTTGTGGTTCTAGGATATAGTTCTGCATTCGCCATGGTTGATGCTGTTGTCACGCTAGTCATGGATACCAAGCCCAAGATCCGCCGCGAATGGGTTGTCACGGGTCTGGTGGTTGTCTCGTTTCTCATCTCACTCCCCTACTGCACCCAGTTCGGCTATGCTCTTCTTACAGGAGTTGATCGGTGGATCAACGATGTTGCTCTAGTATTTGTCGTGTTTGGTGAATGCGCCTTCTCCACGACCTTTTACCGTTGGAGGGACGTTGCCGGCCAAGTTGGAAAGCCATCTTTCTTTATCTGGAATTTTGGATACTTCGGTGGTATGGTCCTTGGTGTTGCGGTCGCCCACGCAGTTCAAGCCGAGGCCGGTGCTGGAGTTGGCTTTGGAATATTCATCATCTGCTCGATTGTGTCCTGCGCTATTGGCAAGACTCCTGACGATATTCCTCCTGCTCTTACCTTTGGTGAAGACAAGGGTTTCGTTCGTCGCTTTATTGGCAAGAGTGCTGCTCTTTCAAAGTTCTTTAACAATGTCTTTGTGAGACGCTTCTGGTACATGGCCTTCTACTCGGTAAGACTCATCCTTCCATATACTTTTACTGTTACTAACTCACCAAAACAGGGCCAACAACTTCGACGAGATCTCAATGTTATTGTCGCAACTGGAAAGAATTGGAGCATTCCCGCCTTCTGGCCACTTCTCCTGCGCTTCGTCTCCGCACCCGTTCTCGCCATTATCTACGGTTTCGCCTATCCTGCCTTCTACGAGCTCCGCGACGACCCCCTGCACATTCTTGGATTTGGCCTTGCTCACATCTGTTTGATCCTCATCGGACTCGGAGTTCTCTTGCCTCGCTGGTACAACACCATTATTCCTCCGGACCGACGTGAGGAGGGCAAGCTTCCCTATGCTCCTAATGTGCTCTTGGATAGCGAGGAGCCTCGAAGGAGTGACTCCATGGAGGCCGCAGAGGGTCTTGAGGGCTCTGAGGGAGGTGAAAGTGAGGAGAAGAAACGTCAGCGTGATCTGTAGCTTCCGAATTAAGACGGGGATGTGCAAAGATCGTAGATAGGATGTTTGCATATACGAAGAGACATGGGAATACCCAGGAGATCGCTATTGGATAGCTTAGTTAGTTATACCCTCTTAATTTTCCAAGTCGTGAACATCGATATGCACGTGGGTAGAGTGTCTCATAACACTATTGCCGCAAAACCAGGCGTACAATACTGGATTTAGGCCTGCCTTATCGAATTACTCCCAGTACTCACCTGCACCAAGTATCCGTATGCTCAACTAGATCAGAGGTATATGTGTCCGATTGTGCTACCACATGATCAACTACATGGTAATGTTTCGGGAGAAGTACGTACCTATTAAGACACAAGCTGAAAAGCAACAGAATACGAATTACGAAAATAGGAAGTGACTGAGTCAAATTAAACGTCACCGTTTGTTTCAAAGCGCTACAGTACGTCATTGTCACTGAAACATCATGACATTATAGGAAGGTGGGCTCTCTCTGCCTTGAAGAGATCGCCATTGACTGCAACTCATCTACTTCTCTGTCGTGGGAACTCGCCTATCTCTGTCAAAGCGAATAACCTTGAACTAAGCTTAAGTTAGTCCAACGTCCGTCATTTTCGTAAGACAGTGTCAAAATGAAACAAGTTGCCTGCCCACGGTGCCTCGAAACACTCCCGCTTACTAGTTTCGTGGCTCCAAACAGACATCTCGCTACTCAAAGACAGGGTCGATTGTACTAGCGACTACGTCTTCTACGTTACAGACGCAAGTAGCCGCGACGGCCCGGACATGATCACCGATTTATAACGGCTGATCTCCGCGATCGTCCGGAAGATGAAGCTGAAGAAAATTCAACAGTCCAATCAGCGTAACAGAAGCTTCAACGCATGTGTAGGGGTGCGCCACGGAAACTTTCCGCTGAGAGTCCAACATAGAAAAGCTGAAGAAGATCAACTGCAATAACAGGGCCCATGATCAGGTTTGCACGTTGTCTTCGCGAGAAATATCATTAGACAGCTGAAAGGAGAGACATGGGCGATGAAAGACTTTCCTGATGGATGACCGAGTTTGCTAAAAACGAGAGTGGCATGATCGGTTCAAGCTTGTATTGGATGTTACACGACGATGATCAACACGAAACTTGAACAGTAACCTCCCAATAAAGCGCAGAAAAGCATGACGATCGTTACTGATCACTTGAGAAAGACCAAGACATGAACGCTATATAAAGTAGCTGGAATCACCTAAACCTCCCATCCAACATCAACCCAAACACATCTATTCACAAATCACCACCATCACAACTATCACAATGCGCTTCTCCCTCCCCATCATCCTCCTCCTCTCAACCCCCTCCCTCTCCGCCTCCAACGAGCCCTGCTACGGCCCCAGCGGCACAGCGGGCGTCTGCATCACCGAAGCATCTTGCAAATCCTCCGGCGGCACCGCCATCTCCGGCGCCTGCCCTGCCGACGCCGCCAACATAAAATGCTGCTCCAAGCCTACCTGCTCCTCGGGCAACTGCCGCTGGTCGTCCGACTGCACCGGCACCTCGGCGAGCGGCCATTGTCCCGGCCCTGCGCAGATGAAGTGCTGCTCTGCAGGCGGGACGGGCTTCGGGGGGTATTCGGCGCCGACTATCCCGGCTGTGGGCGCGTGTAAGCAGGTTGCTGTGGATGCGTCCAAGAAAGTCGTTGCTGCGTTCCCTGGAAGGGTAAGAGAGATCGGATGTAAGAGAGCTTGTGACTGTCCTGGGTCATCGGATCATTGCTGCGGTCTTGCGACTGATTTCATGTGCTCTGACGCCGGTGGTGTAAGTCTTCCTTCCTCCTATGACACGTATTATGCTTCTCGAGACGCTGACGAACGACACCAGTCTGCTACCCTTTCTGGTAAAGATATCGCCGAGTGGTGCATGAAGAACCGCAGCGCTCTTAAACTCAAGTATGTCATTTGGGGACAAAAGATCTGGACTACCTCTGTCGACAAGACAGAGAAGCAGTGGGAGAGCTGGCGAACAATGGAGGACCGTGGTGACTTGACCCAGAACCATTGGTAAGTGTCTTTAAGTCTTGATAGCATGATCGTGAAGCTGACTGGAACACAGGGACCATGTTCATGTTTCATACAACGGCTGAGTGTAGCCTTGGCAAGGTCTTGCAAAGCGATAAGGAAGGAATCTGTTGCAAATACTCTAGTGTGTCTTGTCAAGATCAATAGGGAGTATTAGGATTGTGTGGTACTCATCATATTGTTGTCAAGTCTAGTTTGAGCTCGTAAATTTCCGATGTATATGTCCGGAATTGACATATTGTCTCATGGTATCTTGTCTAATTCCTGTCGCCAAACGCCAACCAACCTTATAGTTATACGAATATTGTAGGCCAATCCCAAGATAAACCGTTGTTCATCCAAACGCCAAGATGCAGTGTCCCATGATTTTAATCCCCAAATGCTCCGCTCACTACTTCACCCTCATCCGGTGTTACTGCCAGTTCAAGCAATTCGTGAGCTCTTTCAACCGTTTCTCCATCGATACCGGCTTCCATTACCAGGTCTTCCTCAGCAAAGGTGAGACGTCCCAGAGCAAGTAAATATCTTTGGCTTCCGCCATGAGCCATCGATAGCTTTTGACCAATGTCTGCAATATTGGCAGTATCGGGGCCTATTACCAACGCATGGATCAAGAAAACACAATGAGAAACAATCCGGTACAAACTGGCCGAGTACGATGCCTCCTCTGTTCCCAGCATTGACTTGTTCGGGTCAGATAACTGTGGTAGAATATTAGACGGAATAGGTTGGTCGTATAACTCGTCTATCGCGGTGCTGAGGCAGGCCACGAGGCGGGGAAGTGCAAGACTATCCGACGCAAGCTCTATAGCACCAAAGGGAAAGCGAGAAAAGGATATCAGAGTTCGTAAAGCAGCCAAGCGCAGAGTGCATTTCTGCCCGCGGGTCGTTACCGAGAGATGGTAGTCGGTGAGTTTGCTTGTAACAAGATTGATAACGTGACTAGCAACAGGAGAATCTTTGTTTTCGGTGATGGGACCAATTGAATCGGGGAGTGAAGATGTGGTCAAAAGTTCAAGCATTCCCAAAATATCCGGAAGTTCTTGTTTCGGGCTCAAAAGTTTGTAGACCAGGTCAGGCGATATACAGCTCCAAAAGACTGTCGCTTTGGGCTTGCCCTCATCCTCTGCTTCATCCAGTGCCGTTGAACACGCGAGCGCACTAGTATAAAAGACCGATAAAATGTCAACAATTTTTATGTGCTGCTTCATGGCCTGAAAATGGTCGTTCTTGAGACGCTGTTCGCCTTCTCGTATACGTATCTGCCATTCAGCTAAAGTGCACATTGTTGCCTGAGCTGGTGCCGTCAAGTTGGGGACAACAAAAGGTGCAACTTCTGATGCATGTAGCGAGAAAGTGAAGGATATCAACGCAAGCAAATGTTTGATAGGTTCCCAGAGCTGATCTGCTTGGCAGCGTGTCCATATTCCGACCATGAGATTTGCAAAATCCACAAGTAGCTGCATTGGCCGCTGGGGATCGCCCATCAAGGGTATCTTCTTGAAGATGATAGCAGAGAACGACGTCTCCGGATCATCGGCGAAGGAGAAGCGAGACAAGATGTCAAGGGTGGGCTTGTGGGTGCCATGATCAAGCACAAGCTTCAGGAACTAGAAAAGGTGAGCATAGGGTCGCACGCAACATGTGGATCTCACAAACCTCGAAAAGAACAGCAGGGGTTGGTGCAACCACAATCGGCGCCTGTTGCACCGGAGCTTCTGGTTTGCCATTGCTACTCGCGAAGCTGTCCGTATGAGTTTCCAGCGGCATAACAGGACTGTCCATGGTTTGTCGTTTTCTTTTGCCTTTGCTTGGTGTTCTTTCACCAACGTGCAGTGCGATTGATCCAGGATTCCTGCTTCGTCCTTGGCCTTTGCTTGGGCTCACAACAATATCCATCTCATCGAACCCATCAGCTACCCATGTCTTGACAGCCTTCTTCGGGGTTGTAAGCCCTCCAGAAGCCCCCGCAACAGGATCTTTCCGGCGTACGCGGTCGCTAACCTCTCTCATATCACGTTGAAGAAACTGTAGCTCTGTGTTGGCATTCTGTTCAGCAACAACAGCTGCCTCGGCGATTCGTTCTTGTCTCGCAAGCTGCTCGGCATTGATCCTGTTCAGGCGAGCAACCTCTGCGGCATGCTCCTCGTTGGATTTGACGAAGTTGGAACGGACAATTGATGCCTCTCCGAGAGCCGCTTTCAGCTGGTCTTCGAGAGCTCGTACTCGCTGTTGGAGCGCCGACAGGACATCGCCAGGCTGGTTCTGGGATTGTTGCGAGGCTGCAGGACGATTTTGTGGAAGAGGGGGGCGAGCGAATTGGCTTGGTTGAGCACGAGCAAAATTGGAGCTTTGGGTTTGGAACTGCTGAGAGGTATACATGGGCTGATGAGGTGGCCCAGCATTGAGGTGTTGCTGGGGATGCCCCATAGACCGACGGGTCGAAGGGTCGACAACGGGGTTCCATCGTGGGTTTGGAGGGGGGATTGAGCGTCGAGAGTCAAGATAATAAGCTTGAGATGACTGATTTTGTGGAATATTATTGTCTATTACCGGTCTCCCAATAGGAACCCCAGCATCGTTGGTCACTTCGGTCGTATCGAGGTCATCGTCTTCGATCCAGACGATGTCCGGAGATTCGATTCGTGGCTGTTGTGTCAGCGGCCTCGAATGAGCTTGGGCCTGTGTGAGTTGGATTGCATTATCCTCGAGTTCTTGGAGGGCATTGTCAGGAATATCGTCAAACCCGTCATCGGAGAACTCGTCGAGATCCATCTTGCATGGTTATTTCCATGGGACGGGAAAGATCCATTGAAAGAAGTCAGGGATGTTTGTTATTGTTGGCTCATCTCGAATGTTAATTGTTCTCAATCGCGGAGTCGTGTAATGGGCGAAATGGCTCGAGAAACGCGTCGCGCGGTCACGTGGAATGCATGCATGTATGTAAAGTGTGGCGCTGTTCATGCAGCCACGGTCGTGAAATGGTGTGAGGCGCAGCTCGTGCGGAGTAACAGTTTCTGAGCATGTGAAGAGCGACGTGCGTCATTGATCCCATCAAGCTTCTAAAGCTGTTGGCAGGTTGTGGAGAGGATGTGAACAGGGACCTGGACCCTTATGATACACTACCGACGTATTGCGAAAATCTGTCCGGATGTGTGGTACGATATGTACGGAGTAAATATGGTGCATTAAGCCCTATACTCGCATTACAATCTGTAGAATGAAACACGCGTATAATGTACAAGACAGCAAACAATCTGAGATGACCTGTGGAGATACTGGCTCCTGGTGCCGGATATCGCGGATTTGTTTGCGAGGCCTGGCACTCCGTATTACAATCACTTTCACCTTGTCCTGCTTGGCATTTTCTGCCTCGTAATGTCGGTTTTGTTAGGGCCTCTCGCTCCTGTTTACCGACATTCTTTGTAATCTCTATTTCTTACTGGGACTGTAGGACGGATCTCAACAGATCTGTAGAATGGAGACCGACTGACGGGGGTCGCTGGATTGTTCCACAGGTAATCAGCCCCTGCATCTGGGGCATTTATCACAATTTCCCTACTCTCAATGGGAGTTTAGATTTGGGTGCTTCCAGGTTGATGACCAGAATTATTAGGAATAGGGTAAATTTGAGCAGAAAAAAGAAGTGAAATGCGCAATTGTTCGGCCGTGGATGAGACTCCGATAGTCCGCCCTCCTGACGCAATTGAAGCCCAAAACCCGCTGGAACCACCGGAACACGTCAAGCCACAGCCGCAATGCATTGGCCCGGTGGTCCATTCAGGGACTCGATTGGTCCCTCGCAGGCTCACTTTCGATGATTTTAGATGAGCTTCGGTCTGCAATTGCGTAGGACGCGCTGTAGCTTGTCAGTAGGTTACTGTACTTTACTTGGCAGAAGGACCAGCAGCGTCACCACCAATCTACCACCCACTTTTAGAAATGCTAGACTAAGGCAGACTGACCTCTCAAGTTTATTGGGCTGGGGCTAGGAACGGCCTTGACTTTTCAAAAACCACCATTTCTTGCTTCCTTCATCATCGTCAGAATTATCGCGACAAAGTGTGCTTATTTGCCCACTCAGACCGCGCTCGCCCAGCCTTCGCTCCTTTGAAGCGCTAATTGACCGACGACCTTTTTTGTGCCGCACAAGCTCCAGCGTCTCTCCGACCGTGACGATTTTCTCCACGAAAGCATCTCCTCCTGACCCCGTTATTTTCCCACCTCCAACGAGCTTTGCGCAGCGACGTCACAGGTCGCTTGGAGCAAATTTGCGAAAAATACACAAACTGTCATCTTCACTACCGCCTCAACCAGAGTTGCAATCGCTTTAGCGACTCGAGTTTACGTCCGCTAAACCCGACTACGTCAGCCGACGACAACCTCATTGCGGAGTTTCTTGGCAGTAACCCGCGAGCAAAACCACCAGCGCATTTGCACACAGACTCTCGATAGACATGGCTCGATCAAAGAGAGGGGTTAGGTTCCCCAACCGCAACGGCTCTGATGGACGACGATCAAGCTTCAGCAGCGAAGATGGTTCTCCCACCAAGCTCAAGTCCCAATCTTCGGGTCAGCTGGAGACAGTAGACGAGGTAAGCAAAAGAAGGAGTAACCGGATATTTGGGGAACTAGAGTATCCAGCTCTGGACATTGCGAGGTTCTCGTGAGGAATGTGGCTAACCACACACATCAGCAGAAGAAGCCAGCAGTCAGCGAAAAGCAAGCCGAGTACGAGAAGAAGAAGGCCAACTTCATAACGCGCACTTTCTGGACCTTTGTCATGTTTGCGTTGTTCTTCACCGCGCTCTTCATGGGCCACATCTACATCATCACAATCATCACTGCTGTCCAGATCGTCTCCTTCAAGGAGGTTATCGCCATCGCCAATGTTCCCAGCCGCGCCCGCTCCCTGCGATCCACTAAGAGTCTCAACTGGTACTGGCTGGCTACTACAATGTACTTCCTCTACGGCGAGACTGTCATCTACTACTTCAAGCACATCATTCTCGTTGACAAGGTCCTACTACCTTTGGCCACTCACCACCGCTTCATCAGCTTTATTCTCTACGTGTTTGGTACGTCAATTAGACTTTGCTGAGTTCGACAAACTAACAAGATACAGGATTCGTCTTCTTTGTCACTTCTCTTCAAGCTGGTCACTACAAGTTCCAGTTCACCAACTTCGCCTGGACACACATGGCTTTGTACCTCATTGTGGTCCAGGCTCATTTCATCATGAACAACGTTTTCGAGGGCATGATCTGGTTCTTCCTCCCCGCCGCTTTGGTCATCACCAACGATATCTTCGCCTACATCTGCGGTATTCTCTTTGGACGTACCCAGCTCATCAAGCTGTCTCCCAAGAAGACTGTCGAGGGTTTCGTCGGTGCCTGGATCATGACCATCATTTTCGCCCTACTTCTTTCCAGCATCATGATGCGATCCAAGTACTTCACCTGCCCCGTCAACGACCTCGGCGCCAACATCTTCACCGGCCTGCAGTGCGATCCTAACCCGGCCTTCCTCCCCAAGACCTACGAGATGCCCGACCTTTTCTTCCTCCCTGAGACTGCCCAGAACATCTCTTTCACCATTGCTCCCATGCAGATCCACTCCCTCAACCTGGCCACTTTTGCTTCGCTTATCGCTCCCTTTGGCGGCTTCTTCGCTTCTGGACTTAAGCGCACATTCAAGATCAAGGATTTTGGTGACTCCATCCCCGGACACGGAGGCATCACTGACCGCATGGATTGTCAATTCATCATGGGTTTCTTCGCTTACATGTACTTCCACACCTTTATCGCTGTTCACAAGGTCTCCCTCGGCTCTGTTCTCGAGACCGCGATCACCAGCCTCAACCCCGAGGAGCAGCTCGAGCTTGTCAAGGGCATGGGTCATTATCTCCGAAATCAGGGTATCCTGACCGATGACGTAAGTTCGTGTCTCTAATTCGTATGTGCATATCAACTAACAATGCATAGGCTATTGTGTGCGTCGATAAGCTCATGGCTGTGTAAGGCAATGAGTTCTCAACGAATAACTCAAGTCCTTGTTCAAGGCAGATTTTGTTCATATTCGATTGGGCAACACCAGCCCCCCTTTCCACTCACCCCCGGCGTTTTCCCTCAGTCATAAAGCTTCAGCACGAAGCTGTACGGTTACAGGTGCTATCGGGGTTTGTACAGTTTGAGCCAACGGATGAGCTGTAATATTGGGTATTGGGCGGCGAAGACTTTGTGCCCCGGTTTACAGGCGTGATGGGTATTTTGTAATGAGCAAATAATGTCGGCATTTTATGTGAACAGGCGGCTGCAGGATATAGACTCCTTGTTGGCGCGGGTCAAGGTTAAAGCCCCGGTGGGAATTCTATAAAGACATTCAACATACATAACTCTGCAGTATCGTCTACGCCTCTGTAGCGTGTTTCATCCAATCTATCTGTAGTTCTTTGCCTTGCGCCATCCCAAGTTCCGTTTTCCATTATAATCCCCAATACTCTTCGTTCACTTACAATTCTCTTGTCTTTACACCAATTTTGTTTCCCAACCTCCTTCAGCCTCGAAAATCTCCCCAACTGCCTTGCCTACTTCCAGCAAGTGGCGGTCACGATATCGGGGTGCGACGAGCGATAAACCAATGGGCATTCCGTGTTCTCCTTTGAAGCCTGGCACGTTCAAGACTGGAGTATGTAGTCCCTAGATAACGATAAGCTAGTTGTAGAACGAGATGAACTTATTACTTACACTCCACATGGAGCAAAAGGTGTGACTCCCCGTACTCTCAAGACCAACAGGTGCCTCGTCGGGCACACTCGGCGTGATAACGGCCGCATACTGGGAAGCAATCCTGTCAAACACGGGCCTCAGGGCAGCCATTTTGTCGAAAGCCTCGAGTTGCGTCTTCCGAGTGAAGTTATCAACATTCTCAACATGCTCGATTAATACCTGGCCGATCTGATCTTTCCCAACTCGGTATTCAGATAGAAATGCTGTACGGCCTTCCGTATGGAGACCAATACGATATAACTCTGGCAGTTCGTCGAATTCTGGAGGAAGTTCTATCTCTTCAATGATCGCGCCGTGAAATCGTAGTAGATCTGCAGCTTGGAATAGGGCTTCTTGTGTGCCTGGGCCAGCCATAGGCCACACCACTGTCTTGCAGATTGCGAAGCGTGCACCTTCAATGCCTCGAAAAGCAGTCTCTTCATCTTCGTCATCTTGAAGGGCAAAGATATCGGCTAAAAGCACTAGGTCTTCCACACATCGCGCATACCACCCTAGAGTATCATAGATCAGAGCGTATACCTTCTGGCCCTCCCGAGAGACGGAGTTCCAAGTTGGTTTGAATCCGTAGATGCCGTTAAAAGAAGCTGGGCGGATCATCGAGCCGCCTGTTTGTGTACCGAGAGCCATAGGGGCTTGGAAGTCGGCTACGGCTGCGCTGGAACCGCTGGATGATCCGCCAGGTGTACGGCGAGGATCATGAGGGTTGTGAGTCTTGGGGCCAATATGAAGAGCGGCGAACTGGGTAGTTGTCGTTTTGCCTGGCCGTATCTTGTCTCAGTAACTTGAAGTTTAGATATAAGGATTGGAACTGACCAAATATCAGAGCCCCAGCGTGACGAAGAATTCGGACTGAAGCAGCATCTGTTTCAGGGAAATGTCCATCATAGAGTGGCGAGTTGAACTGAGTCGGCATATCTATACAGTTAAGCTTTTTGTCGTAAAACAGATGATTAAGAGTCAGGACTTACCCTTTGTGTAGATGACATCTTTCACAGCGATAGGAAGCCCATGAAGAGGTCCCCTGTTCTTCTTAGGAACCTCGTCTAGACGTTTTGCCTGTTGAATGACATGATCCTTATCAAGGTATGCCCAGGCTTTGACATCCCCATCCCGAACTTTGATTCTTTCTAGTAGTGATTCCGCATACTCTTGGACTGAGAGTTCATCGGCTTGGATCTGAGCAAGGGCCTCAGAAGCCGTGAGTTTCCAAGGCTCTGTTTTACGAGTTTTGGAAGGAGACATGATGTTTTTCTTTCCTTCTTCTCTTATCCAAGCTGTGGTGTTCTGGGGTTTTATACGGCTCGATGTTCAGAAAAAGCCTAGTCTTATTTCCAGAGCCTCGAAGTTCAACAACGGCGCATCACCACTTGTCGATTTAATATCCGAGAATAGTTTTCCCAGTTCGTGGAAAGTTGTCTCAATGCTTATATAAGTCTCAAGGCCCCTGAGTCTCAGCTCTCACCTTCGGGCACTAATGTAACGTCTGTAGGCCGGTCGGTGAGAATCTGTCCTATGACGTGCAACCTCAGCGGAGGGCCTCAAGGTTGGAAATGTCGTCTCCTGAATCCGGGCACTAATGCAGTACGGGCCGAAGCTGCCAACGGATGCGAGGGGCTCGATGCGGTAATAGGTTTACCGGGCTGTCCTTGTGTAATTGCTTGGGATATATGATATATCGGGGACGTTCTTTGTCACTGTGTAACCCGAGGACGGAGGTAGCGACCCAACAGGATACGGAGTCGGCTCTTGGGGGTTGTGATTGGACTTGCTGGTGACTATCCGGTGTGTGGACTGCTGAGTAAGTGTATGATGTTGGTGTTGTGTAGATGTAGTGAAAATTTCTGGAATACGGTATGGAGGAGTTGTTGGACAGGAGAGAGTTTACTTTACATGCAATGGACGGTGCTCAAGGGGAAGATATGTCCCTCCTCGGCTGTGTTTGCTCAGACACATGACCACCCGGTACACAATACCAAGGAAACCTTCCACCACAACGTCCAACAGGAAGCTATTCCGGTCCCAAATGCTTCTCGTCCAAGGTTTCTACTAGTGACAGTTTAGCTGAGCAAATCCGTAACACCCGGTTTCCCGGCTCAACAAAGAACATGACGACCCAAACTAAGAGGGTATTGGGCATGCAAGAGCAGCGGTAGGCACGTATGCATGAGGGGAATGTCACGGGATGACTAGGAGCTTCGGCACTTGAAGGATCTACAGAGGATCTGATCCTATGGGTTGAAGTCTGATCTCAGCTAGACTGGGGACATCTAGGGTTTTAGATGTTTGGTTGGTGTACTAGAGAATTATACCGAGCGCCACGAGCCAGCATCCCGGTACTAGGCAGACGACAGCTGAGGAATAATCTCGTATACAGATGACTCCTTTATCTGTATTAGGAGTTTGCTATCGCTAAAGTCAACGATTGGATGTGAGTCCTGGTAGTAATGACATTGTCTTTTACCTCAACTCGTTCATCGTGATATATGCCCAGTGTTTGCCTTCTTGATCCATGCAACAATGACCTATTAAACCAACAAGTAAGCTATCATCTATACTCGACGCGCAATTCCCAACCTTGCTTGCCTCTCAACCTCGTCAATAAACCTCATTTTCCTCTTCCCAGCAACCCATTTCCGCCACATAGCTCATCCCATACCCTGCATCTCACGACCCTTGACGTTTAAAGTAATTAAACCTCAGGGTTTGCTTTTTTCCCCTCCTGCTAACAACGTCACTCCCGTAGGCCCAATCGGTGTCGATCAGCTTCTGGAAGACCGGTGAGCCGGGTTCCGCGTCCCGTAAGCCACGCCGATGGCTCGATAGCGGCGAAACCCTACGAACGAGGCTGAGTTTTGCCAGGAGTCGGTGAGTTCACAGTTTGGATTGGTTAGTTAGGGAAGAGATACGTTCGGGGAATAAGTGAGGCCCAGATGCATGGCGGCGGATATAATACTCACATGCTGCTGGTCGGGTGCCGGACTGCTACGTCGATGAAGAAACTTTGATGCAAAACTGCAGTTGCATAATCTTGCGAAATCAAGGTTTGGATGATGATAAGCTAGAATATTGGCTTGTGGTGTGTGAGATAGATGCGATACATGGGTAGGAGATGGCGTCAGGGGTATGTACAGGTTGAACTGCGTAGTGACGACTCTATCTAGTTATCCTTCCAAGACTTTGAAAGAGAATATGAAAATAATGGTATCGTGACTTGCTACTCAGGGAACATTGCGCTTATCGCATTCTGTATCCTGTTCAGTTCAGGATCCATGTCTTCCTTTCCACTCCCTGTAAGTCCACCCATTGAACATTGTTACGCTTACTGTTATGGCAATACATTATCTACTCAGCCTGTCTGTCCAACCTCGCGAAAGCACTACATGCAGTCTTGTGCTCTGCATACTGAAAATACCCGCCACTGACATTGGCTGGGTAGACATGACGCTACATGCTGTCATTTACGACAACAGGATCTGATCGAATCAAGATATCTAAAGTTGCCTTAGCTCAGGTCCCCAGATCCCCTGCGTCGCTTGTGGCTCACCCGTTGCCGATCAGAAGTGACATAAAAGGTTGTGTTTTATGACGGTGTATCATCCAGTACCACTCACATATGCCTACTCTAAATGGACAGTCACTTGCATGACCCTGAAACCGCCTCTCAGCAATGGATACCTGGGGCATGAAGGTATATGATAATGATGCATATGTTTAGTTTTGTTTACTTCTTTTACGTTCTATTCGACGCCCAGGTCTTTTCTCCCCGTCTCTATCCACTGATCTATTTTTCCGGCGTAGAAGCTCCCGTCATGATAATTCGCCCCTCAATCACAGGCGCAATACACGTCGTCCAATCAACCGTAAACTCGCCCTCTTTGAGGGGATCGCAAATGCTAGTCTTGACCCCAGCCTTGAGCGCCCACTTTGTGAAGAATTTGCGCATCAGCAGAATCTCTTGATCAAGCTTTGTGCCGTCAGGATCTTCAGGATCTTCCATCTCGCGCTTAGCCTTCTCGGGGACTCCCTCATCGCTGCTGTCGTTCTCGTCGTGAGGCTTCACGTTAATGCTAAAGCGACGCTTGAGGAACCTGCCCCAGGGGTCTTTTGTGTTCTTTGTCACGCTTTCTGTGCGCTTGTCCTTGGGTAGTTTCTCTTCCAACGACTTGAGGTTAGGGAAGTCGACGTTGAAAGTGGTTCGGGTGGGTGACACGGGAGTTTCGCAGGTCTGAGCAACCTTTACCCAATGTTGTGCAAGGTTCTTCCACCTTCCTACTGTGAGAAGACCCATGAAATATTGGCGGAGCATGGCTGAGATGAGGATGCCGTTCTCTTCGTCAATAATCTCCTCGGCATCTCCTCCTTCAGACTTGACCAGCAAGCTAGTGAATCCATCTACAATCTTCATTAGCGTCCATGGCTTCAATTAATCATTCCCGAATACTTACCCTTTCCTCGTCCCATATATCCTCTGGTGCAGAGAACATAGAGCTTCTCAGGCTCATACGGCTTACCGCCAATATCGGCCCACAAGACTCTCTGCCCTCTAGGCTTAGAGGGGTCGAACTCGAAACGAATGTTGGACACCTGGGGAAATCGACCTTCCAGCGCAGGATACATTGCCACACTATTCTCCAACGCATCAAAAATGGCCTGACCCGTTACTCTTAGTAGCACAACAGGATCCTCAAAGGGGAAGCATGTCGTGATATCTTTGATACGAAGGGGTCCGGGAGGGTAGATCTGATCCGCACGAATTGTACCCGAGGCCATGATGGTGCAGTCAGCCTTATGATGCTGTCGCATGACATCGCATACAAAGTTCCCTATGTTTGACTCTTTAAGACGAACAGTGCTGAAGCGAGCATCCAGAGGGGTAGCCGTGTACCCAATAGGCCTAGCTAAAGACTGGTTCAGCTTGGAGGTGAGTCCTTCGACAATCTTCAATGATTCTTGGTCTTCTTCGATGGACGAAACGATATCTCTGCGCCAGATGTCAAAGTCCCACTTGGAAGGATCGTCTTCTTTGCGACGAGCTTCAATGTAACTCAGGTTCTTGAAGTCGGTACCAGATCGCAGCACGTGAGTTCCATTGATGAGACTGTGGGCGTAAAAGTGGTCGTGTCCTCCGAGGATGATGTCAATAAGGCCTTCTGTTTGCTCGGCCAATTTGTTGTCATTTGGTTCTCGCATATGGCTCAAACAGATAACAATTTCCGCGCCCTCCTCTCGCAGTTTGGGGACGAGCTCTTTGGCAACGGCAGTGGCAGATCTGTACTCGAGGTTTGGCGGTAGACTGTTGATAGTCTCAAGCCACTCTCGCTCACCTAGACCAATAAGACCAACTTTGATGCCATTCGAGGTGGTGATCATATGCGTCTTCTTGGCATGTCCTACGGGTGTGTCGCCGCCAATGTCATGGTCAATAACGTTGGCGAGTAGCCATGGAAACTTGTTCTGGCTTGAGAGATGCTCAAACTGCTTGACACCAAAGTCAAAGTCGTGGTTCTATAAGTTAAGTGCGGTTAGCTACCAGATCGGTCAAGGGTGGTATGACTTACCCACCCCTACACAAGAACAATCTGTTCCAATCAGATCGAGGACGGGAACCATGTGTTGGCCTGCCGAGTGATCAGTTTAGCTCTGTATTGAAGATATAAAAGCCTATCATGCCCAGAGTCAAACTTACCCTTGGTTACTGTACTCTCCAAGCTGGGGTTAAAGACATCTCCAGAAAAGAGCGTCAATGCTTTGGGCTGGTCCTTGTACTGTTCGCCTTCCTGGTACTCGCGGCACACCTTGATGAATCTTGGCAAACCACCGACAGGCTCAGCACTCGAGGGATCCAAGTGATAGACGTCGTTGTAGTGAATCAGTCTCAAATCCGGGGGTGAGTCGACTTGGCCTTGATGCTCAACTCGGCCTGAAGCAAAGGTGACTTGGGGTTCCGCGGTGGGCTGGTCGGCCTCTGCGGGGACGGTATCTTTGACCATTTCAAGATAATATCGATGATGATGATAATGACTGTTTTATGTAGTTGAATAATAGGAGATTTCCAACTCTTTTTGAAAAAATTAAGACAATTTCTCAAAGAGCGGAATGATGACAGTTTCAAGGTAACGAGGCGCAGCTGGAGTGCTCTACTCTCTCCTCCCTCTCCTCTCTTCCTCCTCAAAAGCCCAGCGCTAACGGCAGCTTGCAGGACAGCCCCAGGGGATGGATCCAACTACCAGTCAGCTCACGTGACGCAGTAAATAGTCCAGAGTTATTGTGTGTCTGTTGATGATTTGCTGAAGATCAGAAGCTTTGATCATTCATGTTCAGGCCATTGATTGAACAACGCAGCATGTGACGCTAACGAGTTGTCTTCAACGGCTCTCACTTCGACCCCTGTGGGACGGCTGCAGCCATGGCGTGCACAATAAGCAATACGTGTAGCTAAAAGCGCGGGAAAATAGGGCACTTCCCGGGCGGTGTCGGTGAAGAAAAAGTCTCGCAGCCAGTTACACTGCGTAATTGTGATATTAGAGATGCATAACGAGAATGATGATTTTCAAGTGCCCATTAGCAGGCATTTTAACGTATAGAAAGCCGCGACCAAATGCTTAGCCAGTGACCGTTGTCTCACTAACGAGTTACTAAAATTAAGCTCGGCACTTCCGTTGTTAATACCGATCTTTTCATAGGCCGATAACTTTTGGCGATCCAAAAGACCAAGATACAATGTCAAGAAAGACATAGGGTAGCCGGCTGACTTGAAATCCACCCCGAAATACTCAATCTTTGGGAGAAAGTCCCATTCAATCCAAGCTTTGATTTCTTCGGTAAATGCGATTTTTGTTTATAAACTCCGTGTACGGATATGTACCGCCCCTTCAGTACAATACCAGAAGCTTTCGATGCGCATTTCTTCAATCCTCACCGCCTCCACCGCATCTACTCTCGGTTCCAAGTTGACGGACATCCTATGCTACTGGCTCTCCACGAGTCCATGGACTGGCCCGCAGTGGGGATTCAGGAGAGATCAAGCCCGGATGCTGCCGACCAGTCCGGACCGTAGGCATCGCCGGCTGAGTACGAACGGCCACTCGCTCGGCCGAGCTGGGGATGCCCGCGGACAAGATATTGCGGCATTGAGATAGTTGTGGCATCATGTGGGATGACTTGGTTATGCCAGGAAGGATATGAATGAACACAATGTGGTAGATCTGTCTTGGCAGAATAGGGCTCTTGCTTGATGATTTACTTATTGTAATGTCGTTTTTCTTTAATCTTGTGCTTCTACTCTGTAGTTGGTCGATATCTACTCAAGTAGGGTTGTAATATTACAAACCATCAGATCTTTTATAAAACTGGAACTGGTATAGCCGTTTCACAATCAATCACTCTTCAATTCCACAATGCACTATTGGGTCAACCCACGAGATATCTAAACAAGATTCAACGACACCATTGCCAGCTGTTTATGAAATAAAACATGAAAACTTTTTAGTGTCCGACTTGGAACATGATCGCTAAAAAGTTGTTTCGCAGTTCAGGCAGCGTAACATCAACCTCAGCCCCAACCACGACTCCAAAACTCCCGCCAAGATGGATAGACCTCAGGGTTGATTCATACTATAGGGCTGGTAAACTTAACAGAAAAAAAAAAAACAATCTGCAACAGATCTCGACACAGATGATGACCACACAAGTTTCATTATAAACCCTTATGCCATGGAGACCTTATCGCAGCGTGGTATCAGTGGTGTTTCCAAGGACCTCACACAAAGGCTGTTCAAGATACCGATCGGAAGGTAGAGTTCCCTGTTGCAAGTCCGTTTCAACCGTCTCGACGCCGTTTCTGCCACTACACTCTTCGCTTCATCTGGCGCCCCCGTCTCAACATCCACGAATTCTCACAAAGAGTAGTTGCTGAAGAAAGCAGAAAGCATGAGTCAATCGCCATCCCTTGATCTTGGCGCTAGACAATTTAGTAGGCGACCGTTGAAAGATCACCAGATGTCATGTTTCATAAGTTATCGACGGAAGTGCAACGAAGCGCCATCCTTCGAGCCATGGAAAAATATAATTCCATGAGGACGAAAACAAACAAAAAACGTCCAAGACAGCGATAAAATGAAGCCATCACCGGCTGACAATGGACTGACGACCCGACAGGGAACCTGGGAAAGCAAGTCAGCACACCAATCGAACCTAGATCTGGAAGGCTTGGCGGAGATGCGAACGCGCCGAAAGATAGCGGGCGAGACACCATGTGGGACAGGGGTAATGCCCTGAATGTTGCCCCCGGCTCAGGGCAACTTATGCCCCAGGCGGTCCGCGGGGGGCCTGCCTAGGCCTGCCTGACACGGGAGGCAGGCTCATGCGGGCTAGAGTGGCCGTTGGCAGGTCTGGGCATTGTGCTTGGCGAGCTAGGATCGGGAATGAATGAAGATATCTCGACCGTTTGACGGTTATTTGGTCTGTTTGTAAGTTTTTGGAAAAGTGCCTTGGAGAGGATATTGCTTGGTAGATAGATCTATCATAGTAAGGCTTTACTCCAGTTGATAGACTGCATGTCATTAAATAAACTTGATCAACTCTACATACAAAAGCCGGGCTCTCTCCACTTCCCATGTCCAACCTGAAACGACAACGTTCACCACAGCTACCAGAAGCACACACTGCCTTCTCTACTAGGTAGACTAGTTATCCCCCATGAATAGCTACTTATCCATGTCGACACACTAGACTAGTCTCCACATGCTCGATCTTGACACCGCCACGCCACGGAGGAGGCAACCGAAAGACACTCCTCAAGGTGGGAACTCAAGGCTTGGCCTCGCAACAGACCAAGCCCGAGACAAGCCTGTCACCCGTCAAAGACTCTAGATGGTCTTGTAACTTGTTCGTGTTTTGTTCTTTGCCATTGTGAAGCACAACAGCCGTCACGATGCCAGTTGATGTCACCTATATCCAACAAGTCCATTCTATAGGCGCTGATTCGCAGTCCACAAACTAGTTACAGAGTCTATCAGCGTCTGTCAACCAACCACACAACATTGCCCCCTTGCCCATCACAAGAGACTCTTTTCGACTAAAAGAAGCTGCCGTGCCGCTCTACTGGGTCCCCCGTAATCTCGTTCTTTCAGTTCGTTCTTGGTCTCTTGGTCTGGTACGATTTGAGTCGGCGCGCGTGGGCTGGTCCCCTCTTTTATTTCTCTTCTACAACCCCCCCTTGTACACTTCTTTTTTCGTCCCTTTCGCCCCCCGTTCAATTTCTTCCTTTTATTCCGTATACAATTGGACGATCCCGCTCTTTTTGGCCGATCATTGCTGCGTTCAAAGTCAATTCTCTTTCTCTTCAACGGCAACTTATAATAAGATCTGATCTTCGCACGGGTGGTGGAGCTACCTTGTTTCTCGCACAATCGCCTTTGTTAACTGGGATTTGACATCTCCACAACCACTCAATTCAACACACTCAGTCGACCACTTCACGGCAGTGATCTATTAACTCAATTCATACCGCAGGACGGAAAAATTCATTGTTCTTTTAATTCAAACGAAAAAGTCAAAAACGAATTGGAAAGCTTAACGCATCACGCTTGACGGGTACAACAAAATCACATACGAAATCACTCAAAGACGGAGAAAAAAGACTCAACACGATCAGAAAGAGCTAGGAAACGAAATGATGGCTTCGGCCTTGTCCCTCCGCCTCACGGCAACAACACTCTTCGCCCTCTCCGTCTCAGCTATGCTATCAACGCCCATGGAAGCTCTTCTCCGGAAATCCGACGATGTTCTTCACCAGCCTTACGTTTCCTTGATAGCACCGTCATTAGCAGAGCGCGATGGCAACACCACAGTCGACCAGCTCCCCGCCGGCGATGTCCCTCTGAACAAGGACGGTTCGTTAAACCTCACAGCCTGGAACATGGACACCAACGCCGCATGCCGCTCAGTCCTTGGGGGCCTGCACAAGAGCACAAATCCCTCGGGCACATGTGTGTGCTACAATTTGCCATCTCTGGATGTCAAGACGGGTGTTTTCGAGGCCGATCTGCGATTGTACCAAGTATCGCAAGCTAGAGGCGGTTTTGCTGCTGTGGCACCAGAGGACATCAACGTCGGCATCTCATACGATGGTGCGAGCGTAATGCCCATCCAGCCCAAAGATGTGAACGGCACAGGTCTCACTGGTCAGAAGCCTAGCATGGGGAAGAGAGCAGAGGAAGGAATGAAGCTGCTACAATCGTACATGCTTGTTGGAAGAATTGACGCAGACAAGATGACGGATAACATGACTATGTATGTTGCTTACTCTCATCTCACCCTGTTATCCACATATACTGACTTTACTCCCAGGGACGAACTCGAAAAACACATCATGCCAACCCTCACCCTCACAGCCCGCAACAGCACAGGCAGCATGATCCGCACAACCGTCTCAATCAACGAAGCCGCCTTTCTCACCGGCGTCTTCTCGCAAGACGTCATCATGTCCGACTTCGCCATGGCCTCCGCCGCCGTTGACGAGCAGGTTGCTGGCCTCACCAACGGCACCGTCGCCTTTATCCTTCCTGGCGTGCAGCTCATGGTCTTCCCCATCGGCCTGGTCATGATGAGCGTATGGTTGCTCATCTTCGTCGTGGCCGTCGGCTTCGGCACGTACGAGCGCTACAACTACGCTCTTATGTACAAGCGCAGACAGGCCATCACCATTCCCAGGAAGGCGACAATATGAAGCAGCATGCCAAGTGTTGGGCGATAAATCAAGCGAATTCTTTCCATAGTTTCTAACGGCCATACATAGCGTTGTCCGCATTTCTTCCCTATTGTTTAACTCCCCATGAGCGTTTTTACTTTGTCCATGCCAATACGTTTCGGCACCTCTATGTTTTTTTTAGTTGATATCCGACCTCAAGTGGTCCCTAGATTCACATTCTACACTATTACTTAGATACTCCCATAGCATCAATCCACGGCCTCTGACTGGCTGAACTACCGCCTTCTGTCCTACTATATGACGTTTCGTCCCATGTTCCATAATTTAGTCGCCATCTGGGGGTGAGATAAGGTGAGGGAGTTGTGGGACGATTCCCCTCCACATGAAACAGCATCGTATGGCATTGAACCCGGAAAACTCTCGACCCGGTACCCTTGTAACATGACGTTGTATCGCGCTTGGAGTGACAAGTATCAAGTGCCGCCAGTAGAACGTAAACGAAATTGTTGGTATCACTATCTAACGAAGCCATGTAAAGTAAATCACAAGCTAGTCGCATAATTGCTGCAACTTCGACGCTGTAAGGACCGTCCAATGCAAATGTAAGAAATGTCAAACCCACGAGACCAACCCCCGACTCCTTTAAGCCATGCAAATCACAAAACAACGCATGAAACCCCAGCAGCAAAGTTACGAGACCGACAGCCTCCTCTCTGCATTCCTCCATCGCCCCTTAGCCCAGAGAAAACACTCTGTAAACATCATATACCATCCCGTCACCATCCAGAAAGAGAGAATGACGCCTAGTCCACCCATAAGTCGTGCATCCACGATACCACGTGTAACTGTCTCGCGCAAAGCATCGTTCATCATTAGCCATCCGTAGATTGGGATGAGTGGCTCTGCGGATGGCTTTATGCTTGACATAGGACGGCTTGTGATTTGTCCTCGCTCGCGTCTCGAGTCCGCGATAGTGTCCGCCATGCGCCAGGCTACCTTGTTGTTGATCTTCTCCCATGTTGCTTCACAGGCGTAGGACCTTGCTGCATGGCCCATCTGGGCACGGAGATTGTGATCATGGCCAAGCTTCATAGCCTTGGCCACAAACTCGTCAAGGTCGTTTGGTGGGATAAGAAAACCGTTATTCCCTTGCTGCACAATATCGGATGGGCCACCCTCGTCGCGAGCGATGACAGGAACGCCGCTAGCCATGGACTCCAGAACGACGAGGCCGAAGGTCTCCGTCACAGAACAATGCAGAAACACATCGCCACTGGCATAAGCAGTAGCAAGATCTTCCCCGACCTTGAAACCTGCAAAGACAACCTTGCCTTTCTCTCTCAAAGGATCGAAGAGCTCTTGTACTTCTTTTTCCACATCCGGGTTACGGTTGCCACCCACAATGTATAGTTTGAAGTTGAGTCCTCGAGCATCGAGCTCCTTGGCTGCTTTGGCGAGGAAGTCGAAACCTTTCTCGCCAGCAATACGAGAAACCGCCGCGAATATGATCTCGCCGTTGGGTGCTAATTCCTCCCGTAGGTTCTCATTTCTCATCCTGGGGTTGAACAGCTCGGTGTTGACCCCCCGTGTCAGAAGCTCTAGCTTATCTTCTGGCACCTTCTGGCCTACTAGATATCGTTTCACGAAACTCGAAGGATAGAATATAGTCTTGATGGAGGAGTGCCTGAAGAGGTAGCTCTGAACGGTTGCGAATGCGAACACGGCAACATGGCTTAGAGGCGCCGGGAATAAGATCGAGCAATATCCAGCAAGATCGGTCTGGAAGTTGCAGATGACAGGTATTTGGTTCTCTTTGGGCTGCTGTCGAAGTTGAAGCATCACCTGGAAACCAAGGCTTGCAGGAGACGCTAGGTAGATCAGATCGGGAGGAGAGTCATCGCCGAAGGTTTTGGAGTATAATGTTGAATTGCGCACCGGGTAGACAATAGAGAGTTCTGGGTTAAATGGGAGAGGGTATCCGGTTACTCTGACCTCGGGCTGTTTATCCGCAGGGGACAGTGTAGGCGACGGAGGCGGAGTGAAAGTATTGTGCTCTGTGTGGTTGTGTGGCGCAACTACAGCAACCTGAGCTCCGTTGGCTCGTAGATGGTTAACAAGCATCAAAGTCGTGCGACTGACACCGTTAACGGGCCCAAAGGATTCCGTGCAGAGAAGAATACGCTTTCCTTTGAGAGCATCAGGGAACTCGGAGAGATCATGGCTGGGATAACGCAATTGCGTCGTAGGCGGTAGTTGGGTAAACATGATGATGGCTTCCAGCAAAGTGCTTCAGCTGAGATTTGTCGTGAAGACATGTCAAAACACAACTAACAGACGGGAAGCGACTCTTTTCTTTGTCAAAAACATTGGGGTCACAAATGAGAATCGGAAGAAATGCCTCGCACGTGGACAGAAGCAAGACCACGAGAACGGAGACAATTCATCATGAACGCACATGAGGCGCTGATTTCGGCATCAACGAGGCTGCAATACATGCCAGAGCGAACACCACGAGGAGGGGTCGCTCAACGTAGTTCGTCCAGATTGAGGGACCATTATGGAGGGAGGGGCAGATGGAGGGGTAGATCTTGATCGGATGCCAGTGCTAGAAACGAAAACATGACAGTATATTGATGGGTAGCCTTTAACGTGTTTGTTGAAGGACTGTTAGAACCTTCGATCAAGTCTTGGGTCCTGAAGATCGAAGATAGAGTTACCGTTGGTCTTGTAACATCACCACTCAGAGTTCTCGTGTTGAAGAAACTTTTGATCTTGTAACAATCGTGGCTTGTACTTTCATGCAATCACTTGATTTCATGAGTCGAGTAACAACTGCCGGTCTCGCACCAGAGGTTCAAGAGCAATGGTTCAGCCTGAACAATTCGCGACGTTCTTACAAGTCAGTCCCTGGTCGACATCATTCGCTGAGATCTGGGCCACGGCAGATCCCCTGTCTTGGGCACGTGCGACGGGCGAATCAGGTACGCTGTCGATATCACATTGCTCCAACACGCTCAATCCACCAATGACTGTGTAATTGCGAATAGCCTTTGCAATTCCAACCCCCGTGGCCGAGTAGGTCTGGGCCATTGGCGGTAGATTTCATGTCATACCAAACGCGAGCGGCATCTGGACTGAGACTCGTGACAGAAACATTTCAGCTCTAGAAGGAAACTGTCAGTAGTCAATCATCAATGCTAGCAGCTTTTTGAAGAACATCGGGAAGAGACGGAGCGCCTCTCATTGCTCTGGACTAGCCAGCCATGGGTTGAAGACGGGAGCTATCGGCATAGATTGGTGGCGCCATCGCGAGTCGAATGAGCTTTTAGGCAAAACTGAGGTAGTCCACCGTAATATTCCAGAAGAGATGACCGAGGATTTTCTAATCAAGCGGTTGACGGTAGATTTGCTGGTAATGGTAAGGAAGGAGATTAGATGAAGATTAGACCGAACTGAAAAGAGCAATTCCGACAGGGGGAGATGTACTGCACGTGTATCGTCACGTGCCGTCACATCTCGGGTCAATTAACATATCTCTTTCGTAAGGTATTGAAGTATGACATGATCAAAGCATTGAGGAAGCCATAGAAGCGTCCTATACTAGGATCTATGTGGATAGTCGTGTTGTGATTGCGACAGCAAAACGTTGACGTGGATATATCTGCAACGCCGCAAAGTAGCCAAGGTGATCAAGATGGAGACATCTTGACCAGGGCGTGTCAGAAAATCGCTCCTGTGCCTTGATATACCTTGGATTATTCCAATTGACTTCCTGGTTGCCCCAGCGAAGTGGAATTCATGATAATGCCGATGCCCCTCTCGTCAAGTTGTGTACAGTCGCTTCGCGATAAACATCAGATGTTCTGGTGGTTATGGAGCTTGCCGATATGCCACAAGGCGTAGCGAGCTCGAACGAACGATGATGGGATTGACGGGCCGATCCACCATTGTGACCAGAAATCCCAGATACCCATGGGCATCTCTAGCATGCGAGCTGTCTCGCTGCGACAGAAGCGGGCTTGGAGCCTCCGTTCACAACCCCATTACTTCCCGTCTTGGCTCACGGGCCCCATGCGAGCAACAAGGCTCATGACGCAGCTGGTCCCCTAGCATCGTGACAGCAAGCAATATGTAGCTAAATGGACGGAGTGGAATTAATTAACTAGTTGCAAGGATCCGTGTGATTAGCTCGATAGTGAGCCCACTGTGTGATAATTGGAGGCTGAAGATATGTTAAAGGGGAATATCACTACGGGGCATGCTGACATATCAACTAACACGAACTCAAGTGCTTATGCTTGATGTTTAACATGGTGAACTTCGTATTCTTTGGTGAAGCTCTATCTGCCGGCTACTCGCTTGCTCTTCCATTGCGGTATTGCTATCCATGGGTTCGTAGTACTTGGTCGATGAAATAGCGTTCAGCCGCAATGATGTTCACGGGTCAATGCAGAAAGGCTGGGAATTAGCCTCAATTATAATCTGAATATTTAGAACATCCTGGAGAAGAACATACGGCCAGCTCTTGGCATTGCTCGAAGCAATCTCGCTGTGGAATAGTGCAAAGTCAACGATATCATAGTAATTGATCCACGCAACCTCGCAAATCAGGATGGTTTTTTAGAGACAGTTAACCGTTAAAGCCAATTCCAGATTGACCTCACATCACGCATTATTCTATGTGGCAACCGATTCGAAACGGGCTTCCAGAACACAGCTTGATGTTTTTACGAAGCATCACGAAAGATAAATATGTATGGCTTGTTTCTATTCCTGTTCATTTCAGTCAGCATTTAGTAGGTGAAGCCAACGGAGTCGGCCGAATAAGCACCCTTGACACTTATCACTACGCACAGTGTTTTTCCTTCTACAGCTCGGGTAGACTCCGTTTTTCTACAGAATGACGGGCAGCGCAAAATGCTCAACGCCTCAACCATCGACTTACCCCTGAGGCGCGCTATACTCCATACTCCATCGGCCCAGCCGGCATCGGGCTAATGAATCAACTTGGACGGATCGATACGGCCGCTCACTCGTTCGGGGTGGTCGCCGTTGTTGTTAATGAGTTGTAAGCTTGGTGTCCGGTGGTTTGATAATCGAGCGCTATCAAATCGCCCATTGGTTTGGCGTGCCAGTCTAGAACTAGGACTGTTTGCCATCAGATGTCTTAAAAAAACTTCATTGGTGACCTTGGAAAAAGAAAAGGCTATGTACATACATATTGTAGCTGCCTTCACCGTCTTATTGATGTTTCTATCAGGTCGCCTCATTGTCACCTTTTCATGCCATGCCATGCCATACCACCGGGGGTTGTGGCTACGTATCCATTGCTACGATTTGTTGCCGCAAAGGATCAACCCCTGTCTATCAGTTGGTCGAAATCTGGCCAACCTCGTGAACTTGAGTTGATCTTCAAATCATGTCAGCCTCGCAGGAATGACAATACCCAGAGCTATCATGCGATATACGGAGGGCGCATTCCGCCGAAAAAAATTATGCACCTCGTGTTCTGCTTTTCGCTGCTTTTCGGCGAGACCACCAAGTTCTCTTTAATGTCGGTCAGCTTCACGAGGCTGAAGACTATCTCTGAACTAATGGATGCCTTATCTTGTATCGATAGTTGAGTGACGGGGGACATTTTAGCAATGACAACATTGCCCGTGCACCCTTGACATCGTGAATCGATGGCGGGATCGTTTCTCTAGGAAACAGCTTGGCTGGCCTGTTCTCCATCAAATTCTGCAGGGCATAGCGAAGAGATTCTATGTTCCCGTGCGGTTAATGGTGATATGAGCGACAGTGCGTTGGACAGTGCATAGCTGGGGGTAGGTGTGGACCCTTGCTTAAATACCCGTCTGTGATGGACAGTTCGCTTTAACCTCGATTCTGACAATATTGGTTGTTGGGTAAATTAAAGCTATAGTGAGTCCACTTTTCCAGGGACAAATAACTCATATCGAGCTTAATTGTGTAGATGCAAGATTGCTTCGTCCAGATCACTTCATATACACCATTCGACAGAACCATTCTGTGTATTCACCAACAATACTTGCATTTGCATACACTTACCTACCACGTTTGATAATAAGCTTAGTGGTGCAAGGCATGTGGGGGTAGTATTTGGAGGGACCTGGTTTGCGCGGGAGTGGAGGGGCTTGCGCAGCCTTGTAGCGCACCGTGCTTCAATTCAATACCCCGACTGTACAGACGAGGCACTATTGGATTGGATAACTCGACCTATCCAATCCAATTCCAGGCCCTCCAAAGTCCAGCGTTCAAAAGTACCACTTCCAGCGGGTTGCAGTGGTCGTGGTACCTGCATCCAGTCTCCTCCTCCGTGAAAAGTGCCCCTGGGATCCCTGAAAATCCAATCCATTTCCGCTGCCCATTTCCATCCCTGCCCCTCCCGTCCCCTCCAAGAATCGACACATGCCTCCCTTGGCGGGCAGAAACTAATGGGAATATCTCACCGCCTTAATTTCTCCTGCAAAGTCCCTCCCCAATCGTTGCGTGGCTTCAGCGGCTGCCCCTCCTCCAGTCTCTAGACCTCAGCAAGAGCAAAGTACCTTTCCTTAGGGCCCCCCTTTTTTTTCTAGCTTAACTGCAACGTTGAAGTGGGAATATCTTTTCTAGCCTCCCTCCCTTGCATCTCATCTGCTGCCTTGCTTCCACCTCCTTTATAAACCTCTCCATTCCCTCTTACTTCTCCCCAAACCCTCACACTCGCTAGCATACCACGTGTGTCGATTCGTGACATTGCTTGCGCGCATCTTTTCTACATCTTGTCTAATATCCTTCCATACCACATTTAATCATCATGTCTTCAAACGGTACTCAGGAGGCGCCCATTGAGGTCCGCAAGATCTGCTGTGTTGGCGCTGGTTATGTCGGTAAGTTATTAAAACACTCCTCAAACGGTTTCTAGCAAGAGGGTGAGCAGTTGCTCTATCAATTTCTCGAGAACCTTGACAATGCGCTCAATAACGACGTTGCGGGCTTGTCAACCCCTCCATTGCTATACACCGCTCCAGAAACGTAATTGTGCCGAAACAGGCTAACAATCTCCTTCCAGGTGGTCCTACTGCGGCTGTTGTTGCCTTCCAGAACCCTCACATCCAGGTGACTGTCGTCGATCGAGACGTCACCCGTATCCGCCGTTGGGACTCCCGTCACCCCCCTATCTACGAGCCCGGTCTGCATGATATTGTCCGAATTGCCCGTGATGGTGGCCGACCTTTCAAGATCTCCAACGGTCCTACCTCTGACAGCGAGGGTTCCTCCGCTGAGGAGGGTGAGATCGCCGTTAACGAGCGCAAGCCCAACCTGTTCTTCTCTACCGACGTTGCCAAGCACATCAGCGAGGCTGATGTCGTTCTCGTTGCCGTTAACACCCCCACCAAGTACCGTGGTGTCGGTGCTGGCAGTGCCACTGATATGACCGCTTTCGAGGCCGTTACTGGCGTTGTTGCTCAGTACGCTCGTGAGGGTGCTATCATTGTTGAGAAGTCCACTGTTCCTTGCCGAACTGCCCAGCTTGTCGCCGATACTGTAAGTACATGATAAAGAAGCAGAAAAGCGGTCAGAGGCTAACAATCGACTCTAGCTCTCCATGCACCGCCCTGGTGTTCACTTCGAGATTCTCTCCAACCCTGAGTTCTTGGCCGCCGGTACCGCCGTCAACGATCTCCTCTACCCTGACCGTATCCTTATCGGTTCCGCTCCTACCCCCTCCGGTAAGCGAGCTGCCGAGGCTCTCGTCAAGGTCTACAACGCTTGGATCCCTCGCGAGCGCATTCTGACCACCAATGTTTGGTCTTCTGAGCTTGCCAAGCTCGTTGCCAACTCTATGCTGGCTCAGCGTATCTCTTCCATCAACTCCATCTCCGCTGTTTGCGAGCAGACTGGTGCCGATGTTGACGAGGTTGCCCGCGCCGTTGGTGTTGACCCCCGTATTGGTAACAAGTTCTTGATGGCTGGTATCGGTTTCGGTGGTAGCTGCTTCAAGAAGGATGTTCTCAACCTTGTCTACCTCGCTGAGACTATGGGTCTTCCCGAGGTTGCCGAGTACTGGCGACAAGTTGTCAAGATGAACGAGTACGCCCGTGACCGTTTCTCCAACCGTGTCATCAAGTGCCTCAACAACACTCTTGTTGGCAAGAAGGTTACCATCCTTGGTTTTGCCTTCAAGAAGAACACTTCCGATACCCGTGAGGCCCCCGCTCTTGAGATGATCAAGACTCTTCTCGAGGAGCGTCCTCGTGAGGTTGCTGTCTTCGACCCTTGCTGTAACCCTCTGGTTATCAAGGCCGAGATCAAGGAGCTCCTTGGTCCCCTCGCCGATGGCCACAACATCACCGTCCACGGAAACGCCTACGACGCCTGTAACTCCAGTACCGCCATCATTATCGCTACTGAGTTCGACGAATTCCGCAACCAACCTCCTCCCCCTCCTGCTCCTACGCCCGCGGTCCAGCCCAAGACCATTGGCCGCAAGCCCAACCCCAAGTCCGACCCCCGTCCTTTCGAGGGCTCCAACCCCAGCCCCAACGAGCTTCTTGCCCTTCACAAGCACCTTGTCCACCGTCCTGGTGCCGAGTCTGAGGATCCTCTCGACCGCTTCAACGGCGAGCCCAGCTGTGAGGATGACTGCCCCGACTGCATCCAGGAGCGCGAGAGCCAGGAGTCTGGCTTCGCCACCGGTATGGGAAGCTCCGAGGAGTACAAGCCCAAGGAGCGTGTCGACTGGGTCCGTATCTCTGAGAGCATGGCCAAGCCCCGTTGGGTCTTTGATGGCCGTGGTGTCATCGACTCTGCGGAGATGGTCAAGCTGGGTGTCCGCGTCGAGAGCGTTGGTCGCCAACACCGATTCTAAACGCCTCACCTGTATTTGAGGGGCATTTTGCAACGGCCGACCTTTTAGATTTCTTGTGTGTATGAATGCGTCGACTGTTGGCTAAGATTATACCGTTTTTTTAATAAGCATGAAATGACATATGGACGTGGTTGATGAGACATGGTGAGGAAGATTCATGGTATGGATATGGCGGGGGTGCAGTTTACATGCACGGCGTGATCAGGTGCAGTGGTTTACTGGATATAGATTTAGATTTGAAGTTGTTAAAAATGCGAGAGCAATTTTTCCTGTTACCAATTGATGCTACTGTGATGATTCAGCTGGTCTATGATGGTTGGTGAGTCAGAATGAAAAACCGTCGACAATATCTCAATCGTACTTGGCTTTTGCTGTTTGATCTACCAACCTTATTTATCTATTCCCGTGCTGAGAAACGACGGAGCTATGACTAATCCCACTTCCGCCACCACCTTGTCCCATCACGATCCTGAGACGAAGCTTCAACCACCGTGTTTCAGGCAATTGACCAGGCGTCTCAGCTCCCAACACAAAATGTAGCAAAACTCTTCCCCGGATACCACATGGTTTAACTTGTTTCTCGAGATCAGCTACCATACCCCCTGCTCGAATGTTCTCGATCGCGTAAAATCCTGGCCTAGTACACTTTTGATAGCCCATCTTGGCGTCGCATCGGCTTCTTATCATGCCTGTGATGTGATACATGCTACTACCCTCTTTTAGGATTCCTATGGGAACGCGTGGTGAGTCTCGCGTTTCATCAGGGCAGTCGAGGAGTACCGGTGCCATGGATTGACCTTGAGATCTTCCTCCTCGTGCCTCCTCGACGCAGTTTGTTCGTTCTCTTCACTCTCTGTTGAACAGGAGCTCCTCTTCGTCTCTATTACACTCTTTTGCTATAACGCTGTCACTCTCTTTGTTTCTCTATCCTTGCGGGCCACGAGGATTAATTATCTGTCTATCGCTTATTACCCAGCTGCAGCGAAGCGAACTGCGAACTCGTCCTGTCTTGCTGAGGCCTATAGTCCGGGCCACCATCATCGCAAACTCACGATTGATTTGTCCAGCGGGATTCGTAGCCCATCTGTTCGTTCGATATGAAATTGTCGTGGGCGAGACAGGCCGCGGTTTCTGGCCTCGTGGCTGTCGCCGTGGCAGACATGTTGCCGCTTGATGACATCCCTCTCATGTGTGTGACCATCTGCGGCCCAATCGTCGAGTTGACGGCCAAATGTGATGTTCACCAACACCGACTTGCGAAGCGACATGCAGAGCCAGAATGGGTTCCTAAGCTGGCCGTGGAGCCCCCTGAAGCCGACGACCTGCACAAGAGAAGCTTCTCCATCATCAAAGCTGCACCGACGTCGTTTCCTCCTCCGTACGGGCCTGAGGAGGAGAGCACCTCGCTGTCCACCACGAGCTCCAGCACGACGATAGCAGAGAAAACGACTGTTGTAGAGCACCACGTCACGTCGCTACTCGATGCAACAACATCCTCGCTTATCAGATCGACAACGATAATCCAGCCTACAAAGTCAAGATCCGGCGATGAGTCTGCGACGATGAGCAGCATGCAGACGGAAACAGCAGTGGCCCAAACCGACCCGGAGAAGGAATGCGTCTGCAAGAACAAGAGCTTCGACGTAGCCAAGATCGCAGCGCTCTGCCAAGACTGCATCGTGGTAGACGGCCACAAGCAAAACAGTGAGTCACAAAATATCCCGACCCAATCCCAGGAAGCTAACGAGACAAGACATGGATATCATCATGCAAGCCTGCGGCTTTGCGAAGCGCACTTACACGCCCGAGCAGGACAGCGTGGCGGATAACATCAAGGTCGAGGCGACACAGCTGGCTGCTATGGATGCGAAAGATGCTCCTGCGAATGCGAGTGCTGGATTAGAATCCGCTGGTAGGATCTGGGTTGTTCTGTTTAGTGTGCTGCTCGGGATTGGGATGGCGATATAAACGTAGGGATGAGATATTTAGCTGGCATATTAAACTCAGCGCTCTGGAAAGCCTTCCAAATTCTTTTCTCATTTATTATATATTCTATCAAATGGGCTTTGTCAGTTTACATGCGTTTTCTAGTGCTGAACTTGCCTGGTAAGTTGTATATGTATGTTGATAATTTTGCGTTGACGATTGACATGCTGAATAATAATGCTAACGCAAATAGAAACCTATATCCATTATTACATATTTTTGTGATCGCTTCGTCTATCATGCAGCCTCTATGCCCAATATTAATAAGTAAAGACTATAGTACAAGATATATTCCTCATCTTTACATCCATTAGATACCCTTTATACAAACACTCTCCACGCTCAGATCATCATGACAGCCACGGCCGAAACGACAAACAATCCCTATCACGATGTCAGTAAACTTCGCATAAACCAAACACACAGGGTATCCTTACCAGACCCCATGTACCAGACCACAAGCGAGAAGCGCCGCTGTCATCGTCTTGCTTGTCACCGTCGTCAGTCTCAGTCTCGTTGCCGCCGCTACTGGTGTCGTTGATACGCTTGACCAATTCATCCCCAACACTGCTAAGACTGGCCTCAAAGTCCTTGAAGTTCTTGGCCTTCCAGTCTGCGCCGTCTTCGCCAGGGACGGCATCGCTGCCGGGGAAGGCGATGTAGAGAACATCATCTTCGTCGTGGCCGTTGTTACCATTCATGGATTTGCCGAAACACGCTGTTGCGAGTGAGATTGCAGCTTCGCCAACCATGGCTTCTTCGCCGTCATCGCCATTCTCGTCGCCCCAAATTCCGTAGAACTATAACCGTCAGTGTCAACAGAAGCTATGGATGATAAAGACGTACCATCTTTTCGCCGCATACGACAGCGATGATACTCAAAGGCTTGATGCCATGCTTTTGCGCATCGAAAGTCGGCCAGTTCTTCTTCGTGCCCACATTTCCAAATACAACGTAAGGATGAATATTCGCGTCGAGGTCTTTCCTACCAGCGCCGTAATCCTGGATACGGTCTTGGAAAGACGTGACGGACTGGGTATCGCCAGAAGAGCCGCAGCGCCCATCGTCTGCAGAACTGCCCTGGATACCATCGCAGTCGATATCCATGTTGACGAGCTTCCCTTTTGTGCCCTGGAGATAAATCACATTGTAGTCCTTCAAATGGTCGCCGCAGTAAACATAAGCTACGATGCTGATTAGTCGCGGCAGTGTAGACAGGAATTGGACGGCTTACAGCCATCGTCGCCATCAGCACTGTGAAAACCCTTGGCGAGAGTGTCATTACAAGAACCTTGCTCAATGATGCTCTCCTTGAAAGCTTTAATGTTGTCGGGAACGTCGCGGGCAGTCACCAATGCGGCGACAGATGCAAATAGGAGGAAGCGAAAGGAACCCATGGCTGATCAGCGCTTCGACTAATAAACAAAAATAACGAGCGTGGGGAAAGGGAAGCCGATCAATTAATCGTAGTGAGTAGTTTATCTCAATGTTTAAACGTTAAATTCCCAACCCCAGAAAAGAACAGGGAGCGCGAGGTGTATCTATGTACTCCGTATTTGTTCGATTAATCTAATACTCTCTCCTTCTCAGGCCATTGTTCAGGATGGGCTAACTGGATGTATATGCAACAATTCCCCGTGCAATTTACTCCAAACCCAAAAGTCCTCCCCTTTACTGCAGTTAGTGAGCTGAAGCTCTTTTTTACAAGGATTGTTCAGGCGGGTCGGTCGAGTCTAGAACGGAGATTGACGGGGATTCCCAGCGTTAGGCATTATTTATAGGCTATTGTTTTATCTTGATAGGAGGTAATCTTGCCGAACGGGTAATTCTTCCGCTAAGCTGGGGTCTTGAGCTATTCATTGCTACTTTAGCGTTATGGATGGTAATGGTTACGGTGTCACTGCATTTCGGCCAGGCCAGTCGTGTTGATTGGGAGGATCGAAATAGGAAAATGGATTTGGTGATGTGATTTGCTATGCGGACACGGGACATGATCATGAGTTGGTTACCCTGTACCCTTACTTTTATTTCGGTATTTGAGTGTAATACACTAGGATTTCTCTTCCTACTTAACTTTTGGATTGGTCAATCTATAAGACTTTTCGCTAGAACCAAAATGTTATTTAATGGCTTAAAACATAACGTGACTTATGTCTCTATTCTGGCGTTTGATTTGAACCAGCGGCTTACAACCAACCATCATCCAGTGCACATGGAGTAAAAGGACGTTAATAAGATTTATTGCAAAGTGCAACAAAGGATTTGGTCTTTGTAATAGCCATATCATTTACCTCTTCTCTTCTTCTGTTAGCTTGCTGTACCAACCACAACATACGGTAGCCCTCTACCCTGTACTAATTATCGTCATCCGAAATCATTTCGTCCGAAAACTATCTCGTCCGAGAATTGGCCCATGTCAGCGATTTATCTTACACCTTTACTTAAGCACAACCATATTATCAAATAACAGCTTACAAAACAATCTATCAATTCTATCGTAATCTCTCAAATGAATCCTCATGCTCAATGACCACTACATCTGCAGTAGCTGGTAAGAATGATTCACTTTGGTCCGTCTCGGCCTCCGGACGGACGAACGAAATAGCTGCAAACTAACACGGACGATCCACATTCCTCTATTAATTCGTCCGAAACTCGTCCGTCCCTCGACCGTAGACATTAGATATATATATAACAATACAGGAACTACACTTATAGCAAGAAATACAAATCAACCAGCCTTCTTCATCTAAAGCAATTGATTCCTTATCACAATGTCTGCTCAACTCCAACACAACGTAGCTTGGGAGTCCGGCTTCCTTGCATTCCTCTCCCGCCAATTCATCGAAGGTGTTCCAAAGACACCCAAAAGCGCAAGTCTAGCTGGAAAAACAGCTCTCGTCACTGGTTCAAACGTTGGTTTAGGCTTTGAATGCGCTCGTCAGCTTCTCGCTCTTAAGCTCTCACATTTAATCATCGCCGTGCGGAACCAGGCTAGGGGTGATACAGCTGCGAAGAAACTCCAGAATGAGTTCCCTCAGGCCAAAATCGAGGTCTCCATCGTTGATATGGCTTCGTATAAGTCTATCCAGAACTTCACCAAGTGGTGTGAGATGTTGCCTCGGCTTGACATTGCCATTCTGAATGCTGGCTTGAATAGACCTCAATTTGAGCGATCGGACGAGTCCAAGCATGAAATGACCACCCACATCAACTATCTCTCTACTGCCCTCCTCGCAATTCTCCTCTTACCAGTCCTCAAGACCAAACGCGGAACTTCTGCGCCCGCACACCTCGCCATCGTCGGCTCAGACACATCATACTGGGCCGAGTGGAAGGGCACCAGCGATTCCGTATGGGACGTCGTCGACAACCCCTCCAACTTCAACAGCAACAGCGCCTACTCGGTCTCGAAGCTCCTCCTCATCATGTTCGTCGACAAGCTCTCCCAGCACGTGTCGCCTGAAGAAGTCATCGTCAACTACCCCAACCCTGGCGCGTGCAGAGGCACAGAATTCGGATCCGAAGGACATAGCAGTGTAATCGAGAAGTTGTTTATGGCAGTTGCGAAACCTCTAGTTGGAAGAACGGTGGCGACGGGTGCGCGGTCGTATGTTGATGCTGTCGCTGTTAAGGGCAAGGAGAGCCATGGCAGTTTCGTTGGAGAGGGCAAGCTTAAACCGTGAGTATCTTTGAACATGATTGATGCGTGTGTACTAATGCGATATGTCAGATTCCCTGCGATCATGTACGAGCCAGCTGGGAAGGCGCTGCAAGAAACTGCATGGAAGGACTTGATGAGTGAATTGAGCTTTGCGAAGCCGTTGGAGATCCTCAAGGGCAGTAGTTGAGTGGATCAATGGAATGTTTGCTTCGAAGAATGGGGGAGTATATGAACAGCACTGGCACAAAGATATAGACGTTAACTTAATACCACATTGAAGAATGTAATTTCTTACTCTTGAATATATTCTTGATGCAAACCTTTCTTATCTGCGATCCTTCCCATTATCACACTTCCAAACAGTCGTGTTTTCAACGTCAAATCTGACTTTCTTGTCAATCTTTCCGTCAACATTCTTCAGCAACGGTGTTCTCTCGCTGACCTCTTCCTCATCTGAACCTCCACCATTTCGTCTAGACGGTCGCCTCCCGATGAAACGTGTGTACCGGCTAATCATGAGATCGGTAAGATGAACTAGCGTGCAAAGAACCCAGATAGCCCATATCGCAAGAGCAATAGTGAGGAGTGAACGGGGTATATTCCGCACTTGCTTCTTCTTCGAGTTCATTAACGGGCTGTCTGAAGGTCAACGTTGTACTGGGATGCTTGGTGGATAACATACGTGTCCGAAGATACATGCTTTTGCGTGTCGTCTAACGACATAAGAGAGTTTTTGTTGTAACTCATCTTGTTGAAATTGCGTTGATGCCGATGCTAGACCTAACGGTGCTGTGCAATGCAGCATTGACTTTTGCTTGTACTCGTATACGACGCACAAAAGCATAAAGACATATTATTATTATGATCCGGTGGCAAAGCTTCTACCTCGTGCGCCCCTCATCAAAGTCGCCTCAACATCATCCCCTTTTCCCCTGACGTGTCCTCTCCTGCGATCCCCTCACTCCACCTCAACTTTCATGGCATACGCCTCCTAAACTCTCACCCAAAAACCCCGCTCACACAATAGTCTCTGTCGAATTCATCACGGAGCGAGCCCAAGTCTGCCACTGGTTAGTACTCTCCACTCTGTCATCTACCAAGTGTAACTTACCTCACTCCCCGGTAGAGAGTTATCAGGAGCCAAAGTGGATGCTTCCCGACTTTCTGCCTTCTCGGTCACATCTTTCTTCCTCTCCGCCGCGGCCTCCCTCATGGCGTCCTTGATGGCGGCGAACACCTCGCTGTACATGGACTGCTCCTTCTCACGTGCCGCTGCCTCGCGGCGAGCCATGATGAAGACAAAGACGATGGCCAGAGCAAGAAGGGCTACCACGGCGATGAGAGCCAGCAGGCAGGCCAGGAGCACTTCGTTGTTTCCGGGCATGTTTTTGAGTAATGATTCGTAATCGAGCGTTTCTCCTTGGAAAAGTGGTGGTGCTTCAGGAGCGTACTGGGAGGGTATTTGGGGTGGGCTGCTCATGGTGGATGTTTGACGGCAAGGAACCATTGCTGGTTTGTATGATACCACATGAATATTACTTATATGATCAAGTGTTGCTGGCGTTCGGATGGGTTGCCCGATGCAACAATAGGCAACATCCGAGGAGGAGTAAGTAAACTTTACACATAATCATTCCATGGAAAGGATGTGTGGTTGAAGTCTGTCAACAATGAGGGTTGATATTGTTTAGGGTTTTTGAGTACGTAAGTCTCGGCGTTGGTGGTGTTGCACCGCGATAAGAAATGTTCCAATGATGAATGAAATCAGCAGATACTTGCTATTGTATGGATAGCTCAGAGGAGGGGTAAGATGAGAGAAAAGCCATTAAATACTGTAAATTTCAAGGTACTCAGGGGTACGAGATAAATCATTCTGACATCCTACCATGCATCATCCAGTCATCCCCCAACCATAAGAACACATATTCCGTACCATCAGGGCCTTTGCTCAACAAATCCAAGTCAGGCACTATGATCATACCTCAATAGGCCTGCTCACAATATCTTCCGATGGCTTAGACTTTACAAGTCCGGTCTCGATATCTTCCGATTGTTTAGACCTCATAAGCCCGGTCTCGATATCATGGGACCTTTTAGACTTCAGGGGCATCCTCTCGATATCATCAGAACGTTTAGACTTCATAGGCTTCATCTCGATGTTCTGAGGCACTTTAGCCTTGATCTCGTCCGTGGGATTATGCCGCATGATATCCCAATGCAGGGCCAAGTTGAGGATGGAAGCTAGCCAAAACACGAAGAATATGGTAGCCAGGAAGGCAACCCCGATGATGTCCCTTCTGCCTCTTTCGTCCATGACAACTTGGTCGCCTCCTGTTGGTCTGTGGTGAGAGTAATTCATTGCGTGGGCGAATGTGGGCTGGCGGTTACTCCGATGGCGTGGAAGAAAGCTTCCAAGGTTGGTAGATATTGATGGAAGTGTAAAGAAGATGAGGATGAGAGGAGTTGACCAGAGACTGAGGTTGTGTCTGAGTAGTTCTGCAGGAGTGTCAGTCGTGATCCCCAAAAGTGAGCTTATCAGCATACCAAGTTCTTCAAGGATGTCAAGGAAAGAGCAAATGATCATAAACTATGGATGTGCTTTTGTGATGTAAGGATGGAAGTCCTCTTATGTATTATAAGCTCGGTTGGTGACCCCCGTGGGGCTTGAACAAGATATCGCCAGAAAGTTTAACTTTCCGAGGACGCAGCAAATCCAGCTGCTTCCAAAGCAAAAGCCACCCCATGCCGACCCATATTCTGTCTCTCTGATTACTGTGATACTGGGAAAGTTTACCTATAAAACCATGCACCACCGACTGAGCGGAAAAGAAAGTAACACCTCGTCCCCATCCAACTCTCTTCCCCTTTCCCCTCTTCCATCTCGATCACCGCTCCTAATAACCTTTTACAATTTATCTATCAACTCTGTCTAGTACAATGTAAGTTAAACTATAGTTAATGTTATTCTTATTAATTTTTATTAATATCACCTCAGCTCTCAGTTGACCTCTCAACCGGCCCTACAACCTCTACCATTGTCACTTTCACTCCTACGACGTCTCCGTTACCATGGTGCAGCGTCCTGGAAATCGTGGCTTTCCCGGCCCTTTCAGAAATAGTATGGATACCTCACTCCCTGAGACACCATGCAGTACATGGCCTTACTGTCCGCCAAACTGTGCATGCGACCCTAACCGGTCACGGGATGCCATGTCTTCTTCTGAGATGGCTGGGATCGCACTTGATATGGGTCGAGCGCAAGCTTCTCGGGAATCTGCCGCCTCTGATATTCCTCGCTCTCCCTGGCCCGAATTCCACCATCCCATTGATCCTCACAATCCGTTTGCAGCCCCTGAGGCTGTGATGGCATCTCTGCTTGATCAGCGGAGAAACGGATTTTCACTGCCCCCTCAGCGAACCCATCGAACCCATCGAACCTCTCGTCAATCCTCTCGTCAACCCTCTCGTCTGTCTTCTCATCCGTATCCCGCTCGGCCCATTATTTGGGACTCCTCTCTGCCCCCTCGTCCCGTCTCCCATCGCCCCTTGCTCTCGTCAGACATGCCTGATATTGATGGTCTGAACATTGATGTCGAGGGTGAGAGCAGTGGCAGCGCTACAAGACTCTCTAACCAGAGTGACACGCTACCTCCTGATATGGAAGCTCAGTTTTATGCGTATGAATCGGAAATGTCCTGGGAACTGGACTATCTAATACAAAGCGCCTCAGGAGCTGTCCCTGATGACCATATGTTGGCTAACCTCATGGCCGAAAACGATCCGGTGATGAGCCTCCCAGAGTCCGAGGAGGTAGAGGCTGATGATGCTGACTCAACCACGGGCCAGGATGGCTCAGATCCCGACTTAGCTCCACTGGATCGTAGCACGAGACTCGACCTCCTGGCCAGGTATGAGAGCATCGTGAGGAATCTGCGAAACGGGTATTAGCCGCCAGAAGGTGCAGAGACTTCTAGGACGGAATCCTTACAGTGATAAGCTATCTCGATGGCGTGGACTTTGGATTTTCTTTCCAGACGTATGCCTTTGTCGACAAAGAGTCTCGACAGGGCTGGCCATGCTTATTTGGGTATCATTGACGTTTTAGTTCATGAGTGGCGCTTCAGTGTGCAGTGTTTTTGCATTCGAGGATTTGGTACTGAGTTGTTCTTTATATTGGCCTTAGTCTTTATCGCTGGGTGTTTGGAGTGGTGTATTGGGTTTCATACCTGGGCTTAGATTTGTGATCGACGCCGCCTCCTTTCGTCTTTTCACTTTTTCCTGTTTTAGGATATTAGTACTTATATGCTTGAATATATACATCTTGCCTTGCTTCTTAGATGCCGTCAACAAAACTTAGTTATTACAGTTCGTATGTGACTTTGCCCAATAAATATAGAGTTGTCTCAAGTTGGACCTCCGTCTTGAATGCTATATGTCATCAATATCGTGATCCAGTCAGTAATTGTACAACGAATCGAGCTCTAAGCAAAAGCCTCGAAACTTTGATGTGCCAGCATCAACAACCTTCCATCCCCCATTCCCATCCATACCCATACCCATACCCATACCCAAAAAGCTTGGCATATCGTGACGGCCCAAGATTAGAAATGCTCCGCCAAAAGTCCACAAAAAAACGCTCGAGTCAAGATCTGCTCGGCTTCCAAACACGAATTCCCAGCTCCATCGTACAATTCTATGCAATTTTTCCCTCTTGAAGTTTATGTATATAGACTCCAGGATCACAACTTTAGTAGAGTGTCATTGTCGATGATACGATCCTTGTACCCCTCGACAGACACTTTCACACACACCTTGGCCAACTGGGCAATATCAACACCGGCACTCGAGCGACCGCCCACGAGCCGTCTCTTCTTGGGCGCGGCGTCCGGGGTGACGATGCCGCCGGGTCTCAAGATCCAGGCGCTAAATGTTTCAGGGCTGGCGTCTGCAATCTCGCATAGGCCCTTTTCGGCCTCGGACTTTGGCTTTCGCGGGTCCCCCAGCGAGAGCAGCGACGTCGTCGACCGGGACTTGCTGCTGCAGAAGACGAAGTTGAACTTGTGGCCTGCTGGTGCTTTGGGCGCGATGTACTCTCTCATGACCCTGGCGGCGACGAGCGGTAGGTCCACGTTGACGTGGTGAAGAGCTGCTTTGCTGTTGTTCAGTTGATCTGAACGACCTCCAATGGCCCTATTTTGCGACATGGTTAGCCTCTTGTGTTAAAAGGAGTATAAAAATCTCGGGAATAAAAAAAGAGGGAAAGGTCCCCTTACCATATACACGCTGAAGAACCTTCAAGTTGCCGCAGCACTTGGTCGGAATACCGTGCAAAGTCCTGAACCATGATAACATCCGCCTTGGGATGACACTCAATATCCATCGACACGGCTTTGCGAGTGAGAATGACGACCTTTGTGATGCGCGCATCCTCAAGACAGCGCCTGACGATCTCATTGCCGACCATCCCGGTCGCCCCTGTAACCACGACCTTCATTATGAGACTCTATTCCGGAATTGTCGTCGTGAAATGTATGTATATTGGATTGCACCAAAAATAAGAAGAAAAAAGAGAGCGTGGCGAAAATGAAGAAAACAAATGAATGAATGAATGAATCAAACAACGATGGATACTCCCGCTGGTAGCCTTTAAGATGATCCTGGTCCTGCGTGCGGGCCTGTCTCGCCTTGCTAAGGGTGAAGAAAAAAAATAAAAAAGGGCCGCAGTCTAAAAAAGAACCATTTGTTAGGTAGAACAGACCCAAGACACACTGGGTTGGGGCGGAGAAAGCAAGATGGATATAGCTAATAAGTCGGGGGGTCTTGATTCTTTTTTTCTTACTGCAGACGGGCTTTATATTCATCCCGAAGTTTAATGTCTTGGCTTGCAGGAGGGAAAACAAAATGATATAGTTTTAATTAATCGACCGCAAGACACAAAAAAAAAGAGACTTGGCTGCTTGAGGACTGGGAAGCTCTGCCGATAACCCGATCTGAGGTGTGGAATCTCCATGGATAGCTTCTAATGTTAGTATTAGATGGATGGATGCCAATACGGACGGGAAGATCCCTGTCTTGTTTTTAATTAGTGAAGGGCCCTTTCGAGTTGGTTTTTCCCAGCGTCTTTGGTGGGATCGACAATGACTTAACCAAAGCGCTGAGATCCACCGGCTATGGCACGGAAATATACTGCAGAATCTGTCACTTGTCTCTCCAATTGCAATGACACGAGTGACAT
Organism: Fusarium sp. PT; assembly: GCA_021020635.1. Taxonomy (NCBI): domain Eukaryota; kingdom Fungi; phylum Ascomycota; class Sordariomycetes; order Hypocreales; family Nectriaceae; genus Fusarium; species Fusarium sp. PT. The sequence continues at coordinate 2,937,421 of JAHMRZ010000002.1, read as the reverse complement.
GACTCTTTGCTTTATTGGTTGAGTTTTAATTGCAATTTGTCATTGTCCAATGTGGATATCAATTTATTATCACCCACGGACCCTTGGACCGAAATGATCACAACATCAAAACACAGACTATTTTACAGAACATGTCGCATTGGAAGGTATCTTTCGGCCATGACCTCTAATGATGAAAAACGTACCATCGCCAGACATCGTTAGAGTCCCCTCATCTATTCTGTGCCGATCATCCGCTTTGCCGACGTGCTATGCCCAATACTGCAAGTACACGTTTCATTGAGCAATGAAACAATGCGTCTTGCGATAGGGTTTATCAACGTTAGGGATACTTTGTTGGGCTTGAATCCATGAAAGAAGTGATGCCTAGCGTAGGTGTTCCTTTGCGAGCACACGATTGACGCGGTAGATTGATTATGACTGTGGCTTTATTACTCTTTGTGAGAAATCTGCGGCGTTGGGGACGAGTGACTAGAGGAAATAATAATTAAGAGATGGATTAAGAGATGGATATGATAACATGTGCAGCTGTAGCTTGATCGACATTCATCTTTGACCTTCGGATCCGACCCGGAGCCGGGAATAGCTTCACTCAAGACGTGGGGTCGCTGCAGCAGAATGTTTTTGGCGTCGGGCCTGCGGGAGTAAACCGGGTAACAGGCCTGTAAAGTTCCGACAAACACGTATAATAACATCACATGATGGCAGATTTAGCTGAGAAATTATCATTATTATTCCATTAATACCATAATCATAAACATTCTTCATCTAAGCAGCTCGAGTTCCCTCGAGGTTATCAGCAGCGCTCTTGCTGTGGGGATCATCCTGCTTTCCGTAGTGGTTGTCGTCGCCTCCAAGACGTTCAATCTCCTTCTTGCTGTTTTCCTTGCTAGCCTCGCTGGTGTCTGTAACAATCGTCAGTAACTGGTCACTTCATCTATTCATAAAGAGAGAGTATCTTACTGGGGTTGGACAGGTTCGCCTTGTGGCCCTGGATCTTGTGCGAAGTCTCCTCCTTGCCCTCGCGAAGCTCCTGCATGTCGTTCGAGATAACAGATCGGTCTCCAGCGGAATTCATTTTGGCGGTAATTTGAATAGTAGTTTTCTTGATTGGAAAGGTGTAATTTTGTATTTATTTCCAGAAATTCATATGCTTCCACAGCGTTGTCTCCCCCAGTACATTCCCCTCTTTATACCCCAAATCTCAATCACGTATTACCCGTCATGACGTCGCAACCCTTCAAACAGTGGTTGGAAGGTTGTTATGTCATGTTCCATGGAAAACAAGGCCTGTTTCCATGTTTTGTAGTGTCTGGGCAGTCATCAAGGGTGGTTATTTAGTTTTCTAGGGTGGTCGAGTGCTTGCTTCTGTGTGGTTCGAATTGCGAAACACTGGGGGCGGGATGACATAGTGTGTTATGTCCAAACCTGGGGTTTCATTGCAGTAATAACAGGTACAATTGTGGCCTACTTTAAGCCGGTTGTTGATTGTTTTATTTACGACACCCTTTGAGCGTGTAACGCGGTTGCTTCACCATCTCGATGGTTAACTGTCTTGTGATATCAGAAGTGCAACACGACCTGCCTACCCTGTGGAACATCATGATATGCTCCAACTTCTCCCGCCTCATCTGACTTACTGCACGAATATTGGGGACGATGTATGCCGTGGCTCTTATTTTATGATAGCAAACATTGGAGAGCTTATCCATGAGGATGGGTACAATTAGCATGTGCATCTTGCATTGGTTCGGTGGATGAAACGTTATTTAAATAATTGCACAAGAGAACACGCATTGGCCCGCAACCATTACAGCCCGTAGACAACCCTTGTCAGTAATCCATATACCTATGCACCCGATTTTGACTCTTCCATTAACCCGTCGTCCATATCACAAGCCCTTCCAAATCATTCATCTCATTTCGTCTTGTTCAGTCTAGGATCTATGTCTAAAATCTCTGGGCCAATGCTCGGGTTCCGTTGCACGCGAGTATCCGGTTCCGCACTCATTTCTTGCGGCACCGTCGTGGTACCATCCATTTCTGAAACAACATGCATCTGGTGCTGATGATACTGTTGCTGATAGGGAGGGAGGCTGGGGCTCTGTGTGTGCTCTGTGAAGTGCCCGTATGATTGTGGTCGGTCGGACTGAGGTAAGCTGGGTGAATACTTCTGGAATTGGTCCATGGAGGACACGCCACTTTGGTGGTGGTTTAGAACCGTTGGTGTCGAGGTAAACGATTCTGTAGTACGTTAGTAAAGTTAGCTGACCAATCACTGTCGTCTCTTACGTTGGTAGCCACTCATGGGAGACTGTGCATTAAAGGTGCCTTGATGAAAAGAGCCTTCCATGGGCGAATAGGGACTCTGGCTCACTGCTGGCGCGGCTGGAGGTGCATGATATGCGGTAGAAGTTCCCGGCTGTTGCTTCTTCTTCTGTCGGGGCTTCCACCAGAACAGCCACGCCAAAAGAATGAGTATGATCAAACCTCCCACGGCCGCACCAATGGCAATTCCAGCAATAGCCCCAGTGCCCAAGCCGCCATCGTCGCTTGCCTCGACTGCAGAGGTACTCGAAGCAGTCGCAGAGGCTGTCTCTGAGGCAGTGGAGGAAGTAGTACTCTCGCCATCCCGGGGGTGTAGGAAGTTGAGTCTGTTGTTCTCATTCCTGGACAGCTTGGCTGGCACCAGTCTGTTCCTTGGGCACCCTGATGCACAAGCGTTCTGGCTACAGCACCCTAGAAACGGCGGAGTGGTGAAGGCACATGTGTACCAGTTGTCAACGCCTTGAGAGTTGTCGCAGTCCTGAGGCGGGAGATCCGCGTATGTATCAGATTCGAAGGTCGTTGCGCGCAAGTCACCGTCCGGACAGGTGCCGTTGTTCCTACCGCAGGGGTCACTGAGACAACATCCCATGAATTGGGTATCGTCGTCTTCACAGATGTAAAACTTGCCTCCGGTTGTGCAGGAAAGACCCCAATGCTCGCGAGCGCTAGACATGTTGAACACTGGATTCGAATGTATATCTCTTTTGATAGTGTTGACGAAGGATGGTGTTTGTTTTGATGAGACCCAATATACTATATCACACAGCCGTGTAGGGACGAAGAAGGAGGATGATCGAGGACAAAGAGAAGAGAAGAGACCAGTACAGCCTTACAGAACCAGCAGAGATGTACTTCCTCTTTCGTTCATTAAGCAAATGGCCTTAACTCGAGCATAGCAATAGGTCAAAGCCTGTCCCGCGCAAGATACACCCAACGCCCGGGCACCACAAGTATAATTGGACGGGGTCGAAATCTAATCTCAATAGTTTCTGCACCTCTATCCTTCGAGCTGGAAGATATTACCTAAACACACCTACGCAAGCCCTTCAGCCCCCAGATACACGCATGTCGAGTGCAGACCATCGAGAATTGTGGCGATGATGGCAGCGGGAAGGTCTCAGGCTTTGTCTTACTTGGGCTAACGTTCGTATGACAGTGCTGGTGGTATTGATCCTTCTCGTGTACTGTGCTCATACGGGTGATGGGCAAGACGAGATCAGCTTGAAGCAAAGCCAGTGTTGGTTGTTATGCTCTAAAGGCTGTTCCGAATATAGGATGTCTTCCGTCTGTGCTGCGTCGTGGAGACAAAGACGCTCATCAAAACACCAGAAAATGTCTGGAGCTCGTACCACCACTATTCGCACAGACCGGAGACAACAAGGCTATGCTTGCGGCTCGATGTGGTTTCTTTCAGGTTATGCCATTTCTTTTGTTTGCATTATAGAGAATTGTCTTATGGTTTCAGTCCATGGAAAACGATTTGAAGCTTCCCAGTTGTCGATTGATGAATTGTGGACAGTATGTAAGATTATTCGTTGTCCACACAGTTGAAGTGCAGACTCAAGACATATGACAATGCACCAACGGCTGACACTTGACCGACAACGCCACCCCATTAATCTTGACACATTCACACACCCTCTTGGCGTCAGTTTTATCTATAGCCTTACCATCGCTAGGCTGAGATGGAGGGCAAGGGTCTCTCCGGTTTGATGATGACCCTGTCAGCTGTTCAGCCAGCAATGAGTGTGTTTCATACGTGTGGAAGAACGAACATGACTTCTCATTTGCCTCAAAGCCCATCTGCCCTCATAATGTTGAGTACTTATATCAAATGGTCGAATTTCATGAACTGTGGACAATTTCTCAAAATAGCTCAAGTTTTGTCATCGGCCTCAGCCCCAACCCAGGGTGCATGCGTAAGGGCGATCTTCGTCTGGACTAAATTGAGCAGAGTGTTGGCACTCAATTAGAGAGCACGGGTTGCAGCCTGTACCACCACAAACATGAATCTCCCCGAAATCAGGCTAGCAGGCAGTAGTATTCCTCGATTGCATGCGGTATTTCATCTTGACGGAACAGACTGCAATGCTTCGTCCCAGCTCTCGTCAGCACGTTGTCAAACGTGGTCCCCAACTCAAATTATCTTGCAGAACGCTGACAGAGAAAGGAAAGACCAAGACCGGGAATATGCATGACCTTGTTCCGCGAGTGAGTTTGGTAAAACTGTGTCGATAACTTCGATATCGACGCAGGCTATGGCGCTGTAGCTAAAATCGCAATAAGAAACTCTTGCCACCAAGTCGGGTCCTGTCGCGCTCGTTTTGGGCTAAAATGCGTCCTCCAGCTTTCAAAGGGGGGCCTGAATTGTCGTTGTCTAAAGGCCCGATGCGATTCCCTCAAACGACGACCCCGTGCAACAAAGGATGACGTGGGAGCATATGGTTTTGGCTCATCCTACATTAGTGGCATCTTGATACTGGGCTGCTGAATCTTGCGCATATTGCTTTGTGCTTCTTTGATCTTGATAACAATCGGTATATCCTGTACAAATAATTGCACCCGGGGTCTTTGCATCGATCCTTGGTTCCTGGCGTATCGGCTTTTGCCGCCGAAGAGGTGTCAATAGTTGTTGAGAATGGATGTTTGCCAACGCTGAACGCACTGACGCCTAGGCAGCTTCAACCACCAAACTGGGCTGAAAACACCTGCGGCAATTGCTCACCCCTGACTCTTTGTCCAAGTTGCGCCACAAATGACCAAGCAGCGCGGGAAAGGGGTTGGCTAACCTCCCCGGACATTAGGATTTTCAATCGACCTTGTCCGAGCACGAATCCGGCGCAAGAGATCTGGGTAACGTGCACACTGGGGTGAAAGAGGTTTACTGCGAGATGGTGGTGTAAATAGCTTCCCAGGGCTTCGGTGAAAGGTGACGTTTCAGAGCTTTCTTTTGTTCTCCAAGCCCAGCCGTCGTCTGTATTCCCTCCAGCAAGTCGGCGGCGTTCGCGGGCGTCTCCCTGCCAAGAAGCATGGTCTGGGGCGTGGCTCTTCTCTCCAGCGCGCACAAAGCGCCTTAGATCTTGAGCAGATATGGTAACGTCGATAGAACGTAGCCCTGGAGTGGTTGTCTCTTCATCTTGAGGTTGATCTTTGTCGGTAGCTATCGGGCTATCGTTGGTTGGTAGGGGTGCGTTGAATGCGAGAGTAATGGTGAAGTCAGTACCTCGATCGTTGATTCCGTTGCTAGCAATCCAGCTCTCCCAAACGCCCAGGATGGTCTTTGTTCCTAATGCCACTCGGCTCACGCGGCAATCGAAAGAAGCAGCAAGCCAGTCTGCCACGACGCTCTTTAGTTGTTGAGGCATGCGCATTAGTAATAGCGGTAAATGGAGGAACTTGCTTTGATCCTCCCCCTGAGGAATGCTAGATGAGTCGGAGAAACCAGGTAGGAGGATCGCAGCATAGGCAGCATTTTCATGCTCTATGCTTATCCAGAGTCCTTGCTTCTGGTCGTCTGGGAGGTCGCTCTGGTCACCGTGTGGAGCATCGAGATCATCAGTGCTAAGATCTTCTCCCAAAAATGTGCTCGCACGAAACCACTCGATTCGTACTCCTTTAAGGGCTCCGACTTGTCCTACGGATGTATCTGTCGCTTCCAATCTGAGCTGGATGCCACGAATTACATCCCCGACAAGGGTGTCGCGTAGGCGGCTGGCGATCACCTGGAGTCGCTGTTTGGTAAGCCGTGTTTTGCCAATATGTAGAGGTGAAACGCGGTGGGTGGAAAAGGTTGTGTTGAAGAATGGAGGGACCGCTTCATCGTTGGTATCATCAGAAGCGGTATTGACAGATTGGGTGGGTGATTGCTGAACCTCAGCTGAGCCTGTGCCCTGAGCACTCAAGCGAGCCATTCTCAGGTACAAGGACTGATTGGTACTCTTTTAACTCTGAGTTTGAGCTCTCGTGTGCTTCTACCTTTTTCTCAGGTTCCTCGCCTTGCGTTGAGATGCTCTCTCTCTCTTGTTTGGATATTGCGACGACGGCGCGTTTTTGTCAACGCGTCAACACAGAGACGAGTTTGGACCGACCGTACAATATCAGCGCCTATGCAACACAAGACTTTATCAATTTTTTGGGTTGTTGAAGTCTTTGGATGGAAATATTTGTAAATGTTATGGTATCTAGGTAGGTAGCTAGTGGTTGATGTTCTTGCTCAATTGATGTCGCGTAAATGTGATGACTAAGCTGCCAAACAGTAAAGAAGTCGTCAACAATCGAGACTGAATCTTGTCTTGTTTTCACTCGCAAATTTTTATTGTTTTTTTTGTCAGGCATTTTCCAGGTTCTCGCTCGATAGCCCAACTGGAGCAGGTACATTAGGCATGACTGACAAATGACCTGTGACACATTATTTTTATCCCGTCGCTTTCTTGACTTCAACATCAACCGCCACGATGTTGTTATCATCCGCCTACGAGTCGAGTTCCTAATCAGATAACACAACCATCTCTCTGCAAAAGCATGTGGAGTTCACAAACGTCTACTATATCACTCATTGTCAATACGAATAAGCGATCGTCCGATGAGCTTCTTATTATTGGTCATGCCAGTCTGAGAAAACCTCAAAATTTGGTCTCATTCTAGCCCAGGCTTATCACACCCCTCACACCTTACCCTGACTATAACAAAGAATATCAGAGGTAGCCAATATGATGGCTTTATCCAGCTGTCCGACAACGCCTGACACCTGTTCTGCTATACATCCCAGCGAGTCTAGGGGTCTAAGAGAGTGTGCGGGGGAGGACAAAGAATTCACCTGCAATGAACTCCACAGACTCGACCACCCCAGTTCTTGACATTGCTCAGTCAGCGGTTCAACAATGGAGATCCAATATAAGCAATGCATACAAACAATTGGAGAGTGGATCTTGATGCAACGGCATGCTTCGTGCCATTCTTATCAGGCATGAACGTTGATATCCTTTTCTTTGTTCCTCTTCCTTTGGGCTATTGTGGCTTGGAAATCTTGCCTGCCGAATAGTACAATGCTTGCTGTTTAAATACTGGCGTTGCATCACAGTTTCCTTTCTATATAGATCCAAAGTCTCCCTGGACATACTATCGATACGGACCCTACACCGAACCGTCTTCTCGTAGCTCGAAGAAGTTCGCCTCTTTTACTGATCACCTGCCATCATTTCCTCCATGGAAACGACCGATAACTACCACGTTACGTGGCTTGGGAAGAACCCCAGGCTTACTGATCCCAGTTATGAGTATGCTGGTCCGAGTCCGCTACTCGAGTCGCTCGCCGAGAAGGAACATCGTCGAGCGAACGAGGACGACAGTCGCGACCCTATGTTAAGCGCTCGACAGAAATGCGCTGACCACGGTTACGGGAGGGAATCTGTGTGGCCACCATTCGATCCTGGACGGCCTCACAAAGAATTTCAGGAAGAGATACGGAAACGAGGTTCACTTGTACAGCAATGGTGGGCTAAGTTGAATAATATTGTGGGCGGCAAAGAGCTGGTGATCCAGGAAGCCATCCTCAAACTCGCAGATGGTAACATGGTGGACGAAAACTGGAAACCTCTCACAATTGAACAGTTCCTGGAGGAGAGTTGGGAGTTGGCCAGGGACGCATACAACGCCGAAATGCCGGAGCCTCGTAACATAGAAAGCGACTTCTACTTGGACCCCGACGGTAAAATCGCCATGACCCGTTCGAACGACCTTGACACCTTCGCTTTAGACTTTAGTGCTGGAGGCCAAGAGAGAACTACCACTAAAGGTTTCAACCGATATTACCCACTCTATCGACATGGAGGGAACTACAGCGACATGAGGCCTGACTTTGACCAAGCTATGTTGTCTGACGACAAGTTCCAGACGCTAAGGAAACCGGAACTGAAACGGACTGCAGCCTACACGTTCAATCGAGACGTCGAAGGGATCCAACGGAAGCAAAGGGCTAGTCTCTTGGTGCCGCACATTAATTTGGAGGATCTTACGAATCCATTGTTTCTCCTCAAGTTTGTACACCACCGGGCTCGATACTACCCCAAGGCATTTCTTAGGCGCGATAGAGATCGCACGTATCTGGGGAAGAGTACTCGGTTATTATGTGGTGCCTGCGACCCTCATTGTTTTGTCAATTTCGAAAAGTTCGGCCCGGTATCCGGCGACAAAACCGCAGCAACTTTCCAGCTCCAATTCATCTACAAGGAAGACCTTAAGCATGACCCTATACTATCATACCTTGAATGCGGACTTTTGTATGGTAGTATGGAAGCATGGCTTATCATGCAAACCCAGGTCATCACATACCGGTTCTTGACCAAATTCTGTCAGCAAATGCTTGATTTAGGCAAAGAAAGGGAAGTCGATGACCATTGCGAAAGCCTCAGCGCAGGACAACTCTCAGGAATCAAGAAATCGGCACTGCGAAGGATCAATTACTTGGCAACATATCACTACCCCGAAACCTGGCAAGACGTGGACTCATCAAGACAATACGAAGTAGATCCTGATACCCTCGAGGTCAAAAGAAGATATTTGGGCATACTCGCAACAAAGAAGCTCGATGCCGAGGAGCACATCAGGAGATTATTCGACGAACCGGACTACTTTGTCAATCTTATCATGGAGCAAAAAGAACACCACTGGACCAACCTCCGTAACCAGTACGGCTCAGAAGATCGAGGGCATCATATCTGGAAGTATGAAGATGATGCCACTCGTCACGATTTCTACTTCGATTGTACTAGGAACGTACTTCGAAGAGCCTTCTTCGAATTCTTTATTTGGAATACGGTCTCAGAAGCTTTGCAGGATCTCGAAAGCCTTGACCAGAAGGTCTGGAATGAGGCGAAAAGGCGATTACATGCAAATGTTTCTACAGGTGACGGAGTCCCAAGTCTGAAACCTGATGACGATATATTCGCGGAGTGGAGGCAGCTGCTGACGGGAGTGCATATGTTGGTGCGACAAGCGGCTGCTTTCTTCGTTTTCGAGTTTCGCAAGAGAGCTATTCATGCGGCTTCGCAGTCTACCCGTGATATTTGGCACATCGATGCAGTCGGCAGGACTAATCCCAAGCACCTGAAAGAGATTCATGAGTATTACGACAGCGAGGATATTCCGCTCAAGATTCGGGAACAGACGATGAAGAGCGAGCGGCTCCAACCTTCTCGTATGGTGGCTGAGCTCATTGAAAACTTCATCTCAGACGAGACTTCTTCCATGTACGTCGGGATGCGAAAGACGACAGCTCGAATACTGAGACACATCGAGGATTGTGAGGAAGGAGACCAAGAGGAGGAGACATTCTCCGATCTGATCAAGACAACAGCCAGCGGCTTGAACGTTCTCACAGACATCGGAGAACACCTATCTTGCGTCCTACCCAGGTCCTTCGGCAAACCACAAAAGTCTGACAGCTGGGAACTGGAGACCCGAAAAATATACTCCGATATGCTAGAGAAGTATTCGTCTTACGACATTCTTGCCCTCGGCGATTGTTCGCTGTCTCAATTGCCCGCTAAGCGAACAGAGCGTGTATACCGCTTTCTTGATGAGATGCAGGGTATTGGCAAGAAACCAGAAGAAAGTTTCGGCAAGGCAAAGACAGACATCAAGCGTTTTGGCGCATCAATCTTGGAAAAGCTCATCGTACCGCTTAACAAGGGGAATGTACAGCATGGCTGCAAAAAATGGGGTAACCTCGATCCGCGAAATCAAGAGAAACCTGTGTTTCAAGCCAAGGACAGCGTCCTAGAACGCCTGAGGATGCACATGGGAATCAATGAGAGCGATTGGGTCTTTAGCAACAATGAGAAGCCTGAAGATGCGCAAGCCCGGGGCTCGAAGGAGGAAAGAGAGGAGTCGAAGGAAATCTGGCTAGATCTGAGAAAGATTTTGTCGAAACGCCAACAAGAATATAAGAACGCCTGGAAAAAGAAGTTGCAAGAAAAGCGCAATGTCCCGACAGATCAGTTTGACTTCATAGCGGATGAAGTCTCAAGGCTTGGAGCAATAGATGCCATCCGGAAACACCGGTACGAAAAGAATCAAGAGACGAGAAGGGAGAAACGTCGACAAAAGCTGCAAAGGGAAGAGCAGCTCAACTCTGAGCCGGTCGAGGTAGACATGCGAGATGCCCCTTTACAACAATCCGTCGCGAGATCTCCATCACCAGAAGAGAACACAGATGACCTTGGACACGATGAGGATCCTCTACTACCGGCGATGGGTGAGCTTCAGCTCGAACCTCAACCGCAACCCGTACCACAGCAGCCAGCTGACGAACCTCCGCCCGCTCCACCACAATCACCCTTGAATGCACCGGATGGAAAGCCAAGGGGAGTACTAAACAAGCACTGCTGGGAGGCATGGAGGCGAATCCTCGTGGGCGACATCAGGTATACGAAGAGAACAGGCCAAAAGGGAAAGCAGAAGCTGCCGGATATTCGATGGCACGCGGTGGAAGACGCAATCAAAGCCATCGGCTTCAGGTTTTCATCTAGCAGGGGGTCGCATCGTCGTTACGTTCATACAGTCGGTTGTCGATGGCCGGAGTCTGTGGTGGCCGCTTTTGTAATCGACCGTCCGCACGGCGCAAAAGGTAGCAATCAGCCTGTCTCTGATCGTGTGCTCAACAGTTGGCGAGATTTCTTGAAAAATAGGAAGCTCACCTTTGAGTCACTGAAGGCCTGGTATCGACAGAAGTAAGATGACGGTTTGGCAGCCATGTTTTGGGGTTTGTCAAGACGATGCAGGTCAGACGATGTTGAGGACGGGTAGTTTCACATTTTGTGTCTGTTTTATTTCTAATTACATGCAACGGAAACTCAGAGATGGTTTTCGGGAGTCAATTTAATATCTTTGCTATTAAATGATGTACTTCTTCTTGTGTAGTGTGATCTCCTGGACTGTTGCCATGTGTGTTACTTATCGTCCCAAGCTCAAGTCCTGTCGCTTTCATATGTGTAAAACTTGATCTTATAAACTTAGCTAGATTGTTATTATAAAGTTCAATCACCCAGTCTCTTTTGAATACGATTGTAATGTATTTAAGCTCAAGCGTCAAGTCAAGATTGTTGTATTAAGGTACCTGTTTATTCCCCATCCTCTCTGGGGTTTAGTGACTATCACGCTGGAGGATCACATAATACCTCCATGGTATGTTGCATTCGTGAAGTTGAGGCTCCTATCCGTATCCATGCATTCGCTACGAAGATAAGATCTCTAAGTGACGTATGAGCGTCGCTTGTTAAATGGCCCGCAGATGGATGGTAACACAGCGTTGATATGATGCGTGATTAAGGCACAGTGGCAATTTATGGGAAGAGATTGACGACATAACGCAATTGCGAAAATCTCTTCTTAATGAAAATACATGTCGAAATAAGTGAAGGCGAACTATACAAGAGGCAGGCAATAACACCCAGTTTTTACCCCAAGAAAAAAACAGGCATCATGAGTTCAATGTCACCCTCAACTCCCCTCATGACAACCAAGAGCAACACAAATAGCGTCCGCGCATCTTTCTCCAGAATATATTTTCTAGCCAGAGACCCAAACTATAGCCGTACCAATGGCGATTAGGGATTGTGTACGGAGTACGAGTAAGTGGAATTTTGGTTACTGACTCGGGGTACGGAGTAGCTGGACCGAAAACCCCACGGGCAATTAAAAGAAAAAAAGACGGACTCGCTGATATCATTCCCATGCGTATCGCGACAACAGGTGGACAACCACGCTAGAGACAAATAACTGCGGGCTTTTCTGGTGTTCCTCTTAGTTCATTTACGGGGCCGATGATCTCATTCGAGAATGGAAGTTAGCAGAACGTGGGGCTCTTTTGCCCCGCGTGTTGATGTCAATGGCCGCTTGCCAGTTGGTGATAGGTACAGCAGCTTGTGGTTGGTGTTTTGTAGAAGCTTCGAGATGAATAACCTGCTTGACGAATCACTGGCTCGCAATGGCCCTCGGAGCTGCCCAATTTGGCATCATGGGTTTGTCGTAGTACAAGGTCCTTCGTGTAGCTCTGCGGTGGTGGTGGAGAAGAAAAAGGACATCCGTCACCACCAGGGTTCTCGACGTGCGAAACAAGACAAGCAACGCAAGCAGGCAAACATATTGCATTGCATGATGTACACGTTAAATGTGGATACAGTAGGTATCAATGTTGGGTCCTCAGCTGGTGTCGTAACAAGTCCACGTCCAACTCGCAACTCCTCTTATAAACCCATCTTCCACTCCCCTACTCGACCTTTCCCCTCCTTCTTCCCTCTCTATTCCCACTCATACAACTCTCCTCTACCACAACACCCCAAAACACATAAACATATACCGCAATCATGTCTTTCGGTCGAACAGTCACCCTCAACTCGGGCTACAAGATCCCCCAGATCGGCTACGGCACCTGGCAGGCTGCCCCCGGTGAGGTCGGCAACGGCGTCTACGAGGCCCTCAAGGCTGGCTACCGCCACCTCGATCTTGCCAAGATCTACCAGAACCAACGTGAGGTTGGTGAGGGTATCAAGAAGGCTCTCGGCGAGGTCGATGGCCTCAAGCGTGAGGACATCTTCATTACCGGCAAGCTCTGGAACAACAAGCACCGCCCTGAGGAGGTTGCCGGTGCCCTCGACGACTCTCTTGAGGAGCTTGGTCTTGACTACCTTGACGTGAGTTGAAGTCGTTTCTACCCCCCAAATGCATTGCTAACCGACCATAGCTCTGGTTGATCCACTGGCCTGTTGCTTTCAAGAACGGCAACGACCTCTTCCCCCTCAAGGAGGGCGACGACGGCAAGACTGCTCTTGACCAGAGTGTTTCCCTCTCTCAGACCTGGGAGGCCGTCACCAAGCTGCCTAAGGAAAAGGTTCACTCTATCGGTGTCTCCAACTTTAACAAGGAGATGGTAAGCTTCAAACACCCCTCCACCATACCCTCGCCACTAGCTAACTCTCCCGCCAGCTCGAGACCATCATCAAGGACACTGGTGTCACCCCCGCCATCAACCAGATCGAGCGCCACCCCCGTCTCCCCCAGCCCGAGCTCGTCGCATTCCAGAAGGAGAAGGGTATCTACCTGACCGCCTACTCTGCCTTCGGCAACAACTCATGGGGCGAGCCTCTCCTCATCAACACCCCCGAGGTCAAGGCTGTTGCCGAGCGCCTTACCAAGTCCAAGGGCAAGGAGGTTACCCCCGCCCAGGTCATCCTCGCCTGGTCCACCCTCGACAGCCACATTGTCATCCCCAAGTCCGTCACCCCCGCTCGTATCCGCAGCAACTTCGAGGAGGTTGAGCTCGACGAGGAGGCAATCAAGGAGCTTGCCAAGTTCGGCGAGAAGCCCCAGCGATTTAATATCCCCAAGACCTGTAAGTCTTCACAATTTACACCCGCTTCAGCTTCAAGAACATGCACTAACAATCAATTAGACAAGCCTGATTGGGACATTGATGTTTTCGGTGACGAGAAGGAGAAGAGCGCTGGCAACAAGGTTGTTCTCAAGCTGTAAAGGCTTTCATGATACCAAAATTATGATGCATGACGACATAGAATAGATCAGATAAGAGTCGAGAGTTAAAAAGAAATCTCGACTCAAAAAAAAGAATATAAAAATTAATGATCACTTCGAGGTTACCGTAAAGTGCTTTCTGCGTGACAATTGCCGAGCGAGTGGGGTGCACCTTGTTTTGCTGTCTGACAGTCTGACCTGTCTGCCCCATGTCATCAACTGCCGACGTGTCTCGGGATTAACGGTCTGGGTAAACCTGGTAATGTATTGATTCAAAATTTTACAATGTCAACAATCTGCAATAGTGTTCTACCACGTCCAAATGATTCCGCAACTGCTGGACTGCAATAAAGGTCCAATCTTCAAGCAAAACAGTGCTGTGAAAGCATCGTCCCGATGCAAGACAAGACGTAGCCAAAATATTCCAATCCGTATATGCACCTTCATCCAAAGAAAATCGTACAAGTCTCCCGGCGCCTGTCACGTAATTCCACCTGCTCCATATTCCCCACTGTATGTGTTGTCTACGCGCCGACGCTGAAGCCGAATGAGCCATCGAAGACATCGAGTTTCTTAAGGTCGACACCTCCACGGAGTGCCACCAAGACATCCATGGCAGGAACCTTGTTGGGAGGGTAGAAAAGAAGGAGGTTGTCCATATCTTCGTCTGTGAGGCCGCACATCTCATCCCACTTGTAAGTATCGCTAACCTTCGACATCCTGACATCATCTTTGTCAGTACACTTTTCATACGGGAATGACCTTGTAAAACCTACCAGAGCATTCGCTTGGGTCCATCTTCAGGCTTAGGGGCCATCTTTCTTAACCTGAGCCGCAGCTCGCCAATAGTCTCGATAGCGTTGCCAGCGTTCTTGGGTAGTTGCTTGGCGATGAACTGTCGGATAGCTGCCGCTAGCCTTGGTCCCTTTCCGTTGGTGCTGACCATAATCTGTAGCGGTCCATCGCGGTGAATGCTGCCAAAGTAGAAATCGCATTCGGGGGGTACGTCGGCAATGTTGGCAGGGACCCTTCGCTCCTTGCACAACTTCCAGATGACGGTTGAGGCGGCAGGATCATCGATGGCGACGAGAACCATGCTAGCTCCATCGAGGTCTTCGGGCTCGAACAATCGATCGACGTGGGCGACTTGACCTTCGCTGACTCGGAAGGCGACTTCGGGGTTGAGGCCGGACTTGGGGCACACGACAGTGACGTTGGCGTCGGCGTTGAGGCAGTTGAGGATCCGACCAGCAGCGACCTAAAAAGAATTGTTAGATAGAGTCATTAAGAGATTGCGCGATAGCCTCATGGCGATGAGCGACTCGAAAATCAAGAGCTCCGAGACTCGGCGCAGCATGTGATGATGAATTAGACGTACCTCACCACCGCCAACAACAAGCACCTTCTTGTGCTTGATCTGCCATGCCAGGATCAAACTGCCTCCAGGCTGCACAGGAGGATACGTCTTGGCCATTGCTACTGAATTAGAGGAGGAAGGAATAGGAACAGATGAAGAAGAGTCGGAAGATGGAGTAGAAGTTTCTGGGGGAGATGCCGGAGATGCCAGCGCCGGCTGGGCTGATGCTGGGCTCTGAATGGGGGTCATTTTTCCCCATCAACTAAGGTCGGGTAAGGAATTAAAGGTGACAAAGGTTCGGTTGACTCTTATCGAAAGCTGCAAGGGTTGCGATAAGACACAACGGGGAACGGGATGAAGCGAATGAGATCTAACCAATCTAGGGATAGCATGACGCATGCTACAGCTATACCTTCGTTCACCGCCTCCAAAGCGCCGAGGCCAAGGTACCTCTTTATCTGGCATGAGCACTGAGCATCCAATGGTACCTCACTCAGTAGCAGCCCAGGCCATCCTGTCTCCCCTCAATCCACCATCTTACTTCCTACCTACATCCTTCCCAAGGCGGTGCAGCTCGAGGCGGAGCTCGACCAACTGCGGTCGCACTCTTTCTCTCATTCTATTCGACTCTGTCTTTTTAAAAACACTCCATCATGTCGGGCCGCAAACTAGGCGGCGGCCGTGTCCTCGGCAGCGGCAAGGGTCTTGCTCCCCCGACACCTCCGATTACGAATGCGCCGCGAGTTACAAGCCCGCTAGCAGCTTCCGAAAGCAGCGTCTCGATAGCTTCATCTTCGGTATCGCCGTCTATGAGCGGGATCTCACCAGATATTCAGGGGCAGGACATTGGTAATAGCATCAGCGTTGGAGCTCAAGGGAAGGGTGGCCCCGCTGATGGCGGCGCACTTGTCTGCCCAATATGTAACGAGGAGATGGTATGGTGTTACCTTGATATTTAAAGATTGGTCACTGACTCAATCGTTAATAGATGACCCTCCTGCAACTCAACCGACACATCGACGACAATCACCAAGAACTACCAGAGGAGGAGCAGGATGAAGTCAAGACGTGGTTTGACAAGCAGGTTCTCAAGGCCAAAAAGTTCCAACCTCTTTCACTTATAAACCAAAAACTGCGAGGTCTAGATGTATTCGAATCAAACGAATCAGCACCCATCGCCGCCCCGTCTATTGCTGCGGGAAAGAACCCCCTCGAAGGCCCCATTGATCCCGACGAACTCATCACGCGACAACACTGGCAACGATCAACAAGTTACGATTTATGTACCGATCCTACATGCGGAAAGAGTCTGGGGCCGTTAAATGGAAGCATCAACTGCAGGCATTGTGGACGATTATTCTGCGAAGAACATACGATGTATCAGATGAAGCTGAGCCGGAGTGCAAAACACGAACCGGTTCGTGGTTACTGGGCACGAGTATGCGAGACATGCTTCAAGTCAAGAGAAGGATATAACGACCACCATGGTGTTCTAACAGACCATACCAGCGTGTTTGCGGAAATAAGAAGAAAAAAGGTCGAGCGGCAGAACTTGGAAATATCGCGGCTCGAAAAACGATTAACAAAACTCACAAAGTTATTGGCGAACCCTCCCGAAAAGCTCACCCAATCGAACGGCTCATTACTTGGTCCAGTCACTTCATTAGCAGGGCAGAAGAACCCTCGCAAACTTATAGAACAATCCGTTGTTACGTGGGAGGAAGATGCGACTGTTCCGAAATGCCCATTCTGCCAGCAAGAATTTGGATCCTGGACGTTTAGAAGACATCATTGTCGTATATGTGGCCGTGTCGTCTGTGGTGACCCCCAAACGGCGTGCTCTTCAGAAGTAGGCCTTAGCGTATCAAGCGACGCCAACATACCGACACAATCACCTTCAGCAACGGAGAAGCCTCCATCGACGGCCAACCCTGGGCAGGTTGGTATAGACATTCGAATGTGCCGCGACTGCAAACACACCATCTTCTCTGCCCGTGACTTTGCAGCTTCATTGCAACACAAACCTGCTAATCAGCGAGCATACGAGACCCTGAGGCAGTTCGAGCGTGGCATTCAACAGCTTCTCCCATCTTTTCATCGTGTCCTGTTGAACTTACAGCCGGAGAAGAAGGAAAGCGGAGAAATAGATCTTAACAAACCACCAGCAACACATGCGCAAATTCAGGAAGCGGCTAAGATTCGAAAGCGCTTGGTTGATAGCTTTGCGAAATATGGCACTGCTGCAAAACGTCTGCGTGACCTCCCTACCGAGAACGCGACACAACGTCGTCTTCAATTGGCCGTTTACACGTACGCCAGCGGCTTCCTTCATACGAACATGCTTCCTCTCAAGAGCCTCCCCCAGATGCTCCGCTCACGCTCATCAGCTTCATCCTCTACAGCCGTTTCCACCTCGCGACTTCTCGCCTCCCATCATCACTCAGCATCCAGTCTTCGACACTCAGAGCTTGCGGATACTGAGACTTCGTCGCAAGCACCTAGTGAAGGAAGTACAGTCGTGAGCCAGCTCGAGGCGGAAGAGAAGGAACTTCGCGAACGACTAGTTGTCTTAGAAGAGCAGCGATTCATGGTCGAGTCTATGGTCAAGACTGCACAGGGCTCGCGACGGTTCGAGGAGGTCAGCGCTTTATCGAGGAATATGGACGAGTTGGATGCCGAAATCAAGGCCTTGAAAAGCAAAGTTGGCGGCGTTGAGGAACGATGGGAGGGGGTATACCGCAATGGTGTGGCGTGAGCATATAGGACCATTCGAGCTTGTCCCGGATCTTAGTCCAGCTGGACGAAACAAGCCTATAGAACAGTTGTACATATTGCATGGCATTGCATGGCATTGCATGGTGTTTGGAGTTTTGGCCTGGGCCACAAATAGGCGTTTATCATCATGGAGCAGATCAAACCTCCACGTCTCAATCACAGAATAAACCATTTACTTTTTACAACAGTACAATAAGATACATATCAATAGAACGGACGCTTTTCGTGACATGTATTTATTATACACCATTGCTCGTCAAGAACACCTATGAGCTATACTGTTCCCTCCCTGTTATAAACTTTCAGATCTCTTCTCATACAAAGAAGTAATAAACAACCACCCAACCGCCAGTCCTCGTAGACAAAAAGATGTCTCGCCAATAAAACTCGAACCGATAGTAGCGACAAACAGTGATAAAAGTATGGCAACCATGCCAGATATAAGTATAAAAAACGCCCATTGTTCTAATCCACCACGAGCAAGGGGTGCTTTCCGGGCTCTGTGGGTATCAAAAGCACCATGTACAAGAAAACCGGAATCGTACAGGAAATGTAGTCATTAGAGTATGCAGAAGCTGCAACGTGTCGCGCAGCCATGAAGATAGAGGTCTAAAGGGGTGTGGTACTAGTGCACAACACCCTCAACTCCACCAAGGAAACGTCTGACACGGTTGATTTCGAGCTCTTCGTGTTCGCTCTCCACAGCCTTGAGTAGACCATCGATGACGGCGTCCACCTCGTCCTCTTGGACTCCAGTGCACAGAGCCACCACACGGCGATACTTGACTTCGCTATCACGGCTTCGCCCTTTTAGGGCGGCCACCATCTTACGGGTCATCTCACGACGTCCCTCCACGGCACGAATGCGAGCGCGGAGAACTGCTGCAGAGGGGAGAAGACCTTCACCGCTGGAATCTCCGCCTGATGTGTCATCGGCAGCTTCAAGCATAGCTGATAGCTCGGTCTCCCAGGACGACGAAGGGTTGGGTTGTGATGCTCGAGACTGCTCCTGCATAAGACTTACTTGCTCGTGCTCCCGAGCGTGTGACAGGTTGGCAACCTTGTTTCGAGCTAACTGCTGCTTCTTAAGTGTGGCGCTCAAATGCTCAAGACTTCGCCTAGCCTCGCCAAGTTGTGTTGATGTAGTGCGGAGGGTGCTGTGAAGAGTGTCCAAAGAAGTTTGCTTAGCCTTCATCTCATTTTGAAAGGCTGAGCCTGTTTCTGTTAAGAGATGGGAAATGGCTGAGAAAGTTAGCAACACATTTGCGTTTCAGGAAGGCTGTGATCAACTTACAGGCAACGATCTCATCACTGCTCTCTCGACTGCGTTGGTTTGTTCCTGTCGTGCCATTCTTCTCGATATTGATTTCACCGTTCGTCTTCTCCTCAGCATTCTCGCTACCAATACCAAAGTCCAGAGGTCGAAGGCCAACACGATTTGCGATATTGGGGTCGGCGCCGACCTCTAATAGCTGTGAAATAATGCTGCGGTTTCCGATCCTCGAGGCGATATTCAGGGCTGTGTCGCCAACGCTGTCCTGAGCATTGACTATCTCGCTCATGAAGCGAGCAATGCCCATCTTTGGGCTGGCTGCCTGTGAGCCATTTCCATTTGTTTGGGTATTTTGGCTGTTGGGTGCACTGCCCTGCCTCACAACCCACTCTAGAAGACTCTCAAGGTAATATCGGCTTGCGGCATTTCTTCCCTTGACGGCGCTGGTAACTGCAATGTGGTGAAGAACAGTCCGTCCTTTATGATCACGGGCCTCTATCGTGCCACCCAAAACCTCCAGGAGGTCAGGGAATGAGTTGTGGTCTTGTGAGTTTGTTACCAAGCAAGCGCGCATTAGGGCTGTTTCGCCTGAGGCGTTTACGCGGGCTGGAGAAGCGCCAGCAGCAATCAGGGCGCGTAAGAGAGGCATGCGAGCTAGTGTGGCAGCCCAGTGAAGAGCAGTATGACTTTGTAAGTCAATGGGCATGTCTAGTTCCAAGGGCGTGTAAGTACGGAGCATATCATGCTTTGTAGGATCAGTGCCGGGTGCTTCCAGGAACAGGCTCATCAGCATGTTACGCTTCATCTCAATATCTGGGGACATTTCGTAGGGGAGGGGCGGCAAAGGTCCATTGCCTTCCTCAATTGGCGATCGATCTTGGATAGCGCTTTGGGTGTAGATAAACGACTCATTAGGTTCGGTTGGTGATCCAGGGAAGGCCGCCGCATACATATCCATATTCGACCCATATCCACCACTGAAGCTTTCGGCAGGTGTCATGGTTACTCGTTGGCGTTTCCGAGGAGGCTCTGGCTCCGTGATTTGCATAGAGTTGTTAACTTGTTGTGTTGAGTATGCCGAATCAACCTGCTGTCCATAGTCTGAGGCGAAACTCTGCTGCGAGTTACTAGGGAAATCATCGCCATTCTGCATCGACGCTTGACGGCTGAAAGAGGGTGCTCTTGAGGGACCATTTCGACTTCGAGGGCCTGGTGAGTCGAAGCGAGCTTTACTAATGGCCGCAACGGCATGTGAGGCAGTAGTCGAAATGTTCTTGAAGAAGGTCCCACTAATGCCATTGGGTCTCCCGTCCGCGCTTTGATTGTATAGTCGTTTCCTTTGTGCAGCCATGGCCTGTTCCTTGGTAGGTGTGTTGAAATCTCCCTGGCCAGCAACGCCTCCATCTTGGCCCATATCGTATGTCAAGAGTGGACGTAGAAGCTCCTCAACTCCGTATTGGCGGCAGACTTGTACGCCGCGGTCGAATTTGATCCAAGTACCCTGGTATTTTCCATAACCACCTTGAACTTTCTCGTGCTCGCCTGTCTGAATCTCCTTTTCGAGGATCTTTGTGCGCTTTCCTTTATCGACTCCGGCGACCTTTAGAATCTGGGTAGCATTGAGCCATGAGTCGTTGCGACGGCGCATCACGGCGATATTGTTGACCTCCATCTCGTATACATCTACACCAGAATAAGACGCCTATGTCAAGTGATGTTAGCGATCGCATAGCAGTATAATCAGTAGATTTTCTATACCGAATAGATAGTGGCGCCTTCGGATTCGACATTGTAACCTCTCTGGAAGGAGTTCCCTAGGCCAGATTGTGATTGTTGACTCATGTTGAAAGACTGTTGAGATGATTGGGATGCCGACGGCATGTCGTATTAGAGAGTAGATGCGCCAAAAGGCGATATTAACAAGTCGTCGTGACGAGAGATAATAATGTGAGTTCGTCGAGGGCCTGGTAGCATTACAGAGCCAATAATAAAGATAGATCCAACGGTTATGTACAATCGGTAGGGAGACGCGCGAAGGTTGGAATAAGAGGCTTAGGTGACGGCCGAGTATAATAAGTTATCGTACAGAGAAAGCGCCTCTCGAAGCTGGAAGCAGTTACCCGGGATCGACCATGCGCCTCGTCGTCGAGTTTCAGTGGTTTTGTGCGCTCAAAAACTGGGTGGTTGCAGAGTGAAGATGGAGTAGAGATGAAATGAGTACTTCGAGATAGCGCTGTATTGGGCGGGCCAGGGCGGAGTTGTGCAGGTGAGATGCAGGCCGACCAGGGTCTCAGGTACCTGGAAGGCGACCCGGAAGCGAGCGGGGAGAACGCTGAGGGCCAGTCCTTTAGCGGATTCTGCGTAATGAGCCGCCTGTAGTTCAGTTGGCCCGGTGAAGAGGTACTTAAAAGGTTTACTCGATGCTTTCAATTAAGCTTGTGTAAGGGAGAGTGTAATGAGGATGAAAGCAGAAAGAGATGAAATCCGAAAACTACCTATAGGTGTCAGTAAAAGGGAGACGTGGTAGAAGTGCCAATGCGGTTATAGATAAAGGCGGATAATCTGATGCTCGGGTTGAGGTAATTCTACATAAAGTACTTGGCTGTGCTAAGCATATGCACGTCAAAGTGACTTCTTGGTTTGTGACTTGCAGCAAGTTTCCGATCCCTCGGCTGACGAGCGTGAACGGACAAGAAAAAAAGATGCGCTCAATTAATCGAGACGTGTCTGTTTCGTGGCTCATCGCGCTCTCTGACGTGTCTCGCGCGTAGAGCGTGTAAAGCGCGTAAAGGCCGTCAACGCACGAGCCAAGACTCGCTTCCTCTCGATGTACTCGGTATGAGGCCCACTAACATGCTACCTGGCCCCGTTGCATTGGCCTTAACATTAACCACAACCCAGTAGTGCTTTGTAGATTTCTTGTCAGGCCATTTGGTGGACCAACTTTGTGCAAGCTCGTGACATTCGCGACCATTGAATCTCAGGCGACGCGTGATTTCCCAGGGCCACTAATGCAACCACTTGTTGAGGGCCGGCATATTTTATGGCCAGGCTTTGTTCTGCGTTATGCATAACAAGGTACTTGTAGCGATGTCAATTACACAGACCTACACAATTATGCAAGGCTTGGTGTTGAGGTAAGGTACATTGCTTAAACTCTTGGTTGCTATGGGCAAGGTATCCTAGAGCGGACCTTGAGCGATCATGATGGTGTTTTGTTCTCACTATGGCCCAATGCACCCCTGACGTAGGTGTTTTGTCCTCAGGATAATGATCACAGAAACTCAGCATATGGTTAATAGACATTTGGGATAATGGTGATAGATTTGCACCTTTCAACTGACAAAGTGAATCACCAATGTTCACTCAATTGACCATGGGCCTGAACAATCCTGGCCCGGTGTTTTGCCGTTCAAACTTAACAATTGATGCCGAAAATTATATCTGGATACTTGAAGCTTCAAGATGTAGTTTGGCATCCAACATTTTTCATCATAATTATTCTGCGATGTCTTGAGCCCCTCCTTCTTGCTTCTGTAGACTACAAGTGCCGCCACAATGCCTCGTCCACACGCTGTAATCCCCCGCTTCCTCCGACCACTCCACCTATATCGACACATCATCCGCGAAACCTCATATCTGCCTCCAGCTATCCGACCAGCAATCACCGCACAAATCCAAATCCGATTTCGAAACCACCGCAAATATGATAAATTACGAGATAAACACCTTGGTCAAGCCACTAAAACCCTGCGCCATCTGAGGGCAGCCAATAGCGGAGAGTCGTTTCGCATGGAAAGTTTGATGATGAAAGCTTTTGGCCGGACTGGAGCTCGAAGACGAAGTCTTCTCTCTGATTATGTGAAACTTGAAGATCCTACAAAGCCTGAGACACCTGCCAATTCGGATGATTTGGAGAACTTGATTAAAGAGGTGGAATCGAATACCGAAGACACCAAACCGACCGAAACTGCCGAAACCACAGCAGAGGTCGACTCCTCGCCGAACGAGCAACAGGCTGAAAGCACGGAAAGCACACCAACCGAAGAGAAGGAAACGAAATTCAATCCCCCTCGAGCTAGACGCGGGCCGAAGCCTCTTCAACCCGCATTCTATCATAAATGGGATACGGAGAAACTGAAAACGCTACTCCAGAGTCAGAAAGCATTTCAAGAATCAGCAGTTTTGTCGTGGCCGAAAAGCTCTCTTAAGAGTCTGGACCCTGATAAGAACATACCTGAAAAAAACATTTGGGGACAACCACCTACCGAAAATGTTCGCCAGGCCAAACGAGGACGCTTCTGGAAGCGCGCTGCTGGCAAGATAATGCCTCCAGTCGACAATGAAGAATGGGAGCTTCTTGGTCGGTTGAGCAAGGGCGCTCAAGAGGAAGACGAGAAATGGCAGATCCCAGAGAGGCGGCCTTCTGCGAAAGTTGTGCTCGCTGAGAAGTCCACGCCGTCGACTTTGGACTGGAATTGGGAGAGTTACGCTACTCAACCTACGAACAGAATCGAGCGCAAGAGTCCACACACAGCCTATTCTTTCGTCGGTCGAGACAGGGAGAAACACCCTTATCAATCGCGAATTGAGCACAAGGAACTGACGCCGAGATGGTTTCGTCGTGCTTATCAGCGAGTCTGGCAGTTCACCCCCAGGGAGGCATCAGACCCAAAACTAAAGTCAAAAAAGAATGCTTTTGAATTTGGTACTCTACCCGTTGCTACGATTCGCGCTTCGAAAGCGCAACTCGAGATTTTCGAAGGCGTTAATGCGAAGGGCGAGAAGCTGAAAGCCCGCCCGCGATCTCATAACAAGATTGAGTCTGAGCCTGAGTCTAAGTCTGAGACTGAGCCTTGATCTCGCATTGCGCTATAACGATAGCATTCACATGTTACGAAGCTATCCACGCTCATGGGCTTAAAGATTCTTCTTGATCGGTCTATCAGTCCGTCAAGCTCGCGAGCTTATTCAAACCCTCGCCGTCTACACGCATTCCAACCCAGTCGTCCATCTTGTAGGCACCAATGCTCTCATAGAACTTAATACTGGGTTCGTTCCACTTGAGTACCACCCAATCGAGTCGACCTCCGTCCATAGCAACAACCTGCTTAGCTAGAGTGCTCAGCAGCTTCTTCCCGTACCCCTTGCCACGCGCCGAATCTCGCACGAACAGGTCCTCAAGATAGATGCCTGCGCGTGCGCGCCACGTGCTGTAGTTGTAAAAGTATAGCGCCATGCCCACGGCCTCACCCTCGGGGGAAATCGCAAGGAGGCATCGGGCGGGCTTCGTTGGCGAGATGGGCTCAGTGGCGGGGATGATGGAGGGGTCGGCGTTTGGGGAGTCGGAGGGTGCGAATGCGACTGTGGCCTGGATGGTCTCAACGGTCGCCTTGTTGGCGTCGGGTTCCTTCTCGTAATCGGCAAGCTCCTGGATGAGCTGCAGAATTACGGGAGCGTCTGTGGCAGAGCTTGAGTGTTAGCATTATGACGACTTCCAAAAAGCAGCATGTTGGAGCTTACCCTCCCTGCGGGCATGTCGAATTGTTGCCATTGGATATGTATAGTATGGAAATGACTGTATGACTAGCTGTAGATACCCTCTTGGAAGTAAAAGAACTAGACTTAGTATTATGAAACAATTGAGAATGGTGTAGGAATCGATTTATCTATTGATCTTGGTGACGCTTTGGTGGGGTTGATGGGGAAATGTCCTTAGTGAAGGGCGCGCCTACAGGAGGGGCAGCTAGCTGACACGGAAATAGCACGGCTTATGTTTGGTTGAGGGATTCGCTTTCTGTATAAGATATAAACATACACATCTTATATAACTGAATAACTCAAGAACAAGACATTCTATTTTCACGATATCCCTCGAGTATGCTCTACTGCATCATATCTTGAATATCATGTTTAGTCGTATTTTATTGAGTAAGGGAGTTAGCTTGCCACTATAGAATAGCCTCCTCATACCCTGTATGCCGTAGCCAAAACCGCATGCGTCTTTACAAGCACCATGACGAGGATATATATTATTACTTGAAGAATCTTAATTATACTTCGACCACACAGGTGGCTTACAATCTCTTATCTCCTCCGAACTCTTGCCTCACTCTGCGGCAAGTCACATCAGATTTACAGTCAAGTAAATACGACATGAACCCCGTTTTCATTAATCGTTAATGGGTATCAAAACACAACAATTGGCTATCCTAACTTTTGGGCCGCAGCCACATGCTCAACTTTATTTACAGCAGATATCTGTATGTCGGCGCATTATCGCCTAGCTCAGCCTTTTCATCATCGGTAAGTTCTCTCTCGGGTGGGTTCGCATCTCTCTTCTTGTTCTCGTACATCACCACAGTGGCGTAGGTGATACACGCGATGATTGACAAGATCGTAAAGGCAATGCAGATGGAGTAACCCCGAATGAACTTGGGCGCATCCTTTTGTAGGAAGGAATACACAGCGATGATACCACCGATGTTTCCGAAACCAACTTGCCATGCGCTGCCGATACTTCTTCTTCTGTGGCCTCCGAGGTTCATGTTGAACCAGCACACAATGATGGGCATAGCGGTGTATGCACCCATGGTGACGAGGAATAGAGCACCGTATTGAACCTTGTGGTTATCGTGGACAGAAATGAGGGTGGCAAATCCGGCGATGGCAACGAGAATTGCGAAGATAGCAAATGCTGCTCTGTGTCGGAGCTTGTCGGATGCGAATGCCACGCAGAGAGAGAATGCGAAAGCAGCAGCCCACGGAGGAACGCTGTAGAGCTGTGTCTGAATGGGGCTGTAGCCGTACGTCTTGATAATACCAGGCGCAAAGTAAGCGTATCCGTATGCAGGGACAATAAGACCGAAGTACATAAAGCCACCGATGATGATCTTGTAGTCCTTGAGCACGTTGAGGGCGTCGCCGAAAGTGGTCTTGCGCTCGGCGCCGGCATGGCCTTGATCGATGCGCAATCGTGCCGTGACGTAGTCCTTCTCCTCAGGGGTGAGCCACTTCACCTGCTCGGGAAAGTTGGGCAGAAGGAAGAAGAAGAAGAGACTGGCAAAGACAGTTAGGCCACCCTCGAGGATGAAGATCCAGCGCCAGCCGGCGTAGCCACGCACGCCACTCATCTTGCCGATGGCGGCGGCGAGAAGACCGCCGAATGCACCGGCGAGGGTGGTGCTGTTGAAGAAGAAGGAGTAGCGGCGCTGGGCCTCGTGTCGGCGGTACCACATGCCGATGAGGTAGAAGGCTGCGTATAAGTGTAAGTGTCTATGCGTCATGTCGCAAGAGGTCGTCTTGACTTACCACCAGGAAACATGCCCGTTTCGAAAAGACCAAGGAAGAATCGCGTCGCAATCAAGCCGCTGTAGTTCTGAACCAGACCTTGGAGCAGAGTAGTCAGGCCGAAGAGGAACATGTTGAGACTCAGCCAGACATGGGGCTTGAAGCGCTTGAGGAGGATGTTGGAGGGGATCTCGAAGAGGATGTAGGGCACGAAGAAGACGACGAGCGCGGTGTTGTATTCTGTCTTTTCAAGACCAAGCTCTTCAGAGAGGCCAAACACATCGGCATTGGCAATGTTTACACGGTCTGTATTGCGCGATTGATTAGTTTTTGTTTGCGACAGCGCATTAGGATAAGACATACCGAGAAAGGCGAGCAGATACATGATACATAAGAAGGGAATGACATGGAAGTCAATCTTGGCCATGAGCTTGCCATCAGTTGTACTCGCCGGACAGACCAGCTCAAGATCATCTGTGTGAATAGCGTTGCGAGCGCCATTGGATCGCTCAGGGTCCTCGTAGGACACGGGAGACTCGTTGCCGTCTTCTTTCTCTCTGCTGTTGAGAGCCATGATTGCTGCACTTGTTCAAACTTTGAGCCTGTGGGAGGTTGGCTTTTTGCAAAGGGCCACGGCCGACGGACAGAGTAGAAAAAGAATAAAAGTAGCACTGCAGATCTCTGGAATTTGGGAAAAGAGCAGCAGGACGGACACTTATAAAGAGACATGGTGCCTCAATGTCTCGGGGCAAGGTCCGCACCCTGGACAGTACGACCTAAACTAGAGCGAGTCACACTCTATCTGTCGTCTTTCTTGCCCATCGCCATGTTCCATCCAGTCAAGATTAACAAATTATCAACACTACCTACGGTACAGTGGATCGTTGCATCCAATCCATTAGGAGAGAACGCCAGCCGAGGTCGGGGACGATCCCAGCATGACGCTTAAGCGCAAATCCAAGATCCACTGGAGGATTCATGTGGATATGGAACTTAGGGACTAACACCCCGCAGGGCTTGGGGGGGACCAGGGGGGACATCGCCGGGCCCGGGGAGCTTTTGTTTCTACGGCCGAGATACGGAGCCAAAGTTTAAAGAAGTGTTTGTTGATCCCGGTTGTAGAGGAAGGGATTGGGACCGATGTCGCTTTGGAGATAGCAATATCGGAGGTTGTTTTTATCTCTCTATCTACATTGACTCATGAGCATTATCAATGGAAGGATTTGTCTACCGATGGCCCAAATAATCAAGATCCTTTTAAGCATAATGAAAAAGGATGCCTGTGCCCTTGTTGAGAGATCAGGGCTGAAGTCGAAAAAACTTGGCTGTGATACGCCACTACCGAGAGCAGACCTTTTATTCAATGGTGTGGTGTGGTGGAAGCTCCGCAGCGCTGGTTGGAGAAACTGAGCAGGGGAAGTCGGGTATGGAGACCAATAGGATATTACGGTTCGTTTGTTCAATGACGATGACGCTGTGTTGGGGTGCATGGATGGAAAGTTACTGCAATTATCCCAAAACTCTAACAACCTTTGCTCAGTCGGGGTTCGCGACTTCTTTATTCTGCTGCCTAGTTAAGTAGATATCAAAGACTTAGCAAAGAGAAATACGATAAGTCGTTTATTAGGTCATTATGTAAAGAACCCAAACTCCAGCCACGGAATGCAACATTGTTTGTAATAGGCCTTTCGCCAAGGTCAAAAAGGAAGCTCAGATATTTTCCCCTCACCACTTAACCCCACGGGGAAGTGCACAAGACAACCTCGGAATTAGTCAACGAATGGCAGGTCTTTTCCATACTCCTTCAACGTGAACTAGACGGCTGGAAATATTTCCAGGTTTGGGGGCCCGACGGGGAGATTCCGCCCTCCTTCTCCGCATGAAGATGGCTTTGTGATCATCAATTGCATAGGCAAGGAATGTTGTTGCTGTGGAGGATGAAGGTTTTTTGGTGGAACGACTGGTTCCGTAAGACATTGATATTCCGGACTCAGGTTCCAATTCATTCGTTGATATGATACTCATGATTATAAGCCTCAAGTTGAGGAATCTCGTATGATTTTGGTAACTGACCTGCCTCGCAACATGGTGTTTTGCAACTGTTCCCGGCTTTGGCGATTTCCAAGTCTTTGCTTGATGTACCGAAAAGTCCGGGGTTATGATCGCTTTTGAGCTGGATGCGCCCAGGCAGGATATGCCCAAGGCGAATTACTACAACTGTGCATGTCTAATTTTCCTTGATATTTCATCAATTCAACCATGAAGGAATTTCCCCATGAAGAAGTGGTTTTGCCAGCTCAATCGTGTGTTAGTTACAGGGCTCGGAGTTGAGACTGGCCCACTGGATAACCCCCGGAGCTGAGGATTCTACTGATATTGCCCAAGCGCTCAACTGCGGGAGTGAACTCTCAAACTCCGGACTCAACTCCGACAGCTCTGGTGGGGAATGGGGTAGTTAACTTCCATATAAGATTACTCAAAGAAGACATTTACATCATCGCAGTAACATCCATTATTCACCACCAACTATTCTGAGAATTATCAAATCACTTATCTATCAATTAAATCGAGTCTAAATAGGGATGGCTTCAGGGCATAACGAGTACGGCCACGGTTACGCTTCCACCGAAGTAAAGCATCATGAATGGCGCACGGCTGAGAACAGCAGCCCACATCTCGTACCAAAGCTGCAAACCATTGTCAAAGAAAACCCAAAGCTAAAGCTCCTCGACGTCGGTGCCGGATCAGGTACAATCTCAGCTTCATTGGCGAAATACATGCCTGAGGGAGAAATTACTGCGACCGACATATCCGACGAGATTCTTGCTCGAGCCAAGGAATATGCCGATTCCCAAGGTGTTTCCAACATCAGGTTTCAACAAGCCAATGTTTTCGAGCTTCCTTTCTCAGACTCGATTTTCGATGTCACGCATGCGCATCAAGTTCTGTGTCATTTAGATGCGCCCGTGGATGCTATCCGTGAGATGCTCCGGGTGACGAAACCCGGGGGTATTGTTTCTCTTCGCGAAAGCGATATGCACATGTGGTGTATATGGCCCGAACTCCCAGCCCTGCTTCAGTTCCATGAGCTTCAGATCAAGAACATAGCAGGCAAAGGTGGCCAGGACAAGGGAGGTCGTCAACTTCTCTCATGGGCCTTGAAAGCCGGGGCTTCTCGTCAAGATATCGCCCTGAGTTTTGGAACGTGGTGCTATAGTGCACCAGAAGATAAGAAAGCATGGGGTAAGTAAGCTACCAATGGCTGATGAACAAGCTAGGCTGACAGATATAGGATTGGCAATGAAGGATCGATCGCTTACTGGCTTTGCGCGCGATAAGGCTATTGAACTGGGCAATGCAACGGGAGAGGAGCTGGATGATATGGCCAAGGCTTGGGAGCAGTGGATCGAGACTGATGATGCTTCGCTAGGTATCATGAACGGCGAGGCATTGATTACCAAGAGCTAGAGTAAGACTAATAAAATATAAGACAGAAATAAGAGAGGGCCTATACAACTTGCTGTAAATCCAAGTCTATAGTAACAATTCTACCTTCCAGCACACGTGTTTCTCCCAATCAACCTCTTGAAGATGCTTGCCTACACGGCAATTAAACAGCTACCCTCACACATTTACCAAGTCCCTTTATTCCCACCGTCTTCGCAATCTTGCAAATAGGAGCCCATGCGCCCAGAACTGCAGTAATACCGGTGCAAAGAATCATAGGACCATACTTAGTCGCATAACCAAGACTATCACCCGCCGCCAGTGAACTCCCAGCCGAGATGAGCGCACCGCTCAAAGGACCAGCAACAACAAAGCCCAAACCACGACCCCCAAGTAACATACCAAACACCAAAGACGTGTCGATGAGTTCGTTGTCTCCTTTGACTTCCTGTAGAGCCCCTGACCAGGTCGCGCTAAATCCTCCCGCGAAAAAACCATAGAGAATCACGAATACGACCATGGTACTGATGTGTTTGCTTAAACCCCAAAGAAGAAAGACTGGAAGGGCGCTTCCGAAAGAAGAGACCAGTATCACTTTGGCAGCAGAGACTTTGTCGCCTAGCATTCCGTGAATAAGTGATCCAGGCACCGAAGCAAGTGAAAAGAGAGCCAGTAGAATAGGTCCTGTAACAGATGAGAGTCCAATTGCGTTGGCATAACTGGCCAAGTAAGTACTTGGCATCAAATATCCCAGAGACTGGACAATGATGCCAAATTGAAGCATCCAGAAAGACGTGTACCCCAAGAACGCAAAGCTGATGGGACGGGGCCGAGAGTCACGACTGACTTCGACTCGGGGCTTCAAGAAGAAAAGTGTCGGTAACGTCATTGCTGCTGATGCTACTGTCCAAGAGATCAACGTCGCTTTGAGCCCAAAACGCTCGAGCAAGACGTTAAAAAGAAAGGGCATAGCAACACCAACAGTAGACTTACCCGCCCACATAACCCCGTAGGCAAACCCCTTGCGCTCGACGAACCACTCGTCCATGTAGAGCGAGATGGGACTGAAGAGTAAGCTGCATCCGATTGCGTATAAAACACCCTGTGTGGCGATGAGCCCCGCGACGTTGTCAACGAATGCTGAAGACGTCAAGCTGATGATGGTAATCACTAGACCGAGTGGACCGCACCATCGCCGAAGATGTGGGAGGCGGTTTAGAGCGATGAAGGCAAGAGGCATCATAAGGTACATGATTCCAGTCTGAGATGCACCGATTGATGCGATTGCGCTTGGTGAGGCTTTGAGGTTGGAGTGGGCGGTGTAGTACTCCTGGAAGATACCAAAAGACACGGAATATCCTAAACAAGTCAGTTTTATTCAAGGTATGCCAAGATCATACTATTACCCCAGATAGGTGCTTGGGCAATAGTGCAACAAGCAAGAGCTGTGTAGGCTCCGCGACCTCGATCAGTAGGTGGCAGAGCATCTATTGGAGATGATTCTGCTTCATTATCACCTCGACGAATGCTCGCCAACTCAAGAGAATTTGAAGTCGCCATGATGATGTTGTTTACTATTAAGACTCTTAGATTCTGAGATATCTAGCTTTTATATTCAGCTGAGAGTGAGTCAAGGTTTAGTTTCTCGGTGAAGGTATTTATTGCCGTTTTGGGAAGCTCAAGTGTTTAGACTGAGGAGAAGAAGTCATGGTTCACCCTGGCTATTCCCGGTCTGGCCAATTGGGCTGACGATGGTTCCGACATCGCAGCTTCGTATCTGTTTGTGATGTGAATAACCATGCAGAGATTCTGGATACCCTGATAAATGTGACATATTTCGAAAGAGAAATGAGGGACTATAGGCTCTAGGATAACTGAATTATAGAAGTGAAGCATCAGGTCTAGAATGATTGAATTTCAAATAAGGGCAAGTGGCCTGATTTTTACAGAGCAAACCCAGGAAGACGCAGCAAAGACTATGGCAAGAATCCAAAATAATAGATCATTTCACCAGTTGTGTTTCATGTTGTGGACATCGCTAGATATCCCACCCTTTGCTATAAATGACAAACCACTCCAAGTCCGCATCAACACCCAAACAACTCCTAACTTCTCGGTCCTCGACTTTGTCAACGCCGCCAACAACCAGATTGATTCACAACTATGTCCTCTGTCCTTCTTCTTAAACTATCAGAAACCGCCATTGGGGTGGATAAGAACTTTGGTATATCCATCGATTCGCTTATCAAACTTCTCATAAGCGACCTCCGCTTCATCAATATTGATCTCATGCGAGACGACAAAACTGGGCTTGGCTCGTCCCGAGATGATAAGATCACGTAGATATCGGTTATAAGACTTGACGTTGCATTGACCGGTGCCGATAGTAAGTCCCTGCTTCAGTGTTAATAGTTGTATCACTTGAACACTTCTGGGAGCCATACTTTTTCGAAAAGCTTGCCGAAGCTAAGACTAATCATACCCTTGGCAGAAGCTTCATCCCCAGCACCAGGGTCGCTGGGGACGTAAAGACCGGGGATTCCAAGACCACCACAAGCTCTTGTCACGCGAATCATGTTCTCAAGAACAATGTTGGGCTGCTCCTTGTCTCCGCTGTTGCCGACAGCTTGGTAGCCGACAGCATCAATAGATCTGTCAACCTCCTCACCATCATTGGCCTTGATGATCATATCCACAGCATCACCCTTGGTGAAATCAATCGCTGTGCAGCCAATTTTCTCCGCGGATTGGAGTCGCTCGGGGACACGGTCGACGACGAAGACCCTGGAAGCGCCGCGCAGAACAGCTGAGTAGGCGGCCATCAAACCGACGGGACCGGCGCCGAAAACAGCTACACTTTCGCCGGATCGGAAGCCTGAGATTTCAACGCCGTGCCAGCCCGTTGGGAAGATATCTAATCATGTCAGCAAAAGTAGTAAGACACTACAAGGAGAGCAGACTTACCAGCGAGTAGGATGAAATCTGCCTCGTGCTCTTTGCCAGCAGGTAGCTTCAGAGCATTGAAGTCTGCGTAGGGAACTCGGATATACTGAGCCTGGCCTCCTCTGTAGGGACCCATGGCGACGTAACCGTAAGCACCTCCGGCAAATCCGGGATTGACGCCAGTGCAGAAAGCAGTTCTCCCTTCTTCACAGTTGCGGCAGCGGCCGTCGGCGACGTTGAATGGCATGACTACACGGTCGCCCTTCTTTAACAGGGTTACACCTTCGCCGAGCTGTTCGACGATTCCCATGTTCTCATGGCCTGGGGTGGTTAGTGAGTGGAAAGAAGGATGTGAGAAGGTAAGCGTACCGAATGTGATGCCGGGCTCTGCTGCTGTTCGACCTTCATACATGCTATGCGGTGTAAGTATCATTGTTTCTCTTGTGTAGAGTTTCCACTTACTGTAAGTCGGAACCACAGATGGCAGCCTTCAGCATGAATCAGCGATTGTCTCTCAACGCGAAGTTTGAAATCTTACAGTCGTGACCTTAACAATGACGTCGTCAGGGTGTTCCAGCTTCGGGAGCTCAATGTCTTGAACCTGAACCTTATAAGGGCCCTGGTAGTTAACCGCCTTCATCGTCTGAGTAGCCATGATGAGTTAAGATCTAGTTTGGTATATCGTCAAAAGATCAAGACAAGAAGTATCAGAAGAAAGAATGAAGAGCAGTATTTGGGTCGAATTATCATGACTATTTATACCCCGCGCTTCCAAGACTTCACAGCCACATGCTCACCCGGAACTCGCTCGGGGTTTATTGCCATCATGGTCTTGCCTCTTCGAGATGTCTCGATGGTAGGTTGATGCGGGGAAAATTACCGTACTTGGTGTCGTCAATATGGACATTCTGGGGTAATTAGATGCGCATCTGTGATTGGTTGAGTAGCGGCCCTTGAGTGAGGTGATTTTACCGTATCTAGATGGCCCAACGCCACCTCCGCGCACGAAAACAAGGCTCTTTCAAACCTCTTCAATTCGAGGTAATAGATGCTAATCACACCTGGGTGTGGCGTAGAATAAAGTAAGTATCACCAAGGCGGAGTAGCTTGTTTATCGAAAAAAACAAATCGTATATATAACTCATCGGGGAGCACTTTAGTTAGTAGTGAATACACATACTTTTGTATGGGGGCAGCAACCAGCGAAAATCGTCGGATCGTCCGGTTGGGGTTGTAGACAGTCGATCGACCATAGCTCAGAAACAGAATTACTCTGCGCGTGTGCCGGAATAGATGAAAAGGTTTAAAGGCATTGGTACTACTGATCTTGTTCCTTGAGAAGAACAATAGAAACTCCGTAGTTGTTATGCGTTTTGATTAAATCCATACAGTCTTGCTTGTCTTGTGCTCTATTAGCTGTTGCGTGAACCTCTTAGGAGCCGGTAAGAAAGAGAACAGATAATATGTAAATGAGACTACATACTGGGAGTTTTGACCTATATGTGCTAACTAGATGGTAAGTAGAAATGCTAATAGTTGGTGAGTATGTGCTTCAATATTAAACTTGGGAAACGAAAAACCCCAAAGCCGTACAACACCTGGGGTAAAGGTGGTTTTCTGTCTTGTTTTAATATATATCCCTATCCCACTCGGCAAGGCTCCTTATAAATAAGGAATTACATGGCCTTATAAATGCTGACATGTTGTAAAGCTCTGGTAATTCAGACAGATCGAGATAATTGATCAGACGAGATATTACTAGACTGTATTGAAACGTATGGGTCAGACCACAAATACAAATGCCTCAGAGAGATTTCAACATATCCCTCCAACCGCAAACCGCAGTTGTCCTTGATGTGGTAACCTGAAGATCCTAATCCTTGCTCGACCCGCCGGTGTTGGCCGCAGGTGTCATGATGGTGGACCTGCCGCTCTGACGCCATCTGGACCCTGAAAGATAAGACAATACACTTCCGATGAAGAAAATGAGTAGGCGGGGAACCCTGGATCAAATATCGATATTTATTAACTGACGTGGTTAGAGATACGGCCTGGGTAAGTTGCCGGGATCTTTATAGTGAGGTATCTAAGACTACAGTATATCTAATAGACTCTCAGCTGACGCTAGATATAAAGGCGGAATAACGACCGACATTCTTTACTCACCAAATTGAAGAAATATAAAAAGTAGAGCTCGAATAAATCAGTTTACTTTATCTCTCACTTAAGAGACGTGCTTGATCTGATTAGTCGAGGTCGGGGTGGGTACGAAGGCGTGATCAACAAACATGTGTCGCAATATTTCGCCATATCTAAGATTAATAATTAAACCCAGGTAAACGACTTACATGAAAGGTTGTAAAAGTCCTTAACGTAATGCTAGATTAAATATAAAGACTTCACAGTATTCCCACGATTTGAACAAGTCTACATCTTATACACAATCCTAAATCAACCATCATAATGCCTACCGAATTCATCAGCCTAACATTCCCCAATGCCTCCACGGAGCTCAACCCCATCCCCGGCGCTGGAATAGACCCTGACTACCTCGTCCGCTACGCTCGAAGTCTTGACGACTATGAGTTCAACTACACGCTCGTCCCTTACCACTCCTCCTCCTTTGACCCCTTCACCGTCGGCGCTACCATCCTTGCTGTGACGAAGCAGATCAAGATCGTCATTGCCCTTCGTCCTAATACCCTCTACCCTACCGTGGCTGCTAAAGCTCTTGCTACTCTTGACCAGCTGGGTAGAGGACGCGTTGTTGTCCACTTCATTGCTGGCGGTGATGATGCGGATCAGGCGCGCGAGGGCGACTTTTTGAATAAGGCGGAGCGCTATGCGCGCCAGGAGGAGTATATCAAGATTCTCAGACGGGCGTGGGCTTCTAGTGAGCCTTTTGACTGGGACGGGAAGTATTTTACTTTCAAAAACTTTGCCAACCACGTCCGTCCTACGAACGGTCATATCGACGTTTCTGTCGGTGGTTCTTCTGACGATGCTTATCGCATTGGTGGCTCTCTCGCTGATATCTTTGGTCTTTGGGGTGAGCCCCTGAAGGAGACTAAGGATCAGATCGACCGTATCTACGCTGAGGCTGAGAAGGCTGGTCGAAAGGACCGTCCTCGGATCTGGGTTACCTTTCGTCCTATCACGGGAGATACAGAAGAGATCGCC
This sequence comes from Fusarium sp. PT, assembly GCA_021020635.1. Taxonomy (NCBI): domain Eukaryota; kingdom Fungi; phylum Ascomycota; class Sordariomycetes; order Hypocreales; family Nectriaceae; genus Fusarium; species Fusarium sp. PT. The sequence goes on along the minus strand of JAHMRZ010000002.1, from coordinate 2,901,299 downwards.
TGGACCAAGGCTCATCGAACTCTGGACGCTCTGAAACAGAACAGGCCTAATGGTACTGGTAAGGCTGCCCCCAATGATAACCGCCCGCAGAATGTTGGCTCCCAGCGGCTGCTCGATATCGCCAAGAAGGGCGAAGTCCAGGATCGCGCGTTATGGTACCCAACTGTTACTGCCACCAACGCTCGTGGTGCTTCAACTGCTCTTGTTGGCTCTCATCAGACCATTATTGATTCTATCCTCGACTATGTTGACCTCGGTGCTGAGCTTATTTCTATCCGTGGATACGATAACTTGAATGATGCTATTGATTATGGTCGGTATATCCTACCTGGTGTGCGAGCTGGCCTTAAGGAGAGGGAGAATGGTGCCAAGGGATCTAACGGTACCAATGGGGCAGCTAAGGAAGATGCTGGAGGTAACAAGGTCGTGCCTGTGGCCGTTTGAGTGATGAATTTTATGATGGACTGTTAGCTTTGTCAGAATTCATAGATATTAGCTCAAGGATCAAGGTATTCTTTTGGAAGAATCAATAGAATATCAAAACTGGAAGTTGCGGGTATTTCACTGGTGCTTGTCATTCAAACCAGGTCGTGAACTGAGGTACTTCATATCATCAAATCATGCAAATACAACAAAACAGGCATTAAGTGGAAACTCATATACGTTGCTGGGGAAATATATAGCAGAACTCAGGACTTGATATTAATCTGGTTCATCTACAAACGCAATGTCTAATTTCTTCACAAGATGTCTTCAGTCTAGGGTTTATCTATCTATATAAACTTGTCCATTGCTTACTTTAGGTACTCACCAAACAACTTCCTAGAACAGCAAATTATATAACCTTAGACTTTCACTGCAAACAGAAACAACCTTTGCAGATTAGCTGAGTCGCAATTGTCAGAGACATCGGACCATTCCAACATGTTTAACCCCACAGCCCCGCAAACTACAGAATGATTCCAAAGCCAAGATTACATTCCCTACCAATCAGGAAATAGTGTTACGACTACTGTAGTCATAGCTGCATACTGCAGCTATGGGAGGCTTGCCGAGTGCTCAAAATCAATTGTTAGCCTGTGACATGTAAGTGTCAGCATTTAAGTGAGTAGAGTATGGTTGTCCTCTAACATCCCGTGCTAACAAGCTGTGACTCAGTTCGTGAAAAGGCCAAGCCAGCCGTCTGGTTTATACCGAATAGGAAAGGACTTACAGTACCTTGCAAACACTGTGGTTTCTATACATACCCACCATGACTAACACGCTTCTGGGTAGAATACAGCATTTTTAAACATGCAGGGCCAGAATGATTCCACATGGGTCGGCTCCGGACCGCTGTCTGTTGCAAAGCTCCGAGGAGAAGGTTGAGTCAACTACCGCGTATTGGTATTGTGATTGCAGTCATTGGCCCAAGCTTTGCACTTCCTTGCATGTAATATATAATCACTGGGTGACTTGTTGAGTCACTGTTCACTACTTAAACTAAAGCTGCTTCAGCACGCCGCTTCTTTGAAATTAGTACTCTCACAATATAGTCGTTGACCGTTACAACAACTATACATCATGTATATCAAGGGACCACACGCAGAGCCAGAGCTTCCAGTGTTGCGGAAGTTGATTAGAGAGAATCCACTAGGTCTTCTTACCACTGCGATTTCCTCTCCCAACTTCCCCTTCCTCCAAACCAGCCACATCCCCTTCGTGCTGGATATCGAAGATGAATCAAGCGATACCGAGCTAGGGAAACTACGAGGCCATCTCGCCAGGGTCAACCCACAAAGTAAAGCCATGATCGAGAGTCTCACCGAGAACCCACAACTGGACAATGTCATCGAACAAGATGTCATCGTTGTCTTCAACTCTCCTATTCAACACTATGTCACCCCAAAGTTTTACACCGAAACTAAGCCCACAACTGGCAAGGTTGTTCCTACATGGAACTACGCAGCTGCCCAAGTCTACGGCCGCGCGAAGATCTTCTACGACACCAAGACTGATGAAGCAGGCCAATTTCTCGCAAAGCAGATTTCAGACCTGAGCTATCACGCCGAGACTAGTGTGATGGGATTTACTGGTGGTGATAACCCCGTCGACTGGAAGGTCTCTGATGCTCCAGATCGGTTTGTGGAACTTTTGAAAAAGAGCATTATTGGGATTGAGATTGAGATTACGCAGATGGGGGGAAAGTTCAAGATGAGTCAGGAAATGGGCATGGGTGATCGGGAGGGTGTTATCAAGGGCTTTGCAAGGTTGGGGTCTGAGACTGCGCAGGAGATGTCCAAGTTGGTTCAGAACCGGAGTGATATCAAGGAAGCGAAAAAGGCAACTGCTTAAAACAAGATATGTATAGAAACGGAATGGATATTACTTCTAATTGGCATGACCGGTACATTATCAAAAGTCTAGAAAGAAACATGGGAGTTGTGGAAGAACTGTTATCTTGTGTAGACAAGTGTTGCTTAATGTCTCAAACTTATCCCGAACTTCGAGCTCAAGTCGGACTAAATGCACTTGGCAGTGAGTACGGATAGCATTGTTATTGCTGACTGCTATCTACGGTTATAGTATCAGATGAAATACCGGTCAACAAGCAAGACTCCCAGTTGGCAACTACCGTGCCAGTCTTAGTCTTGAGAATAGCAATTGAAGCAGGCTTAGGTGCACTAGCTTGGTTATTAAGTCATAAATAAATATTTGTTTCAAACTTATAGGCCCTTATCTTACCTGCTAGGTAAGACGCTTCTCTGGTTTTGTCCTGTAAGACGTACTTTAATTGAGACATATGCCTGTCTCAAGCCAAGTTTGTAGTCGAAAGATCTGCAAACCTTGCGCCTACAAAGCTCCTAGAAAGCACAAAATTAACCCCTCCTGCCCCTCCAGTTCAGATCAAGAACTACCGTCCACAACCCGATCACCACAGTCGAAATATTCCGGAACAAGTCAAGTCTAGTTCCATCAGTCCTCAACGAACGACGACAGCCAGGCCACCACGTGGAGTCCGTCATTGGGGCTTGGCTCCCGCTTATACTCCATAGAATAGACTACAAACCCATCTTATTCCCCATATCCACTACACCCTCATTATCTTTGTTCGCTATGCTGATAAACAGCCTCCTCTGGGTTTCGCGAAAGTCGGTTCTGCCACCACGTGCGGCGTAGTGAACTCTCTCAAGGGTCTTGAATCTTACTCAGGGTCTTTTGAAGATCTCATGCTATGCGGAATCTAGATCCTGCAACCCTTCGATTATCCCGCGTTTGTCAGTCGGAGCAGCGAATCAGCAACCCCACGTGTTGCTGTGGATGCGTCGCGTGCGACCTCACATTGACGCGGGATGAGTTTGCTGCGGGTCGTGGAGATTCATACCAGCAAGTCAAGTTTGGCAGAAGGGAAATGTGATTGTCAATTCCGAGCTTGTGACTGTTCTGCTCTAGACGAAACGAAGATTCCCATAAGTGCGGGAGTCAATTGCTGGAACTACTACTGTACGGCAGATGCGATGTGGGGGTTCAATTGAAGATGATATATATAAACACCAAGAACCTGTTTACCCATACCGTCTATGATGGGGTTTGTCACAAGGCCAAATGCCATTTTCTCTACCCGTACTCTTGTTTTGTCTCAGTTTAGACCACGATCTACTACTCCTCATTTCCGGACCTAATCGATACTCCAAGCTCAGATCGCGATCATGGACAAAGCTACGCTTCTAACCGCTTCCAAAGTGGATCTCAGCGTCTCGACCCCCCGGTCGGACATCACCAGGTTGATCGGCCCGGCGCTACAAATTGCCCTTCGCTTCCAGAGCCTCGTCGGCTGCGTCACCGTCTTCCTCTGTTCACATGCCTGTTTCTTCGCGAGCATCACCATCGCGGGCGTCCTCTACGCGAGCAAAACCGTGACCCTAAACGCCTTTGTCGCTGCAAAATTCAGCGCTTTCCTCAGCTTCAACATGTCTACCCAGGCCGTGGCGAGTGCCTGGAACTCCAAAAACATCCAGAGGTTACGCAGCAAGCTCTTTTACGAATTCGCCGTCTTTATTCTCGGCAGCGGGAACATTATCTTCCTTATGCTCTTTTGGCCTGGATGGTGGGTGCTTGCAGGCGCGTGCTGGGCGATTTGGATGCTCTTTGGCTGAAATTCTCATGACGGTCGAGTTCCAAATGAGCTCTTCGCAACAAAACTTCAATATGTGATCCAACCAATGGTGATATATCCAAGGCCCGAAAACCGACGCGACCCAACCCCCAAGCAACTTCGAGATTTTCGTGATAATCGACAACAGCGTCTCAACGCGAGAAGAAGAACGTGTTACCACCAGCATCCTTCCGCACCTCCTTCCCGTAGTCCTTTTCAGGGTCGAACTCCTGCCACATGCTAGCAGGGAAGATATGTTTATTCCTCTCGTACCATCTCCGGTCAACGACTTTGGTGAGAGTGGGATCCTCATCAGCGCCCTCGAGGGTACTTATATCGGGCAGCGCCTTAGCAGCAGCCGCCGCGGCGGCAGCCTTGGCGGAAGCAGTGGTGAGAGGATCACTGGGATCTGTATCGGTGGTCGGTTCGGGTTTTCGAGGAGGTTCCGCGCTGTACTTGAATACAGGTTCGCCGTCAGGACCATGGGTCTTATTCATGGCAAAGAAGTAAAAGTCATAATGCTAGACAGCAATTAGAAACCATCCAAGCACGCGATCAATGTAGCAACTTACGTGAGGTATAATAACTGTTCCGCGAACAAGCATCAAGTCATCCACGCCAACTCTAGCCCATTCTCTCCTTGCATTCGCCTTTTCTCCAACTCCCAAATCGGCACCAACCTTTCGGCTCTTGTCCAGGAACACCCATATGAAATCGCCCTTCTTCAATCTGACAACACCACCGGGGATATTGCTTCCGTCGTAGAAAACAAAAGGTAGCGCAATCTCGGTCGACTTGACAGCCCCTTGGATAGCCAAGAATTCGCGTCGTAAGGTGTCTCGTTCGGCGGCTTCTTTGCGCAGTGCAGATTTCGTCATGGCCTTCGGGACTATCCCCACGGAGGAATTGGCCTTGAACTTCGCCTTAAACTCACCCTCGCTTCCTTCTGTTTCGTCTGCGCTGGCCTTTCTGGCCTTCAGCTTCGGCTTGATTGTAGGCTCCTCATCCTCTGCCTCCTCGTCATCAAACGACAAGAGCTTCTTGCCCTGTTTCTTTTTCTTCTTCTTCAATGGCTTCAAACCACTTCCTGTATCACTGCCAGCGTTATCAGGAGTCATGGACGCATCTGGTGTCGATGTGCCTGAGAAGGCAGCTTCGCGATGTTCGCGCTCCTGTTGTTCGAGGACCTCGGCGCGGCGCTTGCGGAAATCGGAGAGGGCGACAAGGCCGACTGTATGTGTTGAGAGACGCTCATTTGTGGTTTTGTTTTGCGGTGTGAACCGCGACGCTCCTTTGTCAGACATTTTATGTTTATTTGTTGTAATATGTTGCGTAGTTACCGGGAGGAAATGTTAAAGTTTCCTGACAAGAGCTCCGATAACGATAAGGACTGTGCCAGCGATCGAGCAACACTGTCCTGGATCGTGTGTTATGCGCATAAGGACAGTGCGGCTACTTGACAGTAGAATTTAATTAAGGACATCATAAGCGCATTGATATTACTATAGTTTCTTACACGCTTAGGCATATAAGTCACCAAATAAAATAGACAAAACACACGCTAATGATATAATTCGAAATGACATTGACACTCTATGACGCTCGTGCTGTGTAATGAAATGAATGCAAGATGGTCTCTCAACCTGGGGTCCACAATTGCTTCGACGTCATTCATATGAACTCAGCTCATCACTTATCTAGACATGCAACGATTCAATATCTTGCGTCCTGTCCTGTCAACTTTCTCCAGGACAACACCACTACCAAATTTTAACAGAAGAACCATCATGGCCAACGTCGATACTTCACTACCCCCAGAGCCCACCGGCGCTGCTGCTGATTTCGCTGCTCGACATGCAGAGGAGCACCCATTGAAACTCTACGGCGGCTGGTTCTGTCCCTTCGTCCAAAGGAGCTGGATCACGATCCACGAGAAGAAGGTTCCTCACCAATATGTCGAGATCAATCCCTATAAGAAAGAGCCGCACTTCTTAGCCTTGAACCCTCGCGGCCTGGTCCCAACTCTCGCAGTTCCTGTCGACGTCAAGGGCAAAGAGCAGAAGGCTTTGTTCGAGAGTAACATCATCTGCGAATATATCGACGAAGCTTTCACAGACGAGTCCAAGTATGGCTCGAGTCTTCTACCTTCAGACCCCTATGAGAGGGCTCGGTGCCGTCTTTGGATCGACCATATCAGCACACGCATTATTCCTTCATGGTACAAACTCTTGCAACACACTCCGGAAAAGAGCTATAGTCTAGACGAGGCAAGGGAGGAGCTGAGGGGTCGTGTTAAATCCTTTGTAGAGGAAATGGACCCCGAAGGTCCTTGGTTTCTCGGCTCAACCTTTGGTCTTGTGGATATCTGCCTGGCACCATGGGCGAAGCGCCTTTTCCTCATTGATCATTACAAAGAGGGTGGTCACGGAATTCCTACATCGGGTGAAGGAAAGGATGGTGAAACGTGGAAGAGATGGAAGAAGTGGTACGATGCTATTCTTGATCGTGATAGCGTCAAGGAGACGTGGAGCGCTGATGAACGATACATTATTGCTTACAAGAGATATGCTGAGGATACAACCAACTCTGAGGTTGGGCAAGCCACACGATCGGGCAAGCGTCTCCCTTAAGCTCAGTCTAACGTACTGGCAGGGAATATCAACTAAATATACGGATACCTGAATTTTATTTTCCTGTCGTTTCTAGGTAGTTTGAAATTCGACCAGGTTGTTTAATTAGGTGGTTTCTCACGATGAAATTGCCAGGTGCATATTCTCGAACACTTGATTGATGAGGTGTCTGACCTATTTCCTTATGATGCCAGAGATTGAACCGATATTGTGGTTGGCCGACGTCTTTTTATCAATTTGAACGATGCGGTATACATCATGTTCGGAAATTTTTGGATTGGTTTCCTGGGCCAGCAATATCTACAGTGGGCAAGATAACAACCCAAGATCGTCAGATCTAATACTAATCAAACACCACACGCGTCAAACGAATTGTTTGTTTTCCGAAGTTAGCATATGGGGCTCTTCATCGCCGCGTCGACGAGCATCAAGTATCAGGGCTCACCTTATAGCCCGGACGAATGATAATGTCTTGCACATTTGATAACCCAGTATGAAAGTCGTAGGTGTTTGTATAATGTGACATTGCTTTGCTGATATCTTTCCCATTGTTTCATTTACACGACGACTTCGGCCGTATTATATCGAATCGCAATAAGCTCCCAAGCAAGGAAGTGGCATGAACTAAGTGATGACTACAGAATAGGACCAGTACATTTTACCTGCACTTATTGTAGCAATGTGACTTTGACTCGATGTGCCTTTATGCGACTTATACCGTGGAAGTCACGTTGAGTCGATATATTATGCGTATACTAGAAATAGACGCGAAGATGTCAATATTTGTCGAGCTACAGCGAAGCGAAGGTTCAACGTAGCATCTTAATAAATCCCGAAATCGTACAGAAGTTGTAAGAGTACCATCAAAATCGCCATCCGGATCGGTTGGGAGAGTCACACTCTTACACTTGGGGGTAAGCAGCTGATGGAAATAGACAACTGTGAAGACTCGCGCAGACAATCCATTGAACCGATCTTACGCACTCAGGGAACTGCCGAGAAACAAACAGAGCTTTGTAATTATCTCGCCAATCGTGTTCCAAGAATACGAGACAAACGTCATGAATGAGCGATATAAGCGACCGAGATGGCCTCAATCAAGGTCACTGCTGAAACAAACAGCTCCATATTCTGGAATGTTCATCTACACGCGACTGTTTAGCCTAGACGTCATGTCATTAACTTTACACAGGATGGCGCCCGGTGTCACAAATAAAGTTCCAGTCCTCCGACCGCAGGATAGCACATGTCGTCAATCGGCCCCGACGTCGGTGGCCGGTATGATACGAGGCCGTTGCACATGGCGAAGGGAAAAAACGTGGCTCCGTCCGAGGGCTATATTCGCAAGATGTTAACAAAAACGGTAATTGTCATGACGGTGAAAACCCTCAATGTCACGTAAACGACTGCTATGTTTGCCTATGATCACCAGGGGAAGTGTTCCTGGTGGATCGGTATCCAGGATTAGCAGCACCATGCATGATGCGATGCGGGTCATGAGCTGAAGAAAACAACCCCTGCTCTCCTCGAGGATCCTTTCTACCTTTTGCGGGGTGGCACAGAGAGTTCTAGATCTACAGCGGTCAATGCCATCGGCTGTGCAACTTTGAGCAAGGCAATCGCCCGGTCACGTCGCAGACCGCTCTCGTGGGAAAGAGACTGTTGTTTATTTATTGACAGGCGGTGAAATCTGAGGGCGTAAACGTCAGCTGGGTGACCATCGTGATACCTGGGTGGACGTATATATCGCAGGGGACTATTGACGGGAACGTTGCCAGCGGACGGTGAGCCAGAAAGCCACCGTAACAGGGTCCAACCAGCAGCTGAAAGAATTGCAAAAACAAAATATTAAAGACCCTGTTCAACATTCGATGGATGTGACTGTGGAGACCTAATCGTCACCGTTGTTGTTCCCTTCTCGTTTATGCGGAGAAGTGGACTTTTGTCGATTGTTCACTAAAAACGGAGATTGAGGGTCTAGATCTACAGCACGCACGGCACAAGGACAGGCCTCTTTGATACTGCATCGTACCTTATCCTCGATTGACCGCGGTTTCCGCTATTGACAAACAACATGTGAGTCTGTGAAACTGTGAGATGGGTAGTTGAGCATATGTCAGGGCAAGACGCGGCACAGCTGGTGATTTGCCACGAGGTGTTGTAACTGTTGTGCTATAATGTTTCTTGCTTTTGACTTGCATGCATCCATCGTGGATGTGTACCCTGCTGTACGATGTTGTATGTTACTGGCCTTGGGAAGAGGTCTAACATCTCGATGTTGTTTGTTCTTCACTCGATCGACAGCGTGACTAAACTGCCTATTGCACTTATTGTTCATCGCCGGTTGAGTCTTTTGAAGTGTACGGAGTAGAATCGCCATGACCCATCATGCTAAAAGAGCGAGTTACGTACGGATACTTTTAGTGATCTTCCGCATTAGCTCGGTGCATCGGCCAGCCACCCCAGAACACCAAAAACGGCGTAGAAACTGTTGACGGTTTAGCCCATTCTGTAGTCGATACTTCCAAGGTCAGTGGCTGGAAATAAACTGGCTCTAGCTAACTAACTATAGAAGCTCAACTTGAACAAAGCCATGAATAAATAATCTAAATCCACCAGTCGTTAATGTTTCATGCGGACCTGGCCTGAGATATCCACTGTAAGCGGGGCTGACTTACAGAAGGTCCTGGCAGGCATTGAGTGGAAGCTTGTGCCTGTTTTGGGGTAATCGGCTATACAATATGGCATTCCGGCAATTCGACAGTCTGCGATCCCCCCGTTGAGTCCGTCAAGGTAGCATAGGCTTTTTGGAGGAAATACAACGTACCCCTAATATCTCCAAACCTCAACCAATATTATCTACATATCACCTTGTGAACAAAACGTTCCAGGCCTTGGTAGTCACCTTGGAGGTTTAGGTAACTGCAGAGTACAGTACTATTTTAGGCCAACTTAGCTTCAATGCAATGCATGCACAAACCCGTACCGGACTGCCGAGCTGAAAGACATGGGTTCTCTTTTTTTGGAGGGGAATACGAGATGCTGTGTGTGGCACGTCACTTGACATTTTCTTCAACGTCTCCATCATTCTTGGACGCTTGTGCTCGAGAATGCAGTGAATTCGGTCCTATCCCCAAAGTCACGGTCATGCATAATTCATTCGAGCAGGTATAAAGGGACTGGTCCGCTCGCGTGTTTTGGGTTGATGAAGCAGAAGCAGAAGCAGCAATTGACTTTCAACTCCAAAAGATCATCATCGCCCATCACAGACAAAGATCATCCCACCCCGCTCTGTTTAGTCCATAACAGATAATCCACCAACCTCCTCATCACACAACTTAAGTTATCGAGTACTACTTATAAGCACTTACAAGTTTTTCTCAAAACTCTCTCATCTCAACTCACTCTCACACTCGGACTCAAACACATCGCCAACATGCAGTTCTCTACCCTTCTCCTCATGGCCACTTCCGTCCTGGCCCTCCCTCAAGGCCTCGACACCCGCGCCAAGCAAGCAACATGCATGTCAGGCGCCTCAAAGATCAGCGACTGGGCCGTCAAGGACTTCAAGTACGAGGCCATCTACACGCACAACACCCCCAAGAAGGAGACAAACTCTGCCACCGTCGCCTTCACCCTCGAGAACCGCGGCATCGGCTACAAGGGCAAATGCTCCGCCAAGTCAACGGCTGCCAAGAAGGACTTCTTCGACGGCAAAACCGACTACAAGTGCGAGGTTGCCTCTGCCGCAGACTCTGCCACCTTTCGATACAACCGCAAGTCGGGCGTCATCTCAATTATCCAGCACAAGGGCTGCGTCCAGGAGGGCGGCTGGTACGAGGCCAAGGGCAACACGACCTTCACTCCCCAGTGCAGCGAGAAGAACTGGAAGAACACTCACTACAAGGAGGGCGTGAACAACTACTCCAGCCGTCGGGTGACCTGTGAGAAGAAGGATCTCAAGGTTCCTGTTCTCGAAGTGCAGGCCGTCCTGTAAAGGGATGGTTATTCTCACGACACTTCTTTTTTTCCCTTGGCTTTTTAAAACAACCACTTTTGTAATACCTTTTTTTTTAAGCTCAAGCTTATGGCGTTCGGTTCAGCATTATTAGGGGGCATGATGCAATTCATCCACACGACTACTCCGTAACGACGGACAGATATGATCTACGATCTTCATGACATTCATTTACGACTAATACCAGAGTCCGAAATGGGCAATGCGGGAAAAGCTGCCTTGGGCGGCCACTTAGATAGACTATCAATGGAATAATTTCCATGGCAATTATGGAACCTTTCAATGTTTGAGTGATGCGATGATGTGATTAACTTGACCAGCAGTTGGTATGACAATCAACTTCGAAGCATAGCCACGAGCGATCAGCATGCGTCCACGGTGAAAAGAAACAAGTCATTCATGACTATAGCAAATGTATTGAATACTTATGTTGCAGAAACTGAGCGGTGTGATCCTCATGGGAGATAGCATGGCTGTAAGACATCAAGGGAGAAAAAAGCATGGTCCGACGCCGGAACGCCATTCAATTAAGAGCCATGCCTGCTGTGAAATGTTTCACCATTCAATGTGGTATTTCGAGTTTTTACTTTGTGGCTTTTTTTTCGAAGGACTTGTGTTTCTGGAATACTCCAAGCCTCTAATGTCCGGTGCCATCTGTACGTTACTTCCACGTTCGACTGTGGCAACGGCCTGGGCGGTCGGTTGTGAATTGTTTTGTACTCAATTTAGTCTTTTTTCCTGGGATGACGTTTCAGTACTTACCGATTATTTCATTCCATTCTAACCTTTCAAGTTGCGGCATGCGAGTGTCTCATCACGGTACTGCGTTGCAGATTATTGAATTGCCGCTCTTTTGCTGCTTTTGTACCAGAGTCTCGGTATTGATCGGTAGGCGAATGATCTTGATCATTTTTCGGATAAGCTTAAGAGAAGATCTCAGCCCTCGCCGACAATTGGCCTAGATACTGTCGACCTTATCCAGATGTTTTGCTGTGCAGATGTTGTGTAACCCACGAGTAGGTTACACTATAGGTGGTGGCGCCGGCTTACGTTTAGTTAAGCAAAACCGCAACTGTAAATACGTGATTCGATGCTGTCTTATATTGCAATAGGTGTCTACTTCGTACATTTCCAGTCGTTAGTTAGACTTGATTACATGGACCATCCGTCTACTTGAGTATAAGTGGTCGTGTTACTGAGATAGTAGATTAATCTTGCTGCCGTGTAAAGTCAACAAGCAACGTGCCTGCTATGCCTTGCTTCTCTTGCTAGCCCATGAATATCTTGATAGGTCGTGCTTTTATGAAAAGAACCCCTTCTATTATCTCCGTATCATCTTGGCAAGGGCATAATTGAGTGAGGCCTCCACGCCGCCGTGTAAGATCAAATCGCCGTGGAATATACGATACCTGTAAAAGATGTCGTTGCCGTCTGGGCAGAGATAGGACTGGACATGGCAGCTGAAAACAAGGTTAAACAGAAGCATACCCGGACAAATGTCGTTGGTTTTAGTAAGATACGTGGGAGTCATGTAGTAATAGCGGAAGAGAATTACCCCGAACTTTAACGACATGGAATTGTTGCAAATACGATTCCTATACTCTGTACTCTATAGTTCTTATATCGAAGCGACTAATGGGACGCACTACACTATGCGAATTCTTGTCACGTTGCTTTAGTATAGATGATATCTTCGTAACTCAATCGCAAATAAGTTCTGATATTGAAGAAGTATTTGAACTATACAAATTCCTCATTTTCTCGCTTAGAGATAATTCAGCTTCGGATATCACGGGGAATAACATTCCCGAAGGATTGGGTACGCTGCATCGACGACCCACATCTAATTTCCGTCCTTGTGATAACCTTCATCAACAAGAGGCCGCCTGTCTTTGAACCAATTACAGAGTAGCTGTTCAATCTTACGATTATCACACTTGTAAACCAGTCTCAAGTCTACTGAGCATCCGAAACACCCGCTACAATAGAAGCGAGGCTACTTATAAACGTTAAACCTCCCTCTGTTTCACAACACTAGCATAACAGGATATATCAACATCAGACTTAAACTCGTCACCCCAGGCAGTATTCCATCATGCAGACCAAAGCGGAGTTTCTTAGATACGCGAGTATGTGACCTTACTTCAGAATGCTACTTACTCTAACGTGTGGTAGGTCCAAATGAGATGCGGACAGTTGCCCGTGAGGATGTTGGCTACTACCATGCAGTTGTTATTGGCGCAGTCTACAGCTTCCCCGAGGGTGTCGATGTCAAATCTCCATCAACTTACTTTCACGCTCTGAGAAGCTGTATTGAAGAACATCCCTTCTTCTGCGTCATTGTCGGAGATAGAAACACCGACAAGGCCTATTATGAGCGTGTGTCTAGCATCAATGTCGAAGAGCACATCTCCATTGTCGAGGACTCATCAGTCTCATCAGTCCCAACAGACTCCTTGGAGGCAATCGGACGATCGATAGAGTCGGAGCTAGATCGTCCCTTCGTTGCCGGTATCCCCCCATGGAGGATTGTCGTACTTCCACTCAGCTCGTCTCAGTGCCATATTGCATTCTCCTACTCGCACACCATCGGCGACGGTATCGCAGGAGTTGCTTTCCACAAGACGTTTCTCTCAGGACTGAGAGAAGCCCCGGCAACTGTCCCATCATCTGCCATTTCTCCTCCCGCCAAACCCTTCCCTGAGGTATTCGACACAGAAAAGAGGCTCCCAATCTCATGGTCGTTCTTATTGGCACCTTTTCTCTCAGAATACATGCCGTACTTCCTCGTCAAAATGCTAGGTCTGCGTGTTTCCGCATCCTACGTCGACGAGGGCACGTGGACTGCGACACCTATCTTTTACAACCCCGAGACACACAAGAACAGGCTCAAGATCCGTAGGGTTGGAGCTTCGCAGGTAAACAAAGTCGTGCAGCTTGCGCGGACGCACGATGCAAGACTTACTGGAGTCATGCACCAGATCATCGTCCGTGCTCTCAGCAAAGCTGTCGCTGATAATAATGTCACCAACTTCGTCCCGCAAACAGCTATCAATATGCGAAGATCAATCGGCATGTCCAACGACCTGGCTCACGATGTTGTATCGGGCTGCTACACTGTTCATCCTCGCAGTGATGCCAAGGGTCCTTTGACTGACGCAGAATGGGCATCGGCGAGTGAGGCCACCAAGCAGTTTGCAATTACCTCTACCAAGCTCGAGGATAACGCTATTGGTCTTCTTCGGTATGTCTCTAGTATAAGGAACTGGACGCTTGGAAAGATTGGCAAGAAGCGAGACTCGTCTTATGAGTTTAGTAACGTTGGCGTCTTTGACGGGAGTGTCAAAGCTGATGCACCTGCAAAGGAGCAGGTCGAGGTGACCAAGTTGACGTTTGGGCAACCTAGTCACGTTGGAGGCTGCCCCATCTGCTTCAACGTTGCCTCCGTCAGGGGAGGGGATTTGGTGTATACTGTTACGTGGCAGCCCGGCGCATTGGGGCTTGGTGATGGGGCGGCAGAGGAGAAGATTGTGGAGGGGATATGCGACAATGTTCAACAAGGGTTTGAAGATATGGCTTAGGATATCTATCGCGTCTGGTACTATAATTAATATTTAATATAACTATTGGTCCATAGTATCCCATCTCAACTCGTCAATTTGAGTGAATCTGCCTTAGCTTCCGATCACGTCAACCGTCGCCGATCAAGACCGGCCTTGGCAACGGCGGACTGTGGCTCAGCTGCCAACTCCGGGCCTCGGACTCGAAAACCCCGCTACTCCACATCCAGCACCACGCGTAGCATGTCACTCGACCCTGTAAGTTCAAACCGGCCGCTCAGAGGCCAGCAGCACTGGTTCAGCCCTGACATTAGCGGTTAGATCGAGCTTACGGGCTTGAACGTGTGGCTGAGGGAACACTGCGCCTGAACTGCTACTACGCAGTAACTGGGTCCGTGACGCGAGGAGGGCTTGTCAGCTAAGGCGCATTTTCCACTTTCAAGTGAAGCAGCTGCGTACGCTAAGCTAAGCTGAGCTGTTTTACCTTGTGACGGTTGAGTCGGAGGACGTGGGTAGGCAGGGTATTAAAAGGCGGGGGAGGAACGGCTGTTGTTTCTGGGTTTCTACTCACTCATCTCACATTTGTCACTGCAACGATCCTATTGATCCATTTTCCATCATCTTCAACTACCTCAATATCCATTCTACATCTCCTCAAACATCATGTCCTCCAACGATTATTACGGCAGTGGTCACGGCCAGCAGGGTGGTTACCCTCAGCAGCAGAACTACGGCCAACCTCAAGGGTACGGCCAACAGGGCGGATATCCTCAGCAGGTTTGTCTTTCTCACGCAAGGCTCTTTTACCATGTCTAACAATGTATTCAGCCGCAGTATTCTCAACAGCAGCACTCCCACCAGCAACCTCAGGGCTACGGCTACAACCAACAGCAGCCTCAACAACCTCAGTACAGCTCCCACTCCCCCCAGCAGGGCTACGGCTCCCACGCTCCTCCCCAGCAGGGCTACGGCCAGCAACAGCACTATGGCCAACAACAAAACTACGACCAGCACAGCTCATCGCCCTACCCCCAGCAGCACCAGCAGCAGCACGGCGGTTCTCAATACGGCGCTCCCGCCTATCCCCAGGGCGGCGCTCCAGGACAATACCCTCCCGGCCAGCCCGGCCCCGACGGTGATCGCGGTCTAGGAGCTACCCTCGTCGGTGGAGGCGCCGCTGCTTGGGCTGCGCACACGGCTGGAGGTGGTCTCCTCGGCAGTCTCGGCGCTGCGGCGGCTGGTGCTATTGGCGCCAACGTCCTCGAGAACAAGTTCAAGAAGGGCAAGAAGGACAAGAAGCATAAGAAAGATAAGAAGCACAAGACTCGCGGCGTCAACGGAAGCTCCAGTAGCAGCAGCAGCGACTCTGACTAATGATTTGTGTTAACGATGGGATATGGTGTTTGGGTGTTTGGGTAGTTTATTTCTAGATTTCAATGCGATTAAATTGCTCAGTATATTTAATGCGATTTGGAACGACATCTAAGTGGCTTGCATTAATACCGATCAATAAAACACATCAAATCGCCCTTAAAGCTGTCAAAAAATTAAGCTTATTTGCCAAGCTTTCAAGCTTCTTGGCTGAAATCATAGCTATTTCCGAACCCTCGGTTCAGGTAACCCTCAAGCACAGCCTCCCTGCTAGCCCAATTCACCGGCACATCCAACCCCAGCTTCCCTTCTTTTTCGAGGCCTTCCAGAATGGGCTTTACATCTTCGCCCAGCTCAAGCCTCATTCTGTTTCTGAACCACGGTGCAAAGTGTATCATGGCGAGCATCACTCTAATCTCCTGCGTTGTGTTGGGCATTCCAGCGTGCCAGAGCCGCAGATCCCGCACTATGATGCTACCTTTCTTGATAATGGGCTGCACAGGAGGTGAGACCTCTTGACGCTGCAGGAGAAGATCTCTTTTAATGCGACCGCTGGCCCTCTCGCCGTGGGCTCCTTCTTGTGCATCAATACCACCTGTGTTATGGGTGCCAAGCCATATTTCGGTGGATCCGTTCTCCTGTGTAACTGTGACTAAAGGGATGTTCACCACGAGGGCGAAGGGATGGTCTGGATGCGCAAAGTCTGCGTCTGAATGAACGGGTTGTCTTTGAGGAGTATCGCCAGGTAAAGTAGCCATTGCTGAATTGGCGGAGCAGAAAGTCCATTTGGGTCGAGGACCCATCATTGCAGTGGTGATTTGCGTAGCGATTGGGTCTAAGGAGTGTGTAAGTTGGGTTGTCTTAGACTTATTAGAATAAAGAAACTTACTAGTAAAAATAGACGGTATAAAATACTCAGCAACAGGAGGAGCATCCTGCTGAATGTTTCCCTTGTTATAATTGAATGGTCCTTTGTCACCTCGAGCCTGTAGGGTATGAGCATCCTCAATCATCTTCTTGTTGAGGGCATCGATGTCTTGATGAGGGATAACATCTTCTACGACAACTAATCCGTCTCTGTGTATGTGTCGCACAGCCTTTTCAAGATTTCTTGAGTCAAGCGAAAGGTTTTTTATTTCTTCTGCAGAAGGTCGAACGACTCCGGGCTGGGGAGGGTGAGCAACTGTTGCCAAGGTGCGGGTACATTTTGTGAGGGCTGGGATCAGCTTTTGAGTGCGCAGCATAATGAATGATTGAGGTATGAAGTTTAGATTGTTCTTGTATTCAGATCGAAACTGTGGAAGAAGTTTGGACATTTTCTAGACACGGCCGGTCTTCTTCATTTATACCTGACGTGCCATGGATATTGATGATGTGAGTTTCCCGAGCTCGGAAAACCCTGCCCCACTGGGTCAAGATCATGGACAGGACGATCATCTTGATGCAACAAGTTGTTGCATTGAGTTTCCCAAATCATTGCAATCATTGGTTCATAACTCTGCCCAAAATTTCAAGTTACTAAAGGCAGACTTGGTGTGAAGAGAGATTATGTCGCCGGCTCTACGCCCGATCTAAACCCCACGATACCTTCAAGTCACTAACGAGCCGTTCAACTGGCCAGCCTATGCTCGACTTACACGCTAGGAGCTGACGTATGAGTTCTTGCTGCGAAGCCTCATTTCGGATGAATTGTCCACCTAAAGGACTCATCAGCCTTGTAGTAAAGAGAAGCATGCGAACAATGAACACTTACAATAGGCCATTGGCCCGAAAGCGTTGACCAAAACCGACGAGGTCTTCACGGTAAAGGCAATTCCGCAAATTTCCAGCGCGAAAGCCTCTAGAAGTTGCTCCTTAGACTCGGCTTCAAGTCCAAGAAGATCGAAGTCCGCGAAATCATCTATCCTGTTCGGAGATGCATGGACAAAGATTATCGTCAGCGCCACGAGATAATAGTGAAGTATCGCAGCTGTGCACATCAGAAGCGTGCTCGAGTAATTCTGGGGATGTGATTCACGTACCGTGACAAGGCTGTAGGAACCAAACTGCTGGGAAGAAGTGGGAGGTACTCGCCTCGCCCTGTACTCGTGAGAAAGGCTTCATGTGATCGGGACATGTATTCCGCCAGGCTTTGAGTGACTCAATCGCGGATTCCAGCTGTATCTTATCCGAATCTTGACCAAATGTCATATTGATGATCTGACCAAGAATGAGTGAAATGGAATTCAGATAATCTTGATCAGAGTGATGTCGGTCGACAAGCAGCGTACTCTCCAGATCCATCTTCAGCGGACACTCCTCAAACAGGCTGAACGTAATATCCTCACGGAGATAGTTCCAAAAGCCTGCACCGAGCAATCCCACTTGTAAATTACCAGAGAGAACACCATGCAGTGAAGCCATAGAGTAAGCTCCACGAAGGTGCATATTCGGATCAACATCACCATCGAGAATCTCATACGACCGCAAAAGACATGTCGCAGCCAGCGCCACACCGCGAGTAATAAGCTCATCTCCGTCCGTCAATTTGATAAGAAGCTGTGCACAACGATGGTGATAGAACTCAGCGACCTTGCGAAAACTTGGCGCGGATGTCTTGCACGTGTGCATTGCAGAGAGGGCGATGATGGCGCAGAAGAGAAGGGGTTCGTCTAGAGCGATGACGGGAACGTCGAGGCCGAATGAACATGCTGGATCGCTTAGGTCGTACCATTTTGAGATATCTGATGAGTAGCAATGGAATAGACGAGCGATGTTTTGGTCCTGGAGGGATTGTCGAGGGGTGTTGGGGTCAGGCAGTTGTTGGTGTTGGACTTTTCTAGAGTTAGCTACTGTGCGTTGTGGGAAGAGTAAGTATCATACTGATCCTGGTGGGCTTCTCTGATCTGTCGCAGTAAAGACCTGTTGTTGTGCATTGTCCACAAATAGGAAGTGCTTGGTCACCTATGGCTGGCTGTTAGAACATGTTTTGTGAGGGCATCGCATGAACTCCTACACTTAAGTTTCCGCCGTCGGCACGTGTTGCTACGTCGATTGTCAGTGAAATCTTGTTATAAGAGAGGTTTTATGGAACCAACCATATTCCTTTTTTGGCAGGGCGCGGCATCAGAATGATTCAATGTTAAGTTGGAGATGTGGTAGAAGGGAAAACAGTACATGGGGTAATTTATTAATAGTTCTGACACGTAGGGTAGCTTCAACTACCATCACAAATCATCAACATCAACATTTGTCAAAATGTCCATAACACAGATAACATTACCAATGTGTTTCGCAGTTTTACATAAGGTATTAAATTGACTAACAAATTGAATGGCTGTCGTTTCAACCTTGCTTTCTGCTTGTCTGTGACCGAAGCAATCCCAATGTAAAGACACAGCTCAACATGAATGTCTATCTCAACAGCAAAAAAAAAACCGTAAATCCTTTGCTTGCAATTGTGATCAATGCTGCAAATATCTGCACCAAACCCATTTACAGACGACAACATCCAACCACATTCTCAACATCCCGTCGGCAATAACACGACGACTCAATCGGCACATCCACAAAAGCCATCGCCGTCTTGAGCTGCTGCTTGATGATCCGCGCCTCACCATCAAGGCCTAGCTTCACTGCACACTCGTGGTACCCGTGAAGAGCCCACACATTGTTGGGATGGTGTCGTGCGCGGTAGAGTTTGTTGTTCAGACCGAGATCGGTGCGGTATACATCCGCCGCTTCTTCGATGCGGTTTTGCTCCATGAGCAGAGCTGCGTAGGCGTGACGAGCAGGCTGCATCCATGCCCATGGCTCGGCGTAGTGAAGGTCGTCGTCTAGATCGATTGACTTTCGGAGGTGTTCGAATGCGACCTCGATGTTGCCCCGTCGGTACTCCAGTTCGCCGTCGAGCATGGCCTCTGCTACCTCTAGGACGTCAAGGCAATTGTTGGGGTAAGCCGAACGTGTCGGTGGAACACGGTCCCTTGCAGCGAGGAAGAGTTCGCGCTGTTTGGCTGCCTCTTCGACGTTGCCCAGGGCGGCGTAAGCGACACCTTTGGCGTAGTGTAGCGTAGCTGTTGTGACACAGAGGAGCTTCTGGTCCTCGGGAAGTGGCGTGTCGATGATCTCCTCCCATTTTCCGAAACGGATCAGAATGTGTGGGCGAACTGATCGAAAGGTCTCCAGCCAGTCAGCCATAGGAGGTGACTCAATTCGCAGGTCGTCATCCGGGATAGCCAGTTCCATTTGTTCAACCGCCTTCATCGAAACGGCGTACTGTCCAGCGAACATGGCGGCGTAGATGAGCGAGTGATAGTCGTGCATCCGGTAAATGGTGTAGAAGTCGCCACCACCACGTAGCGCAACGAACTTCTCATCAGCGTTGACAGCCTTCGTGTTTGCTGAAATGGCACGTCGGTAATCCCCAATAAGGATATCAAGGTGCGAAGGCATGTGTGCCAGATGGCCTGCCTCGTTTGCCAGACCACGAAGATACTCCGCCGCAAGCAGACCTCGCTCAGGCTCATTAGACATCTCGGTGACGTGGATGTAGGCGTGAATGAGGCCGATGTGCTGATATCCACCCTTTGACGCGAGTCCCTTCTCAAGTACTGCTTGGATCTCAAGGACCTCAGATCCAGGTGCTGGCTTTCCTGTTCGTACGTCCCATAGTGACCAGGGTGTGAGATTCATGAGTGAATCGGCGTAAAGCGTTGCAACGTCAAGGTCGTCTTTGAATTCTTTGTAGACAGGTGCCATTGCTGATGCATACTCGCGGTCCCATTTTGTGTCATTCTTAGTGTCATTTTCGTCCTCTGGGAAGCGATGTCGTATGGCACCAGCAAGGGCACGCTCAACTGGACTCGCTTTTGAGGCTAGTGATTCCGCCTTTTTGCATGCCTCGAGTCCTTTCAACGTAGTGTGCCTGAGTTCATTGTCGTCAAAAGCCTTCCAAGGCTTGTTGTAGTTAGGACCAAGGGCAAAGGCAAGACCCCAGTAAGCGAGACAGCACTCTGGGTCGATTTCGATCGCCTTCTCAAAGCAGCGCTCTCCCTCGGCGTGGTTGAAGGCGTAGCACCAAACAAAGCCGTCCTCCACCCATCTCTTGGCTTCTGGCTTGCTGGTGGTAACGTCGCGACTAAAAGGCGGGAGAACAAAATCTCGACCGTCCGAGGCACCTTGTTTTTGCCCTGACTGGGAGAGAACCATATTGCACGAAGATGAGGCAAAAGGCGGCCAATAACAAAATTCTTGTTATTGAAGAAGTGTTGAGCTGGTGATGGTTGCTATCTTCGGGAGATCACCACCTCCAACTTGCGGAGAAGCTTGTCGACCCACTCTTGGCTTGTGCAACGTCAAATCAGCGGTTACCTCAGTGACGTGTGCAACGAGGACTGCCGAAGAGGTAAACAATAAGGGAGCGTCTTGGTGTAACAGTGACAATCGTGGAAATGTATTTATTTTGTAGGGAACACAAGAGGGCAAAAAGATACGATCTGACGTAAGAAACACCATATACATGAGTATCTCGTTGAAGCCCGTAGGATTGTTGGGCGGACCCTCCTGTAAATCACATCCTTCCTATTTGGAACTGGCATCTAACAAATAAAGCTTTCTGATTGGAATTAGTAGTTAGGGAAGTGAAGCTGTAAGAATCCTTCGGTTCAATCAATCATCTCAGGTTTACGTGAGATTAGGGAAAAGAGAAATCGGAGAGATAAGATAGGATTGAAGTAGATAAGACGAATTGAAGTACCCTGTTGATTGCGTGAGTTTAAGGCAAGCGCCATAAGGATTGTAATGCGTGTCTTGGTGTTTGCCGGACAGTTTCGATTGTCACCAGCACCAGCAACCCATATCGAATGTAGGAAACTTTCTTGCCAGAAGATGAACGTATGGTCACAGCCGTCCCATGTACTCTACCAAACCCAATAGCTAGGTAGTTCGTCGCTCTTCAAGCGGGTACCATATTCGTTGTCTTAGAATGCAAGGGATGGTGCTCGTTTCATTTTCTGCTTGGTAGTGTTCACATTCGCGACATGGTTTCTCCCAAGGACAGCGTCTCGAACCAAGAAGACTTCCAGGTTGGAGACAAACTCTACCAATGTAGTTCCCCTCCGGAGGGCAGTCTAGGCCTTGTGCAACCATCCAGCGCTGCCGTACAAGCCCAGGCTCCTGAGCCAGACACCTTGGTTCGTTCCATAGAGTATATTCGGCTATACTCCTCCATTTCCAATCATAGGGTGAACGACAGGCACCGAGCTGTTGATAGCTTATTACCTCGACATTCCAAAGCTTTCCGTCTTTCTGTCGATGGATAGATATGGAATAATCTGTCAGACATACGGGACACGAGCCCAATGAGTTCGCACATTGCTTCAACACCTCGGACGGATTAATGAGCTCTGGTATACAATAGGTTCGCAAAGATTTGTGGTCTCGCCCTCTGATATGGGGGCAAAGGTGGAAATATTGGCCGAGATGTTGGCGTAGCTCAGAGTCGTCAGGAAACTTGACGTTGTAGGATTTTCGTAGGAAGAGTTCGTCGTGGATTATGCGAGAGTCGCTGCTCCAATGGTTTGACCCTCCCTGGTTGCGAAGACGGGTATGATCATGGTATTTGAGCGTGGACAGAGATAGACCATGAGAAGTGCCGTAGAAGTGACGGTTCATGACAAGCTGTGCATGAGGATAGTGTACTTCCAATCCAGGTTGCCTAGCCGAAACGAACTTGAAATTCTGCACACAAGAAGGTCTCTGCAGCCATCCACTAGATCGCCCTTGGTTAGTCCATTTTGGACTCCATGGATGAAGTCTTACACAGCTGTAACAGAAACACAACGTGGTGGAGTCTTTCTCAAGAAACAGAAGGAAGTCCTCCAGGTCTGTTCCTTCAGGTCTCGCATTGCGGGTGTTGCTGAGAAGTAGACTGTGAAACGGGCGGCAGGTGAGGCTGAAGCACAGCAGAGCTGCGTCTGTGAGATGCTGGGCGATTTCCAGGATGATCTCAAGGGGAAGGACTGTTAGATCTCCCCTTGGGTCTGGGTTCGGAAGCAGCCACCTACGAAACGAATGATAGAAGCGTTTAAAAGGCATGAGCTTTGCTGTTGTCATTGGTAAGGATATGATGTGAGAAACCCGAAGGAAAGTTGTGTTGTTCAAACTTAACTTCACAGCATTGAACTCACTCAGGTGCAGTTCGTAAACCTTGTTGCTTTGAGCCATCACATGGGGGGTCAAGGTTGTTAGGAGACCTATCAGGAAACCGTATCATGACTCTATCATATGTTGTTGCAAACTCAGTTCAGACTGCGAGTATTTCGGTTGACCGTTAATCCCTACTGATAATCGTGCATATGGGCTATCAAACCTATGACTATGACTCTGTCAATAGACTTCTATCGGGCAGGGAGGTTGGAAGTATGGTAAATTTGGTAGATACATAGAGAAGCTAACACATGCAATCCGAGGTACCTTTCTGGTTGTTAGCAGCATATTAATAGGACAATGTGGGATACTTCGTCTTGGTGATTAGTTCGACTTGACTTCACCTCGAGAGGTCACTGGATTCCAACACTGCGCCGAGGTCTGACGTTCCGTGCGGAGGCTGTCCTCATTCCCATCCGACCAAGATCTCAGGTAATTAAGAGGATAGTCGCTTCCGATCGTAATCTTGGCGAATCAACATACTCTCGAAGTGCAATGAGAGTATCCCGGATTTCCTGTTGAAGGTCCCTGAGCGCAGTCAAGATCTCCTGTTCAGTCATTGATCTATCTCGCAGCACATCCCAAAGAACCTCGGCTGTTTCACCTTCTGCCGGTAAAATAGCCATCCTCAGTTCCCGGACTTGGTTACACAGGTTTTCGAGCCACCTGCTGTCGAAATCCATAGCATATTGTAGGGTGCATGATTCAACTTTCTCGTGGGTCGGGGTGGACGCGAGGGTCGGAGGGCGAGGATAGGGGGATACCGGAAACAAGTCCGGTCGCAAGAGACAAGCGGCACGCAGAGCCAGTGAAAGACTGGCGAGGATGGTACCTAGAGTTGCGATCAAGCCGGTGGCTGAACAACCCCCCCAAAAGGATGATCATGAAGGTGACGGGGAGTAAAATGGAAAATGTGAGCATTGTGGAGCGATTTGTAGTAATCGTGTGTGCAATCTGGTGCCGACGAAGAAGAAAGAAACAGGAAATGGAGATGAGGGGGTGCTATATATACCATGGTTTCCTTTGTGTTCCTTCCTGCTTCTTGGGATATCACTATCTAGTCTAGAGGGAAGGACGGTTCCTCGGTGAGTTTAGCCTCGGTGGGGTAGAAGATGGGATGAATCGAGGGGGAAGGGGCAGGGACTGAATTGCGGATGAGAAGTTTAGACCTTTTTTATAGTAAATTTATCATAAACTCTTGAAAGTATCTGTGTATATGGTCTAACGTCCAACAAACATGTCCTTTATGATGATACCCTCCTTGGGTCCTCCTTAGGAATGTGAAGTTTGTGAGCCGTTAGTCAATAAGAACAAGGATTCCTCTTAGAAGTGCGTCATAACGACGGCAAGTGTGATGGCTTGAAGAAGCTTCAATCGAAAGAGTATATAATCAGTAACAACTAAACGAAAGGCCTGATTCTAGATAACACAATCCCACCAATACCTCCTCCCAACACCAGCTCAGTCGCCAACACCCGTATCTCGTCTGCAACTCATACCAAACAATACAGCATTAACCGAACTGAGGCTCCTGCTTAGCACCTTCAGCAGACTGGAGGTAGCTGACACGATCACGGCAGTAGAACTCGACAGCAACCTTGTTGTCGAGGTTGGCCTTGCCCTCGTCAAGACCACCAGCCTTGATGACGATCTTGCCCTCCATTATGTCGAGGCGAGTGTACAGGCTGGAGCCGCAATCACCACAGAAGAAGTGGTGGTTGATCTTTCCTGAGGCGCCAGTGACATCGTACTGCTTAGGAGATCCTTGGAAGGATTAGTGTCTGAAGGTCGATTGATTCAAGATGGAGGTTGCGAGTTACCCTTGGTGACGCTGAAGGAATCTTCGGGGATTACAGCATTGGAAGTAAAAGCACCGCCAGTCCACTTTTGGCAATCAGTGCAATGGCAGAGAGCGGTAAGGTCAGGTTCGCCTGTGGGTGTTAGGTATCCATTATACTAACGACTTAGACGATTAGGTACTTACTGGTGCTCTTGTATGCGATAGCACCACACATGCAGCTGCCGGTAAGAGCCATTGTTTGTTATTTGGATGAATAAGCGTGAAGCTAGAATGTGTTTGGAACAGTGTAGGTTCTCAAGGTTCTTGTAAGTGATGATCTGTGGAGTGAAAGAAGCTCTCAAGGTTCTCGGACACGGGTTATATATACCTGAGAATGATCCCCGTTGAAAGAGGTCGATTCCACACGTCACGACTTGAATGATCTTCCCTACGTCAAGGGTTCACCCCTCAATTTGCCCCAAAGCCAAGCGGCAGGGCGGGAACTAGTTTGGAATCATGCTGCATTGCATTTCCAAGTGGAGATGTATTTTGCTGAGAATATGTCAATCAATTGGGAATCTTATTGCAAGAGGCTGAAGTAGGTAAGCAACTGAGATGTCTTTCTCCGGGATCTCTATACGAATATCCGACACTGAACGACTTCACAATGATTCAGCTTCTGCGAGTTTTGGAATCATTGACCACTCTGCAAAGCATGACCACATTCGGAAGTCATTGAAGCGGGGAAAACAGCCTCACCCGCTCCCCCAATGTTTTTCGCATGTCGGACCCGGAAAAGCGGAGGAATTAACTAAGATCCCCGAGTTAAACGGATATCAAGTACCCGACGATCCATGGAGAGTATTGTATTTCGCGACATCCGCTGCACCGAAGCGGGGAATATACGGTAGTTAACGTCAGGAATTATCACCCCAATCCGGCAGTTCAACAATGGCTTGAAGCAATCGTCAAAAGCGCAAATGGTGAGTATTCAACTAATCAATTTTATACCTGAATTTAGACTAACAGCATCAATAGATTCCTGCAACTCTTACTCATCCTCGAAGCAAACCTGCAGATGCCATCACAGCTAATCCCGCACATGCTCAACCTCAGGCTTCTCAGTGCTGATCCTGAGACCATTCTCCTCATCCTGCGACCTATGGTGTTCACGCCCGGCTGTCTGGTCCATCGCTCGGGTGCCCATAGCTTTCTTCGCGTCCGAGTCGTGAGCAACGTCAAACTTGCCCCTCAGGTTCTCGGGACCGATAAAGGTCAGCAGGATCACGTAGACGTACACGCACGCCATGAAGATGCAGATGACCTTGCCGTAGTCATAGCGACTCTCGCCCTTCTCGGTCTCAGGAAGAGGAAAGTTCTCACCGAGGCGAGCCTCGATGGTGGATGAGGCAGAAGACACGAGGTTACCAAGCTGGTAGGATGTGCCAACGACGAAGGTCCTGAAGGCACCAGGGGATAATTCCATCAAATGAATTGGGATCACACCCCAAGCTCCTTGAACTGCAAATTGTTCGAAGAACGCAGCCGCAATAATGGAAGTATCGCGAACGAAAGTGTAGGGATAGAGGAGGGCGCCTCCGAGGATACAACACGCGATAATGCTGATTCGGCGACCCACCGACTGACTGGTAAAACCCACGACAGTACCGCCCGTCATGGCTCCCAAATTGGCTACAACTTGAGTAACAGTGATCTTGTTCTTGGAGAAACCGAGCTGGTTCTCGAGCATGGTCGGATACAAGTCCTGGCTACCGTGACTCATAAAGTTGAAGCCAGCCATGAGAAGAACGAGGTAGATAAGCAGCAGCCAATGATGCTTAAGCGCGACCTTTCCTTCTTTGATGAACACCTTTCCCTTGCCGTCTGCATTGGCTGCTTCTCTCATGCGCTGGCGCTCCTTGTAGGCTTCTGTCTCGGGGAGCATGAGACGGAAGATGATGAACAGCACAGGTGGGCAAGCGCCGAACCAGAACAGAGGGCGCCAATCGTGAGAAGTTGTATCGACGAGACCTCGCGCGAAAGCTGCGCAAAGAAGATATCCGAAAGCATACTAAACAGCAATTAGTCACTCGCACAAAGACTAAGAGAAGGGAGGGCTCGCCACTTACACCTTGTTGCAGAATACCACTCATAAGACCACGCGCCTCCTCAGGGCAATCCTCAAGAGCAGTAGCAGCCGCATTACCATAAAGGCCGCCCATGGCAACACCAAACAGGGCTCTGCATGCTAGAAACTGCTGGTAGGTCTGACAAAAGCCCGTTCCCTGATCATTTCGTCAGCGACAATTCGGAGATATCTCGCAGATCCCCTGCCAAGCCGGGCCACGCCGCAAGAACAGGGATCATTCACAGGGCTACCACTTACAAGTTCGAGCACAATGAAGAGAAGATTGTTTATCACGAACGGCCACTTTCGACCGTAGCGATCACTCGCAATACCAAAGGCGATTGAGCCAATGGATCGGAACATGAGGACCAGCGTTATTCCCCATGTAATGTCGGTCTTGGTTTTGCCGAATGTTTTGCTGAGACTTGTTACCGAGAGGGAGACGGAGAAGAAGTCGAATGCGTCCCATGTCTTTACACGATAGTTAGCACATCAAGCTGGAAAGCTATTGCGATGGAAGGCTTACCCAAGCTGCAAAAGCAACAAAGAAAAACGCCCATTGTTGGGAATTCAACATGCGCAGTAATTTTATTGGATTTGGTACACTATGCATTGGAGGTTTGAGTGACGAGAATCGAGTAGTTACGTAGCGCCCAGGCGACATGCCCTCGTGCGGCGCTCGAGTGTCGTACTCGTCTTGAGCCATGGTGGGCTTTCGTTGTGCGCAAAATGTAGCTGGGTGTAAGTTGAACGATGTAGGCAAAGGGTTGTATGACGTTGGTGGAAGTAGCAGTTGAGTAGTGAGCAGGCGTTAGACGTTAAGCTAGTCAACAGCTTAAGTACAATGTAGGTGAGCCACCACAGTAGATATAAGTAAGTACCAGTATCACTAAAGACACAGTCAATGCTGCTCTGCAAAAGTGAACTCCTCGAGTGCGAGTCATCCAAGTTATATACCCCGTCCCATCCCCACTGACACGACGGAACAGTTCAAGCCTATCACACATACATGATATCAACACTACGTGCCCCCATACTTCACTAACGCCCGGTTACGGAGGCTTAATCATTTTCGTTCGGTATCGTAGTGCTGCAGATCCCGGTGTTGGTGTGTGCTTCATGTTGCAGAGACAGGGGTTGCTGATGCTGCGTGCATCATCGTTAGTGTAGGGTCGTTGATATCCATGTTGCATCACGCGGTGGGAGGTATTTGTGTTTGTGTTGCGGTATCTGAACCATCTTGACATGCAGACTCTCAAGATACAACACTCATCTGTTCCAAGTTCAAAGTCCAACAAAATTCATCAACATCATAACGACGTCTGAATCTTCCCAAGTCACAACTCCTCTGACGTAGTCCTCTTTCTCCCCCAACTTACAGGACTCTTCTCTCCGCACTACACATCCCCCAAACCTGGAGAAGCAACCCTTATCTGTCGTCTCCGCTCCATTCCCGGCACACGACGGCCGATAAAGTGGGGATCAATCCCCGGCACCAACCTGGTTTCGGTAAGATGCAGCTGGCAACATCGGCAATCCGGCATCTGGGGTGGAGCCTGTGCGTCTACCGATTGATCACTCAACTTTGATGCTTCAATTGAGAGGCTTTTACGAGGAAAAAGTCGGAATAACTGAGTCAAAGCTTTGAATAGCATTCAATAGATCAAGGAGAGATGATTACTATACTACAGCTATACGAGAAAATACAAGTATCGAGTCTCAGTTATCAGCACCAGCGAATCCCCTAGCCTCCCCAAATCAATGATCAAGCATCCATCTATTCCATCACCTTTAGTGCCCACAAGCTTGTTACCCAGAAAATCCCTCCTTCTCCAACCCAGACGATCACTTGCGCCCGCTGATCCCTCTAGGCTCCAACTAAACTGTTTCCAATCCTACCCGATACAAGCTTGAATGTAAGCAAGATCTGACCTACTTCCGAGTCTTCCAAAAGACTTCTAGAACTTCTATACCGTGCCGACCTTTCTGTGTAATAGTAACGATACCCCAAGCAACTTCACGTTACTCACTACATCATTCCCGAGTCTCCGATATGTAAAGTTCCAGAGTTAATCGTCTTGCTTATAACCTGGGCCCCGGGTTTCTTTGTCATCTGTCACGTATCGATAACTCATCCAATCCTAGTTTCTCCGGATGTCTTTGATGTCTATCATGGGGAGGTATTCCCTCAGCCAGATAAGTCAATAGAGACTGGCTGTACCTGGTCTTACAGTGCGCCAATGTATATCTAGCATTGATCATCTATCGATACAAAAGTGCCTCACAAGTCTTGACGACTGCGTCTAGACTAAATATCGGGAAGCTTAGTTGCATCAAAGAAACTCTACATCCAGATGTGTTTAGCACAACGGAACAGACCGGATAACCATCGAAGTGACACTTGAATGAAACGATTTGATATGACTGTAGACCTCTTAAAGGAAAGAAAAGTATTGTCTTCTTTTATGTATCAACGATGCGGTTACCTCTTGGTATCAAAACGATCCCCACCCCAACGCCCCCGATCCAGGGTATATTGGGTATCCCTTCGCAATGTAGTCCTGTCAAATACTTTGACTCTAATCGATGCACAAACAACCTCCTCCTACCACTTCACCATTATGGATCATGTCCCCAAGAGAAGTGACATCAATCCGCCTACTCGCCGCGTGTGATCTGATCCTACCACTCGATAACAAGCCAAGACTGAAATAGCAAAACGTGAAATCAGAACCCCAGTCGCTTATATCCCTCATTAGTCCATGTGCAAGTCTCCTTGCTTGACACATTCATTAAATTCCAGTCGATCTACTGTGTTCTACACACCGCCTCCCATGAAAGCAGCAAGATCGTCGAGATCAAGTAGCTGCCTCTCAAATGCTTGGCATAACTCAGGTGCTGTCATGTCCTGGCTCGTTGTTTGCCCATCTTGAGGAGGCACGATACCATTCGCCATCTCTGGGCTAGGTTGTTTGATATCATGATGCACAATACTGTGAGATGTGTTCGATGGTGGCGGCGAGACTGTTGTAGGAGTAGATGCTCCTCCAGAACCACCATTGATAGTCGTAACACCTGGTCGTCTGGCGAGCACAACTGGAGGTTCACTGTCGCCGCGCACTGACTCCGAGACAGACCTCTTAGGGTTGCCCTGGCCCGAGACACTACCTGCATGGTTGGTCTGTTGATCATAGTCCATCACATCGGGGTTTGTGTCGGCATTAGACGAGATCTCATCCTTGATACCGCCGGCACCGTGAGATGTCGAGCCATGACGCAGGCTACCGCCGTTAGACGCCGCAGCATCATTATTCAATACACGTTGCATGACGGTCAAGTGTCGTAGCCAGCTACCCATGAGAGGCCAGTTCTCGGTGCCGTCGCTCATGAAGCGTAGACCATCCTTCACAATGTGCGCGGCAGTCTCGACAGCATTGGGTGGCGTCAAGCCCTTGAGAGATAGGTAGGCGACGGTAGCACTGGCTGTGAAGGCAGAGAATAGCATGAAAATTGGGAAGCAAGGAACGTGGTCCTTCTCGGAGCCGGCCTCAACGGCAGTGAGTAGCGAAATCGTGCCATGGCAAGAAGTGAAGAGGCGGTCAATAATATCGTGGCATCGAGCGTTGAGGCGGAACGACTCAAGACTGAAGTTGACTGCAGTCACCTCCTGCAACAAACGCCTTCTGTGAACAAAGACCGTTGCGCAGTGCAGAAGGCAGTGAAGCATGGCAAAGGTGTAGCCAGAACCCATTGTCATATGTAGGTTGATCTGGCCCGGCTTGTCCACGAACTGCATAGGCAAAGCGGCTCGAAGGCCTTCGATCTTTGCAATCAAATCACCACAGTCCTCCTCACGGAAGCTAGCGAGAGTGGTGGTGGTGAGCATGGCAACGACATCACGCCAGATAGTCGAGGCCAAGACGATATAACCGAACTCTCCGATCTCAGAGGGAGGCTGGCCAGGTGGAACCGCAGTGGGGTCGAGCTGCTGGCGCAAAGTCTTGACAAACACGGCATTGCCAAAAGCAAAGTTGATATCTGAACAAGGCAAAGACACATCTGCGGTGTCGTGTGGAGAGAGCGCAGCATAACGTCCGGGAGTGCTAGTCAAGAGGCAATCCAGAATGTAGATGAGCCAAACTGTACGTCGAAGCGATTCATCGCGCAGGAACAGATCCGCGTCAGGGGATGGATGGTGGCTGTTCAAGATGCGATACATCTGCACCATGCGCGCAGCCTGACCCAAGTAAATGTAAGCGCGGACAGCATTGCGTGAACCCCATTCGTGAATAATGATCAAGCACAAAGCTTGAATATCAACAAGATTTGGATGATCCAAGTTTTGGTTAATCAGAGTCATGGCCTTGGCAGCAAAGGTCTCGGCAGCTTGTGTAGGTCCTCCATAGCGGCGAATAAGACTCGGTGAGCTCCTATAGAATGTTATGTTAGCAACAAAACTTCACAGGTGTGTAAGCAGTATCCAGTTCGACTCCGTCAAGGATCGCAGCCCCAGACGATGAAGAAGATGCAACGAATTGTAGGAATGTGACTCGGGAATCCTCGGCTCAAGTCCGGAGCTCAAACACCGGTGACGGTAGCACCGATCGGTGTGGATCCACATGCCGGGCGGGTGAGCGAGTAAGGGTTAAGTGGGAAATGAGCAGACGGACAACGCGATAAAACGCGACGTGATGAAGCGACAGGGAAAACAGGGTTCAGATCTGGTGACGTACCGGGCTGCACAGGTCAAAAGACCGTAAACCAAGGCAGCATCCAAAGACGCGCTCTTGAGCTGTTGAACAAAAGATGGCTTGTGGAACGCGACGCAGGCTGGAAATGTTTTTGAAACAACACGCTCACACTCGGCAATGAGCTCGGGAGTCAGTCTGTAAAAGAGTCCTAATTAGCACAATGTAAAGTATATCAGACTGTAGCGAAAGCCAAAATTGAACAAACTCGGGATGTAGGGGGTGGCACGGCCCGTCTCATGCTCAGACACCTGAGCTTTCGACGACTGGCACGCGTCGAACCAAGAATACCTTCGGGGTGCCCCGTAAACCGACGGCGATAAAGTGGAGCGAGTGGACGGACTTGAAGGTTCAAGTCAAGGTATAATTCGGGGGGGAGCAACCAAAAATGCACGGGTGCGGGTGTGGTAATGAGAGATGGGGGACAGGGCAGGGGTGGGGTCCGGCTAAGGGGCTAATAAAGACGTGCAGTGTGAGCAGCCGGCCACTCGGGCGAGAAGACGGAGCAGGCTGAGGGCGCAAGAGTCTGACCATGAGACGAGACAGGGAAGCGAGGCGAGGATGACTGTCTGCCGATCCACCCGGTCAAGCAAGAAAGATGCAATGCCCGAAAGAACAGTTGGGAGATGAATTTTCTGGTGGCAGTGTTGATGGGCGAGAAAGAGGGCTGTGATAAACTCAGATGTGGGGAAGCGATCAAGGAGAGAGACGATGATGCTGAAATAGAAATACGACGGGAATAGTAACCGAGAAGAAAGAAATTCCACAACGTACTTATCAGACCCAGTCTGAACATGCCGAGCAGCACTGGAGCCGACGACAGGCTGTCGCGCTTCAGTAGCAGCACTAGGTCCAGCAGCAGGAAGACTGTCGCGAGGGGGACGATGAGGGTTGGCGTGTCGCGCAGGGCTTTGGCCGTGATGGTGAGCCATGGTCTCTGAGGGCAAGTAACAGTCGTGCATTCCCTTTGCGCAATTCTTGCATGGCGCGCGGCCATTCTCGTACACACACTTGGTCTTGCCTTTGCGACAACGAACACAAGCACCGCCAGCCCTGAGGGCGGTCGAGCGCACAACGCCAGACGACATGGCCTACGGGTGTGGTTGACAGACGATAGCGCGCTATGGGTATTGGTAAGTATGTGTCGCAAACGAAGGTGAGGAGGCGATGCGGTAGTGAAACCGTCGCGAGGATGAAATGCGCTCTGAATGTGGTCGATTGAAGTGAAACGATAAAAGTGAGTGATGGAAAGAAGGAAGAAATTCTCGGGGTGGGCTCCGTGCGGGTGGTCGCAAATCAGCGGAAGAGGACCGGAGGGTCCCGTGGAGGAAGGAGGAGGCGAGCGAGGCCGAACGGAAGGCACACGCGCGAATTTGGGGATTTTCGGGCGGCTTAAGAAGGAGCAACCACCGCAATTTCCACCGCAAAATGGTGATGTTTGAGGATCAAAAGAAGAATAACTTCTCAACGATGTTGCCGAGGTTGAGTAAATAGGTGAAAACAACTTACGCGCTGCTTGAAAGAGATTTGGTAGGCGAAAACAACCGAAATAGCGGCGCCGTGGGATCGGAAGGAAAAGAGAATCAGCCCCGGGGGTGATAAATTAGAGTGGGCAGTGGCTGGGTCGGAGAAGCTTCAAGTAAAGTCCGGCTACTCAGATGATACACTCTCGATGTCCAGACAACTGCAGAAATCCAGAATTTACAGCCTCAGTCTGCTAAAGACAGCAAAAACAAGACCGTTCACAAAAAAAAGAATCGTGTGTATGGGGCGAGACGAGAAGAGGTGGAAATGAAGAGGAGAAGGGGCGGAGGGAGCGGAGAGGGCAGACGAGGCAAAAGCACAAGAGGGCGACAAAGCGGACAGTACAGCCTGAAGACAAAGGCAGTAATATTAGAAGGGCCAAGGCAAGGCAAGGCAAGGCAGAAGAAAACGGGGGACGGAGAACGGGAAACGGAGGAGGGCCACGGGGGTGTGTGGGCCATGAACCGATAGGGCGTCGGGTCCTGAAAGTGCCTGGAACTAGACGCTCACTTTAGAGCCCCAGGGGTGATAATCGGCCGTTGCCCGCACCGCGAAGCAAATGATAGCGCTACGGCGTCCTCGGGGGTCGGGCATTTAGGGGCACCGTAGCGCTGCAGTCAATGTTCAAGCAGGATTCGACGACACTGTTGATTAGGTTTAAGAATAAGAATACCCTTTCTCAATCAAAGTATAAGAGGCCCATCTCGGCATCTCTGGGATATACTTCGAACTCATAAACACGGTCTGGTGCATAAATATCTCGCATCCATCCCATCTCATCTCCATACTCCGGCGTTTAAAACGGGAGTGGGGCCACCAAGCAGCCCGATCAGCGGACAGACAGCGGAACGTACAGCAACAGCCTGATGAGATTGAAAGAAAGGAACAAGCAAATCAAGCAAGCGCGCGCAAGAAAGAAAATGCTTGCTGGTCGCGTCCAGGCCCAAGGTACGTACAGACCCTGCAGGTTACACTATCCAACGCAGGTTGACGCACGAAATCGTCGCTACGTTTCATCCATCACTCACTTGTCGAGGCGATCTCACTATCCCCGGAATTGAATCCCCAGAGCTGCTTGACATCCAGACAGTGTACTTGATGTAACCGCAGAGACTTTAGCAACATTTACAAGACAGAGATGGGCCACTTTCTTACCTTCTCGATGGTTTTGGCGTCGCGTTGCTATTCAGACCGGGGGAGAAAGACGCGCCCCCGGCATCGGTATATCCGGGGTATCGGTAACGTCGGGCCTGCAATAGAGTAATCATCCATTAAGCTTCATATGAATATCCGCAATTTCAAGACAAAAAAATAATTTATTGCCCTCATTAAAGCAATTCAAAGCTCCATCTCCAGTTCTGAGAATAATGCGATAACCCGCCAAGGTGGCGATGCCGATTTTGTTCGCACCATGACCGGGGCGTGGTGTTTTTCTTTTTCTCTTCCCCAGGCCGAACCGCCCGAAGTGCCTCCTACCATTCACCGCCGCCTTGTTCCCCCGGACGCCCAGCACAGTGCACACAGACCGGAAATTTTAAATCACAGACAGGCACGACGAGTGGGGTAAAAATCGGCAGTCTCTCGAGAGCTGGGGCTTGTGCATCACTTTGCCCTCGAAACCCGCAGACAAACTGTTGGATCTTCAGATTCTCCTTCTCAAAGGGAGCTGGAAGTCGTTGGTGCGATTTGCCAGGCGGCAATTACAACTCCGAAATGTATGGTTGAGATTGGAGGTACTTCTCTTCCGCTCGGTGTAGGACAAAGCGACGCCTGCTACGTCGCTTTTCATCTCCTGCGTCAAAGGAATACATTTAATCCAAGGACATGTGAAGCTTACTCCTCTTGTGGTACCATTGAACACGAGATATGCTGCAAGAGAGCAGTAAACATCTACATTATCGCCAAGTGGCTTGGATAACCGCCGTGCTTTGGACGCCCACGTCGGGGTGGCTATCAAATCTAGAGCTTCGGAGCCTCAACATCTCACACGATATTCTATATTACTCCGTAGAGGTGACAGGGACTAGCAATCCTCTTATAGCGCTCTTCTCCCACTGGCTTTGGCATTCAGGCAACTATAACATTGTCTTGGTTTCGTGCACTTGTGTTGCGCATTCTTCATTGGCCCCGGTCCGGCAAATGATGATCCGACTCAGGCCCCGGGGCTGTCGGTGCCCTCCGCTCATTTCTCCTCTTCCCCTCAAAACACCTCACCAACTTCACGTCAAGCTTGCTCTTTCAGGAAGAATTAATTGACATGGTACAGATTACATATTCATATTTCTTTCTCATATCATGAGATATCTCTTGTAAATCACGACTCCCCGTACTTCTGCTCTGTGACACTTCCGGACAACAACGAATGTGGCCGGACATGGTCCAGGTCTTGTCGGGACTGCACCCTCCACTCCGCCCGGCGCCATCTCAAGAGATGAACATCAGCCTGTAATATCCACAGCGCAATACGGTTTCGTTTTTAGAACCAACGTTTGTACTTCCTGTGATACATTCACCCTGCTACAAAAGAATACGGCGCGCACCCTCCGTGCCCGGCCGACATGCTTAACCAGTCACAGGCGCTTATTTTGCAGTAGTGATGAAAAGGAGGCGCGTCTCCGGCAGAGGGTTTGAGGTGGGGCCGTTTCCGAGCAGAGCACAGTGATTCCTATTTTACGGCGGCACCGTACCGCAATACGGTGCTTAAAAGATAGAATAAGAATAGAGGAATTCTCGGTCTCATCAAGACTAATACTGATAAGTTGTTAAATGATTAGCCGTGAAACCCCCATATCTTGTATTATACTTTATCTGGTAGTATAAGAGAAAAAAAAGATATCTCTGTTCCGAATTCTTCTTGAGCCAGGAGGGGGTGCCCACCTCCGTCCTGATCACGGAGACCACCGGTGACGTTTTGACAGGGGACGGGGAAAAGGCTTCATGGTCCGCAAAGTTAGCGCTGCTGACTTTAAGCGTGCCGTGCCGTGCTTCTCGGATATATCGTTCTCCGTTCGCCGGTGTATCCTAAGCAACGATATCCACCAAGCTTGTTCAAGGATACATGAGATCAAGAGTTTCGCGCATTGAACGAGGTCGGACTCGATCGAGTCCAGTCCACCGTAACTTGGCCAGCTCTGTTGTTGATTTCTTTATTCATTCCTTCCATCGATTCGTCATCTATCAAGAACAAATGTACCGACTTTTTCTTCCTCTATGATATCTCGTGACACCCTGCAACCGTTCTGTTTATGCCTTGGTCTCACGCACGGGCAATGTCTTCTCCTTCTTACCGGCATCCTTCTTCTCGACCTTCTCTGCTTCCTTGGGGGCTTCCTTGACGAAGGGCAAGAATTCAGGCTCGCCGGGGATGTACTTTCGGAGCACCTCGGGCACAACCAGACCCTCCTCAGTTTGGTAGTTCTCGAGGATACAGCAAAGTGTTCGCTCAGTGGCGCAGAGTGTCTAGGATATCCATCAGCGATCTTGTTCCAGGTAGGAGAATATTGACAAATACTTACGGCATTCAGAGCATGCACATACTCCTTCTTTCCGCCACCAACGATCTGCTTGCCCTTCTTGTTACCGTGGCGAATCTCGAGCTCTCTGGTCTGGTAGTCTGTGCAGTTGGAGCAAGAAACCAACTCCTTGTACTCCTTCTGGAAGGGGAACCAAGCCTCCAAATCGTACTTCTTGGCGGCAGCATTGTTCAGAGCGCCTGTGACAATGCCCACGACCTGGTAGGGAAGGCCGAGCGACTTGTAGAACTCCTCGGAGTTGGCCATCATCTGGTCAAACTGGTCCCAGCTGTCATCAGGGCCACAGAGGACGAACTGCTCGATTTTCTCGAACTGATGCACACGGAATACACCCCAGGCATCACGGCCGTGGCTGCCAGCCTCCTTTCGGAAGCAAGTGCTGTAACCACAGTACTTGATGGGGAGCTCAGCGGGCTGGATCCACTCGTCGGCATGGAGGGCGGAAAGAGGCTGCTCGCTGGTTGCAATCAGGTAACGATCAGACTCGGAGGGTGTAGGGCCCTCAGAAACGCGGTACAGCTCCTCGTCAAATTGGGAGAGCTGCGCAGTCTTGGCCATCTGGTCGCGGTTGAGCATGAAAGGGGGCTGGTTAGGAGTGTAGCCTGCGACATATTAACAACGACCTAGCGACTTGGAACCATAAGGCACGAACCCTTGTTGAAGAGGAAAGCTGTAGCGTAGTTGACAAGGGCCAGGTTCCTATCAACGTTAGCCATTGTCGCCGTTGCATATACCCAACCAACTCACAGGAACATGCCGTAACCAGTCAAGCAGTAACCTCGGTGACCAACAAGCTTGACACCTCGAACAGGGTCATATCCTCCAAGTCGCAGGAGAACATCGTGGTGAGAGAGCGCGGCCTGCTGGGTCTTGTCGAAAGTCTCGGGCTCCCAGGTTCTCTCGATGGTGTTGTTATCCTCGTTATCGCTAACGTGTACGGACGCGTGGACGTAGTTTCCAACAAGCTTGGCCTTGACCTTGAGCTCGGCGTTCTTGGCCGCAGCAAGCTCCTCCTGGATCTTCTTCTTCTCGGTAAGCTCGTCCTTTTGCTTAAGCAGGTCGGTCGCATCCTCCTTCGCTCTCTTCTTGAGACCAATCTCCTTTTGGACGCCGTTTATTTGTGTTCCGATCTGAGTAACTCCGTACTGGGCTTTTCAAAAGTTAGCAATCGTCAAATAGTCAAGATATTTTCGAGTTGTCCCGTGACTCACTCTTGCGCGCATCTTGCCAAAGGGCGATAACCTCGTCAACAAGCTCTACAGGAGCATTTCTGCGACGCTGGCTGTCCCGAATCTTCTCGGGGTTTCCACCACGCTCCTCAATAAAATCCTCAATGTCCAGCATATTGGCGATTTACGGTTGTACGGTATTCGTTCAGTATGGTCGGGCCTAACGGTGGATTTTTTATCGGTGTTGATAGCCCAAGAAGGAGGGGGAGGGGCAATTGCTCGAATCACCTGACTTGTATGGAGGGGTCGTTTTGTGGGGCAGCTCTAAGAAGTATTGAGAGCATCGCGTTGAACGTTAATTGGGATTGCAGAGCGCTTAAAACTCCCTTCACCGGGTTGTATGACTCAACCATAAGTTTACTCGACATATATACAGATCGAGTAACTGAATTAAGTTGTCGGATAGAACCTGTCAATCACCCAGT
Source organism: Fusarium sp. PT (assembly GCA_021020635.1). Classification (NCBI taxonomy): domain Eukaryota; kingdom Fungi; phylum Ascomycota; class Sordariomycetes; order Hypocreales; family Nectriaceae; genus Fusarium; species Fusarium sp. PT. The sequence goes on along the minus strand of JAHMRZ010000002.1, from coordinate 2,863,030 downwards.
CATAATCGACTCCACCTCAAAGAGTGGCACAGGGTAGGCCGTTGCTCGTCGCCGTCTGACTCTACCGGCATCAGTTTTCTAAATCGAGTCATCTGGTACGTTAAAGGATGCTAGCAAATTTGGGGGGTTGTGAAATCTGCTTTGGAGCTCTGGGTTCAGTACGAAACCGTGACATTCACTTGCTAGTGAGTTGTGTTTGTACATTTCTGTTAACTACTCTGTTGTAAATAAGTACGTCTGCCAACACCTATTCTCGACAACCACAATGCTGCAGCCATGTTCTATACCATTTCTAGAACCGAGAACTGCTTCAAAATTTCGGGTTCGGCTAGTGGTTATTACATCAATCTCGTTTATATCGGCAAAGGCATCAAGTCTTCTTATATCGTATCTTTGACGTTTGCTACCTTACCTCCGATTGCAAATATGTACGAATTTTATGTAAACAAAATGAGGAAACAATAATGGCCTAAGCCTCTAAGTAATAATCACCTTTCTAGAGCTATTACAAATAGACCCCCTTCCCCTAGGATATACATGGAAAAACTCAGACACCTCCTATTCCATTCCAGATGGTCATAAGACTGGACCACTTGGACCCTCGATTCTGGGCGTTACTACCGCTCTGGCTGTAATTTTAGCATTGCGCAAGTAGACCGATAATAAGAAGCTTTCAGGACTCTTCCCTACCAGAGAAAGGAGCATAATGAACTGATGAGAATTCATATAGAAATATGCTATGACTTGGGCGCGGCCAGGGACTTCGTAGAATGAACATTTCGTGGTGGTTCGACGAATGGAGGGTCACAGTTATGGAAAGAGTAAAGTAGAACTAAAAAGAAATAATATTATAGGCATACAGGTCGGGTGAAAAGTACCGCATAGAGCTCTATATATTTATGTTCTTATACTAAAAGCTCGAAGGTAGGTTGTTCACTTGGCCATCCCCTGTTCGACAGAGAGGATTCCGCTCTCGACGTGTCCCGATTCAGGACTGCAAAAGAACTCAGTCACCTGTCGATCCGGCATGAGAGGAGGGACGGCGTGATGCCATATTCATCTTGACATTGTTTTATAGACCCATGCCCAGATGCCATGTCTGCGGCAAGTTTCTCGAGGAAGGCAACAAATACTCGGAGTGCGACTACGATCAGGGGCTATATACTAAGAACAGTCGCCTTGAAGGAGACAGAGCCATTTTCGCTGGAGCCGACAATCCAGAGCTTACGCATGCTGCCGATCGTGATGAGGTATAGGAGCCCAAGCGGTCAACTGTGGGCAGGCTCGAAAGCCGCTCACTTGTTGCGGCTTGTATGAGTATGAAATGGTTCTTGCAGCAGTTGATGCTCCAGCGCGAATGGGCCAAGCTATACCCATTCGCATTGTCCCTAATTGCCCGGAGCGGGATTGCCTTCATCATGTCATGGTCCCTCTTACATATCGAATGGGGAAACATGAAAACCCTCTCTATCACAAACAAATTCTTGAACGGAATAATCCGAGGGCAAGAATGGCATCAAGACAAGCAAGTGCGACTTTGCAGCCCGTGCCCAACCCCTAATAACTTGCCGAACCTTGACTTTCCAGAACCTAAAGTCTCGTCCCCAACTTGGGCAACAGGATTCAGGTCACTCGGACTGAACCGCCAGGCCTAACTTCCTGGCGAATGCTTCAAGAAGCAAGAGAACAGCAAGGAAATCAATAAGCCCAAGCTAGAAACACTGTAACGCATTTCATACAGTACAGCGCAGGGACTACTGTAATCACTGACCCTATCAACTTTCTGCCCAACACCCAGCAGCAGACAGAAGAAGTCTCGGGAACCATGGGCCTGCCACTCAGCTTATTTAAGCAGTTTGGGGTTAACCTTTCGCAGAGTCCTTGCTTCCGATATGGACTGAATCAGGAATATTGAGGGCCACCAGTTTCAACATCAGAAATGGAAGTTGCGAAGCCTACCACAAAAGGAGCATTTTAAAACTACTCGTTAGCACTTTCGGATCTTGCTCAAGGTCAACGTCAATAATCGTGTGATATAATTGATAGTTGTGTAAAGGTCGTGTAAGACAAGACCTTTAAGGAAAGAATACTGTGAGACACTCTGCAATATTAATGTTATCCCTTACTTCAAGATTAATCAAGAAGTTACTCCAAAATTATTCGTGCCACCTCTCATTCAATATGACATTGACCTTTCCCATCAAACACCTACCTACCTATCAACACTCCTTCGCAACCTCGCCACTTGGCATCGAAACCGAATACTCGAGATCCAGCTTGACGGTTTTGCCTGGATTCAATGAAAGATCCCACAAGATCTGTCCGTCCTTCTTGAGAACCGCCGTCGCTTTGCCCCAGTCCTTATCCTCTGCCGTCTCTTGACCAGGAACCCCAGCCGGCTGACGTGGCCCATCGACCGTCAGATCTCGAGGAGTCAACAAATCAACTCGGATGCGATCATCCTCAGGCACGGGAATCTGATCCAGGACAAGCATGTTGCTAGGCTTTTTGGCAGTGACGCGGGTGTTGTGCACTGTGATAGCACGAACGTAGACAGAGCTGTCTTCCTTGGTGAACATGCCGATCGTGCTTCGTTGGAAGTCTGGCTTGGGGTACATGACCTTGATCGCCGAGTCAACGCCGAGACCGAGAGAGAAAGCCTCGCCTTGGCTACATCGAGGAACCTTGACCTGTCCCATGAAGCTGCCGTCAAGCGTCAGACTGGCCGGTCCACGCAAGAGTGTGAGTTTGCTGTTGTTCTTGATCTTAGCCTTGAGATAAGCCACAGGCCGATACTTGGCCACAATGGTATGGCTGAACGAGACGTTGGCGACATGTAAGCGTGCAACACGCTGTTTGGAGACGGTGAACTTCGGCGCCAGAGTCTTGAGGCCGGGCAGATCGAAGGTTGTTGTGAAACCGGTCTCCTCGACAAGAGATTCCTGGAATTCGATTGCGGGCTGAGGATCGAGCATTGGGACATCACCCTCATCATCATGCAGGAACTTGTCAAAGTCAAAGTCCTCCAGGACGTTGTTCTGCGGCTGTTGCATCTGCATCTGCATCGGCCCTTGCATATGGTTCTGCATCGGCCCTTGTTGTTGCGAAGCTGGCACGGTGAACGATATGTTTTGTGCTTGCTGCTGCGCTTGCTGCTGTGCCATTTGCTGCTGTGCCATTTGCTGCTGTACCATTTGCTGCTGTTGCGCCTGTTGCTGTTGCGCCTGTTGCTGCAGCTGGAGCTGTTGTTGCATTCTCATTTGCTGCATCGCCGGGTTGCCATCATTCTCTTGCCTAGCCATCATAAGCCTCTTCTTATTCTGCTGTTCCAGCAACATCAGCTGCATCTGGTAGTCACCCAGCACTGTGTCGTTGAGGCCAAACATGCTTCGTCTGAAGGTTGCCTGTGGCGGCGCCGGCACTCTGTTGCGCCAGGAAGCCGACTGCAGGAGCTCTTTCTTGCTCTCAAAGGCATCGCCACGACTAGCCACGGACTCTTTTTCACCCTTGCTGGCTATCTTGAGGCGCCATGGTGTAAGGACGGGGGTGGCATCGCCAAGACTTGAAGACGTAGCCTGGGAAGTGGAAAGAGTGATCTTGCAGTTCTCCCAGGTCTCAGATGTAGTGTTATGAAGCCCGGCATCAAAGCAGACCGTGCCCGTGGAGTTGACGGTCGAAAGCTGGATATCGTAACTGGGGTTCCAGAAGGCCGCTTCAGTGACATATGTCAGAACGAGGTCACATGAAAGCGACTCCTCCACATCTAGAGTCTTGCTCCGAGGTCGATGGACAAACCCAGCCTCGCTGGACATGGAGCCACGGCGAGATGAGGCTGGCGTGTAGGATGAGTTCACCTCAAGCTGGATCTGCACCGTGTAGCAGTATTTGGGCCAGCAGCGTGAACGCTCGTTGCGAAGACGTTGTTTCTCTTTACGCTTCTCTTCAGCTCGTCTCTTGCGCTGCTCCTGCTTCTTGTCGATTGATTTCTGGATCTTGGCCTTGTTCTTCTGCTCTTTAGCCTTAGCCTTTTTTGCCAACTTGGTCAGACGGGATTGTTCTTTGAGAGCTTTGTTGATGGCTTCTGTGACTTGTCGCTCCCTCTTTACACCAACAAGGCGCTGCCGAAACGCCTTGACGTGCTCTTGCTGGTATATCTCAAGCTCCCTACTGATGTCGACGTCTTCTTTATTTTCCATCGGCCTGGAGTAGGAGTCAAGAATGACGATGCGAGAGTCAGCACTTCCGACGATTTCTCTAGCTTCCTGTTGTTCATCATTGAGCTCAGTGAGCTTCTTCTTGATTGCAAGTAAGGACGGGTCTCGAGGTACACCCGGGAGCTCGTCGCCCTCGTCGTCCTCATCTTCATTTTCATCCTCACTGTCAGAATCGTCTTGGTCTGAGTCTGGGTAGATTTCATCAAAGTGTTCATGATTGGGAAGAAATTCGACACTGATACCGGTAATGGTAGCAGAGCCACTACCTTCAACAGTAATGGAATTCTTATCAATGGTTGGGGATAAGCCAACAATAGATATTTCGTTGATGCCAGGCTAACAAGGAATAAGTATATAGACAAAGTCTGGGCAGCAGAACCTTACCTTTAGGGGGACGTTCTTGATGTCCCGCTTGACCTGGGCTTGTAATGGGAATAGAGTGACCGAACGCGTGCCAAGGTCGCGAATCTTGTATTCGACTTTGTGGCCGACGTCCGTGTCGCATGTTCGGGGGGAGACCTCCGCCATCTTGGGCTTGTAGTACCAACAAGAGGTGTCGTAGGGCAGCGGCGACACCAAGGGCACAACGGTTATGAATGGGGTAAGAGGTCTAAGAAAAAGTAAAGGGAAGAGAAGGTAAGGTCTTCGGCAGGATTATGTGCCTTGGGAGGATATAGGGTAAAGAAGAAGAAGAGGAAGAGGAAGAGGGGTGAGGTATGCCAGAAGACAGGACGGAGGAGGGGGAAGGAGAGATATTTATACTCGTATGAGAGAAGCTGGAGGCAAGGCAATTGGTGAACTGAGTTTATCGTCCGCCAAAATTAGGCAGAGAGACTAGGAAGTATAAGAGACGAGAAGTATAAGAGAGACCGCTCTCAAGTAAGCAAGACGACCATCTAGCGAAACACTAACACGATGGTCAATATTGAGAGCGGTACTGAAGAGCTTGAAGCTGTTTGTAATAATCGATGATTCCGTTGGAAGGAAAACAAGGTATGTTCGACGGCGATAACAAGATGTGATAATATTGTCCTGCCATCCATACGAGAAAGACGAGAGGGCGAGAGAACGAGTGTAAGAGAATAGCGGGGGGTTCAGCGACATGCTGTGTCTGGGGTTACCTGCTGATTCATACGGGAGCCTTGTAATCGTGCCTGAGTCTTCAGGTGTCATCTGGTATGTATCCAATTGCAGCTACCGGAGGAAAAGTTTGTGATGATTCAATTAAAACGGTTTATGAGAAATTGATTGGTGACAATCACGTATTTCCTCTCGCAATTCTGTTGTGGCGGTCATGCCAACTGGTTCTGAAAACTTGAGCCTTTCCTAGAACCACTTTATAAGCTTACGTGAATAGCTGCGTTTCCTTGCAATGGAGATACCCCAGCGCATAGTAGATGAAAGCAATAGTGATTGCGACTGAAAGTATTTGTCTAGATAATATATATAATCGCCTAGTCGTCTACCAAACTTTCCGCATGACTCATAAGTTCAAACAACCCTTCGCTGTTTGGCCATTACCATACGAGGGCGTAACAAGCTGTTGGTACAAACCCGACCTGGTGATGCTACAATGATCCTCTCGTTCTATAAAAAACTAGCAATACCACTCATACTCTCTATGTACGATGTCCGTTTAAACTCTCATTAGTGCTCTTTACTAGCATGTTCAGGCAAAACTACTTCCATGAACACATCCGCACACATTACCCTGTAGTAAGGCGCGGACCACATGTACTCATACCTTACGACATGGCCAACGATATGCCTTATGCCATCAACGGTCTCGCTGAGATTGGCCAAGATGTCCCCTTCGCAGATTACAGAGATCTAGATGATCGAACCCCCAGAGAAGGCCGACAAAGATACCCACCCAATCTAGAACCTTGCATCTTAAGACGGGACCCAGATGGGAGACAGAACAACATCATCATACACTTGTATGATCTCGAAGCTCGTGGTGGCAGATTTGGACAAGCCGGCGAACGATTCAGCGTCGACCGAAACATCTTGTTCGATTTCCTGCCCCGAACCAGACATGCCGTGAGACGAGGAACCCTCATGCTGGAGAGCTTCTTCCTCCCAGTAGACATGGATCCTCATCCGCCGTACATGATCCATCGCGCTCTTCATTTGCTCTTTCATCACCTACAAGAATATTCCCGAACTGGCAGACTCGACATGTTCGGCGCTGCAGTGCAGGAAATTGACCATGACCCAGTTCGCGACCGTGCAGTGAATCGCTGGGCGGCTATAATGCACGCCCTGTGCGTTGTGCTCGACAACGAGCGAGGTCTAGGCTGTGCAGAAGGCCTTTTGATCGAGATGTTGGACTTTTTCGAATTTCTCGTCCGAGATGTTCACGATCTTTTGGGATGGGAGGGGACGACGATTCTTTTTGAAGCTTTTGCGGGCATTTTTCGCACCGCGCAAGAGGATCTGATACGCCAGATTCGTAGGATCTGGAACCAATTTGATCCTGAAGTACAGGAACAGCTGTTGGGCGACATGAGACGTGCGCTGCCAGTCGAGGGCATCGATGGAATGGCGCACCGCATGTACAGGACACTGGGATACTAGAAACCATCAGAATAGTCGAGATAAAAGAGAGAATCACGTTACTTGACCCATCATTTTCATAAAGAATATGTAGGCTTTAGTAGTCGCGAATCACATCATTGAAATTGCATAACTCAAGTCACTTCTCATCCCCAGCCTCATGAATTTATGAATTCCCATCACCCCACACCTCAAGCCCAATCTATCCCTTGTCACTTGTCACCCGAGCGTCATGGGCTGGCCTCGTTTAACTTACCTTACCTCACCAGCCTCTCTCTCTCTCTCCACCAAAGCCAGCGCATACACCGAACACCTTGAGCTAAAAACTTCTTTTTCTTGGTCGGTCACGTTGGGCAGAAATTGACCTGCTTCTATCTGTGAGCTGTCATTGGCAATTGCCTGTTACTCCGTCCATTTCTTTTCTGGTTCATAAGCGGCATAATCGCCTCCCATGTCTGAATCTCGCAAGTCCAACAAGTCACCGCTTCAATCGCTGGACCCGCAACCTCACCGCAGCCCGTCTCCCACGCGAGATCGGGACCGAGAACGAGAGCGAGATCGTGGAGGACGAGATCGCGGTATGGAGCGTGGGATAGATCACGGAATGGATCGTGGGATGGAGCGTGGAGTTGATCGGGGTCCCGAGAGAGCAAAGTCATATCCAGGACCTGAAGCTCAGTATGGATCTGGGCCGTATGAGTCCCAGAACTACAATTCTCAGGAATACGGCAACCAGGGCTTCAGCCAGCAGAACTACGACTCGCAGGGCTACAATTCGCAAAGCTACAACCAATCCTACAACCCTCAGAACTATCCTCCCGTCAGCGGCCCTCAGACAGGACCAAACAACAACCTCCCGATGCGTCCGGTGTCTGAGTCCTATCTTCCCAACCATCCCGGAGCCATGGCCAGCTCGATAAAACCACCCCAGCAGATGGTCCCCGCCATGGTCCCGGCTGATCTGCGAGAGCTCCAGGCTCTCAGGACAAACTGCCAGTTCAATCTGCGCGAGTACATGAGCCTCCAGCGACAGCGACGTGGTGGCGATTCGGCCGTCTCGGCTTATGAGCTTGAGACTCGCATCCGCCATCAAACGATGATGGTTTTGAATGATCTGAGGATCTTGCAGGGTGAGGTGCGCAGCATCGCCAAAGAAGCTGAGAATCACCGCTGGCGAAGATGGATCATCGGAGGAGCGATGTAAGCATTTGCCTCTCATTCGAGCTTGTGAACAACTGACTGACTTCAATAGTGCTACTTTTATACCCTTCATCCGCAGATTCTGGCGCCGAAGCGACGACGACGAAGATTCTCACTTATCAGCCAACGACACCGAGTACGCCTTCAAGAAGTCAAAAGGCCTTCTGGATCACATCAAAAACGGCGTGCTAGGCAAAGGCCGGTTCGCCAAGCTGGCCTTCATTGTGTTTGCGGTACTGTTTGTGTTTTCCAACGAGGTGTCCATCCGGGTCGCCCGGACCGTGCAGAAGCGACTCAAGAAGCTGACTGCGAGAATCGAGCATGGAGACCCAGACATTGATGACAAGGACATGAAGCTTCTTGAGGGCTGGCGATGGAGGGTTCTCTTGTGGTAAAGACAGGGATGAGATTGATTGGAAGTGCTGTAAATTGGATGAGGACATGATTGTAACGAAGCCGATGCGACTTTTTTTTATTTGGGTTTGTAAAGATTGCCATTTTATTTTTAAGGTATATTCAATTTGGAACGCATTTTTCTTGTTTGATATGGAATTTGTTTGCTGGCAACTGCTAGACGGTTTGGACCTGCGAAATTTGGGCTTCTGAAGTGTCGCTAATTATGACGCCTGGTTTGTGCACTGTCGCCCTGCAAAACTCATCATCCTCACCAAGAGCTTCTGTATGAACAGACGTCACGACACACTTCCATGGTATCTTTTTAGATTCCTCGACAAACTTTTACATAGAAAGCCCTCCACTATTTATCTCTGCGAATGATGGGTGGGAAGCGCAAGGCTTCACAAGACCTTCGCGGTCACTCGCTCACTTTTGAAGATCTAGACGTATCGCGTAAAGCTCTCGACGGTCCCACACAGGACGATCTATCTCGCGACAGCCATTATGCTGAATTATACGCCAAACCGCCAGACTTTCAACAGTTGGCATTGCAAGATGCCGACTTTGCACGACTGTAAGTATTCTGTGTCTCTATGTGATCAAGTCGTCTAACACCTGATAGGTGGGATCAACACAAGAGCGACTTCTTTAACGATCCGGAATGTGTAATGCAGTTGACGAAAACACTTCTCAAGCTGGACTTTGGGCTACAACTTGAACTTCCCGATGATCGTTTGTGTCCACCGGTAAGATTCTCTTCATTTTGACGCGTCGTTTCTTCTAACGCGTCTCCCTTAGGTCACTAATCGACATAACTATTTACTATGGCTGAAGGGCCTTCTGGACAGTACCTCGTACCAGAAGCAAGGTCGGAAAATTATTGGACTGGATATAGGTACCGGCGCAAGCTGTATCTACCCTTTGTTGGGATGCACTGAACGCGACTGGGAATTTATCGCCACAGGTAAGCATTTACTGTCCCATGAAAGAGCACATAGCTAATAAGAATAGATATTGACCCAAAAAGTCTCGAGTATGCTCGCAGGAATGTGAGCCTGAACAAGCTGGAGCACAGGATTCATGTCATTGAGCGAAAGCCGTCTGATACTGTCATCCCCCTAGATGATCTCGGGATAGACAGTATCGCATTCACCATGTCGAACCCACCCTTCTACAAATCCGAGGCCGAGCTAGTAGCAAGCGCGAAGCAAAAAGCTCGTCCGCCTTTCACAGCCTGTACAGGCGCCAAAGTCGAGATGGTCACTGAGGGTGGCGAAGTTGCTTTTGCCGACCGCATGCTCAAGGAGTCTCTTGTCCTTCGAGAGCGTGTGCAGTGGTACACCTCTATGTTTGGGTTTCTCACAAGCTTAATCGAGTTTGTCGACAAACTGAGAGAGCATAATATCGACAACTATGCTGTTACGGAATTCGTGCAGGGAAGCAAGACAAGACGCTGGGCTATTGCGTGGAGTTTTGGAACTATGCGGCCAACGCAGGAAGTCGCTCGCGGAATCAAGACAGCAGTCTCCAGGAACATTCTTCCCGAGATTACGGAGGAGAAAGTCGTCGATGTGCCTCTGACCGAAGAAGTTGGAAGCTTCGCCGATCGATTCCGAGCTGAAATTGAGAAACTTGACTTAATCTCATGGGAGTGGGAAAATGGCCGCTTGGAGGGTACAGGACGAGCAGCAGGTCGTGTCTGGGCGCGAGCATGGCGCAGGAGAAAGCAGAGGGGCGAGATACAAGATTCGGAAGTCAAAGAGGCAAAGTGTGAGTTTGCTTTCAAGGTGTTCATGCGGGTTGGCAAGGATGAGGTTTCGGTTGGATGTCGATGGCTGGAGGGTCATGATCCCGTCGCTTTTGAGAGCTTCCGCGGATATCTGAAGAAGACGGCGGGGACAACCTTCAGTCCTCAGGAGACGAAAATGACAGGATGAACATTGCCAAGTCTGGTCACGGGAATGCTTGTAAGATAGAAATATTTATAGAGATAAACGAAGCAGTAATTCACACAGAATACTTGAGTATTCAACTATCTAAGCTCTGATCTTGTTTCGAAAGTCTTTGAAATTCGCCAAAACTTCAGCTTTGCTCTTCCCTCCCACCAGCGCGTCTCGAATGACGTCCTGCTCGGAATCAGGTGCCATATTCTCATTCCTAGGAGGATTATTGTCGAGATTGGTTGGAAAAGAATATCCCTCTCCCACAGCAGCTATAAACATCTTGACCTCATCGCTCAGACCTTGCTCTTTGTATGCAGTAGTTAGCACATCCCATGTGCTCTCCACCAGGGGCAGCGCATCAATAGTCTCCATAGGCTTTCCAAAAGCACTGCTGATCTGAACTAGATTGACAAGGCGGTTGATGTCAGCAGATTTGTTCTCGCCCGCTGCATGGAAAAGAGCTGGGTTGAACCATAACCCGTCACCCTTCTGCAGCGGAAGCGAGATATAGTTTTCCAAAAAGAAGTCATTGAACTCGGGAAGACGGTACGCCATGTACCCAGCAGCAAAAGCCTGGCTGAACGGCAGAAGCCTCGTTGGACCGCTCTCAAGCGGGACATCGACGTGAGCCACAGCGCCTTGTAGAGTCAGGCATTGGCTTGCCACTTGCATAGCGCGCGGGTATTTGCCGCAGGTCTCTGCTGACATAAAGCCAAGGTGATAATCGCGATGTGAAACCTGGGGTTGTCCACCTGGTCTGACGTTATTGACCTGCGTGGTGATACGATACCCCGGGCCCAGCCATGAAGCGAAGATGAGATCCAGGCAGGGGTTTGAATAGTAGCTGAAGAATGAGGAGGGATCTTGCAGAGCGTGTTTACTGAAAGAGTTCCAGATTCTGTCGTTCTTGCCAGCACTGGCGAAGTGATCACCAGCTGTCTTGGTGCCCTGACTCTCCTTCGCGATGATACTGTTAAATGCGGCTGTTGACTTATCGATCACATCTAGGTCGGTATAGAGACCTGTTGTGACAAATACACCAGGGCCGTGGAGGAGAACCTTGTACCATTCATCTTGAAGGGCAGACTTTTGGTCCTCAGTCAAAGTTGAGTACTTGGCGAGGTTGTAGATAGGTACGTTCTTGTTGATGTCCGCCGCAAGTGGGTAGTCTTCTCTGGTGGCCTTCTGAGAGCAAAGAGCCTTGAAAGCATCTAGAGAGGGTGGAGTTGATGGTTTGAACAGACGGGAGTGGCCTTGGTCTGCTAGTATGTCGCTGCTTTTGTGTCCGTTGGTAGTCATTGTGTACGGTTGTGATATGGAAGGGATTGAGACGAGGATTCAGTCTATGTCTGGGGAACTCGGTGAAGAAATACTTGGTAATCGGTGAGAATTCCGACGTGATTTGTAACTTGCACAATCATAATGATTCAATTACGTTTCTGATCGTAGCATCTTACTGAGTCCCGTCGTAACAAGTATACAGATACTGACAATGTTCATTTACAAGCTTACATAGCAACCAAAGGCGAGCCAACCACAGTCTCTGAGGCAGATGAATTCCCCGAATAATTTAACCGGGAAGTCTAGTCTAAGCTGGGGAAGCCAATGAACGAGCCTTGGTTTGCTGAACTCTTGCCGATGGGTTACTACAAATGTTGGACTGCGGGGAATATAGTGGCTTCCAAAATAATGTCCCCAAAATTACCGGTGTTTCTCACAATGCGTCATCTTCATGGTTGAGCGTCAATTGACTGGATACGTGAAATTGTTCTAGAACTATGACCAAGCCTTTTGCCAACACTGGCTGCTTCAACATATATTGAGGGCAGTATTATGCCGTCTTTCAGGGAGATAGTTTAGAAAGTAAAATAACAAATTCAAGAAGTTTTACTATTTTGTATTCCAGATATGATATATAGCAATATTGGTCGTTATCCTTTGAGGTTTTCCCACCTCGTCATTATTGATCATGGCTAAATAAACAGAACCCTTTTTTCCTCGCTCATATTCCTCCTTTTTCACGCAACTCCCACTCTACATGTTGAGGTTGCCAATGGTGATGGACTTGATGTTCTGGTACTCGGCCATACCGTACAGACTGCCCTCCTTTCCGTAGCCGCTCTCCTTGACACCACCAAAGGGTGCCTCGGCAGCGCTGATCTTACCGGTGTTGGCGCCGACCATGCCGACTTGCATCTTGTGAGCAACACGCATCACGCGGCTGATGTCCTTGGAGAAGAAGTATCCCGCGAGACCGAACTCAGTGTCGTTGGCAAGACGGATAGCATCCTCCTCGGTGTCGAACTCGAAGACAGGGGCCAGAGGTCCGAAGGTCTCGTCCTTGGCGACGGCCATCTCTTGTGTGACGCCGGTGAGGACGGTGGGTTGATGGAAGAATCCGGGGCCATCGGGGGTGGTGCCACCGGTGGCGACCTTGGCACCCTTGGAGGTGGCATCGGCAATGTGCTCCTTGACCTTGTCGACGGCAGACTTGTTGACAAGAGGGCCCTGGGTGGTGGATTTGTCGAGACCTCCGCCCATCTTGAGGGCGTTGACCTTCTCAACTAGCTTGGCAGTGAACTCCTTAGCGACGCTCTTCTGGACGTAGAGTCGGTTGGCGCTGAGGAACGAATTAGCTATATTTCTCAAATGAACAGTGTATCATGACTTACCAGACACAAGTCTGGCCGGAGCATCGGAATTTACAGAACATGGCACCCTCAGCCGCAAGGTCGAGGTCAGCATCCTCAAAGACGATAAAAGGAGCGTTACCGCCAAGTTCCAAGCTGAGCTTCTTCAGGGTACCAGCAGCAAGCTTAGCAAGGTACTTGCCAACACCGGTAGATCCAGTGAACGAGATCTTCTTGACCAGGGGGTTGGTAGCAAGCTCAGTGGCGGCCTGGCGATCGCGAGTGGGAAGGACCTGGATGGTAGCAGGAGGGAGACCAGCCTCGACGGCGAGCTTGGTGAAAGCGAGGGCGGAGTAGGGAGTCTCGGAGGGGGGCTTGATGACGACGGAGCAGCCGGCGGCCAGCGCAGGAGCGATCTTTCGGGTGATCATGGCGGCGGGGAAGTTCCATGGTGTGATAATACCGCAGACGCCAACGGGCTCGCGGATGGTCATGAGAGTGGTGTGAGGAGCGGAGGAGGGAATGGTGACGCCGTAGGAACGAGTGGCCTCCTCTGCGAACCATGAGATGAAGCTAGCGGAGTAGATAACCTCGCCTAGGGCCTCGGAGTAGGTCTTTCCGTTCTCAAGAGAAAGAATCTTGGCGACTTGAGCCCTTTGTTAGTCTTGAACAGAACCATAGAATGAGCGTTTACGTACGGTCGTCCTGGTTAGCGAGAACCAGATCATACCACTTCCTCAGAAGGGCTCCTCGGCTTGCGCCAGTTGTGCTATCGAAGTACTTTGTCTGAGCAGCATCGGCGCTCTTGATGGCGGTTTGGAAATCCTCGAGGGCGCAGTTGGCGACTTGACCGAGAACGGTGGCAGTTGAGGGCTCTGAGGTAAAGGTTAGCTTCACAGATTCAGTACTCATGATGAAGCTGTTACGAACCAAAGACATCGAATTTGTTATCCTTGGCGACCCATTTGCCATCAATGAAGGCATCCTGAATGAAAAGGCTCTTGTCCTTAAGCTGTTGAGCGTCAAGTTAGCAATTGGCGATTCTCGGCGAGGGGCATATAGGCTTCATGAGTGAGGGGCAACGTACGCCGGCAATGACCTCCTTGTGGTAGCTCTCAGCCATTATGTCTGTATTTGTATCTTAATTGGGAATGTAGAAAATTCACAAGAGTACAACAAGAATAGGGATGAGGAATAAAAAGATGAAGAAAAAGAGGAAAAGGGAATGCGAGTCAAACTATTAGAAAGCTTCCGGTCTACGGATACCTCCAAGTAAATAAAAACGAAAAGATCCACGGCAGCTCCTAACAAACGTCACATGGACGCGCTAGAAATTCCCCGACCCCACCGAGGTAAGTATGTTCTAACCGTTGACCCGCGTCCGTAACGTAAATATTGCTTCAATAGAGACCAGTCATGACAAGGAACGATCCCATCCCGGAGTCAATTGGGGTCAATGATGCGAGGTCGGGGTTACAGAGGGTGCCATCCACTGGAAGAAAACGCTGCAGCTCACTAAAACAAGCCCCAAAATGCCCCAATTTGGGGGGAAGCAGAACCGGCCCGGTTCAACCCCGCCGGTTCCGGTCCGGGGTTGACGGCTCCGGTACTTGGAGATCGGGAATTAGATTCCGGCTTCGCAAGAGCCGGGAACCGAGGGTGTTCAACCGTGCCTTTTTATTACCTATTAGGGATTAGATCCCGAACAAGGTGTTAACTGGATTAGCTTCTGGGGCGAGTTCCTGGGGGAAAGTGTGGAGTTAACCGCTCATGATGAGAGTCGGACCAGGCTTAGAATATTGCCTAATGAGGGTGAGCTTCTCATGATGAGAGCTTTTCTCAACTGGGGGCTTCATGGACGAAGCTAGTATATAGGCTATGCCTCGTAATCTGGCGGAATTGGGGCGGATGGTGAGCGCTAAGTATAGGCAATCTGAAATATTACAAATGGTTGTCCGGGCTTTAGTGAACTTTTTGAGGGCATCCAAGTGCAGGACTATTGGCCTTTACTACAGTGTTTATCTTTGGAGTTTCATTGTAGCATTGTAAACTAGTTGATCTAATAAAATGCTCCGATCGACGAACAAGCTGAGACATAAGAAACAAGTGATTTCTAAGCACTTCTCCAGTTCATCCCCGTCACCATGGCTGGTCATGTTGGACTTTGACAGGTAGGCGCAGTACAGTGTATCCGATTATGAATAATCTGAATAGAACCACCGTCCGCAGATTTCATGACCCGATAGCTTTATCTGCCATCCTTTTTGTTCATTTACGGCAGGCAAAGTCTATATATCATATTTGTCGGAGGGGAATGTTGGGAAGATATTGTAACAAACTCTGCGTGGTCACAACTCCGTAAAATCCACTCCAGTAATCTATCTGTTTGCCGATGGTCAGACGGCCGTTCGACAAAAACGCAGAACGGCTTACCTTGTGCTACATTATTGAGCTGAGGCCCCCATGAGCTTTTCCTTTATATATCAGAAACTCAGCTAGTTATAGTACATACGACCAAAGGTAGTGAAAAATGCGGGATCCCGTCTAGTTTTTGTCTTCTGTTCAAAGATGACCATTTTCTGCAGCCTCTGTCTGCGAATATGGAGATCTATGTCTTCGTTTTGTGGTACAAGTGAGCAACGCGGCAACCAATGAGGAGACGCTATTCCTTTGTTAATAGCGACGATGCTTTTTCGAAGACGCATCTAGATGCAACGGGGGAAATCTTTGTTGAAAACTTATACGGCCAGTAATTAAGCAAACTGAGAATCTATTTATCTTCTTTTCATATGTTCTGGGCGTCTTGGGATGATGAAAGAAGGTTGAGGAAACTTTGGGGATGATAGGTAATACGTAGTGCTGCATCCATATTTCTCCGGGCATCGGAGGCATTTAGCTGATGGCTGGCAGGACCGTTCAAGCCCTCTACCGTTGTATCACATGACTTTACTAAGGAAACGGCACATCATTCCTGGTGACCTGATGTGATAGCGACCTGCATAATTGGATGATGCACGACCACTGGATCCGTGCACGCAAAACCCAGCAGTGATCCTGGCAACTGATCTTACCCTGTAGCAGGCCCTAGCATGAGACATGGTTTTAAGTAGATTAGCGAGCAGACGTGCCATCTTTACGCCTCGAGTACAAAGAACCCACGATAAAGACTAATGTTAGTCTGTTGAGCTCCAGCGCTATCACACATTATTATGTTATTATTTTATTTTATAGCGTGAGGAGTCCTAATATAGAGTCACGATGTAAACTTCAGAAAGACTCTAGTATGCAAATAGTTTACCTAGAATAAATAAGATATATATAGATTAGATGCACCAGGACGCTCCATATGCCATCATATCTCTGCATATATAGTCTGTCTGCACTTTTACAGTGAAACGCTTGGGCAGATACATACAAACTCCGGCGCGTGCATGTTAGTAATGTACTCTCCAGTACAGGTTTACTAACACTCTCTGAAGATCATACTGCACATCGTGTCGTGTCTCAAGACGTCAGCACTTAGTTCCATAATGACAGGCAGAACTTGCCGACACCAAACAGTGGGGAACCTTAGACAGCGTAACGATTGGCCCTATTTGTTCCGAGCTCTCGTTACGCGAGGTCGAGCGCGAAGATGCCACTTTCGTCACCAATTCATTTTCACTGACGCTATTTGCCAAATCCCAATATAGTAAGAGCGTAGCACCACTAACGCAAATAAGATCAGCCTCTTTAGGCCTGGCACTTCTACTGTTCGGTTCGAGGAATGACCTCACTTCAAACATTTCTCTGAAGTAATCAATGAACGCTGCAAGACGGCTCTCTTTAACCTCGACCTTAGTAAACTCATTTTCCATGTCGTCTGAATCCATCCGCTCACCGTGATTCTCGTTGTCGATCAAATATCTTAGCTTCCTAGTGTCACGTTAAACTTGTCTATCAGCTTCAAGTGGGCTCTCATGTGTTCGTTTAGCTATGCCTGACATGATAGTGGAGGTGTTGTTGGTTCTCTCATCATGCCGAGGAGCCAGGGTTCTATCCTCTGATTGTCCAATCGGTCAGTGGCCCTTATTCTCAAACGTTCTAGAGTGAACTGATGTGTGTGCCAAGTTTAACGCCACAGCTCGTCGTATACTAGACTTTAGTTAACAAGTTGAAAGCTGAACGTCCTAGATCGAGCTTCACGCATCACCTCCACAAAAAAGGGACAAAGCCCATTGGATCACATTCGTCGAAAAGGTTGCGACTATGCTCAATTGCAAGGGTCCGCTTCGGAAATTGAGCTGTCAGGCGATGCCGATCTGCCTAGCACTCTCTACATCTATGAAGGAGATAAGGGTTATGATAGAGCGCTAAACGTGCCAGGGGCCTTGCAGCCACGTGCAACCGTTTTTGTTTAACGCGTATTCTCCGACGCTAAAATTCCATGTTTCAGAAGTAGAACTTGGTCAATTTAAGCCATCGCAAGGAGGTGCTTCAAGATCATCTAATAGAAAGGTTTTGTCCTGGAATCCAGGTAAAGAGGCTCGCTGGTTCTATTTGCGCGGGTATCACAACCACCTCAGCCGACGAGCGTCAAGATAGAGAGCTCCAAAGCAAGAAGTGGATATTAGGGCTCTTTGGCTTTATTGAGGGTGTCCACTCTGATGTGATGTAAATTTGTCTACGCGTGAGAACTTCCACTTACATGGCTTCGTAGTGCTAGAATACGTGTTGGTTCATCGTTTCCGGAAGAGGAACCAACAGTTTGATGCGGTTTGACAATGGAAATGAGAGGAGTCAGCATGTCGCTGGCGCTTTAAAACCAAGGTGTCCGCTTCGCAGTGAAGAAACAAGACGTGTACTTGCCAGCTTGTCTTGTATACTGATCAAACCTTTCCCAGTCACTCTTCCACTCTCCCTGATTTCACAGGCGATATGGTTTCTCCAGCCTCTGCTTTGGATCCTACCGGCTATATGCCAATCGAGACACTCGCAGATGCCCGGACAGTTATCACTCAATGTATCAATGGACCTCTAAAGCTAGTTCCTCGCGGTCCAACCGATCAAGAAGCTGCTCAATTCATAGGGCAGAACGCAGTCTTTGTCTTTGAAGTTCTAGACCAAGTGTCCAACCTACCCGCCAGGTCTGAGCCCGGATTTTACATCAAAGATATTCCGAGTGACACTGGAGTCGGTGCCAGACGGAAATCTATAACAATCATGGTGAAGAGCCGACAATATTGTGTTGTAGCGATTTGCAGCTCGCAGAACCTTATGAATCCCGATCTGCAGCCCAGACACGACAACCGGCACGGGCGTCCTGATTCGCAATCGCTTCAGCCCTCAGAGTTGATTCTACCCAAAATCCACACGCCAACTCAAACACCTGTGGCGAACTGGGACGCCTTTCTGTCACGAATCCGGCGAGACCGCAAGGATAACAAAGGTTCCGAAATGGAATGAAGACTATATAAACGGATTGAAAATAAGAGGACTTTTTAGCAGTACCGATACTTGAGTCGAGATCAGTCTTTGGCCTCTAAACATCATTGTTATGCGAAGTTTTTAGTCATGAGTAGCCAGAATCCTGAATTGCCCATGAAATTGAATGAGCTTCGTAAATCCCATGGAACGTAGCCGTCAGATCAGTCTTACCCAAGTCGTACCATCGCGTCAATAGCATGTCGGATTGCTAGGTTATATCTTTCTTACTACCATCTACACATGTTTCACCCTTTTGAGCGCAGCTAGAGGAGGGATACCCAAGGGCGTCTTTGTGGTCATTCCTTCACCACTGAAGAGCCCAGGAGCGTCAAAGCCCGCAGTCACCGGACCGAGGATGATTTTGGAAGGTAGCAAGATAAATGAAGGCGTCTTTCCTTAAGAAGCTTGTGTTCTGGTCGATCACGCAGCAGATCCGCCGCATCCAATAGTATTTGAGTCATGAGAAGAGCTACGACAGATAGAACGTAGCAGATCTGAGCTTAACGCCACCTTTTGGCCACAAATTTCCTAGAGAGTGAATACTGACTGTACCACAATCAAAGCATTTCATCCTGTAGGTACCTGAGCATCCATATTAACACCGAATTTCCATGGGACCACCATTGGGGGATATGAGAAGCAACAGCCGACAAGTAAGCCTTAACACTATCAGCCCAAGAGTCTCCCATGTGGGGAACTTGTCAGGTCATTCCACCATGGGCATAGAAGGCTATAGTCCTACCGTAGATATTGTACAGCTACTCAGCATGGCTCGTGTCTCATGAATGCAATGTAAACCCTGGCAGTCGCAGGGCCGTAGTCATCGGGAAGACTCAGGGAAGAGCGGCCCAAGCCATTGACGAAGTTCTTAGTAAAAGTCAAAAGTGTCATTTTCCTCTTGCAAGTACGTATATACATTACATCAGATCTGCTGCCCGCCTAGCCGAATTCGAATAGCGAATGCCCATACAGTCTACCATTTCATCCCTTCTTATCCTGAAGCTCACCTTCTTTCTTGATCCCACGCCAGTCTACAAGCACATCATCACACACACGAGACAAAGAATGTCCCACAGACATGATCTTGAGCACCGGCACTTCAATACCCAGTTCCTTCATGAACCATTCCCTAATTCGGATAGCCACAAGTGAATCGATACCCAGGCTGGCAACCGGCATGTTGCCATCTACTTGCTCTGGATCAATCTCGAGCATATTACCCAGAGCCTGAGCAAAGCGCTTCTCCAGGATGGGTTAGCAGTCGGCGGAATTGTCGGCCGCGTTTAACTGGGTGTCGACACTGACCTGTTCAACTGCTTGACCTTTAGCCGACTCGTTTCCAAGTTGCTGCTGACCGAGGTAACCTGAAAGGCGTGGGTCATCACGCCACTCGCCCTGGAATACCGTTCTGATGCCAGTGATAAGTTCGGCTGGTTGGTTTGAGTCGGGACGCCCGCAAACGATTGCTTCGGCTAGCATCTCGTGCAGCTCTGTCTCTGCCTGTCTCTCCAAGCGCGGGAGCAAAGTCTTATTGATGACAGTCGTATGCTCTAAACCGCGCTGAAAAATGTACCCCAGCCCCGTAAGAACTGAAATATGAACAATCGAACCAGCAAGACCACATCGTTGTCGCTGCTGCACGAGGCTGGCCATGAAGTGATTCGCGCCAGCGTAAGCGCATTGACCGACGGTTCCGACAATCGAAGTCGCTGAAGAAAAGCAAACAAAGAAATCCAAGTCTGAAGCTTTTTGACCGAACACGTCGTTGATGTTCCGAGTTCCTTGCACCTTGGGTCCCAGTACAGCCGCGAAGTCCTCCCAGGTCAGGTCGTGGAAGAGGCGATCTCGGAGTACCATAGCGGCGTTCATGATACCACCGACGGGTGGCATAGTGGACTTGATGTCTTCCTGAGCTGCGCGGAGGGACGCAAGGTCCGTGATATTGATAGACAGAGCACGAACTGTCGCCGATTTCCGTGACATGAAGTCGAACACACTGGGAGGCACATTGGGATGCCGGCTGGCCAAAACCACGTTTCGGGCTCCATTATCAACCATCCATTGACAGACAGATATTCCTAAATCACCTGTCATTCCGAAAAGGAGATAAGTTTTGTTGGGAGAGAAGAGACTGCGGTGCTCAAGAGGTTGAACCAGAGCAGTGATAGTATCGACAGCATGCCAATCAACCACAGTAGTTGGGCCCCAATCCTTGCTACTCTCTGACACTATCGTGTCAATAGAAATGGCCTGTAAATTGTCGTCCGAAGCTTTTTGGTCTTCGGCGAGACATCTTGCAGCCAAGTTGGCCAGGTAGGACTGGTTGATGCCACAGGTAAGGTCCATCATATGTCTGTGTGATATAGCGGAAACAGGCAAAGAAGCGGCTACTGACGCATGCAGCGTCTGGTTGCGAAATTCGGAATGGTCTAAATCTACAAAGGTGCGTAAGCCGTTCGGTTGTATGTCTTGGATATCTTGCCTGGTGGCATAAGGATGAACGAAATTGGGCGCGGCAACCTGCGCAAGATCTGACGTTGTTTGGAAAACATCAATGTCTTTTGCTTTAGCAACCTCCTCAATGGCCACACTGAAATCCCTCGAGGCGCCGTGGACCCATACAACACCTGCTGCGTTGCGTATTAAGCCTTCTGCCAGTGCTTTTGCCAACAATTTAGATAGCTTTACCACATTAGCACCCTTTTGAGAGTCTTGCCAGCGATACAAGATTTGGTCGTTAGTGATTTTGACAACTGAACTGTTGGACGCAGAGAGCCCGATAATGCTGTCTCCTGATAGGAGGTCGTGACCTGTGAAGATGTATGCAGGCTTGCGGCCCTCGCAGCTTAGGCCGTGAAGAGACGAAGCTGCAACTCGCACTCCTATTCCGTTCACCCTGGTACTATCAGACAGTGTATTCTGTAGTTTCCACCCGTCCTGATACTGGACAAGATCGATAACCGGGCTCAGAGAGTCAAGATCAATTTCCTCAACGACTCGCCGATATCTCGCAGTGGATCGACGATTGATAATATCTAGAGGCTGAACTCTGGGTATATAAAGGGCCCCTTCTCTCAAAGCAAGCTCGGGCTCTTGTGTCCACAATAGCCCATCTGCCTGAGACCGGCCTGAGATAGCAAGATGGAGGAGGAGTCTTGCCAACATATATGGATCAATAGTGGAGGGGTCGTCCACGTCAAGGAATTGCAGCTTGAGGTCGCCGCGCTCGGCCATCAACGTGCTTCCCATGCCGACAGTGATGTTCGCCTCTGGATTTGCCCCAGACGTCGCTCCAGAAGTCACCCAAAGAACAGCATTGGCGGTCTGGAAGACCTTCTGCAACCCCTCAAACCTCGTTTGGTCCAGATCACTAAGACAGAGGACATTTGATCCCCTAGTTACCTCAACGCCTTCGAGGTTGGACACAATGCGAGCCCCATCCTTGACAATGCCATTCAACAAATTGTGCATCTTAGGAGCGAGCCCAGAGCCCTCACCACCAACGATAACGATCTCATTGAGTGGTTTTATAACCTCCGGGCTAACGAGTGGGTCTCGCAATACAGTCACTGTCTCATCGATAGCCTGGGATACGATGACAGAACAATAGGACGGCGTTGAGCTTATGTCAATCCCAGAAAATCCAGTGGCCTTAAGGATCTCGTCCCATTCCTCAAGACTGACCGTAGGTGCCCAGAGTCGTCCTTCATCCATGCCGAGGAACCATCCAGGCAGGGTTGCCATAATCATCTGAATGGGTAGAAAGTCGTGGGTGATCTCCAATAATACCAATCGTCCTCCAGGCCGCAGGAGCTTCCGGCACTGGCGCAGTGTGTTTTTCAAGATGTGTGTTGCATGCAAACAGTTGGAGGCGATAAGCATGTCGAAGGAACCTTCTGTAAAGCCTTGATTAACTGGATCGTTTTCGATATCGAGTGTCTTAAATGCGAGTCTGCTGGCATGTTGGTTGAAGACACTGCGGGCGTTTTCAAAGAAGCCGGTGGAAATATCTGTGTACGTGTAGGCCGCGTATTGGGTTCCCAAGGCATCCAGTACGGTACGGGTAGTGCCACCTGTGCCAGCTCCGACTTCGAGGATATGCATTTTAGGATGCTTGTGGCCAAGCTGTTTGACGATAGCGCCCAAGTCGATATTGCCATCTCTGAATCCTATACCCTCAAAGTAGAGCCGATCAAGCATGTCATCCTGCACGAGCACCTTCAAAGGAGGGAGAGTGCCACGAACAATGGGTACCAAGTTTTGTCCCATGGCATGTAAAAGGTTCATGTCGTTGTTATCTGCAGGCCGGCTGTTACGCCATTGCTGAACCATCTCTAGTGTATCGTCCTTCCACTCAGGCCGAATATCTGGATGTTGACCACTTTCGATCTGAGGCAACAGGTGTTCGGTGATCCATCTCATCATATGCTTTCGGAACTTACCCATTAGCATCAACTCTGGAGGCCTGATCTTAGATAGAAGCTGTCGCAAGTAGAAGTAGGCCGTTCTCACGAGACGCTCGTACAATAGTCGGTCGTCATCTGAGAATTGAGCCCCTGAGCCAGGTTCAAGCCCATAAGCGATATCTCTTGCCCAGGTCTTGCCAGCATAGAGCCATCTATCTCGAGGTTTCCCGATAGCCGTCATCTGAACTCCACGCATTTGTATTTGTGTGTGATAACTCGCGGCGTTGAACACATTGACATCTCCAACAATGGTAGTAGCATCAGTCAAGGTGACTATACTGTCGGCTTTCAGAACAGGAACGTCGGGCTCGCTTGGGGCCGTGCTGATCTGAACACTTTCGATCCGAGTTGGCAAATAGGTTGTTCCAAGACGACCATCTCCAGGAAACGAGAAGGCCGTCAGGAGTCCTTGGACAGCAGTATCAATAGGAGCAGGATGCATGAGTGCACGAGTCCACGGCACTTCATCAGGGGAAGAAAGGGTAACTACCGTATGATTTAGTCGGCGCAACATCGGTTTCGCCTGGAAGTCCCCAGAGTAATGGAAGCCTTCCTTGGCCAAGGAAGAATAGACCTGTCCCATACTCAGCTCACTCATAGGAAGCAGAGGCTCACTCTGAAGAGGCAAAGTATGGGCAGAGGGCTGATCCAGCCAAAGCCGGATATGTCCACTGAAATGGGCCGTGAGTTCGGTCGGATGGGCATCCAGGGGCTGGGGCGCATCTACGGCACCACTGTAGCAAGCTACATTTGCAATTATGGAGCTTCGATTCTGACTCGTGACATGAATGGTGAAGAGAACTTCAAGACCCGAGGTATCATTCTCCAATCTCATGGCACTCACGATATCAATGTCGTGCATTTCAACGATACGGACTGACTGCTGTTCATCAACAAGACGCATCGTAGCTTCGTATGCCATTGATAGATAACCAGAGGCCGGAAACAGAACCTCGCCCTGAATCTTGTGACCGCGTAACCATGGAAGCTCATTCAGTCTCATCACTTGCCTCCAGTGAACCTCTCTTCTGGATTGTTCGCCATGGGAGACGGACTGGCCCAGGAGTTCGTGGGGCGCATGCTTTGGAGTTCGGAAGTTCCGCGAAGCTCTGGACTCTTTCCAGAAGAGGTTGGCATGATCCCATGAATAATTTGGTAGGCCCTTCAAAACAGTCATCGTTGATGGCTTGACAGTGCTAAAAGCATGGCAAATGCCGTTGAAGGTGATAGTAGGACGGGACGAAGGGAAATACTTCCACAAGAGACCCAGGACATCAGCAAATGTCTCCGCTGCACCTTCCCCACGTCTCAGAACTCCCGAGTAAGGAAGAGAGATCCCAGTTAATGTCTTGATAGTTTCTGAGCTGGGACCTTTGAGAGCGGGGTGTGGTCCAACTTCAAGAGCAAAGTCAAAGCATTGATCTTCGTTGAGAGCTCTCGCCAAAGCTTGGCTGAAGAGAACAGGTTGGGTAAGGTTATCAACCCAGTACTGGCCTTGAAGACTTTCGCTCTCGGCATCGAAAGAGCGGCTGCTGCCATCTGACCCCCAAACACTAGAATACCAAGCGCAATCCTTCTGTGGCTTTCGAGGCTGGATGCCACACTGCTTCAATGATTCGAGATAAGGAGTGGCACATGGCTTCATGTGATGAGAGTGATATGCCGTGTCGACTGCCAAGACTCGGGAAAAAGTGTCGTTTTCCTCAAGTCGAGATTTGGCCTCTTGGATCATTTCGGCGTCGCCTGACAACGTACAGCTTGTGTAGGAATTGCTTGCAGCCACAACAATACCACCGGAAAGCTCGTTGCTGAATGATACCGCCTGGGCGTACGATAAACCGACCGCCATCATACTTCCGCGGTTCCCTCCCGGGCCTTGGGCCAAGTGAGAGTGGACGCCTCTGTAGTAGGCAATACGGATGGCATCTTCAGCACTCAGATATCCGGCGGCATATGCAGCGCCTATCTCACCAGATGAGTGACCAACAACAGCGGAGAGCTCAACTCCAACAACGTGTAGCATATCAACAAGAGCGACTTGAATAGCTGTACAGAGTGGTTGTGAGACTGTGGCTTGGTCAACTTGAGAGGTTTCTTTGGATGCATGAAGTTGTTCGGCGAGGGTCCAGCTGGGGCGATCGCTTTCTGGAAGTGAGTCGAGACTGTGCTGCATCTTCTCAACGGAGGTTCTGAACACCATAGAAGTCTGATGAAGCCCTTTGCCCAGTGAAGATGCCGAGGATCCGCGAAGGTAACGACCCAGGAAGAGCTGATGTCCGTGAGCTATTCTTGAGGGATCCTTTGCCTACTTGGAGTTTCTCGATCAGTCGTTCTACTGACGAACCAGAGAAGGCAGCCCGAAAAGGTAGATTTGTTTTCTTGAACAGAGTATAACCGAGTTGATCAAGATTCGTAGTAGGGTGCGCTTTAAGATACTCAGCAAGGGCTCCGGTGTTGGCCGCCAATGCCTGACTAGAGTTGGCGGACAGGACGAAGGGCCCGGCACCGATAGCATTGGATGTAGCGCAAGTATCAAGTACGTAAGGGCCATCCCAGCTTTCGACTATGGCGTGGGCATTGGTACCACCGAAACCAAAGCTGTTGACACTCACGCGACGAGGGGCACCAAGTGGCAGTGGTGGCCAAGGAGTTGTTTCTGTAGGTATCTGTAAGTTGTCGTAGTATGGACTGATTTTCGAGTTCAATTCGGTGAAATGGAGGTTGGCTGGAATCTGGCTATGTTGAATTGCCAGTGCAGCCTTGAGCACTCCAGCAAGCCCGGCGGTTCCTTCAGTGTGACCAATGACCGTCTTAACGCTGCCAACAAGAAGTCTACTATCTTTGGGGCGTGCGTGACCTGGGAAGAAGACTTCTTGGATGGTCCGAGCCTCGATAGCTAATACGAATTAGTCACTCGTATTTGCCAAGGTGCGAAGCTGTATTACTTACGATCACCTGCTTGTGTGCCTGTACCATGGGCTTCAAAGAATTGAGGACGATCGGCTTCCTGGTTCGGGTCAAGTCCACACTTTGCGTAGGTATCACGGATAAGTTGGGCCTGAGCACTCGAGCTAGGCATTGTGATACCTGGAGACAGTTCAGTATACCATGGGGAGAAACACGATCGACTCCTAAGAACATACCAGGTGTCTTTCCGTCCGAGTTCACGCCTGTCTCGCGAATAACACATTCGATGTGGTCGCCGTCAGCCAGGGCTTTGGTAAGAGTCTTGAGGAGGAGCACAGAAACGCCCTCGCCCCTTGTATATCCGTCTGCTGAGGCATCCCACAGGTATGATCGTCCATTGGGCGATAGCATGTTCAACTTTCCGTGTTCAGGTCAGCTTCAATTTATACTTCTTGATGTCATCATTGCGTATCATACCTTGGACTCCGCAATGAATGGTTCGGGTCCTAGGATCAGATTTGACCCTGCTGCAACGGCTAACTTGGCATCTCCGCAACGGAGAGCAGACACTGCTTGGTGCAAAGCAACAAGGCTGGAAGAGCATGCGGTATCAATGGCGACTGAAGGGCCTTTCCAGTCGTAGAAATACGATATGCGATTAGCAAGTATAGACATAGCCGCACCGGTCGCGTGGTATTGGGGTAGGGAACTGTCAATTCCTCGAATAGCAGCAAACTGATAGTCGAAGCTCATGCATCCCACAAACACAGCGGTAGAGGACCCTCGAAGTTGTTCGATTGAGTATCCTGCTGACTCAACACTCTCATAGACTGTTTCTAGTAGAATGCGTTGTTGAGGGTCCATTGACTCTGCTTCCTTTGGGTTAATCGCAAAAAACTCGCGATCAAAGTTTCGGGGATCATCGTCAAGTAGATAGGCATGTTTGACGTTTGCGCTCTGATAGAGTAAGCTTCCGTTTCTACTGGATATCTGAAGGACTCACTCCGTGATGTTGGCTATCGGCATTATAAAAAGCTTCGGTGCTGAACCGACTTGGAGGGATCTCTTGTACAATATCCTTTGGATTGTCGAGAAGCTCCCAGAGTTTTGATGGCGATGAAACACCCCCCGGGAAACGACAACTGGTACCCACAACAGCAATCGGCTCCCGTGTGTAGTATTTCTCAGAGATATGGCTTCTCATTATGGAAGACTGATGGTAGAGTGAGTTTTGTGGTGAAGCAACTTGATTGAAGTAGAACGAAACACAGTTTGACTTTACTACAAGCTTGTATATGGAGTTCTTCTGGTTCAATTTGTAAACGATGCTGTAGGGAGGTGTAAATTGGAGAGTTATCAAACATTGAAAAGAACTCGAAGAGTGTATATTCAGCCAAAGCGCATCTCGGCATCCGGAATAAGTTCTTGCCTCGTCGGAGCACCTGTATTCTCTCAACCTAGATGCAGTAGTAAGAGCGACAGTGACAAGAAGTGATAGGCTTCTCGGTGCACTGGTCCTGTGAGCACCTACGCGGTCTGCTCTTCGGGTCTGTGCCCTTCGGACACACACATTCATCGTTGGCCTGCAACTCCATGGTGCGATGCCTCCGGCCTCCGACCTCCGACCTCCGATTCGGACCACCAT
The DNA here is from genome assembly GCA_021020635.1 of Fusarium sp. PT. Lineage (NCBI taxonomy): Eukaryota > Fungi > Ascomycota > Sordariomycetes > Hypocreales > Nectriaceae > Fusarium > Fusarium sp. PT. The sequence continues at coordinate 2,835,604 of JAHMRZ010000002.1, read as the reverse complement.
CGGTCTTCATGGGACGTCGGCACCGACTAACAACCATTTGAGATGATAGGATGCCGAGCGCATATTATCTCGATCTCTTATATCAGTTCAATGTGGTGTGAATATAAGGAAACTGTGCTTGTCTTCAACGAATTACGTTGTTTTCGTTCATTTGTACCTCTTCATCCTTTATTCACAATAGGCACAGCTACTAAAAAGCCATTCCAGTATTATGATGAAGGCACTTGTAGGTACTGGAATAGGCGGTTATAGTCTTGCCAACGAAGTCGACAAACCTGTTCCTCAACCAGGCTCCGTACTTTGTCATGTCAAAGCAGTCGCCCTTAATCCACACGATGCAAAGACCGTTGATTACTCCGACGCCCCTGGGGCCCTTGGTGGTTGCGACTTCTCTGGTGTCGTTGTCCAAGTCGGCGACGGTGTGAAACGCTTCAAGGAGGGTGACCGTCTGTTTGCTGTCACCTTCGGCATGAATACCTCCGACAAAACATCCGGCGCCTTCGCTCAGTATGCTTTGGCAACTGAGGACTTAAGCTGCCCCATTCCAGAAGCTATGCCATTCACCGAGGCATGTTCAATGGGGCTTGCCATTGCTACTGCTGGTTTGGCACTCTTCCAAGCACCAGGGCTGCAACTGCCTATGCAAGGTGGTAACGGCGAAGCTGTGCTTATCTCAGGAGGAGCTACGGCCATTGGCACTATGGCCACTCAAATGCTGAGAATGTGAGGCCAGCCCTGCCCTGTCCTGTGACCCGCAATCGCTAACATGATTCCTTTGCCAGAGCGGGTTATACACCCATAGTCACTTGTTCTCCCACAAACAATGCTTTGTGTGAGTCGTTTGGTGCTGAAATATGCTTTGACTATCGCTCGCCCACATGCGGTGCTGACATTCGAGTACAAACTGGTAACAAGCTCAGACACGTCCTCGATTGTGTTGTAGACACCAGCACCATGAAGATGAATTATGACGCGATCGGCTCCTCAGGGGGCGCGTACGTCGCACCCGAGTCTATTCCCACCGATATCAAGTACACGCGCAGAGATGTTCGTGCTAATTGGCTGATGGCTCCTTCGATCCTTAGGACTCGTGTTAACAAAAAGGGAGCATATGGAAGGCCGTGCATACCCCAGCACAGACAGTTCGGGACATACCTGTTTGCTCTGGCAGAGAAGTGGTTACAAGACGGGAGTATCAAGCATCATCCACTTGAGATTCGAGAAGGAGGTTTGGGGAGTATTTGCGAGGGCATCAATGATCTGAGAATTGGAACCGTGCATGCTAAGAAGCTTGTATACCCGTTATCAGCCTAGTTTGTAAGAATTGAATAGATGGAATCTTTTCTTTTACCTAGCCACTCATATACACAGCTCTTACTAAAGTGTTATGGTGAAGTTCTCTGCTAGCTCACAGCCCAGGCATAAGTTCATATCCTACCTGTCTTTATCGCTAGCTTCTTGGTAACACGTTTTGTCATTCGCAAAGATAGCAACACACCAAGTAGCTCATCTGGCAATCATCGAGACCATATCATGGGAAGCACAGCTGTCGTTTATCTGTCGTCTTGCACATAGCTGATGTTTCCTCTGTTTTCCGGTGAGTAAACCCAACAAGCTATCAAGGAACACCGATTCTGCAATCTCGTCATATGTCTAGAGGGAAAGATAGGAGAAGATATGCTCGTTGAATCCTATCGGCCCCTAACTCGGACTTTGGAACAGCCTCGCGAAGTCGAGATCCAGCCTGAGGGCAAAGCTTCCGAGCCACACATATGCGGAACAAATCCACAGCGAATGCAACAATACGGCGCCACCTTTGATCGATTATTATATCCTACAGTTATCAGGTTAGTGATAACTGTCATCTTCTGCGTGTTCTTTACTGCGCTCCGACCTCCGATCCTGCATGTCCGGGTTGCAGGGCCGAGCACATCGACAGTATTACCTCCGAGCTCTCCGGTTCACCGTTCATGGCGTAAGGCTAGTGTATTCACATAGTCTTTGCGTACTTTCTCTCACCTCCTTCAGCCTGAAACTGTATCTCGACGTTGTTGACTATTCCTCCACTATCTTATACGTACATTGGCCACAAAGTTTGAACACTCATATCTATCTCCCAATTCATATCATCCACACAACCTGTTGACAGTTGCCATTCCAGTCATACAGCATCAAGCACGCCAATTTTGCACCATGTCACCAGTTCATCCCCGCCATGATATTGAGTTTCCGACTCTGGATGGCATAACGTTGCGCGGTTGGCTGTATCCCGCCACGAAGCGTGGGCCAGGCATGATATTGTCCCCAGGTGTACGCAAAAATAGCAGACATGCCATTCTACTTGTGGTCGCTAACAGACAGACAGTTCAACATGCCCAAAGATGCTATTATACCCGACATTTGCAAGTGGTTCCAAGAGCGAGATATTACCTGTCTTGCATGGGACCCTCGTGGCATTGGTTCTAGCGATGGAGAGCCAAGAAATGATGTGAGCTTGTCCGGGGTCTTTTGCCTCTCCATACTTCACCGAAGAAGATAAGCTCAACCTGATACGATTGATAGATCGACCCTCGTCAGGAAGCCGAACACCTTCATGACGCTGTGACGTGGCTCTCAAAGAACCCTTTGATAGATGCCACGAAAATAGCACTGTGGGGATTGTGTTTTGGTGGCAATGTGACCCTCGCCGCCGCGGCTCTAGAGTGCGTGTCGACAGGACTTTACTTTTATGTCCCCAAGGCTAACACTTGACTTAGCAAGCGGGTCGCCGCCATGATTTCGGTTGCACCCCTGATTGACTCAACCGGTCTTCCAGAAAGGCGCCAGCCCATTCTCGAGTTGGCCATGTATGATCGTGCCGGTCGCGTAGAAGGAGATGACCCTATGTATCTCCCCTACGTCAATGAGGATGGTAGTGTGCCAAACGGCCTTCAGCTCGCCGCCGACATGATGCCTGCGCTTGATCGCTTGGGAATTCCCGTTGAGAGTCGGGTAACCGTTCAAACTTACTATCGTGCACTAACTTGGAGCGTTCTGAACCTGGTTGAGTATATCGCTCCAACTCCTGCAATGATGGTAACACCCGAGTTCGATGTCTCATGCCCTACTGAGGACCAGCTGAAGGCTTACGAACGCATGGGAGAACCCAAAGAGCTTGATGTCTTGAAGGGCAAAGGCCATCTCGATTGGATATTTGGGGACGTTGATATCATTTTGAACAGACAGCTGGATTTTCTGAAGAGGAATATGGTCTTTTGAGGCGGCGCATTTGATGGCACGAGCTATTGGTCAAGTTGTTGAGCACTTGTAAAGATAACTACTCATAATTTACAAGATAAGTACTAAACGACGCAACGTGATAAGCAACTGCGATTCTCTGTTTACTTTGTTGTAGCATGGTATCAATTTCAAAACCAGAGGGTTCTTTGCTTTCTGTTTCAGAAGCCGAAAAGTTACACGGCGTCTGACTAGGAAACAATTCAACAAGCTCTACGCTTAGATTAAGTAGAACAGTCAGATTTTTGTTATTGATATACGTACTGCAATCTCTTAGTAAAGTAGGGCGGGGTGATCGAGATGCAACCCGTTCAGCTCCCGTCTTGGCATTACTATTAATGGCATTTTCTTACTCCACAGGCCCTAGTGTGGCGGCACGGTCCGTCCTGTTAAAGCTGGGGGTATATTAAACCTGTTAAACCGTTATTTAGTTAAATTGTTATCTGTATTGTGTTCTGCCTATCTCCTCTAGTTTATATGATTTCCCCTCTTTTGGGTCCTTATCTATATTAGTCCTAATCGGGAGTTATCTAGTTATATAAGGTATCTTTACTTATAATAAGCTTTAATTGATTAAAATGCTCCTTATATTATTATATAATAGCTCTAGTTTAATATACCCCCCTAGACTTAAGAGAATTAAGAATCTAAATATTCCTTCTTTATAGAGATATCTTAGAGTAATTAAAGACTATATCGTAATATATTTTAAGATATAGTTATAGCCTAATTACCCCTTAATAACTTATATAGATAGGTATATTATAATTACGGCTATTTATAGTAATTTAGGGTTATCTTTATTATTTTGAAGTTTAAATAATAGGAAAACCCCTCCTTTTATAGTAATAATAGAGGAAGTTATATTATATATAGTAAATTAGTATTTATAAATTTATAGATATAAGAAGCTCTTCTTTTATAAGATTACTTTTTTTTTTTCTCTTCTTTAAGCTTATATAATATCTTTAGTATATATATTTGATTTTTAAGCCTACTTTAAGCCTTTTGAGCTTCTTTTAAAGAGATAATTACTAATTCTCTTTATATAGAATGTTTATTTAATATTAAGCTTTTCCCTTATTATTGTTGTAATTCTTCTGCTACCGTTATTATATTATAAGTGCTTTTTGCGCTTTAAATACTTAGTTTAAGGTACTTTATTAATATTAAGTAGTTCTCTTATTTCTTTTGGTCTCTTAGAACCTCCCTTAGAGATTAAGTAAGTTCTTTTTAAGATTTAAACTATAGAAATATAATACTAATTATAAAAATAAAAGTAATACTTCTCGATATTCTTTATTGCCTTTCTGCTATTACTGCCGCCATAAGATATAGATTATTTCTATCTTTACTGCTATTAACGATATATAAGCGCTTTATTCTTATATTTTATACCTTAATTAATATATTTAGTATTACTATATACTATATTGTCCTTTATCTAGGCTATTTAAATAGTATTATAGTTTTCTAAAGCCTTAGGGACTATTAGGACCACCTAGATAAATATTATTATAAATAATATAAGCTAGATAGCTCTTATTGCTATATATATATATCTTCTTTCTTTAGTTTTAAGGTTTATTTAGTTGATTTAAGTCTCTAGCCCTATTATTATTATTTTAATTACCTTTTTTTTCCTAGACTATATTTAGGCTAATAAGGTTAATACTCCTATATTAGCTAAGGTAAGATTTTAAGCTTTATTTTATACTTTTAAACCTTATTAACTAGTTTTATAGGAGAAGAATAAGTATTATATCGCCATTAAGATAGTACTTATTGGTATTACTAATAGTATCTTTCCTTCTTTAGGAGACCTTTATCTTACTGCTTAAATAAGTGGTATTTAGTGGTTTTATATCTTAGGTAGTTATTTTTAGTTATTTATATTATCCTACCTTTAGGTAATAGATAAATAAAAGTCCTTTCTCGATATATATAGCCTTTTTAAAACTATAATTATACTTATAAGGTTTAAATAAGTATTTTAAAGCTTATAGCTTAGATATATAGTTTATCTATAATTTCCTTAATTAATCTCTCCTTTAGATCTATATTTCTTTATTATAAGATATAATTTTCGATATTATTAAGTCTTAATATTCTATAATACTCCTTTAGCTTTTTTCCTTATAGCGCTTTAATTAAGCTATTAGCTATAACTTCTATATTACTTTTATAGCTTAGAGAGATTATTTTCTACTAAATATAATCTTTTAACTAGTAGTTATATATATTAATATAATATAGTTTTATCTTTAGCTTTTAGAGAGGATTTATAAGTAGTCTAATTATTTATTGATTATTATAAAAGAGATATAAATAAGTAATTTATAGCTTAATTCTTAGGTTTTATAGAAGTCTTTACTAAAATAGCCCTTTTTTAGCTATTTATAATAGTATAAAGAGCTCTATTTCTATTATTAAAGTAGTTATAATATCTTACTTATTTACCCTCTAGGTAATTATACTTCTAAAGAATCTTATTATAAGTCCCTAAAAACTCTTCCGATTAAGTATATTATTAGTAAAAGATATATTACTATAGACTTAATAATTAACTTTTGGTCTAAATTATAAACCGAAGAAATAGGTTATATATAGATAATTAAGGAGTTAATTAAGTACTTAGATATACTTTTTGCCTAGATTATTTATAAATTAGGCTAGATATAAGATTATAAAAGCACTATCTAGCCTACTTATAATATATATATATAGTATTAATCTAACTACTTTTTTATATTAGTTTATTATCTATTGGCTTATAATATCATTATAAAGAAAAAGCTCCTCTTTAGTTATTAGAGACCTATTTAGTATATTTATAGTATATAATTTATATATCTTCTCTAGATATATAACCTATATTACCTAGATAAGTTTTACTTTATAGTCTTAAATAATCTCTATTCTAAGGAATCATTATAGCTTATTATTACCTATTAACTTATATTTAGTTTTTAGAGACTTAATAACTTAATTAGCTTAATCTTTATTTCCTTTCTTAAAGGTAATAACTATATTATCTATATAAAAGAAAATAAATACTCTATCTTTCTAATAATAGTAAGGCTTATTAGGTATAGGTTAGGCTCTTAAGGTTTAAAGTATATTTCTAAGCTCTATTTACTATAAAAGCGATATAATTTATAGTCTATAAAGTGCTTTATAGAGATATAATACTTTTCTTTCCTTTCTGCCCTTCTAGAACCTTAAAGGTAACTTTATAAATATATCGCTCTATAGCTTAATGTTTATAAATATATTTACTATATTATATTAGAGTAGTTTAAAATTATATCTTATAGTTATTACTAATAATATCCTAAATAATATCCCTATTAAGGTAATAATATAGGTCTTATCTATATTTAACTTTTACTATTAATCTCCTTAAATAATAAGCCTTACTTTATATTTTTAAAGATAGTTATACTTATTGAACTTATAGGTAAATACCTATATATAGTCTAGTATTTTTAAGCTATAAACCTTTAGATCGCTCCTTAAAATCTCTAACTATAATATTATCTACCGATAACTCTCTAAGTAATCTTTTTAAGCCTATTTAAACTCTACCTTAAATCTATATTTAATTAGACTACTATAAGAACTTAGAGCTAATAGTAAATTCTTCCTATAGTATTTCTATCTATTGGGATTAAGCTATATTTTCCCTATTTACTTTTTATACTTAGGCTTTAGTCTTCTATAGATATATCTACTTCTTATAGCTTTAGAGAGTACTTTATCTTTCTTTTATATAACTAGGATTATTAATATTCCTATATAGAATATTTAGTTAATAACTATTAAGTCTTTTTTTGCCTTAAATTTAAATTAATTTCCTAATTAAGTAAGGAAACTTAATAATAGGCTCTCTAGAGGTATTAAGAGAAACTTAAAGTATACTTATATATACTTAAAGTTATCTACCCCTTTTTAGTCTTTAACCTCTTCTTTTTATATTAATAGACTATTAATTAAGCTTTTAAAGTTTATTTTAAGTATTTCTTACTTATTAGGGCCTTAGACTATATTTATTACCTAATTAAGCTACTTAATACCTAAAAGAGCTTATAGGTATAACTAGATCTCTTTAAGGGTCTATTTAGTAATTATTTACTTTATCTATACTTTATTAACACTAAAGAACTCTTCTTTATTAAATATAATATCTCTTATAATATAGATCTTATTAATAAATAGATTCTATACTTAAAAGATATTTTATAAGTTATATCTAACTAGGAAGTCTATTTAAGTTTTTAGGCTTATTCTTAACTATAGGTATTTCTCTTTTAGTTATATTAAGGCTATTAATATAAAAGCTTTACTTCTAATTACCTTTATATAGCCGATTTAAGGCTAGTTCTTCTCTTATATACTTAGAATACTTAAAAAAAACCTCTTATATAGGGTTTTCTACTTAAGCTATTGCTTTAGGGTTTAATTAAATAGATAGATTATTATTCTTATTAATTTAGGCTAGAGGCTATTTAGAAGTTTATTATTAATAATTAGTAGCTTTATTTTCTTTTTTATTATCCCCCTAGAATGCTTAATAGAGCTATTCTATTATTAAATATATAGAGCGCTTTTATTTATTTTAATTCCTTTATATAAGATCTAATTATAGATTAAATAGCTCTTTTAAAGCTTATTATCTATTTCTATAATTTAGAGCTTAATATTAAATATTATATTAAGTATCTAATAGAAGTACTTAAGTATTAATAAAAGGGAGTCTTTTTAGTAATTTATAAAGTAATAGTCTTAATAGAAGTCTATTTCTCGGTCTATAATAATAATATATAAAGTATATTTATTTAACCCTTTATTATAGTTATAAAAGTCTAATAAGATTCTTTCTTTAGGTTTTAAGCTTTATTTATATAGTTTATAGTACTCTTATTATTTTATCTTTATTAGGCTATATATATTATATTTAATAGTTATTAGGCCTTTAATTTAGGCTCTAAATATATAATTAATGAGGTACTTAAGACTTCTTAGGCCTAGATATCTTAGATAATAGTATTAAATTAAGGCTCTTACTAAATTAACCCTTTTAGGAGTCTAAGAATTATAATAAAGGTAATTTACTTTAAATATAGCTTATTTCGTTATATTAGGGCTATATTTAAGGATATATTAATTATATACTAGCTTTAGCCTATATAGAGTATTACTATTTATATATCTAATTAGATTATTATTATTTCTTTAATCTTACTAATAGCCTAATTACTATAAAAGCTATAGTAATACTAGATTTATATCTATCTATAGGCAGTAAGCAATATAGTATAAAATAAGTAATTATAGCTTATTTTATAGATTTAATATTTTAATTTTTATATCTCTATATCTCAATATTAAAAGGTTCTTTAATCCTATATATATAGCTTCTCTATATAGTATACTATAGATTGCCTTAAACCTTATAGGGTTATTAAAGATATAAATAGTTATACCTAAGTCTAGAATAATTAAGCTTTTAAGAGGGTATTTAGAGCTTAAAGCTAGAAAAGTAGTTACTTTCTTAGAGATTAGGTATTAAATCCTATTTAATTAGTTTAACTTCTCTTTTAAATTTCTTACTTTTTCTTATAGTCTCTTATAGAGTTTTTAAACTTCCTTATTTTATTTAACCCTTTAATTAAATATATCTAATTATTTCTAGCTTAATGTAAATTTTATAGATACCTTTTCTAGAAATACTATCTAATATCTAACTATATTTAGGGTATTATAGCTTTTCTTATAGAGCTTATAGTTATTTTATATCTTCTTAGTTAATTTAATTAATTAATAAGGCCGTTTTATTAAACTCTTTCGTAAAGATAGTAGCCTTATAGAGGTTTACTTTCTATCTTCTAAATTTAAGTTATAAAATATAGATCTAAAGCTCCCTTTTATTACTTAATTAGGCTTTTCCTTTTTAGGCTTTTTCTTTCTATTATAAATCTCTTATCTAAAGTAAGTAGAAAAGAATAATAGAGAGTAACTTCTATCTTTAATTTCTACCTTATATTAATTAAGTTTAATTTAGATAAATATTTTAAAGTAATTTTTAAGGGCTTATTATAAATCTTTAAACTAAGTATTAAGATATTATATTTTAACTATTATTCTTAGCTTTATGATTTATATTATCTTCTCTTATTTAGTAATCTATTCTTTTTAGTTTATTTTAAGGCTTAAAGCCTCTTTTAAAACCTTAAAGTATTATTATTAGGCTTATTTCCTTTATAGATTTTTATCTATTCTATAAGTAACTTTAAGGTTATTAAAGAAAAATAAGATATTATTATATTCTTCTAATTTATTTACTATTAGAAAATATATTTAAATATAGTAAGGATTAATCTTCTTAATTATCTAATTAAGTATATTATAAATATTATTATTTTACTTATTATATTTTTCTCTATCTATCTAATAGAGGTTTATTTCGGCCTTAAATACCTCTTAATCCTCTAGAAGTAGCTTATTATAGGATTCTATAACTTAATTGCTTTAGGTAATAATTAGTCCTTCTAAATATATTATGCCGGCGGTTATAACCTTTATAAGGTAATTACTATAGGCTAGCCTCTTTAGCTTCTTAATTTATAGTATAGAGAATTATCTTAGGTTATAAAGATAACTAAGCTTATAGGATTATTTTACTATAATCTTTATTATAAAGGCTTACTTAAATATATCTTAATCGCTTAGGCCATTAAGTAGGTATATTTTAGGGTTTATATTTAATAATATTATATTAAATATTAATTTATTTAGTTAAGCTTTATTTAGTTAATTTAAAGCTTAAGTTAATAATTATAGCTATCTTAAATAAGTATAGCTTTAAGACTCTTAATTATTAAACCGTTATTTAGTTAAATTATTATCTATATTGTGTTCTACCTATCTCCTCTAGTTTATATAATTTCCCCTCTTTTAGGTCCTTATCTACGCTAATCCTAATCGGGAGTCATCTGGTTATATAAGGTGCCTTTACTTATAATGAGCTTCAATTGGTTAAAACGCTCCTCGTGTTATTACATAATAGCTCCGGTTCAACAAAACCAGAGGTATAGACCAATATAGCCCATAAGGCACTAACTAGTAGAGACTACTAGTTTTGGAACAGTAGGTTTAATACATCCCGCTAATGTGATTAGGCTTTAAGTAATATCCCCTAATGTATTTTATTATTACTCTATATACCCTATAGCCCTTAGTTAATACTAATATTAATATTATTATACATTATATTATATTATAGTTATTATAAAGTAGGGATTTTCAATAAAGATAATATAATCTAAATTAATTAAATTTATAGCCTAAAGCTATTTTTAAGTTTAGACTATTCCAACTTTAATTTTAATCCCAATATTTAATCTATAAAATATTTATTCTTCTTATAAAATCTTAATCTTTTGAAACTTTAAAACTTTATTTATTTTTCTTTAGTACTATATATAAAACTCCTCTCTATATAGTATACTTTATTATATTGAACATCTTATTTATTTAATTAATTTACTTTTTTAAGTTATTATATTAAATATTATACTTTAATTTAATTATAATAAGAAAGAAATCTTTAATTAGTAAGATTAAGTCCCTTCTTATAGCTTATAGCTAAAGACTAATAGCTTAACTAGATTAAAATGATTTTATATAATATAGAAAATTAAAATAAAATCCTTAAAGTCTTTTTTTTTAGTCTCTTTAAGTTTTTTAGTTTTATTACTTAGTTATGTTATTTATCTATTAGTAAAACTATATTATAATATATATTCTATATATAATAAAATGCTTTATTTCTTTATATTATATATTCTACCTTAGAATTATTAAGAAGTTATTTAATTATAACTCTATATATAATAAAAAAGTTCAAACTCTTATTAATCTTATATATAAGAAGTAGGTTCTTAGCTATATTTATAGTACTTTATATTAGCTTTTAAAAAAGTACCTACTTGGTGGGAAAGTGTGCGGGGTGAAATACGTTAGTGTAAGGTACTTCTCAAGGAAAATTGTTATCGGACCGGTACCAATCGCCTCGTTTACAAAAGCACGGCACCCACAAGACGGCCACTACACGTAAGCCGCATATTCAACTGCTGTAAGTCCCACACGCGGGTCACACAGTTGGCATTTCTGTAATTCCCTTGGAGGCTTCCATTACATCTGTACATCTACCAAAGAGCAGCAAGGTGTTATATGTATGACGTATCTTTATCTCAGATACCGGATGCACAATTGTATATGAAAGGGTCTTTTTGACTAGACACACGAAACAAATATCGAGATCGTGTCGATTCCTGTAGTACCCACGCCCACTAGATAATGATATTCGGGGAGGTACGTGTCTCCGAGTTTTGGATAAAGTTTTCTTCGATTAATTTGAGTCTTTAGATAAAACCTAGGGATGGAGCCAACACAACAACCCAATGAGTTAACAATGATAAAACGGTGAATCTACTTTCGGTATCACGTTTCTGGTTGTTTGAGATGGAATCATACAAAAGTACAGACTGACCAACAGCTTCAGCTTTTATCAAGGCGATATAACCTATTTCGCTTTGTTACACTCCCAATTTGGGTAAGCATCATGGACTCCTGACCACATGTAGTCCGCCTACTTGCATTCTCAGAGCTCGGCACTCTCAAACCCAATGGCCGACATTGACTTAGAACGCCTTGATCAGCCGCTTTTCCGTATACATCATTCTCGATCCTAGGATAATTGCCGACCCCGCAAGTGACAGAACACCTGCAAAGACTTTGAGGCTGACCCAACCGTTGGAAGCATGCTGCAGGATGGCTCCACCTATGGGTGCCATAGTGAGCGCGGGAACCGAAATTATGAGGAAGACTATGCCCATGCGATAGCCAAGCTCAGGAATAGGAGAGACTGAGACTGGAAGAGCGCCAACCAGAGAGACAAAGGCCCCGGAGGCGAAGCCAAACATGATGGCATAGCCGATGGTGATAGAAGATTTCGTGGCAGGGATCCAGACAGCAAGATTGGAGATTCCAGAAACGGTGCAGGCAATCACGAACATGTTCCATCTGCCAATAATATCGGCACCATAGCCTGCACCCAGGCGACCAAACAGACTGAAAAATTTGTAAGCCAAGTACAACCTCAAGTACGATGATGATTCAAACATACCTCGCAGCGTTCATAATGGCAACCAAGTATTGAGACATGTTCACTGACATATGGGCCTCCTGGAGACCGCTGAGAGATAGATAGTCGATAGGAATATACATTCCATATGTCAAGATGAAGATTCCCACGAGCAATAAGGCAAATGCCGGCTCGGTGAAAGGCGCAGCAAGTCGTCCAGCTGGCAGTTTCTTGGGAATAGGCTTCTGTCTCGGTCGTACTGTTAAGCAGGCAATGACTTGAAGACCGAGGATGAGAAAGGCTGAGGTTCTCAGCGCCCATGGGTATCCGTTCCTCTCAATCATGCGGGTGATCATGATTGGGAAGATGACACCGCCAACTGACGAGCCAGTGGCCATTATGCCCAAGGCTGCTCCCCGCCGCTTGAGGAACCAAGTCGATATGCAGGCCAGCGCTTTACAGTCCAGAAGTCAGCAGGTGAGAAGGACGGGAGGGTGGTCTCTTACCTGGGGAGTATAGGCATGCAACACCAATAGCGCTACAGACGCCCTGCGAAAGAAGAAATTGGTAATACGTCTTTGCCAGCGACGCCATCATCAATCCAAACACATGGAGAATCGTGCCGCCGATAATGAGTGGTCTCGGTCCATATCGGTCGAAGATTATGCCCACGATGGGCCCCAAACCAAACAAGAAGAAAATCTCGAGGGAAGGGATCCAAGCAATCTCACTGGTCGAGTAGTCTTTGACGGGTTCACGCTGGTAATACTCTTGGAAGCTACCCATGCCTAGGTGGTGAAACACTCTAGTCAGTGAACTGTGATTAAACGTCGCATTCTGCCGCGGTGCAGTGAGGGCAACGGGGAGTGACTCACTGTTGATCCATCCAGGACTACAAAAGGAGCAACACCACGCTCCTAGAACAACCATCCATGCAGCAGTGCCGCCATCTGGTGGGCCTGCATCATGCGCTCTCGCGACATCGCTAGCTTACTGGTGTGGAGCAGCTTGGGGGTTCGTATCTTGAGGTCGTTCAGTCTCGCCTCCACTAGGATAATCTGAAAGTTCAGCAGATTTCTCAGGATCGTGCCTGTTCGCATCCTTTGACCCTCTGCTGCTATCGACATTGACTCCTGCGTTGGTGGCCATTCTTAAAGTGAGTACCAGTGGATTTACTCAATGATGAATGATTCTCGATCTGAGCCATGGTAAAGTCAGATATAAAGTCACAAGAAATGGCAAATGTAACACAAAAGTGGACGCCGGGCTCGACGATCAAGCCGAAATCTGTCAGGTATCGGAGGAGGAACGGGACATTATCAGGCCGCTCGGAGCCGAGTGGCTTCAAATCCCGTATCGGAGAAGGCGGGCCAACATCCATCCGTACGGTACAGTACAGTACATGCATGCAGCTCAGAGCAAGCAAGCAACCACCTGGAAGATCAGCCCTGTAACCGGTGTAGTTGTGCACATGACAATGGCTCGAATTGGCAAATCATAGTCGTGTTTGTGTATGGCGATAGCTGACCTTTTGTTCGCTCACATGCATTAGCTATGAAGGAACAAGATATGGTACCTCAAAGATCAACATGGCTTGACATGAGGCTCGCTGTTGAGCGTTTTAAATCAATTTCACGGTTGATATCTGGAGGTCTGGGTTTACTTAACCCTGCTTGGGCTGGGTACCCTTACAATAGACAACACAGTCATGTCGTTGGTCGTTGGCATAACTAACCAAACAAGCCCACTCAACGCGACGTGACATTCAATCATACCACCAAGCAAAACAACAGCTACAACCTGGAGTAGTACAGCACAGCATCATAACGCAACGCAACAACCATGTCCCAGCGGCAATCGTGCGACCGTTGCCGGCAGCAGAAAGTTCGATGTCTGCGAGACGATTCGCAAGGCGGAGCTGGAAACAAAGCCCGAGCATCTTTTTCCCGGTGCGAAAGATGCACCAAAGCCAGTGTAGACTGTGTTTATAGCTGTACGTTTGTGGTGTGTGACATGACATGGAAACCCATGACATACCGGTACCATGCTCTGCTATGTAATGTATATCTCACGCCGGACGGATCATTGACCATATAACAGTAAAACCAATATCCAATCGCTCAAATGCACATCAGCCCATTCACAACCAGGTCGATGCGGACCCTCAGACTCTAATCGGACCATATTGGTTCGGCCAAGGTCTCTTCTGTCAAGCCGCCTCCGGTAGTCTAGGGCCCGACTATGACGATCTTGCTGGGCAATTTGCCGACCTGGATCAAGCCGGATTCAATGGCTGGGATGGGAATATCGGAATGATTCCTCCATTGTCCATGTCGCCGTTGAGCACTCTGGCAGCCCCGGCGGCCATGGTGTCCCAAGATATGCCACCCACCGCGGATCATCACGACGATGATAACAATCACATCAAGCCGCGGGAAGCGGACGACGATGACGATAGCGATAATAGCCATGGCCATGATATCATTCAAGAGCTCTCTCTACAACTCACGACAATAAATCAAAGAGCGACTCGGGCAAAGCGCCTTCTGCATCGTACTGGCTGCCCGCCCCCGACCGTATCATCGCCCGAGGTAAATGAAGCATTTGAAGACACCAACAATCTACTCCGTATAGTCAATGATATCAAAAATATATGTGCACCCCTTTGCGACGGGGCCGGTTCCAATTGAATCGCCCCTGATTACGGACTAGTATTCTCAGCCTTGGCTTCTCATCAGCATCTCTTGACGTTGTTCAAAGCCATTTGTCATTTGATTCAACGGTGCTTGGAGTCAATGACATCAGCCAACCAGCACCGCCAGCAACAACAGCAAAGACTTCATGACCGCGATATTGGCCCGTCTTCAGTAGCACAATTTGTCATGGTGCTCCAACTACTAACGCACCTCATTAACCGCATGGACCGAAATCTGGTTCAGGTCAACGCTGCAGATGGGCACGGCTTAGAGACATCCCTCGGCGGTCAGGCTACCCCAATTACACCCAGTATAGGTTATCAGGACATTATTCAATCGACATTGATTCATAGAAGGGTTAAGGATAATACAACAGGAGCCGCACAGTCACACTGTGGACTTCCTGCCATTGGGCAGGTCGTCTTAGGAGCTATCCCGGATGAGCACAAGAAACTGAGGCAGTTTATCCAGGAGCTACAAACTAGAATAGAGCATTCGGAACTTCAGTAGCTGGTTAGATTACAACGTTAGAGTTGGATGCAAACAAAGTTGTTTATTTTTCTCGAACTTCAGCTAAATACAGTGCTCTATTAGAGCTAATGGACTCTTACCAGCCAGGTGGTCTAAAAGCCACGTATGTTCATCGACTACCTTAAGCACCAGACCACTTAAGATGCCACAATTTGCACAGAAGCAAGAAATTAAGTCATGATAGCTTCATCCAGTCACGTCTATCTGTTTATGGAGTATGCTAGAAGTATGATGTCGTTAAAGCAAGGGGCGGGATCATGATACCTCACGCAGTGCACCGTTATGTAGTCGAGCCGTCCGAATGATGTTGCATGCCTGCGCGAATTTGCAATCATTGTGATCGGAGTTTATCGTCCTGGATGGTCGTAGTTACTATGGTTCAAATGTAGAAGAGTTTGTCCAACGTGTTTAATTTGGTGAGTCAGAGAAGGTAAAAAGGCGATGGGAGGGACTGGCAAACTGCGGATAACAACTACTTAAATACATTTTATGATCAGTCAGATCTGTTTTGGTAGAATGAGTGCCAAGATCGCTTCTTTCGCCGTTTGCCAAGTCACACAATACTACTTCTGCCACCACATACATATGAAATGCCGATAGAGGCGGTCTCGGGCTTACACTCCCGACATCCGACTGATGCATCGTCTCACGCCCTGATCGGATCTCCGACATGATCTTTCCGGCACTAGCCACAATATATTCGGACGCTTGATGTCATTGGTTGATGACTACTTTAAACTGACGAGAAGGGAAAGTCTTGGTGATAAGTTAGTCGAAGTATTAATTGACTTGATGGGGAGCTTCCCCATATCAAACACTGCAACATCGTTGTTTCACATCCTTCTCAACGCAGCCATTTTCCACAACTGAGAAGAACAGTATAAACTGAGTCCTTGTCAGCTCTTGTGCATTTATTTTCTGAAACTATCCTCAACCTTAAAACCTGCATCCTACTGAGAATACAACGTAGTTTAAATCGACAGAATGGCTGGCATCCTGTCTTTTATCTTGTCCCCGGGTTTTATTGTGTATAGCACATTTGCACTTGCTCTCCTCAGTACCCTGCTCTTTTTCCGGACCACACTTCGTCACAAGGCCTTTCCTCCAGGCCCAAAGGGGGTACCAGGTCTAGGAAATTTACTCCAAATCGACAAAAGTTTCCCATTCCGAACATATAGTATTTGGTCCAAGGATATTGGCGAGGACACACCCCTAGGGGTCAAAAAGGCTGCCAGCAATGTCGTGGTGTTGAACAGTGGCCGTCTCGTCCGTGAATTGTTCGAGAAACGAGGCGCTGTGTATAGCGATCGGCCTTGGCAATACATCAACAACGATTGGATCCTGGGTGATGACCTGAGAATTGCCCTCTTCGCCAATAACAGCACTTGGCTCACTCGGTGGCGCAGACATTTCTCCCACGTCTTCGATATCGCAGCCATCATCCGGTTCCGCCCTGTTTATGAGGCAGAAACAGCTCATCTACTTATCAAGCTACTCGAGTCTCCTAGCGCACGAAGCCGAGACCTTGAGGATATTCTTGTATGCTGGATCGTGAGCGTGCCATGTCTAGGGTTATGCGGCAGGCGTCCAGATGACTTGGGAGATCATGATTTTGATGTCAGGCAGTTCAGACGTGATCAGGAGCAATACCTCAGTCTACTGACTCCAGGAGCGGGAGACGTCTTCCCACTGCTTCGCTATCTGCCTGAAGTATTCGGCATGGCTAGATGGAAGAAAGAAGCTCGTTACGTCAGGCAGCAGCTCCTACTAGCAGGCACGTCATTTCTCAGTGCTGCCAAAGAACAGCGCGCCGCTCTGGATGAGGGCCAGTCAATCGAGTGGGAAAGCCTCCTGGCTAAGATGTTGAAGGAGCAACGTGACGCAAAACAACCCGTGTTCACAGAAAAGGATATGGGCATGACTGGGGTCCAGATCCTATCAGCTGCTATGAATACTTCACTTGCAGTTGTTTCGATAGGACTGATGATCTTTGCAAAATATCCTGCCCTACAGCAACGAGCGAGAAATGAGGTTCTTGAGGTACTAGGAGGTGCACCTCCCAAGGCAACAGATCTAAACAAGCTGAAATACCTAGAAGCATTCTATAACGAGGTATATATAAATGCTTATTTAGCGGCATTACAGAGTCGCAGCTAATATCTCACTAGATCCATCGCTGGCGCCCCGTCGCTCCCCAAGCAGCTGCCCACTCCCCTTCACAAGACAATGTTTTTGAGGGCTACCATATCCCTAAGGGTGCTTCGGTCATTGCCAATGTTTGGCATATCCACCATTCAGGTAAAGACTATGATGATCCTGATGAATTTATCCCGGAGCGCTTCTTGCACCACCCGTACGGGATGAAGCTGGATGAGGCGCACAACCCGGCTTGCCTTGAAGGCTCAGGTCCACGACTCACCCACGCTTTTGGAGCCGGTCGAAGAATTTGTCCAGGAATGGACTCGGCGAGGCAGAGTTTGATGCTTGGTCTAGCAAAGATCATTTGGGCATTTACGATTTTGCCAGCTCCGGGTAAAGATATTGATCTTGAGCTGGAGACCGGATTCATTTCCGATCTGGCCTTGAGACCCAAGGATTTTGATGTCGTCCTGGAGCTGAGAGATGGACGGACCAGGGGAGATATTCTTGACCACTACTCTCAAGCTTATGAGGCACAAGCAGGAGTGATGGGATGGGAAAACGGTCTGTACAGGTAGTGCGCTAGTCGATTAGAGCTTCCGCAATCCTCTATCAACGCTATTTATTCTATTTGCAAAACAGATATTCAACAGAACCCATGTTTCTTAAACAACCCGAAACTGATGTCGTACTTTGTCATGATGTGGAACAAGCTCGAGGATCTGGGTCAATCAGAGCAGCTCAGTCAGTCGTTAACTAGTTTTCACAGCGCCGGGTGGTTTCGAAAAGGCTCTTATACCCAGCCCTCTACCAAAGATTTGAATACGCTCTGGTCACTGGTCACACGATGCTATCATAGTTCCAGGTCAGAGCAGTATTTGTCTACGTCATCCACAAGCAGTAGAAGGTACCTATTGGCGGTAGGCCATATGATTAGAGGATTAAGAAGATTGGGCTTTCCAGCGTATATTATATCAACCAATGTCTCAAAGGGTATATAGTTTATCCAATCGAATAGAACCTAGGCTAAAGCTTCAATAAGGTTATAATGCTTATCGGTAAGATATAAGATGCTATCTGCAACCTAAAGTCTTTACTATGCTTAGTTATATATATTATCTTTCTAAAATATCTTTACTCCTCTTAGCTAACTTACTCTTTAGCCACTTAATATTTAATTAAAAACCAGAAAGTATAATATTAATAGCTAAGAGTTAAGACAAGCTATTAGTAGCTATGCCATACTAATAATTCTACTTATATTATAATACCACTATAGCTAAGTAGACCTAGCTTATTAGCTTATTTATAGGATTATATATAACTAAACCAAATAAGCCTTATAAATAAGATAGAGTTTTTTTTTTAATAATTAACGTATTATAAATTAATTATTTTTTTCTCTTTTTTCTCTTTAATCTTAGATAGGTTCAATGATTTTATATGGTAGGGGCATGGGCCTTGGTTCATTTGCTCTTGTGTTATTATATCTATGGTCTAATTATCTGGATTTTCGGATAGTACCCTCAGTACAATCCTTCTATCAGAGTCCGCTCTTATGTACTTCATGCATTTTGTCCATTCATTTAACCTTCTCGAATTCGATGCAAGTCTCGTTCGCCAGGAGATTCGGAGAATGGTGCGTCTGTTTTGCGCTCAGATGCACTGACCAACTTCCAGTGACTTCTTCATCACCAATGGCCCTCCAGGGAGAAGAGGCTGGGTCTCCTAGACTTCAGCCACAACTTCTTCGGGAGCCTCATTCATGCATGCCTCCTTCTCGACCTCGGCGGAGGGAACAACGATGCCAAACTTTTCATATGGGAAGTCCTCCAGGCTGAGCATGTACTCGGCCCAGCCATCGTCAGGCTTGCCAACTTGGTGGAGGTCGACTTCTCCAGCCTCACCGGTGCTGCCAGCGAGGACGTCGCCTTCACGTCCATTGTATTCCTTCTTGAGCATAGGGTGAGGGCACCAGATCACGCGCATTCCAGCACGACGACCGGCCTCAACACCAGGAACGGAGTCTTCGAAAACAAGGCATTCCTCGGGGGTGATGGGTCGTTCACCAGCAGGAAGGCTGTCGTTGATGGTCTTCAGTGCAAGTAGGAAGATGTCGGGCAGTGGTTTGCCACGGCCAGGAGTCAATCGGGCATCGTCACCGAGAACACGGCGATGCGAAGGGAAGACGGCAAAGAGCTCTTCGAGGTGAGTTGTCTTGACGCGGAAATTGCCGAGGTGAGAGCTAGTAGCAAGGGCAATGTGAACACGATGAGGCTCAACGTTCTCCTTGGCTTGAGTGCTGGCGCCTTCCTTGACCTCCCAGTATCTGGTACGGCCAAGGTGACCAAGCAGGTCGACAATGCCAGGGAGGGGCTTGGTAAGGGGAAACAACTCCTTCTGAAGTACGGTGTTCTCGGCAATGTACTCTTCGGAGGTGATGGGAAGCTGAGCCCAGTCATGGAAGATCTTGTTGGCTTGGGGACCGGGACGACCCTGGAGCTTGGCCTTGATGGACCAGGGGAGGGTACCCTTGCCATATTTTTCGAGGATGATGTTGACACACTTGGTGTAGATGTCTTCGGTGTCGAGAAGGAGACCGTCCATGTCGAACAGACAGGCCCGGACGGGTGGGAAACTGCGAGTACATTGGTTAGGAAACTGCATAGGGAACCCATGTATAACTCCAGAGGGCAAACATACTCAGTGCGAGGAGCCATTGCGATCGAAGTTGATGATGCAAATGTGGTAGGAAACGAAGACAAATGGGTATCGAGAACTCGTGGGAGAAAGAGAAAAGACGCTGAGTGCCAAGTTGTCTGACCTGGGGGGTTAAGGCTTGACGAGAAAGGTGAAAGATAGTAAAGAGAGGCAATCGTGAAGTTTTTTGAGAAAGGCAACTGAACATGCACGCGGGGCAGACCTTTGCGGGCGATCATAAGTTCTCAGCGGGCTAGGCACTTTCTCGCCAGTGGGGCAGCAGTGACAGACCGACGTGACCATGATAAAGCTGCGAAAGTCTTTACTAATAACTGTTGCAAAGATGTTCGTACCAGTTTCTAGGGAATATCAATACGTTCTGGCTCTTTTAATCATAAGCTATGAAATATCTTTCAGTATCATAAGAATTCGCAGCATTTCCATCATATTTTTCTTCGACTGCTTCCCGCTGCCCGCTGATTGACTACCCCGCGGCGGGGCATCTCGAGCTGGTCTCGAAGCCGCTAAACCCACTGCAGCCTAGTCCCGGTAAAGTGGGCAGGGCATCAACCGCCTGGAATACGAGTCTCAACGTCCTGGTTTCCTAACCAAGGTCATTCAATAACCGCCTTACTCTTTCAACCCAAGAACTTCCCAGCAGCAAGTGAATCTTGAACCTTAACCACAACACTGTTTAGATCAAATCGTTCATCCCAGCATCACTCCAACTAGGCGGCGTATCATCAGCGGCACCCGCCTTCTGACAGCAGATATGAGCTCCAGCGAGCCTAGCAGAGAGGATGTAGTCAAGAAGCCTGAAGGAGACGTAACCAAAGACAACGCCGACCTTTCGGATGGCCAAGAGCTCAGATTCACACCAGAGGAAGAAGAGGTAAGTTTTCAGGCCTTTTGCCACGATTGGTTTTATTGTCTTAGCTTCACACGTTGCATTTCTCACCCCATACATCCTGTCTCTTCTTCTAACAAATGCAGGCTTTAGTGAAGGAATCTACGGCGTCCAAGGAAGAAGCGAATGCTTTGTTCGCGACTAAGGAGTACCAAAATGCCCTTGACAAATATGATGAGGCAATTAACTCTTGTCCTAAATATCTGCATTATCCACGTGCAGTCATCTTCAGTAACATTGCCGCTTGTCACATTCAACTTCAGGATTGGAAGGAGGCCGCCAAGGCGGCGTCTGATTCTATCAAGGCTTTGGAAACACTTGAGCAAACCGATCCTCGACTAAATCCTGATGGAAAGAAAGAAAGCGAAGAGCAAGAAAAGAAGGAGGACGAGGATATCGAAGAGGAAATCATCAGTAACGGCGCGACGCGTGCGGCTCCAGCAGCGGAGAAAGTCGACGAGGAAGTCGAGACACTCAAGGCTAACATTCAACGCATTCGATGCAAATCTCTGATGCGTCGTGCTCGAGGTCGCTCAGAGGCGGGTGGCTGGCACAATCTTGCTGGCGCAGAAGAAGATTGCAAGGCCCTCGCCGCTAAACCAGAGAGTCTTAGCCCAGTCGACCTTCGAGTGGTTCGAAAACAATTACGGGACTTACCACCCCGTGTCAAGGCTGCACAAGAGAAAGAGATGGGCGAGATGTGGGGTAAGCTCAAAGATCTTGGAAATGGTATCCTGAAGCCATTTGGATTGAGCACGAACAACTTCCAGATGGTCAAAGATGAAAATTCAGGCGGATACAGCATGAATTTCCAACCTGGTGGAAAGTCTTCATAAGCACAACGCTTTTTGGTGGAAGCAGAGAAATCTCTATCTGTCTATCAATCGACAACCAAAACTCCGCAACATAGAGAAAAGCAATAGATATCCCAACGTCGCCTATTTTCTTTTCACCAGCGATGAACATTTTGCCACTTCCGAGTCTGGCCTACAGAAGCTTGAATCATGATCACACCATACGCCGTGGACACTCAGAACCTTATAAAGATGACGGATCAAAAGAGCTTGATCGACTCGGTGGCTCATACCAATTTTGATACGGGTGGTTCGGCAACTTGAAGTCGGCGAAGCTTAGTGGGTTCAATGGTGTCTTCGTTCTTACAGAAGTCATGACTGTCGGTGTCGATGAAGCTGTTGAGGTTCCCCGGGCCGTCGCGGTTCCCAGGTCATGACTGTTATCTGTTTTTGGGCTCAACATAGGCAGTTTCATGAGATCCCAACCCCATACTTTCTTGAGCCCCATTGCAACAGCATCCAACCGCCAGCCGTTTAATTTATTGATCCTTTCTAGGATGTCGAGGGCTTCGGCTTGTTCAAATTCATTGGTAAGCACGGCAGCTGCAACTGCCAGACACCGAATTGCAACAGTAGCAACCCCTCTGTCCGTGGTATGGGCAGCGATTCCGCAGACCTGATAGGCGTGGCGTAGCTGCACAGGCCGCAAGTTCTCTGAAGACCTGAGGGTTTCCAGAGGATGTGTCTGTGATAGAATGCACTGACCAGTGTGGAAAAGCAGTTGACCGATGGTCGCCTCCTGTTGAATCATCCTAGAAGCATGTCAATTGCAAAGCTCGGTCTTGAAAATGGTGGTTGGCTTACCAGATTCGAGGGAACATCGACATGCCTGCCGACCTCACTGCTTTGATATACCCGATCGGTTGCATAATCCTTGGACAGCGCGCATTCCAACTATCCGAAAGCCTTTTCAACTCATACCACTGCGACAGGCGGTTGCCTATCCAGCTTTGCTCATCCGACGGGCTCATGTCGTTAGATTTAGTTGCGTTGGCACGAAAGTTCGTGACTTTTGCAACGATATATAGGGCGCGGTACACCCAAGTCTGTTCGTCCGTCACTTCGTCATGTAGGTCGTTATTATGAGTTGCGGAGTTCATGCCCCACTCGTCAGGATTCCATGTCGTCTGCCAATTTGTCGCAAGGCAATTGAGGACTTCTATACCAATATTCAACCAGAAACAGGCCAAACCAATCCCGGTACTCTCGGCATCCCATCCACATTCTCGAACAAGCGCTCGAGAACCTGCTATGTGGTTCATCCGCTGTGTGGGCTTCTCGGACATGATCTCATATACGTTCAAGACGATTGCTGTTGTCGCGCACTCAGCAGTGTCTCGATCAGGGTTTTGCAGACTCCGGAGAAGCTGCGTCGTCGCGGTATTGTAGTAAAACAAAGCTTGTTCATGGTTCTCTGGAGTGACAAGAGAAGCATGCTTTGCCCCACACGCAAGGAGAGCATTAAGAAGCATGGTTGATCTCAAGGCGTGGAACGGAATACTTCTAGCAAAGTATTTGTCTTTGTTGAACGAATCCATCCACACAGCAACGTCTTCAACAAAGACTTGCATATAACGAACGTGATCCGCTGAAGTCAAGATGTCGCTACCCATCGATTCGCGGGGTTGATTGGCCGAGTGTTGTACTTGATCATCCTCAAGCTGTTCGATAATAGCTTTCTCGATTTGAGGCGGTGTGCCGAGCTGTGGCACTCCCAAATTGGCAGCGGTTTCGGCTGCTGCCTGTTGTGATAAAGGTCGGTTTCGCATTGCCATCAGTTGTTCCGGAAAACCTTCGACTCGTGGTGTCATACCAGACTGTTTTGATGATGCCGGTGTTGCAATGTTAGATATATCACACATGACCCCGTGGCTGCTGTCGTTGGGCTCAAGCTTTATTACACCATCCTGTGGCAGACCCGAGATTTCAGAAGTTATGGGTGTAGTATTGCCCCGAGAGTAGCTCAAAGAGTGTTGCGGGCTGAACTGATATCTGTCAATCGAAGTATCCACGTCTTGTGTGTTGCTTGTCTCCGCGAAGAGGATTGACTTTTTTGAGACATCGTGGTCTTCTTCAGGCTCTGAATTGTATGGAGCATAACGACCAAGGCCGCCTTGGTACTCAGATGCAATATCTCGGGATTCGTCTTGAAACTCAACTGGAACTTGAATCAGCAAAACCTCTCCTTTGAGATCAAGAACCCATACCCGTCCAGTCTTCGGAAAACGATAAAGTGGTAGGACTATGTAAGTTAATTTCCAGAAAGTTAAGACGTACTCCTCTTTTACATTCGCGACCTCGCTTTCGACAATTCATGCAGTCGGGCACTGCCTCATCGCACTTTAGGTGCCTCTCACGACATGTGAGGCATCCTGTTCGCACTCTTTTCCCTTTGACTGTGGTCGGACTTGACTTCGACATGGGACTTTGAAGAGTCACCCCTCTGGAATTTCCCCCAAGTTGGCCTTCTGGGTCTTGGTCGATGTTCGGGGGTTCGGAGATCGGGGCCGTCCCCATCTGCGGATGCCGAGGGGGACTAAAGTCGAAGAAGTCGAACCCCAGATCGTTGCCTGTCGCATATGCCGCTGGTGAATAACCTTGCCATCCCTCAGGAAACGGCATTGTCTGCCTCTCTTTGGATTCTTCATTTTGCATCGCCGCACCGGAACTGACATCAAGCACGGCGATCTCATTGAGGCCGGGTTGAACAGACACTATCACTTGCCTGGCTATACACCAGGGTGAGAGAGTAGTGTTGGAATTTGCGTGCAAGTCTCTGATGCAGACGGGATGACTTTGATGGTTGGTA
The DNA here is from genome assembly GCA_021020635.1 of Fusarium sp. PT. Taxonomy (NCBI): domain Eukaryota; kingdom Fungi; phylum Ascomycota; class Sordariomycetes; order Hypocreales; family Nectriaceae; genus Fusarium; species Fusarium sp. PT. The sequence goes on along the minus strand of JAHMRZ010000002.1, from coordinate 2,810,544 downwards.
TTCCAAATAGGGACTTTTGCAGTCACATTTGAGGCCGGGTGACTAGTTACCTACGATGCTCGACGTTCTAGAAAAGTCAAAGGAAGTATGGAATGAAATCATAGCTTGCGACCCAGGTCACGGCTTCTGAACCCGGTATCCCTACCCCGGCCCCGGCATAAAAGACCGTCGCAGGTTCGGGATTGTCGTTAGGGGATCCACAGTCGGGGTAGTCTATAAACCAGGAGCGATAAGGCGGGGGGTGTAGTGATGAACAACGAAAGACAAGAGAACGGATCGGATGGGGCTTGAGGAATATAAATCCAAGATGGCATTGATCCAGGGCAACATCAGGTGTGAAAGAATTACTAACAGCTGAATGTCTCCGTCTGAACCCGAACGCTGCATCATGGGTATATGGCGAAATACCAGTCCCTAGCCAAGGTACGCAGACCAATAAACACGGACGTGTACTCCGGCTGCTGTGCGAGTACGAGTAGCCTTTTCTCTCGGCTGTGATTCGGAAAGCAAGCTGACAGTTACTGAGACCATTACACGGAATGGCGTCTGTGTTCAATTTTGGTTCTGTCCTGTCTTATCCTCAGGGACAGAAAGAAACCTCTGTTGCAGGAGGAGTTGTGAGGCCGAGTCCTACCGAATAAACTCTCCGGCGAGATGGCTCAACTCAAGTATACATGAGAAACCCATGCAAGGCTGTTCAGTGAGGGAAGCGGCGTGGTCTGATAGGATCGAATTGGAGTTGGCTTTAAAAGCGAATATGATCTGCCGCATATGTTATATCTATACATTACACATGTGGCGCCTAGGATGGATGGAACTCGGCTCAGACCCTAGCAGGGCTTAAATTACCGGAAGCCGGGCGAGACGAATGCTCGTATAAGGATCGATAATAGCTTCCATTCATCCGCAGGCTTCGCTTATTGAATCCGCTGTCAATATTGCTCGTGCACCACCATGTCTTTTCCTGCGGCAAGACTCAGCTCCCGTCAGACGATGTGCGATGCAATCGAGCGACACGAATTGAGTAGCACAGGGTGCGCCCGAGATGTACAGGACTGTAGTTCATGAGGTGTCGGTTGTGAGTGATAGGTAGCACAATAACCCAAAATAGCTCGGGCTTGACGGCCAATGAAATGGCAGAGGATTCGTTCTCTGGTGGTTTTGACGATGATGCAGTATTTGCGAGATACAACGCTTAGGTTTCTGAGTTATTTGTCAAGATTGATGCCTTCATAATATTGAAATGGGTAGTACATGTATGAGAATAGTCCTGGGTCCAAAACGTAGTCTGTAGCTGAAGCACTGCTGATCGACTATAGTCAATGTAGACAGTCTGATATTTCCCAAGCAGAATGAGATTTGATAAGGCCAGAAATATATATCGCTTTGGATATAATAACAATTCTTACACGTTGCGTCATGATAAGTATTTACCAAATGTTGCCAATTGCAAGTTGATGGCATCCCCAGTCCAGGCTTGACCAGCCTTTTTGTTCCACAATAGCCCCAGGTGCAATTTCAACGACCTTCAATTCCTAACAATGACCACAAATTCATCAACAAAATGGACTCTTCAACGCCGACACCAAAGTCAATACTACGCGGCCATAAATCTCAGATCCATGCAGCGGCTTTCATCAGATCGAACGAGCGCCTCATCACAGGCGATGCAGATGGTTTCGTCGTGCTATGGGACCTCACAATAATGCGTCCGCGGGCTGTTTGGCGCGCCCATGAGAAAGCCCTCCTGGGCCTCCGTGGCTGGGGCGACGACAAAATCATCACGTAAGTTCTTCTCTAGAGCTCTAGGAATTATGGAAATACTTGATTAACCTGGATTTATAGCCATGGGCGTGATCTAAAACTCATAGTCTGGAAACTCGGCGAGGCAGATGAAGAGCATCTCAGCACCGCACTACCCGTGGAGGAAGTCTCGACACCCAGAGCCCAGCCGTGGATGCTTCATCTTTTAGAAGTCAACACCTTGAACTTCTGTGCCTTTGCCATCTGCTCCAGCGCGTCTGGCTCTGTCGATACTGCCTCAGAGGTTCTGGTCGCTGTGCCTAATACTTTGCATTCAGATGCTGTATGAACCACCCCAACCATGGTGAATCCAGACTGACCGCCGCTGTAGATCGATATTTATCAATTACCTGCGCAAAAGCGCATTCATACCATCAAGGCTGGAGACAAAACCGGCATGGCAATGTGTCTTGCACTGCTACATTACGAAGACGCCCTTACGCTCATTGCTGCCTTTGAGAATGGATACGTGGTCGTGCAACGTCTTGAGTCTGATGGGCAGTGGGCGACAATGTACCACTCACAAGCCCATTCGCAACCTGTTTTATCGCTGAGCGTCTACAACGACTTCTTTATTACTTCCAGTGCCGATTCCATCATCGCTAAACACCCCATACCCACCGATCTATTCTTTCCCCTAGAAGACTCCGTGCCGTCTGTGAGCACAGAGCGGGTCGTCGAGATAATAGATGAGGAGCCTAAAGGAAATTCACTCTTGTCAGCAGGCCTCCAGTCATCGTCGCAAGCATCTACGAGTGCACCTCAAAATGGTATTGCGTGGAAAGATCCCCTCAAAAGCATCAACACCAAGCACTCCGGACAGCAAAGTCTAGATATACGTTCCGACGGACGAATCTTTGCTACAGCAGGCTGGGATTCGAAAGTCCGTGTGTACTCTACAAAGACGATGAAAGAGCTTGCAGTGTTGAAATGGCATCAAGTCGGATGCTACGCTATTGCATTCGCTGATGTTAAGGTATCAGATCAGGCGGACATCCCCACACAGAACCAGGAGAATGAAACGAAAACGACAAGCAGTTTGAGTACAAGGACGGGTTCTTTAGTCAGGACAGGGTTGAGCGTTAAAGAGCAGCGTATAGAGACGGCACGGAAAACACATTGGATTGCAGCAGGGGCCAAAGATGGCAAGATTAGTTTATGGGATATTTATTAATCCTTGAGAAATATGGAGGGTAAAATAGTAACGCTTGAAGCTAATACCCCAGTCCATTGATACCCTTATTCACCATAGAAAGTCTGTAGATCGTTAGTATCGTACACTGTAGACAGGAGCAATGTACTTACCGCGACCCCACCATCCGCTGACCGCGTGCCGCATTCGTCTGTAGCCGATGTCAGTAAGGAATTACATATACAATATCTCATGGCTAACGCACCGTCATTAGACGCATTGCATGGCTATTCCCCTTGGATAAGTCCCACCATATCCTGAGTATCCACGCCGCAACGAGGGCGTCACGCAGTTCGACACTCATCTCGGCCGTGATGACCAAACTCATACTCACCTCCTCATCTTCGACCTCTCTCGCTATTATCTCGCCCTGGCAGTCCCGCCACTCGTAACCTACGCCCTTGCTCCGCGACGAACAAGCTTCGAACAGCACATCCTGGGGCTCTAACTTGCGATCGGCTCCCTTGACGGCGCGATCGAAGCGGTACCCTTTCGTCTGCCGCAGCAGGTTGCCGGAGCGGAAGTACGAGACTCCAAAGGAGCACAGGGAGCGACGCGAAGCGACTTCGGCGTGGTAGGGGAACGTGGGGAACTCGGCCGCGGTGGGATGCTTGAGGTCGAAGAGGTGGCGGTTCTTGGGTGCGGTCTCGCCCGAGGTCTTGACGACGCAGTCGACGCGCTCGACTTTTACGCTGCGGTCATTGTCGTGGAGGTAGCCGATGGAGTGCGAGAACTCGTAGAGCGGCGGCTCTTGCGGGTCGGTTGAGTAGATGAAGCGGCCTGAGATGTAGAGCGTTGCAGGGCCGAGGATGGATTTGTTAGTGGGGGCTGCGATAGCGGCGTGGGCGGGCTTGGGGGTGGAAGTGTTGGCTAGGGTGCTGTAGGAGGGTAGCTCCAGGTCTGAGTAATTAGGCGGAGGAAGGTCTGTCATGTTGGAATATGGTAACAGTGTACAATTGAAGATGGAAATAACAGATAGGTATGATAGAAACGATTTCATAGAATTGGGAACAAGAAAATGTAAGTGTCGTGTGTTGTGATTCACTACATATCTATTTGTTGGAGCTCTATCCGTACAGTTCCTTGCTATGACGTGTGTTACGGCAAGTTTATTCCCGGGCAAATGCACCTCCAGCCACAGCCTCACTACTATGGGGAGTAATGGGCTGATGCTGCTTCGCCTCATTATCACAAGGGTTAAGAACTGCGCATTTAGTGATCTGAAATGTAAATCTTGGTATTTTTGATAATTCCTAATAAATACGACAGTGATACGCCAGAAACGCCTATTCATCCAATTGTCATCCGGTATCAAGTGCCCCGCATCATGAATCAGAGCTCTCTGATCGCATTCCAGCTTACAGACGAGAGCCAAGGTTGACGTGAATAGACTTGGTATGGCTGTATGCCTCAAGACCTGCCTCACCAAGCTCACGACCAATGCCACTCTGCTTCACACCACCGAAGGGGATGTAAGGCTCGCTGTCCTGTGTGCTGTTGATCCAGACCATACCAGCCTCGATCTCAGCAGCAACACGGTGGGCACGCTCAACATCCCTGGTGAAGACAGCAGCGCCGAGACCGTATGTTGTGTCGTTGGCGAGCTTGAGAGCCTCCGCTTCGTCGCTGAACTTGGTAATGACGACCACGGGTCCGAAGATTTCCTCGCGGAAGACGCGCATCTGGTGGTGAACGTCGCCGAAAACGGTGGGCTGGACGAAGAAACCCTTCTTGGAGGAGTCGACTGGCTGGCCACCAGAGAGAAGTGTAGCACCCTCGGACTTTCCAATCTGGATGTATTCAAGGACGCGATCGTACTGCTGCTTAGAGACCTGGGGGCCCTGGTAAGACTCTGAGTCCCATTGGTGACCGACCTTGCTGACGGTCTTGGTGGTCTCAACAAAGCGCTTAACGAAGTCGTCGTAAACCTTGTCTTGGACTAGTAGACGAGAAGTAGCTGTGCAGATCTGGCCCTGGTTGGACATGATGCCCATGTGCGACCACTTGACAGCCTCATCGAGGTCGCTGTCGGCAAAGACCAAAAGTGGCGACTTACCACCGGTCTCGAGGGTGATGTTCTTGAGGGACTTGGAAGCCATCTCCATGATCTTGGCACCGGTAGCAGTCGAGCCAGTGAAGGCAACCTTCTCAACAAGAGGGTGCTGAACAAGAGCAGGACCAGCCTCGCCGCCGTAACCGTTAAGAGCGTTGAAAACTCCAGGAGGGAATCCAACATCCTTGATAGCCTGTCCGAGGAGAAGAATGCTAAGAGGCGTTTGCTCGGCAGCCTTCATGACAATTGTGTTACCGCATGCTAGTGCAGGGCCGATCTTCCAGGCGGCCATCGCAAGCGGGTAGTTCCAGGGAATGATCTGAGCGACAACACCAAGGGGTTGGCGGAGGGTGTACGCGAGCTTGTTGGGGTTGGCGGTAATGGTCTGGCCAGTGATCTTGTCGGCCCAGCCGGCGTAGTATCGGATGCAGTTGACAACCTCAACAACGTCGCCTCCCTCGGCATCGGAGTAGACCTTGCCTGTTGTAAGTCAGCATGGCTCAAAGTCATCTATTTGGCAGTTCATTATGACATACCATTGTCCCAAGCCTCAGAGGTAGCAAACATCTGGGTGTGCTCCTCAATGTAGTCGGCAAGCTTGTTCATAAGAACGCCTCGCTGGGGAGGGGGTAGCTTCTTCCACGAGGGGTCATGGAATGCGGCATGGGCTGCTTTCACGGCCTTGTCAACATCATCGGCATTGGCGGCGTGGACTGTAGCAATCTCCTTCTCGGTACTGTCATGGGCGTCTTCATTAGCTTGGATTTCGAAGTTGCGATGAGGTTTACTTACGCAGGGTCGATAGATGTGATCTTCTGGGTTGAAGAGCCTGGCACGAACTCGTTGTTGATGAAGAGACCGGTAGGCTGCTTGTACTTGACACCGTTAGGCGCCTCGAGGTTGACGAAGAGGTCCGACATTGTGCTGTAGCTTCTCTGTGTAGTGGTGATGATTCGGCTTAGGGCAGGAATTGGAAGTCGACACGGCGTGTATGTTGGAGTTCTAATTGAAGCAGAATACACTGAAGAACAGAGAGTGACGTTTGATAATCTCGAGGCAAGGGCAGCGCCCATCTTCTTATAGCTCCTCATAGACATGGCTGGAGGCGTTTTGAGAGGGGTAGTTCACCTCTACGTTGAGTTTAGCGAAGGATGGGATGCACCGTTCTCCGTATTTAGCAGCCTCCTCCGCAAAATCCCCACAGTCAGTTGCCTGGAGAAAGCAATTGATAAGCTTAAGGGTCTCTATCGTGGTCGAAAACGTGCAGACTTTTGCCCCATTGCGGTTACGGTTGCAACGCCGCCGGCGAGCGGGTGCGGATGCGGGTGCGGGTTCGTGATTAAGGAGCCGACGGTCAATTTCTCTGGTTGTGTTGGTTTGGACGCTCTCGGAGCCGGCGCTTTAGACTACAGCTCAACGTCATGGAGCCGCTTGAACCTTACTATTTGAGTTTAGCGAGGCTATTGCCCAGTCGGGTCAAAAGACACGGAGGATGGAAGCTGCCGGCTGCTTGGCGCTATCATGACAGCTCTTATCGATAACATGTGCCGAGGTTGCATCGAGGAGCAAAGTTGACTGTGGTTGTGAGCTCTCGGATTATCATTCTCTCCGTAAGCGTGGAGTGTTGTAGTCAGGGATCCCTTACTGCTGTAGCTTCCCTCCAAAACTACCAGATAAAGTACCTAAGTAGGCATCGAGCACTTTCCGCAGACAACTCATGTACCGGCATCACCAGGCCGTGTATTGAACCAGATGCGGCCTAGCGGCACGGGTAGGCGATGTTGTCAACGACAAGAATTGTACTCCACAAGGCTGTCAAATCTGGCTTTGGACATGGAGATCATCACGAAGATCCCCGCATGAGCCTCAACAATGAGGTAAATACACGCAAAAGATCTCAACCGAAAGGACAGGCTGAATGCATGGCTTAACATCAAGTCATATAATAGCAAATCTTGTTGCAGACGTAGCAAAGTGGCAATATGGCCGACTTTATCCGTAATAGTTAGTCGTCGAAAGTCTCCGACATGTAAGATTGGCTCAGCGCCCTGCTCTTTGCATCTCATCATCAGCCAGCGCGCGCACATCCACATGCGGAAGATGAGTTTATTTTTCTGACAACACCCTTTAGGAATTAATTCTCCAATCAACATCGTTGGCGAGACTCGCTTCGTCAGCTCCAATCTGATCGGAGCCGCTACCATGGGGAATCACTCACAGCAAATACATGACTGCTTACAAACTCCGCAAGACACGTCCACCCTTCGTCCGTGAACGCGGACGTGACTGTCGTGCGGAATGATAATTTATCCCTTCCTTACTAAACTACCTACTTCACGTACAACAATATCGAGTAGGGCCCTACAGTAGCTGCGGACAAGATAACAAAGAACCAAGACCCGCAAAACATGCTACTGGCCCAAGATCAATGATCAATCTGAGCACGTCTGGGATCTGCAACCACTTCCTGGGGGGGATCATCGTTTACTGGGTCCTCGGCTCTTATTTAGACCCTTTGGACAGGGTAAACTCTCCCTCAACTGCCTAGTCCTCAGCAGAAGCGCTGACGCGTGAGCCGTCAGATAGGATGATGATGATAATAATGAGGGGACTTGATCCAACGAAAGGGAACTAAATCCGAGGCCTCTCGCGTTTTGTTCTTCTTGGTGTTGAATCCCTTGAGCCAGTGACTCTTAACTCCGGAGCTACCGATGGCCGTCAGACCAGATCTTACTGTGCAAAGATCCCCGGATAGTATCTGCTAGGCTCAAGTTGACGATGTTTTATTACGTTTTTCCTGGCTAATTTGTTTTTCTTTCGTGGACTTTTCCCAATCAAGTGAGTCATGGCGCGGTCATTGTCTGACCGCTCTTGATCAATCTGCACTCTGTAGGGTATTAGCTTTTCTTTTTTTTTTCTCACAAGCGTTGAGCTGGTTGGTGTTGTTTCACCGTTATGCCAAGCGTTATGCGGGACTGCTGTGAGGTTATCTGCCTTGTGAGCTTACATGTGTGTAAATCGTTCCGCTACCACGGATTCCATACAATCTCCCCTACAGAATATCAGGTCTCTTTTCCAAATTGGAATCGCACGTGGCAAGGGATAATTCCATCGTGATAACAATGCCCGGTTTGGGATGCTGTTGCTGATTCAGAAACAACAATATTTGTCCGCCAACTCGGACCAAGGTTGTCCCAGGAGGTTTCAAATTTCAACCACCGCCGCAGACGTGCAGCTCGCAGTAAAAAAGTGCGTATTGTAGAGTCCTTGTGAAGTATTAGGAATACTCGATCACTATGGTAAATCCTCAGACTCAGAGGCTCGCCTGAATTGTCTTCATGTATTGGTGAGCGTGTTACTCTTAGCGTCGGCGCTTGGGATGTTTCGAGCGGAATTGGGCTTACGAGATACGTCGAAAGAAGAAGGGTGTTGACGGCGGACATAAGGTGGAGTCCGCCACTCCGCCTCCTCTTGACTGGCTGGGCTCTTGTCTTTGTTAGAATGTCGACCCGTTATGCTGACGGGTAATAGTATGCACTGCTCTATTAGTTATGCCCGTGGGCGGATTTTGTGTGTGGGCAGAACCTTAACTCCTGTGACAAAGGGTCAGAGTCAGGCAGGGAGATACGATTATGTTGTTCATCTCGGGAGGTTATAAAGATAGTCTATGCTCGCTGTCATCCTTAGTGGTTCCATACTGGTAGAGCATCAGACAAGCACGTACACACAATATACATCCCCCTTTCCCTCAAGGGCTTGGAACCTTCCTCGATATAAGCTTAATTCTGCACAACCAACAAATTCAAGCTTGCAAATAAGCGAGAGCAGTTACACCATGTCTGCCGAACCAGAAAAACTCGAGGTCCCTACGACCGGAGCACGACCCGAATCTACAACTTCGACACTGCGAGGAGAAGATAACCTTCAGGAGAAGAAGAAAGAGGAGGGACAGCTCGATGAGGACATTGAGACTGGCACTGTTCAGGGCAACACTGATAGTGATGACCCCGGTGACGATGAATACCCCAAGGGTATCAACATGTTCTTCATTGTCCTCGCTCTAGTGATGGCTGTCTTTCTATTCTCCCTTGACTTGGTGAGATACGCCTTCATTCCTATCAACTTATCCAGCCTACTAACACCAACCGTGCACTAGACCATTGTCGCAACAGCTATCCCCAAGATCACTGATGAGTTCAAGGGTCTTGATAAGGTCGGATGGTATGGCGCTGCCTTCTTCATGACTGTCGGTGCCTTCCAGTCAACTTGTAAGTCAAAATCCACCAACCCCTTTTTCCCACCACTAACACCGCCAAAGGGGGTAAAATCTACAAGTACTTCCCGCTCAAGACATCCTTCATCGTCGCCATTCTCATCTTCGAGCTCGGCTCCGTCATCTGTGGTGCCGCTCCCAATGCCGAAGCCCTCATCACCGGCCGTGCCATCGCTGGCGTTGGCGGTGCCGGTCTCGGTGCTGGAGCTTACACCATCATCGGCTTCTCTGCTCCTCCCAAGAAACGACCTGCTTTCACTGGTATTATCGGTGCTGCCTACGGTATCGCCAGTGTTATCGGTCCTCTTCTGGGTGGTGCTTTTACAGATCACGTCTCTTGGCGATGGTGTTTCTACATTAACCTTCCCATCGGAGGTGTCTCTGCCGCCATCATCTTCATCTTCTTCAAGACTCCCCGTGCTGCGGTCCCTGTCAAGGCCCCTCTCCTTGAGAAGCTACTCCAGATGGATCCCCTTGGTATTGTTCTGATGATGGGCCTTACCATCTCTTACATCCTTGCTGTCCAATACGGTGGCCAGGCTCACGCTTGGGACTCGTCTGTTGTCATTGGTCTTCTTGTCGGCTGGGTTGCCATCACCATCGTCTGGGCCATCTCATGTTACGTCCAGGGTGAGCGATCTATGATTCCTGTCCGAATCCTCAAGAACCGTGTCGTCTGGGTCATGAGCGCTTTTGCCTTTATCTTTGCTGGATCTTTCTTCCTCGCCATCTACTACATCCCCATCTACTTCCAGTCTGTCCACGGCACCACCCCCACTGGCAGTGGTGTCCGCAACCTCCCCCTGATTCTTGCAGTCACATTCGCTACCATTATCAGTGGAGGTCTCGTCACCGCCACCGGCTTCTACCAGCCTCTACTCATTGGCGGTGCCGCCGTTGCAACCATTGGAGCCGGTCTTCTCTACCTCCTCGATGTTGACACCTCTACTGGCAAGTGGATTGGCTACCAGATCGTGGCTGGTGTGGGTTGGGGTGTCGCCTTCCAGATTCCCATGATTGCTGTTCAAGGTACTGTCGATCCTAAGGATCTTGCTTCTGCCACCGGTATTCTTCTGTGTAAGTAACCTTTCTACTCTTCGATCGTGATCGTCTCACTAACAAGATACAGTCTTCCAGGGTCTTGGTGGTGCCTACATCGTCTCTGCAGGTCAGGCCGCCTTTGTCAACCAAATGCTTCTTGACGTTGGGGAGAACGCTCCTCAAATCAGCAAGGGACGTCTGATTCTCACTGGAGCCACCGCTCTCCGAGAAGCCTTCAATGCTGAGGAGCTAGTTAGTGTCATCGACGGTTACATGCAAGGCTTGAACGTCGTCTTCGCCATTGCCGTTGCTTTTGTTGGTACATCCTTCTTGATCAGCTTGCTCACCCCCTGGAAGAAGCTCAACCTTGCAAACATCACTGGTGGTGCTTAAAATTCCGCATAGTTGGCTATTCTTAGTTTGATATGATAGAAACATGGACATATAATGAATGAACAGATGGCTTGGTAACTCACTACAAACTATAATGGATAACGTGTGAGCCGCTCTCGGCTGCAGCACATAGATGGCGTTGAGGTTTGGATTTAGACAGATATTCTCCTATTTTACGCATTGATGATATAAATAATGTTTTCAAACTCATCATGATGTAAAGCATTAGCTTCGCATTTGTTCATCGCTTCGAAGTTATTGAGAGTCATCCCGTTTTTCTCACATGGTGCCATCCTTAAAAACTTCAGTTCGAATTACCCACCATTATGCTGATGGAATGATTAGGTTGGTCGTTTCTTGTTGTGTTTTGTGATAAATCAACTGCATACAAACAACCGACTGCACAGGGTTGGCTTGCTGGTAATCTAATTCATCGTAAATCCTCGTCCTCCTCTCTTAATTTAAGTATGGCTTGGAAAAATTAGAAATCCAAACTAATCTCATATCAAGAGTATGTAAAAATATATCAGCTCATTGAGCTTAATGCCGTGACTAAAATGTCGTGAATTGGTGATGGTACAGGGTAACCTTCTATCACATGTTGGTTTCTGAACATCAACTCCAAAAAAAGTGTACCCCTGCATCTCCAACTCCACCAGCATCCCAAGCCGTCCCCAAAATTCCGCTGCAGAAACCATCACGAGAGGTTTCTGCCCACTGATCATGCCATATTTCAGTCTCGGCTAAAATTATTCCTTTTCTTCTTTTTATACCACTTCCTCCCCCCCGACGGATCGACACAATGCTTCCTCTTCGCTTCCTCCGGCACCGCTCGCCGTTTACCACCTCGGCTCGCACAATGGCTTCCGCATGCTCGACGTCCTCCCGCCTCGAGACTCTCCCCAAGTCGTCCATTCGTGTCCTCCGCTCTGTCGATGCTGTTCGTCGCTGGCGCAGCCCCCATGTCATCAACCATCGCTCTGTAGGCTTCGTGCCTACCATGGGTGCCCTGCACGAAGGCCATCTGTCATTAATCCGTGCCGCTGCGAAGGAGAACCACCACGTCGTCGTGAGCATATATGTCAATCCCGCACAGTTCGGTATAAAGGAAGATCTCTCATCGTATCCTGTGACATGGGAGGAAGACTCAAAGAAGCTGGCGGCGCTGGATAGAGAACTCGCGGATGATGGAGGAAATATGGGTCGCATCTCTGCTGTGTTTGCGCCGACGACGCCAGAGATATACCCCAGTGGCTTCCCAGGCCAGGAAGTTGACAGTAAGGGAAGCTTTGTCTCTATTACGCCTGTGGGAGAACTGCTTGAAGGTGCTAGCAGACCTACCTTCTTCCGGGGCGTTGCGACAGTGTGCTTGAAGCTTTTTAACATTGTCCAACCCGAGCGCGCATACTTTGGTCAGAAAGATGTTCAGCAAACAGTTGTTCTCCGTCGAATGGTCAAGGACTTCATCTTGCCTATGCAAGTCGTTGTCCAGCCCACGGAACGTGAGAGAGACGGCCTTGCGCTTAGCTCTCGAAACGTTTATCTGGGTCCCAGACGACGAGAAGCGGCCATCGTGCTCCCTGGCGCATTAACAAGAGCCGCTAGTGCATACTCAGTTAACAACCAATGTGACCGAGAAAGCATTCTAGGCGCAGCGCATAAATTCATAAAAACAGTCAAATCAGACATGTCGAAGCTTCCTCCCACAGAACGTGTGGTATTCGAGGTTGACTACGTCTCCCTAGCAGACCCAGACACACTAGTTGAGATTGATGAAGTTGATCCCACGCGAGGAGCTGTTCTGAGCGCTGCAATCAAGATGTTGCCGGTTGAGGAGGCCATAAAAGGTGAGGACTTGGGGTTTAGTGGAGGGCCGCCAGTGCGCTTGATAGATAACATTATCCTCAAGCCGCTGGAGCCGAACGATGTATAGGTACAAAACATAAAGCATGAGAAACGAAATTAAAAGCAGTATACCCGAACAGGCTCAAACTGTTCAAATTTTAGACTTGGCATGCTGAACTATATAATGAAAAGGCGGTTGTATCTGACTGAGTATAAAATATGTATAATACTTATAAAATGGCAGCGTGTTCGTGTAGTTCAGGGTGTACTCGGGCCGTCGCTTTCAACCCAGTAAAAAGGGAAAATGCAAAAGAAGTAAAGCTCGCTAGCATGAAATGTTGTACAGGGTTCTTCGATAAATCATTTTGTTCACAGATGAGCCCGAGCCCTCTCCTCTCTCTTCTTCTTTCCTTCTCTAACACTCCTCCCAAAAGCCTCCTTCTCTTCGCTGCTAAGTCGACTAGGAGCTTTGCCTTTGCCGCTTCTCTCAGCCTCAAGAGTTTCCTCCCAAAGCTTGCGACCCAATTCGTCCGTAAGACGGAGCACACGGCTGCTAACCGTAGCACCATCACGGCGGTTCTTGCCTTCGCGACGAGACTTCGCAATTTTCTCGGTAAAATCCCAAAGTTTGCCCTCCGCAAGAAGAGCGCCTGTCTCTGGGTCTCGAGGAGTTCTCCAGGAGGCGTCGAGCTGAGCACGAGGCGGGATCTTAGTATCCTTCGATTTTATAACATGAAGTAGTTGGTCTTGCTCGAAGCGGAAGTACGAGTTCTTTAGAGTTTCTTTGTTGACAGCTTCGAAGTATGATAAGTCGCCCTGATGGTAAAGCGTCTTACCAAGCTAGATGAATAGATTTGTAAGTATATTGAGCTGAAAAAACAGGAAATGTTACATCCACAAGTATGCGGGTGAAGACTTACCAGCTGGGCGCTGTTATGTATCTTGCCTTGTTCAATCCAGGTCTCTCCATTTTGGCCTGGAGGAGGAGTGAGCCCCATGAGAGAGACAGCTGCCAGCCAAGTCGCCTCTATAAAAGGCCATATGAGAAAGCAGTAAAAGTCGTAATTTTCTCTTCCGGCCTTTCTCTCCTGTTCTGCAAGCCCAACCATGGTGACGTTGCCGTCTGCATCACGATCAACTCGAATCACTTCGTCTGCCTCCAGACCTCGCAGGGTTCTATCCAGATTGGTATCCAGACCCTCGCTGGAAAAGATGAACTCGCCACGGAATAGAGACGAAAGAAAGAACACTTGTTCCTTTAATTCGTCGAACGGCATGTCTTGGATTTGAGCACCGCCGCCTCTCTTTACCCGCGAGTACATCGCTGCACTAACCAGTGCCTCGTAGATAAAGAGATGGATCGTCATATTGCGATAGAACGACAATTGAAAGCGGTCAACGGCGTAGTATGTAGGCTCAGCAAGACCTTCAACTACTCCCACGAGATCCTTGCCAAGCACGTCAAGACCACGGTCAACGATCTCGGCAAGAGGTGCGTTGCCGAAATGGGCTACACGCCCGCCCTTTGCACGCACGCGTTCTGTCAGCCATGCAACCCGACGTTTTAGTTCTTCCTTGCCAACTCCGCGACCACGGAGTGTAAGAAGAACAGTGCCAATTAACGCTGTTGGCATCACGACGGATACATCGTTAATGTCGCTCAGTACCTGATATCCCATTGTCCGTAGAAGTTTCTCTCGAACTGCACGGACTTCAGGCCGCTGGTGGTCGGTATCAAGTCCGCGTGGGATGCTTGGGAGCTTTGACAACTGGTCGTCCAGAAACTTTCTTAAACTCCAGGGCTCGTGGAATCTAACATCAACTCGGCCCAGTCGAAGAGATAGGACAGATGACCCTCCGCTCAGAAAGTCCGCTAGGTTTTCCTTTTTCTTAGGCATCCCCAGTAGTTCGGTAACATAACCCTCCGTTTCGATGACCTTATCATATTGGGTGCTGACAGGACAGATAATAGCATCTTCAACACGACCCGACAAAATACTGTCGAGGACGAAGCTAAGAATGCCAAACTTTGGAGGCAGCAACTTCCCTGTCCGGGAACGGCCCCCTTCGATAAAGCATTCGAAATTGTAGCCTTCCTGGAGAAGCGTATCGATATATGATTGGACTAGTGTGGTGTATAAAACATCATCACCGAACGCCCTCCGAATCCACATGGCTCCAGCATATTGGAGGAAGTCGCCTAGGACAGGTAAGTTCAAGTTGTCTCCTGCCACGACGACTGGCAGTGTGAGACCCAAACGATAGCAGATGAGTTGTAGTGAGACATAATCAACGTGCGATCGATGACTGGGTAAGAAAATGATGCTCTGCTTCTTCTTAGCTGCTACTTCAGCAACCTTGCGCAGTCGCAGCACCTCCTCGCTAGAGACATGGATGCCTTGATGGTAAGCGCGCGTCAATAACTGAGTGCAGAGATAGTAAGCTCCACGAATAAACGCTTTGCTTTCCATCTTGCAAATCATGTCGTCAGTCCACTTATCTGCCAGTTCTTGAAGGCCTGACTCTATGTCATTGAGTCGTTGAGAGCGTTTGCTACTATAGTCTTTGCTGTCCCTTGGCAGCATTCCCTCACGTTCTTCGACAGCTACACGATGCTCAGCAAGTTGGCTGATTCTCTGCTGAAGAAGTGGTGCCGAAAGAACCATATTCTTCATGTTCTCTGAAAATCCAGAATAAAAGACAGGTTGGCCGATGGCATTGTCGTAGGCTCGCCATCCTTGGCCCGAGACATAGAGGGACACCTCTCGAAGAAACCTAACCAGAGAGCTGTCAGTCGTGCATACTAAGATTGTCGCAGTAACAATGAGAAGGCTACGTTACCGGAAAGGCTCAGAGCGAAATGAAGCAAACTTGTCCATCAAGGCCTCCTCCTTGCCCTCGGGGATATTCTTGGGCGGCGGCTCAACAAAGCCACTGGGCTGAAGCGTGACTTCATCACCCAAGATTTGAAGGTCTGGTGCCGAATTGGTCGACGAATCGACGTCGTCTTCGTTATGCGACATGGCTAGCGATTTCCTCAAGGCAACGAAGCAGTTCTCGAGTTACCGAGGCGTAAACAATCAGTTGTTGTTTGTTGCCAATAACACCATCGCAAAGTAAGACCAAATCGCGTCACAGCGGGACAGCTTCGGCTATCACGATACAGATTTCAAGAGCATTTGTCGCCTCTCCCGTCACTTCTGGGTATGTATTAATTGAAGCAAGGCAAGGCAGTGAAGTGTTCTTGATGGAAGTTCGCAATAGGGATATGACATGGACGGACATGGCCGAGCTGTAACGGGATTGGCCCAAGCGGGGCTGGCATCATTTGACCCTGCCGAGCGGCATGTGAAGCGGAAGGAGCTTGGTCCCACTGCCTTTCCTCCCGTCATTTCCCCAGAATTGCCTGCAGGAATCGCGGCATATTTCCGCCAAACACTTTTTTCTTCCCAACGTAACATTCTATGGCTGACGCTCGTTATTTCCCTACTCCCACTCTGAAGTAATCATGGCTAGCGCACCGCAGCAAGCTACCCAGAATCTGCTGGCCAGAGCGCATTCTCCCGACAGCGTGAATCGAATTTATTCGGAAAAGATACAGCACCGTTCACTCATCCTTCGACCGACCTCTCCTCCTCCATCCACCGTCAATGCTCGCGCAGCTCGCCGAAAAACTCGACAAGATAAGAAAGAGAAGCAGAAGCAGAAACCCAAGCCACTGTCATCGCGGGAAAGACGAAACTTGGGCCTCCACGACATACCTAAAGATGGTCAACGATACCATATTTATGAGCCTTTGAGCCAGTTGTGGTTAGGATACGCTCGGGAGTTACTTGGAAACGACATTCACACGGGGGGACCTAGCGCAGCGGTGAAGCTTGCAAGCGCTGAGTTTCACGGCGCTCCTATCCAGGTTGTCCGAAGCCACTGTCCTAGTCGAGTTGGCATTCAAGGCGTGGTTGTCCGTGATCGCAAGTTCATTTTTGAGATCATCACAAAAAAGAGAGGAGTCAAAATTGTTCCCAAGGAGGGCACTATCTTCAGAGTTGAGATTCCGACCAATGGAGAAACTCCAAAGCCCGAGCAAGGCTCCGGCAATAAAACATTCGCTTGCGAAGTTCTAGGTGATCAAATGATGCTTAGGGCACCAGATCGCGCGAATAAGAAGTTCAAAGGACACTTCCTACCGAATATCTGAGCACATCCATGCTTTCCGATCAAACCAAATGAAAGTGGTTGCATGACCACTTGAACTGCGGGAGGGCTACATGTTATTGCAATCAACCTTCTATGCAAAAGCTCTTCATGATGAAGTCGAGTAACAGACCTCGTCCTGTCATTCTCACCCTCCTGCGCTCCAAGCACAACTTCTGGGTAAAGTCTTACCAACATGCGTTACTATACTGGACTCTGTGCCCTCCCTAGCGCTACCTTGGCATGCGGATATCGAATATAGCCACGCTATCTGCTTGGGACTATGGGTTGTGACTGTGTGTCGCTGGCCATGCTGGCATCATTGAGAGTGTTCGCTGCCTGCGTCCACGTGGCAGACCCCAGGGCATTGAAAGTTATTATTTTCTCTAACTCTTGCTCGGTATGCCTTCCTCCACAACACAAGAGAATGTTCAGAAGTGATAATAACTTGTAATCAATTCTAGAGCTTCCTACCATTTCTCAAGATAGGCGAGGAACCGGGTTACTGCAATTTGGTTGGTCCATGCCTGCTCTTGGGCATCTAGCTGCTATCCATAATATCCACCACACGATTACATGGTAGACTATGCTGAGCAGATAAGAGCATATGAGCTCCATCTTCTTTTGAAGGGGAAGTGTGTATGTAGATAGATAGGTATCTATCCATGAATTTCATGATGCTTTGATCTAGTCTAATACCTAAGCGCTATGGAATACGACGGTTAACTTTGACTGCATGTAATATGATTCGTTGATTAATGCGATTTGAGTCTCACGACGTTCAATCATTACGGGACTCTTAAAAGGCACAAAAATTCAAAACATATACAGCCCTGATGCCAGTGACACTTTCGCGGCTAATGTCCTTCCTTAGGGTAACAAGTAATAACCTAGGTACGGAGTACTCTCATGCTTGATGAGGTTGGAAGAACGCGACGCGCTTTGACGTGACGTGATGTGAAACCTGACGGCTCGAATCTGAACTAACGGATGTCATACAGTGCCTTACTGTGTGACGCCACGTGACCCCTCTCTTCTCCTACCTTATTCTGCCACACGATCTATTTTCTGATCGATACCGAGGTTAGGGTATTGAATAATCCTTGATCAAATAGTAGAATCCCCCTGACCCAGGTGTTCGGTAGCCAATAACCCAGGCACCTAGCCAGGCTCTTCGTCAATGTTGATCCTAGATAATAAAGACAAAAGCTTGGGTGTACAAGCTTCAATGGCGTCTGCACGTCGTCCCATTTTCGTTTAGGATCCAGCCCTGATCAGTCATGACTAGAAATTCCATCTGCTAAGACGCGGGACTGATTGGATGCCACTAGAGTTCTACGGGCTGTATGAACCCCACTAATCACAGACTTCAGTGAGAGGTGGCCTGGACAGTGTTAGTTCCGCTTGCCAGGCCCAAGCCCACTAATGGAATGGTGAGTTGGAACCTCAGACAAGGCTGGGAACCACTACCAACCTCAGGTACCTCACTATCTAATTATTGCTCTTCCCCCCAAAACCCTTACTCTCGATTTTTTTCCTTTCCCCGTTTAAAGGTAACCCAGACCACGGCGTTTACATCACTACTGCAACATCACACGAAACCTTCTTCTCGTCGGATCACCGAAAAAAACAAACGAAACACTATTTACTCAACCATTACGTCGCGCTAATCCGCCGATCATATCAACAACACCATCGTTCACGATATCGCATATCACCTTGCCCGCCGCCTTCGTCTCTTGGCTATCGCTCTAAGCAACGTTTTGTGCTCCCATCTCTCGAACCTACATCAAAGCTTCTGCATTCTTACTGCACGTTCGCTTTAGCAAGCTCGTCAACAAGCATTTTTGGCCACGTTACAGCTTCAGGTTACCTTTCCTCGACTGCATCCGCATTATCTCTTGCCGATTCGATCCACCATCGACGCAACATCTGCACACCTTGACCTCGAACGACAAAGACGTTCCACATTCACTCACGCACGTCTACTCGAACTCGCATCTGCACTCGAGACGACGATCCTAAATATCTTGACAATTCTTTTTACGATAGCGTTTACTCAAGATGCCGTCTAATCTTCCCTCGAGCTTTGCCTCGGCTGCCGCTGGCCAGAACACCAACTCTAGAGGAGGACGAACTGATGGAAGGGGAGCTATTTCTGGAGATTGGTAAGTGCTTGCCACTTGTCCCTTTTTTGCTTTTGCATGGCCTTTCTTTCTTCGATCTGGTATCATGGTAGGATGTTGTGTTGCATACTGTGTCCCCAGTCACCCCGCGTTGTGGTGCACAGTATGTTGGAGCTTCGCAGCGCTTGGATTAGTTGTCGCGATGGGCGCTTGGGATTACCATGAACTCCCCTGTCCTGAGCATAAGACCACAAGTATGGCCATGCCGTTACTAGCGGTCTCCGCGCCACAGAGAAGATCTCTTCAATGGAAGCTGTACGGCCTGCTCGACATGCCGTGCATTCCCCACCAACATACCAGGACCTAGATGCCATTTTTGAACTGCTACTAACTATATCTCAGGGCAAAAAGAGACGGTCGCTCTACTAATGGCACTCTCACCTTCCGACGATCATCAACAACTCCTCTGGGGCAGCCCTCTTCGCAGCCGCCACCCTCGACAGATCATGCAGTTCAGCACCCCGCCGCTGAGAGCCCTGTATCTACTTCTGCCTCGACGTACGAAGTGCCTGCTACGCGCTACACCAAGGATGAACTTCTGGACATGTTCCGCCCACAAAAACCAGGCGAGGATGCGACTCATCTGTTTGCCCAAGGGTGGAATCCTGGTCAAGTTAATGGGCATGCTCCAAGAGGCTGGGGTAAGAGTAACGACAACCACATCCCGCAGGAGCCTGGCGCCTGCTGGGATGATGTTGGAGACATAACTCCAATGGGACTGCAAGATATGTCGTTGGAGGAGAAGGAGGTGCGCCAGCCCCCACACTATCGTCGGCATTCAAAGTTTGTGCTAACCACTATTAGACTTTTAACACAGAGATCAATTCGCCGCTCAAACCTCCAACCCAAAACAAAGACAATCACCAAGGTGCTACAAACGGACGCAAGGCGTCTTTATCCCAAGGTGCTTCTAACACTTTTGGCATCAGTTCACCTTCGTCAGCCACGCGACCCGGTACTCGACGACGTGAGACAACCGAATCTAATCCTTTTGGTGGAAGCGCTTTGGCATCTCCCACTGCCGCTGGCCGTTTCTCTCGTGAAGACGCACCGTACTGGTTTACGCGCAGCAAAACCGACCTAAAAGAATCCGAACCTGACGAGTCCGATACTGACCCTGTTTCCCGTGAGGCTCCCGGAAGGCTGCCCCCATTTGGGAACTTGATGCGCTCCAACACGGGTGGAATTGGAGGCGTCGGATCCATGTGGCCACCTTCTAATCAGACGACACCTGGTGCAGGCGGCTTCGGCAACTTTGCACTGGCTTCTTCACCTGCTGTTGGCGACAAACGTGTTGGCGGTGCTGGTGGTGGTGGTGGAAGCAGGTTGGCCCATCTCATTCCTAAGGATAGCTCGGATAACCTGAGTGGCAAGGCTGCTGAAAGCCAAAGTCCTCTCAATCAGCAATCCTGGAGATCTCGTCCACGAACTGACACTGATCCATTCGGCGACGACACCTTGTCGGGCAGTGCGGTTCTCGGTGGTGCCCAGGATACCGACACCGGCGGTATGCCTCAGCAGAGTAACCGAGCAGGTACTCTAGGCACTCCGATCAAGGGCTCTGCAGGCGACTTTGGGATGGCGGGTCTTAACCTTGGAGGCCATGGTGATGATGGTCCAGTTAGTCCCTCCGAGACCAATCCCTACCGCAGTCCTCCAGCCGAGCGCCATGGCCACGACGATAACGAAACCCATGATGATAAACCCCACGGCGCGAACCTGCATGATGCACCCTCGAACTTTGGCTCTATTGGTCGTGGCTTTGGTGGTTATGACGGAGGCGATCGTAGCCAGACCTCAAGCGTGGGACCTAAAGGCTATCCTTCTCTGAACACCCTAGCAGGTTGGCCCGCTCCCGGTGGCCCTGCAATTGGCACTCCTGATCGCGAGAGGCCCAACTTAGGCAGTGCCTTTGGCAATTCTCTCTTCAGCCCCATGGGTGATCTCCAGTCGCCTAGTTTGTCCAATCTTGGTAACGTATTTGGTCCAGTCAGCGCCGGCGGTCTTGGGACAGGAAGCATCGGCCGTGGAAGCAAGATAAGCTCGCTCTTCCCTGCCGCAATGCAGGCACAAATGCAGTCCCATGAGCAGCAGCACGACAACAACTTGGCTGATTCTTTACCTGACCTTCGCCAGAGTAATCCTTTGGGTGCCATTGGTCGAACCGGCTTCGGCATTCCATCTCGTGACACCGAAAGCCCAATGCGACCTAATCGTGGAGTTTTCGAGGAGTTGTTCCCTTCCAGTGACGCTTCTCGCGCTCAGGGTGTATTTAGCACTGGCGACTCTAACAATCCAACTGCTGCAACGGCACCCCAGTCATTCACTCCTATCGGCGGCGGTCTGCCCTTTGGTGGTCAAGGCGGCACTGAACCTCCTGCTACCCAAGTTCGCCAGATGGTTATGCCTGACCGTATGAGGTGGGTGTATCTTGATCCTCAGGGACAGGTCCAGGGGCCCTTCACTGGCCTCGAGATGAACGACTGGTACAAAGCAAACTTCTTCACCCCCGATCTTCGAGTGAAGAAGCTAGAGGATTCCGATTTTGAGCCTCTAGGTCAACTCATCAGGCGTATAGGCAATTCTCGCGAGCCATTCCTTGTTCCCCAGATTGGCATCCCTCACGGTCCCCCATCCCAAGCCGGACCCTTCTCTCCCCAGGGAAACAGTGGTGTAGTCCCCCCTTTGAGTGGTGTATTCCCCAGCTTTGGCCGGACTCTTACGGCTGAAGAACAGAACAATCTGGAGAGGCGCAAGCAAGAAGAACAGTATCTCATGGTGCAACAGCGCGAGTATGTTATGCGCGCTCAAGCCATGTCTAAGTTCCCTATTCCCGGCCCAATGTTGCAGCACCACTCCAGTGCTCACAGCCTTCAGAGCCAGCCAAGCTTTGGAAGCATTTCGTCTCCTAACCCTATCGGAATGCCTCACCAGCAACCCATCGGTGCCATGCCCCCCTCGGGTGCTTTCTTCGATGGAGCTGGGCCAGTTGGCAGTCAAACCTCCGCCCCTTCTGGTTCGGGAAACGGAGATCCCTTCAGGGATGACGACCTGACAAGTTATGCGAACACTGAGCGTCATCTCCTGGCTAGCCTTCAGGGCTCTGGTGCTCCTCAGCTAATCAGGGCCCCTGGTGCCGATGCTGGCGCACGTGCTGGTCTTCCTGATACCCAGGACCTCGAACAAGATGACGAAGGATTCAAGGAGCGTCTACAGGAATTTGAGAATTACCAAGCCCAGCTTGAGGCCGAACAGGCCGCCAAGGCCGTTGAAGGTAGCGAGGAAGAGCCAGCTGAGGAATCCTCTCCTGCTTCTGAGGCTGCTCCCGAGGAAACTCGCCGACGTGCAGAGGCCCCAGTCTTGACTGGTAAAGCCGCGCGAGCGGCAAGGAAGAAGGCGGCCGAGGACGCCTTATCTCTGACTCAACAGGTTCAGCAGACTCAGGCTGCCGCTGCCGCTGCCGCCGCTCAGCCTGTTGAGCCTGATATGCCCATGCCTTTCCCTCCTCCTGCGTCCACTGGTACACCCCTCCCTGCTCCGACCGCCCAACGCGCTCGTTCCAACCTGCCTGAACAATACAATCGCTCTCAGACTGGAACCCCTGATAGTGTGGCCAACGCCCAGCCACCACCCCTGGCTCCCTGGGCTAAGGACCACGGCGCTGAGTCACACAAGGGCCCTAGTCTGAAGGAAATCCAAGAAGCTGAAGCGCGCAAGGCTGCCAAGGCCGAGGAGGCTGCTGCTGCCCAGAGGAAGGCTGTTCTTGAGCAGGAGGCAGCTGCTCTTCGGGAACGTGAGAAGACTGCTGCCGTTACTAATGCTGGCCTGCCTGCTACCAGTACCTGGGGACACGGCTCCCCTGCTCCTTCAGCTAGTCCTTGGTCCAAGCCTGGCCCTTCTAAGACTGCGGCTATTTCTACCCCTTCGGCTTCGACTTCAAGCAAGAAGACCCTCGCTGAGATCCAGCGCGAGGAGGAGCTTCGTAAGCAGAAGGCCATCCAAGCGAGCCCCCAGTCCGCTACCCCTACGGCTAGCGTTTCCAAGAGCTATGCCAACCTCGCTGGCAAGCCTGGTCAGTCCACACTCACTAGTGCTGCATCTGCGGCTGCTGCTGCTGCCGCCGCTTTGGCTCCGCCTCCTGGAAGTGGTTGGGCCACTGTTGGTGCTGGTGGTAAGGTCAAGGTCCCCACTGGCCCATCATCTCAGGTTCGATCCGTCAGCGCCACTAACATCAAGCCCATCACTTCGCCGGTGAAGCCTGTCCCCAAGCCCGCTGCTTTGGGCAACGGCAAAGCTGAGGGTAGCAATGCCGCCATGGAGGAATTCAACAAATGGGTCACACGTGAAATTTCCCGTGGTATCAACACGGCTGATAGTAAGTTCCCATGATAAGTACTGGACAAGAAATTGAACTAACAGGCCACCAAGTTGCCACCTTCCAGATCGCGCTTGATAACATGCCTCTCGACACAGGCGTGATTGCCGACGCTGTTTACTCCATCTCCACTACCATGGACGGCCGCCATTTCGCCGAGGAGTTTGTCCGCCGAAAAGGTCTTGCTGAGCGTGGTGTTGTAGAGAAGCAACCCGAGAACAAGGGAGGAAACGGCGGTTGGAGCGAGGTTGCTAAGAAGGGAAGCTCAAGCAACGCCGCCGCCACTGCTGCTACCAGCCCTCGCGAGGATACCAGCATGCAGGCCGCCGGCTTTAAGGTCGTCCCAGGCCGAAAGAAGGGCAAGAAATAGAAGTCTGTTTCTTTGGATTATGACTATTACCGCTCGGGGATTCCCTGATGTTCTTTGTCTGAAGATCCTTCTGGCAGCCTTTTGAGACTACCTCGGGTCAATACTGAAGAGGGTTTGGAAGACATGGGTTTGGTCATGGACTGGAATTATGATTGATGTGTGAAGGCGAAACGCCGAGGGGCAATCTTGTTGGAACAGTGTTGGAGATTTTCTTACTGTCTGAGCGATGTATTCGATACAAGATATCGTGTAGTGTGTAGGACGGTAGCAAAAGCGTTACAGCGTTGTTGAAAATTTCGAATACCGCGATGATGATGCACTTGTGAGATATCCTCCCGGTCGTCAAACAGTAGTTCTTGATCACGGACACAAAGTACTTGAAAACCTGCATATGCCGAATTTTGTCTATCCTTCGTGTTACTCTTTCATCATGTCTGACGTGCTTCTCAGGTCTAGCTAACCTCCTTTATACCCAACCTATCTTCTTAGGAAATCCTTAAGCCTTCCATCAAATTCTCCAAAGTTTTCCACCCTTCACTTCCCTCCCAGTTCTCCTTCCCTCTGCCCATAACACTCCTCACTGCGCTTCTCGCCTTGCCCTTCCACTTGCTACCAATGGTCTCTACGGATGGGCCCCAATTCTCGAACACAGACACTAACTCGTCGGTCCTCTGCACAACGATGGTCCATGCACCCTCGTCAACAGTCCAGTCTCGTGCCTCGTCGGCTGTTGTGCTTGCTGCCCCGGGCAGGAGACCGCTGCCGGATGATCCTACGGCTGCACGCCAGGCTCGCTCTGCCGCATCGATGGCACCTGCGTAATCTCTTCTCCAAGCTCGGAGTCGTGAGACCAGAGTCCATAGTTCAGAGCGCTGTGTGATGAGAGGTATCAACTCCTCTTCGAACAGGCGCATAACAAGTCGCTCTGGTGTTCCGCGGGGAGGATCGTACACGCCTGTACTTGTTGTCTTCTCGACCGAGAGAACGGCGTCCTGAAGCAGTGCTCCGAGGACGTCGGCGTCAACAGCATCTTCTGTCTTGCGAATGCGGATAATGTTCTTGAGTGCGAGAATCATATCGGTCACAGCGGGTGGCTGTACACGCGCGCCCAAAGTGAGTACATTGTCCCAGATTCTCCAGTTGTCATGGGCGATAGAAGCACCTCTCTTGTAAGCCGCGAGAGATTGGGACAGCAGAGTTGCTGGGTCACGGTCTGATGACTTGGTATTATTGGCGAGCGCGACATCGTCCTCTTCATCCTCTGCAGGGGCGGGGGCAGGGGTTTCTTCGATGACAGGAGGTTTGTTCTTGGCATCAGCGACAACTTCGCAGTACAAGCTCCAAAGGGCACTTCCCAGGTTGCTCCAAGTTCGAGCATCCTCGCCTCCAGCTGTATCGCTTGCAGACCCGATGGAACGGTTGAAGGCCTCAGCAGCATCACCGAACTGCGCAAGTCGCAGACTGATGTCTCCAAGTCGACTCCACATTTCAGGGCTCAGGCGGTTAACAGATGTCGCCTTCTTGTAGGCCTCGCGAGCCTTCTCCCAGTCCTTGTTTTGCAGGTAGTACTCGCCGAGTGACTTTTGGGCGCGGGCGTAGCGGTGCTTGGAGATCTCCCATGCACGCTCGTAATAAGACGGTTCATTCTCGATATCGCCCAAAATGCAGAACAATCGAGGAGCGTTAGGTGGTGGAGGGTCACGCTCAGGTCCGGAGAAGTCTGCACCCTTGAGAAGTGTTACATCATCACCAACATCCTCATCATCAGGATCCGATGGGGATGTCTCTCCGGTGCGATGGAATAGCCTCCATCGAATAATTCCTCTAGCCTTCTCCTCACCGCCACTACCACGGCCATCTTCATCTTCAGATGCCCCAGCGGTAGCAAGGCAGAGTGCCACCTCGGCCCAAAGTCGAAGACGTTTGAAGATCTCAAGTGCAGAGACCAAGGAGCCGATACCGGCCCAGGCATAGGCCAACTCTGACTCTAGATGCCATCGGGGAGGAGAGCAAATGGCATGGATATACTCGAGACGCACCTGCACTGGAGCAGACTCCGAGGCCTTAGGTGCAGGTAGGAAAGAGGTGGGTTTGTTTTGGACAGGCGCAGAAGTTTGGTCCGGGGTGATGATCTGGATAGCCGGAGCGTCATTCTCGGCGTTCTGCTCTCTTGCCTCGGCTTTTTGTTGGGCTTCAGCGGTTGTATCAGTCAAGACTTGGTCAGCCACAGCCTGGAGCTGAAGTACACCTCGCTCAACAGTTCGGCTGCGGTGGACCTCAATTCGCGATCGAACAAGCAAGGCGTGTGTGTAGATCTGCCAGTTGGTCGACTTATCTGCAATGACTCGCACCGCATAAGGAAGAACCTCTGCTGAAGTCAAAGTGTCAATGGGCGAGAAAGCATCCTTGAGTGTCGCTTCGGTGAGAAGGATGATCTGGTCCAGTGATGAGAGTTGAGGTTGGTCGTCGGGCGAGAGGTCGGCCAACGCAGCAGGTAGAGAGGCTTTCTTGTCGTTTTCGTTCTCCTCCTTTGCGAACTGGATCTCCTCGTGCAGAGTATCGTCGTTGAGTTGAAGGGCATCCGGCTTCGCCTCCTCTTCAGCATCGTCGACTTGTTGCTCAGCGGCACTCTTTGCCAAAACTACAAGCTGGCTGATGCTGTTCTCCTGGAACTTGGTCCTCTTTCCAAGGGCACCTGAGAGTGCATACTCAAGGCCACTTGTTTGGGAAGCCTCCTTCAGAGCTTCCTTGGCCTTGTCGTCACGGCCTAGCAAGATGTAAATATTGGCCGTCTCGACAAGAAACTGCACCTTCTCCTCGCGGCTCCATGCATCATCTTCAGAGGCCCATACCTCCTCGCCGAGAACCTGCGCGTGCACGCTGTCGATACCATCCAAGATTTGAGATGCCAGTGTTGGCACATCACTCCACTGGGAGCTTCGAGCAAAGTTAGAGCCATGACCCAAGCTAGGCTGTGTCAAGAGCTTGTAGTGCCATACGTTGACTCGAAGTCGTGTCCAAGAAAGACTGCACTTGAGTGACTTCTCCTCAGCTGGGATATCAACAATATCCTTGGTGGCTTGAGGGAGCTCCTGTGTAATGATGTGTCGTGCTAGGGCGAAGAGTTCCAGGTGAGGAATGTAAGCATATGGGGAGACACCGTCGACCTCTAGATAACTAAGACAAGCCTTGTGGAGATGAACTTGAGACTTCTTGGTATCATCAGGCTGCACACTAGCCCATGCCTTGGTGATAAGAGCGCTGAGAGCCGCTGATTCAGGAAGAACAGGACCAGTGACACTGACTTGAAGGAAGGCATTCAAGGCAGCAAGTCCGACCGATAGAACCTGGGGGGCATCTGCCGACGGGTCCGTCTTAGAGTCGGAACCGGAATCGGGATCGGAGGACACCAGCCGGGTAACCAAGGCATTTATCAAGGCCCCGGCCACCGGAGCTGGGTCCGATACGGCATCGGATCTCGAGAGGAGAATGGAGGCGTAACGCCCATTGCGCAAGGCGCTACCGTATGTACTTGTACTGGCCATAGCTATATGTGTAGCTATCCCCAAGCCAGAATTTGTCTTTGGTCGACCAAAAAGGGTGCGAGTTGGGCGTCAACGTTATAGCGACTCAAGAGCAGGGTTAGGTCTTGGCCCCGGTTTCGCACTGACGATAGCCTCTCTTGCTCTGTTTTTTTTTCTTGAGCAATAAGCGGGATAAAATGTGTTGTTCTGTATAAAGTATCAACGCAGCAGGTGGTTATCTGAGACTCGATCCTCTGTTGGTATAATTTTTGGTGGATGTGTGTTAAAGTTGTGCCTGCTGTTTACTAATACAGTCATAGGCTTCCAGTCACTTCCGCTGTAGATTTTTTTTTTCTCTTTCCCACTTCTCCGCACCGCACCGCACCTGCCCCTCACCGGCCGGTCACCGAAAGGACGGAATTTCCCCCCCACCGAAAAACCTCCGTTCCGGCCGACTCGTCAACGGCCCCAAGACGATCATCTCCTGCATATCGGACAGGAGTTAATCGCCCGGGTCGGAGCATTAGTTCGCATTATCATGTTCTATAAGAGCTATCCTCACATTATCACTTGATCCGTTTAGCATATTGATATCGTGTCTACTCCGTACATAGCAACAAATCAGGTTCGGCGTCATGGCAACTTGTCAAGTATGTTATTAGGCTGTGTCATCTTGCAGTCGCTAACAACACGATGTTTAACTCGTCCAGTTCTGAGACTTCAGATGATTTAACCAGAGCTTCTGTTGAATTGATATGAATAATCTTGGGTGAAAAGTTTACGTACAGCATGTCCGTGGCACACCCTTCGTAGACAGTACTATACATCGAAAACTCGATAGCTTGGCCCGAACAGGGCATGGAAGCTTGCGTTCTTGGAACTTATTTTTCGCTTTCTTGGCTGTAATTACCTCTATCAGGCTATTAAATCTCGTGTTATCAGGCTGGTGCAGAAATTTCATTCACGGCTTAATCGACCCGATGGAGAGCGTCAAGAGCCGTATCAATACGATGGTTTCTGATATTGTGGATACCCTCATCACTGTCGTCCGACAATACCAGTCGCTTCACCAGTCATACCAGGTTGTGGGCGGTCCAAGCACCTCTTAAGAACAAAGCGTTGTTTATTACCCTGCACATAATATTCCCTAAGCTTCTCAACGTTTGCGTCGTTTACGTTAGGGTCCGTTTCAGTCAGCAGAAACCCTTGTCTGTCTTCCCCCATGCTCAACCCCACTCCCTCGTCCCTGGCCTAGACCCAATCGACAACTATGGGCCGTAACTAGGATGAGTCGGGGAAGGGCATATTGGTTTCCAGCATGGTACGGTAGTTTCTAACTGTTTTCCAAGACGTTTAGAACGGGGGGTTGTGAGAAACCGTACCAATTGAAGGAGCACTATGTACTCCGTAGCACTGGGTGGAAACGGTCCAGCTGCCAAGTCTGCAAGTCCAGCAAGGTTTAAGCCAAAGTCCTAGACATAGTCAGTGACGGTGAAAGTATGGTTAATGGCTTATGAATGGATCTCATGGCGCAAGATTCGGAGCATTGCCGATGTCGAGGGAATTCCTGATTTGTCTTCGAACTTGACAGTTATGATTCGGAGACAAAGCTTACTTCTTTGAACTGCAGTGATTTGCGCTGATATCAACGCCACTATGCTTAGACGCCCGACGTACCCCGTACAACGGCATAGACTGAGCCGCAAGTACAGAACGGTTACACATACTGCCTTGCAACTGGCCTGTACAGCCAAGCCAAGGGCAATTTGACCCCTACAGAGCTCTGCCCGGGCGGACTTTGTACGGCGCGCAACAAGCGGCCAAGTCCGTACATGCACTTTGGTGCCAAGGCAGCACAGCGACAAGACTACCGCAGCCAGGCGTCGCGTGCCAAGGTTTGGCAGACACAGCCTTCCACCAACTGTGAATATTAGCCTGTCTGCCTGCATCGCGTTCAGGCGAAGGAATCGAGCAGTGGAGTAAGCTAGGACCCTAATTGCACGCACGTCGAGCTATTGAACGTTTGAGACGGTTCATTGGACACTTATAAGACATTCCTCTGATCCGTAGGAACGCACAGAACTTGATCCGTAACAGACGACAGACCATAGTGGGCTTAGCCAGCGTAGACCAGGCAAACGCGCTGTAAGATAACAATCGGTCGACAGGCCCCATAAGTCGAATAAGTGAGACTCACGCCAGCCGCACCAAGCGCAGTTCGTGGAACTGCATACATAGTATTGTTGTGTGTCTTAATCCGCAAAATCAACTTCTCTGGTCGGGCGTAACTCCTGAGCAACGAGGGTCTAGGGTGTTGCAAGGATGTCCCAGGAATCAAGCATATCAACTTCAGCTGATGTTCAATCAAACAAGGAGCAGTGCCTACTGGGTGCATATTTTGCCTGCACTATGACTGACTTCTTCCCCGTGCGACAGGGGCAAAGCAAGTGCTGCAGTAGCTGTCATCATAGTGTAGCATCGCAGTTTATGCAGCTCCCCCGGATTCTCTGCAGAAAGAATCCAAGTATATAATTGAAACTTGGAGAAGTTTGTGGTCTCTAGTTAACTCGGATATTGAGGCTTGCCATGTCTAAGATGCCAAGTGCGCGCCTGTCTGAATAAGCTTTCATCGTCCGTGGTGCTGACTTACAGATCAGAAACCCGGCTTGTCACAACTGTTGTAGCTTTACCATTCGTTTTGGGCAAAAGATAGGTTGGCCGGGTGTGACAAATGACAACCTCCAGTTACGCTGAGGTTACATCTGGATGTCTGAGTGTTTCTTGGCTGCGTCGCTCGTTCCGTTCCTCAACACCACTTTGACGATCTGCACGTGACCGGTAGACTTCTATCATCGCCGGTATCAGTGTCAAACATTGAGTTTGATGATAATGAAATATCCAGGAGTTGGCGTGTATCAAGGAAGCCAAGGCCGTGGCCTGATAACCGAAGTCGACGCTGGTGAAGGTTGATGATAAGGGAGGGCAGCAAATGCGAACGTCGTTCGGGATAAAGGTTTTATGTAAGAATCATTCGAGATGTTTCAAGTTCATCGTGAGATCCGTGACCCTGCATTTGAATTGTAGGATGGGACAAGAAAACCCCAGATTCCGCTGTACTGGGACTCGATTTAGGGTACCGTACTCCGTTCATAGCTCGCGGATCTACAATGCACCACGCGACCTCCATATTCTTAACCAAGATCCATACCTAAAGCAAGGCCAGATCGGACTTCTGTCGCTGATCAGCGACTGTTTTGCCGATAAAATGTACTGTAGCTGGTCAGAGGAGTGAAGCAAGAATGGCGTGTGAATGTCAAAACGTCCACGTTATGATAGTATTTCTTAAGGTACTTTCCCACTAGTAACGGAGTGGGAGGCTTTGTGCGTCGTCAACGGTTGGCCAAATTTGGCAGGTGTGATTGACCGTTCAACGAGGCTATGACGTCAAGACAGTCAGTTGCCCGGGTTGGAGTAAGAAGGAAGGCACCTGTCTGTTGTTTAACCGCAGTGACGCGACGGTAGTTCCCTTGAGATATCTACCTACTCATGGAATATACCTTTTTATTAAAAGTTCTCCTTTCTTGAATGAGTGCGACGGAAAATTCGGAATATTCAAAATAAGTCACAGACAATCATGTTTGTGATGGATCTGGTTGGCTGATTCAACCGCCTATCTTCCGGGGACTTGGGTTCTCCATAATAGGGTACTGGCCACTGAAGGAAAGCTCCAACCATCTGTTTCAGTGATGATGGTTACCCACCCGGGGCGATTTTTGGGGAAGCTCCACACTGCTTCTTCAGTGGAGGCAACCCTTCTGACGGGCCACGGCGCCTGCCACTTGGTTTGGATCATCTCCATCCGGAGCCTCTCGATTCGAAAATTTCCGTCTATTGTTCACCACAAGGCATAGACCGGTCAAGTTTCGCCTTTCGGGGAGAAAAATACCGTTGTTTACTCTGTAGCAACTCAGTCAATGCCCAGAGATCATTAGACCCGACGAGGGATGAGTTGTGCTGATCAGCATATCTGGGCGTCAGGGCCCCCTACTGTATCCGTACTCGTAGGGACCAAGAGCCCATCGTGCCGCCGTACCCTTATCTGTCGGGGAAGCACCCTGACATGGATGCATCCTTTGTACAAGGTACATGTTGGTGGAGAATAGATATGCGTGGTGGGGAAAACTCCACCTCTCTCCATGGGGGTGGAGAACAGAGCTTTATGGCGCCAAGTACTTTTCGTCGCGCGGTACAAGGCATGATCCAAAGACGCAAAAACGGACCGACAGGCTATCTTGAGGCTACCGGGAGTAAACGGTAGCTGTCAATGTCAAGTCCGCAAGGGAACATTGCGTCTGCCCCTAGCTCGAATAATTCAAACCAAGGAAATAAGATGACTGTGAATGAAGGGAGTGCCTCCGTAGGACCACCAAGTGGAGAGCTGAAACCATTTGAATTAATTGTCTCTGGGGAAGTTGAGAGAGAGTCTCGTGACCCATCAGCGAACCGTCCCTCTGGATCATGTAGATGGTCAGCAAAAAGCAACAACGAATACGACCTGTCGCGCACGCTGACTCTGACGCACACAACCAATGGCAGCATCGAGGTACAATATCTCTTTGTGAAAAGAAAGCAGCCCGACAGTTCAAGACAATTATTTTAGTAAAAGCAATAAAAATCGAAACTGCAAAATCCGGTCCAAGGAAGAATTGGTTGGCTGGCAGTTGAAATCAACAAGGCGTGCGGGTACGGGTACGGGCACTGCCCGACCTGTTACATTCAACCGAGGTATTTAATATACCTCAAGTCGAGTTGCGGATACTTATGATCGAGGTAGCCCGAAGGAGTTGGCATTAAATTCGAGTTTGGCTCTGTTTCTCCACTCCCACTTCAGCTAATCCCTGTTCGGAATGGCCGTCATCCACCCCGTTGTCATTGACAGCCACCAACAGTTGATCTCAGTTCAAGTCAAGTCGACCTCAGCTCAGCTTGAGGAATAGCTACCAAGTACCTAACTTCTTGGCGTGGGAAACGCGCTACATGTCGTACCTACTCCCAGGACTTGGCTTGCCGCCCCAGGCATGCATATACCATGACATCCTTTACCTGGGCAATGGAAGTGAGTGAGCAGGTGAGGTAGGAGCAGAGGACGAGACAGGGAAGGCGCCGTTGGGGTCGATCAAACTGCCTTCCCCCATCCCAATACCGGGGATTTTATTTATTAACTTCAACGC
The DNA here is from genome assembly GCA_021020635.1 of Fusarium sp. PT. Lineage (NCBI taxonomy): Eukaryota > Fungi > Ascomycota > Sordariomycetes > Hypocreales > Nectriaceae > Fusarium > Fusarium sp. PT. The sequence continues at coordinate 2,778,064 of JAHMRZ010000002.1, read as the reverse complement.
CCGCACCTCTCTTCTTCCTTCCCCTCTCACACTCTCGTCTTATACTTTCAACGTCTTTTCTGCACCTTGTATCTAACAGGGCGTATTATTCAACCGTCTGCTGCTTCATTGCTCTGCAGACTCTTTGCTCTATTGAGCTCCTCCACCTTGTTCGCAAGAACATCGCGACAGACCGAATACTACTAGCCTGGTGTCAGTGAAATTTCACAAGATGGCTTCCGACGAGGAGAAGAACTCCCAAAAATACGTCAGCAATGGCAACTCGACCGATAAGTACCTGGCCGACAACGGCGATGTGGCTACCGGGCATACTATGGATAATGCCGATGGCTTGCATCGTCTTCTCAACAACCGACAGATCCAGCTCGTCGCCATTGGTGGCTCCATCGGTACAGCTCTTTTCGTGAGTATCGGTGGTGGTCTCGCCAGAGGCGGTCCTCTGGGCCTGTTTCTCGCCTATACAATCTACTCTGGTGTCCTCGCATGTGTGAACAATGGTGTCGCCGAGATGAGCACCTACATGCCCGTTTCTGGTGGCTTCGTCCGTCTTGCCGGTCACTGGTGCGATGATGCTCTTGGTTTTATGGCCGGATGGAACTTCTTCCTCTACGAAGGTCTTCTCATCCCATTCGAAATTACTGCCATCAATCTTGTCCTTTCCTATTGGAGCCCCAAGATCACGGAACCTGGTCCTACAGCTGGCATCTGTATTGGTGTCATTATATTATATGCGTAAGAACCACTCCCCAGGACGATCCTAGATTTCTTTTGTTGTTTGATGTGCTGGTGCTATGCCCGAGATTGAATCTTGCTATCCGGCCGTTGACATGGGATCTGTCCTCCCCTATCCTGTGAATCAAGATCGCATGCTAAACTATGTTCCTGTGATTTAGTCTTCTAAATATTCTGGCTGTCAAAGCCTACGGTGAAGCCGAATTCTGGCTGTCGGGCGGCAAGGTCATCCTGATCCTTATCCTCTTCAGTTTCACCTTCATCACGATGGTTGGCGGTAACCCCAAAGGAGATGCGTATGGGTTCCGTTATTGGTCAAACCCCGGTCCTTTCTCCGAGGTCTATGGTACACATGACCTCGGTCGCTTTGAAGGCTTCCTCGCTGCCCTCTGGAGTGCTGGCTTTACTATCGTTGGTCCCGAATATATCTCCATGGTGGCTGCTGAGGCCAAGCGACCTAGTGTCTACATTAAGGCTGCTTTCAAGACCGTTTACTACCGATTCTGCTTCTTCTTCATCATTGGATCCCTTGCTGTCGGTATCGTTGTTCCTTACAACTACCCTCAGCTTGTGAGCATCTTCGTCGATGGCTCCGAGGGAAGCGGCACTGCTGCTGCCTCGCCCTATGTCATGGCTATGAACATCTTGGGCGTCAGCGTTCTCCCTGATATCGTCAACGCCCTCCTGCTTACCTCGATCTTCTCGGCTGGCAATACCTACACTTACTGCGCCACACGATCGCTTTATGGTCTTGCTCTTGAGGGTCGTGCCCCGCGATTCCTTCGAAAGACCAATGCTTCTGGTGTTCCGATTTGGTGTTTTTGTATCGTCATGTTGTTCCCCATGCTCTCATTCCTCCAGTGTGGTAGTGGTTCAGCTAAGGTTCTTAACTGGCTCATTGCCCTCATGACAGCTGGTGGTCTCATCAACTACCTTGTTATGGGAGTCACCTTCCTTAGCTTTTACCGAGCTTGCAAGGCTCAGGGAGTCGATCGATCCAAGATGCCCTACTACGGTCGTTTCCAGCCGTGGTGCGCTATCTTTGGTCTTGTCTTCCAAGTCTGCGTCGTCATGTGCTACGGTTACAAGTCCTTCCAGCCCTGGAATACAGAGCTGTTCTTCCAGAACTATACTATGCAGTTCGTTGCTCCCGCATTGTTTGTCTTTTGGAAGGTGTACAAGAAGACTCGCTGGCTCCGCCCTCATGAGGTCGATCTCACCTGGGAGCGCCCAATTATTGATGCTTACGAGAACTCAATTACAACACCCCCTACAGGGTTCTGGACGGAGATGGGACAGCTTATTGGTATCAAGGCCAAGACCTACACGGATGAGTAGGGTGGATTTGATTTTGTGTAGAAAATGGTCGAATGTTAGCTACTAGTACAATCTACGAGTCCTTAGAACACGCGTTCCGACTGTACATATTGAGTAGTTAACTGTTGAAATTATACCCAAGACATGTTTTTGTTCAATCTTGACCATTAATCTCTGAAACCATTTACTTGTGAAATTGATGGGCTGTCCAGGAGTCTGGGATGAATCACCATGTAGTCTAACAGTCTAACTTGAGAACACCCCAACTACAATAGTTATTCGCCTAAAGTTGCTCGACATAATTGAATAGTATAGTATAGTCTTATCTAAGTTCATACTATAATGAGGCACCTGCGCACTTCCGTACATCTAATGACCGCACATTCATGACGTAGAGCGCAGCCAAGTTGATGTTGCTGCACCATTGTGATATGTCCGATTTCACGCATCAAGGTTGGCAGTCTTTACATGGTACGGCCAATAGCTAATCGCTGCCGATCTCGTGATCGGCAGTGTAGAGGCAAGCATCAACTGTGCCTCTCATTGAGCGTTGCGGAAGGTTGCTTTAAGGAACTCCTTAGTCCTGTGGCTGAATGGGGGTAACAGACCAATGCAGATCACCCCGGGACATTTTGATGCAACGAAACGGGAGTGGATGGAGGGGGAGTGAGACTTGCGCCCAACTGAGGGGAGTTTCTAGAAGGGGGTGTGTGGTAAATATTGGAGAGGCGAGGCGAGGGGAGAGGAGAGGAGGTGATGATAAGCAGGGATGGTGGTGATAAGGTTTTTGGAGTTGATAAGTATTGTGCTGCGGATTCTTATGTACTGATAGTGAAAGAAGACAACACGGCGTCTGAAACCGCGAAACCGTCCACAGCTGCTTATATCTCGGTATTGAAGACCGTGTTGAACAGAATAGGAGAGTGTTTGCAAGGATGGTTCTGGTGTTGGTCTTGGTATGTATGTACTGTAGGGATCGGTTTCTTTTTAAGTTATCTCCATATTGCCGATGCCTGCAGGAGACCATTCTATGCAGGTATGTGACTGGGGTAATGTGTATGGGCTTATACTGTTTGAGGATTAGAGTGTTGGGGTATGCGGATGAGTTGCTGCGGTGCGGGAGGTGTTTGAGATGGTTCCGGCAGGCGGTGGGTCTTTCGGCGCCGGTCAGTCGGGGCTTGGTCGGAGGCTGTGAAACATGATGGCCGATGCTTTCTGGTGTTTGTGGCTGCATATAACGTTAAGTATTTGAGGTTTACTCTCTACAGCGTTGTTTTTATAGGTTGGGGAATAAGGTGACAAAGTAAGAGTGTCATGAGCGTTATTGGCAAGCATTTGACGAAAGTGTAATATTTTAACTCATGATCTCTTGAAATAGAATACAAGGTTCCAAGACCTGAGCTGTATCACTTGAGAGTAAAGCACTATATCGCAGGAAATGAACTGCGCGTGTGTGTGTTCTATTAACAGGCAATCAAGGGCGGGGTGTGCTAAAAAGCATCATTCATCATTAACATCATATTGATTGCGCCTCTACCTTTATTCGCTTGTCTAGCTACCTCTGGAGATATAATGTTTCTTTTATACACTGATCTATCAGAACCTGTAGCCCTTGATATAAAGTGAGGCAAAAATGACAACACAAAAGTCTTTCAGCACTGTCGTCAACTCAGAAATGTATAAGTCAATGTCGTCGTTATTGATAGTCTGTGCCATAGGGTAAGTTGCTGTAACTAGAATCCTGGGCCAGACCAGCGAACATTGAGATTTCCATTTCATGAATATCAAAGTCTTCATTTATGGAAAGGCGTAATAACCGCCCATAGCATGTGTTTCTCTACCTTGACTTGACACTGTTGCATTAAGACCTGACAAGTCACGAGGAGAGTCTCTGGGAACAAACGAGAAACATAGTCCAAAACACCAGGGAGTCCTTCAACAAATTCGGTGAGATGGCCGAGTTGGTTATGGCGCCAGGTTAAGGTTAACCTTAACACCAATTTCCTGGTGGAGCAATCCTCCTGGGTTCGAGTCCCAGTCTCATCAAAGGTTTCTTTTTGCCCTGATTCGTACCAGTTCCATCACGTCTTTCAGAAGCGTTGCTTCATTCTTTGACTTTATAATGCAAGTGATTTCTGTTTCATGGTGACATACATGACGTATATTGATGATGATGGCATGGGATATTGAGGTTTTGGTCATGCTCCTCAAAACATCATTCGCTCTCATCCGCGATGTCAAGATAGTTCATCGTGTTCATCTGTAGGGTAACCCACGAGTCTGGGTTCTCACATAGGACGCTGACTAGTCTCGACGACGTTCAAGATATCCAAAAGCGACGGACTGCGATAACTGGAGTAGCATCAGAAGGATCACGGTACCATGGAACAGTTCCTATACATCACTTCATATCACACAACACACGCATCAAAATCGTTCACAAGACAAAGATTGATCGTAATCAAGTCTATTTGGCTCTAACTATTTGCCAACCTCCAAACCCACCAGGTCGAGGGCTCAACACAGTTGGGATCCTCCAATCCCCCATGTCATTTCCTCGTTCCTCCATGGTGGTAGTCTAACAGAGCAGTCCGTCTATCGGGAGCCCAAAAGCGCGTTCATCCATTACCAAAAGACGCACCCGTAACTTTTTTTTGATCAACGCATGACAAAGGAAAATGGTATGTAGTCATCAAGAGAAGTCGTCACAAAACATGATCGAGTATAGGTGTACAAAGATCCGTTTACAGATCCTCCTCATCGGAGAACACCTCCTCACCACGCTTTCGGCGGGCCATACGGTCCTTCTTCTTCTTTCGTGCCTCAGAAGAGCTCAGCTTGACCTTCTTCTTGGTGCTAACAATCTTGTTGCCCATGGCGTCGAACTTCTCCTCCTCGTCACCCTCGTCAGCCTTGAGACGAGGACCAGAACCCTGGCCCTGGACCCAGTTGTGACCGGAAGGAGTCATCCTGCCGTCCATGACGGCCCAGACCTCCTCAGTCAAGTTGGCGGTGAACTCGGCGGAGTGGGTAATGATGATGACACCACCCTCGAACTTCTTCAGAGCCTTGGACAGGGCACCGAGGGAGTCACGGTCAAGGTAGTTGGTAGGCTCATCAAGGACGATAAGATGAGGTCGCTGCCAAGAGCAGGCGGCAAGGACAGTCTTGACACGCTGACCACCAGACAGACCACGCATACGAGAGTGAGAAACGAGCTCAGCGTCGAGACCGAAGTTGGCGCAGTGAGACTCAATCTCCTTTCGGACCAGAGGTCGGAACTGACCAGAGGCGAGAGCCTCCTTCATATCGACATCGGCAACCATCTTCTGATGAGAAGCGAGAAGCTCGTTTCGGGGGAGCCAAGCGTTGTCGGCAGTCATCATGGGAATCCATCGCTCGTTCTTCATGCCGATGTTCTCACCAAGGGCGAAAGAACACTCGTACTCGTAAGAGTTCTTGAACTTTCTTCGGCTGTTGATGCCGATAACACGACGCTGAGAACCCTCAACACGGAAGACCTTGTCCATGGCCTTCTCATCGGCCTCGGTGATGATCTTGTTGGCACGGTCCATAGTCTCACGATCCTCACCAGTCTGGAATCGCCACTGGATGTACTCGGAAGGAGTCTTGTCCAGATGGTTATCGATATGGGCGAAAGCGTGCTGCTTAATGTAGGCAATACGGATGTTCTCGTGCTGGTAGATCTCACCCTGGGTAGGGATAAGCTCACCAGTGAGGACGTTGATCACAGTAGACTTGCCAGCACCGTTGGGACCGATGACGGCAATACGAGAGCCAAGAGAGCACTGGAAAGAGATGTCGGTGATCTGGGGCTGAGAGGTACCGGGGTACTGGAAGGACATGTTGGTGGCACGGAGGATAGCCTTGGCCTTGGTCTTGACGCCCTCAAGGAAACCGGGCTCAGGGAAGGTGAACTCCATCTCGGACTCACCAAGCTCGTAGTAAGACTTGGCAGAGGGGTTGCGGGCGACGAAAGCAGCCAGGTTACCCTTGTAACGCTTGAGCTTGAATCGCTCGTAGTGAACGATGTGCTGGCAGATGTTGTCGAGGAAACCAGAGTCGTGAGAGACGATGATGGAAGTGCAAGCGGAGTTCTTGAGATAATCCTCGAGCCACTTAACGTTCTTCACATCCAAATGGTTGGTAGGCTCGTCAAGAAGCAGAATATCGGGAGCCTCGAAGACGGCACGGCACAGAGCCAGCTTCATCTTCCAACCACCAGACAGGGCGCTGATCTCACCCTTAACCATCTGGTCGGTGAAGCCGAACTCGTTGAGCTGCTTCTCGACATCAGCCTGAGTGGTAGTGACACCAGCCTCCTGAAGCTTCTTCATGGTCCAGTCGATGGTGGTCATCTCAGTGTCCTCGGAGTCAAGGTCGTGCTCGACGAAGACAGTCTTGACCTCGTCCTGCTTGGGGAAACCCTCAACCTGCTCGTTGTTGATGGCGCGCATAAGAGTGGACTTTCCGGAACCGTTGGGACCGCAAAGACCGTAACGCTGTCCACGCTTGAGGCGGAGATGGGTCTGGTTGAGGAGAATCTTGGCACCGTAGGCAAGAGAGAAGGTACAGTTGCAAAGATCCTCACCCTCCTCCTCGTCCTCCTCCTTCTCAGCCTCGGCGACAGCACCGGGGAGAGTAGTCTTGCGGAGGTTCTCGACGATAGACTCAGAGCTGTCAATGCCAGAGATGACAGCGACGTAAGGCTTGAGGTTCTCGACCCAGATCATGGACTCGGCCTCCTTCTCGTCGACGAGCTGACCAGCAATGGCAGCAATGTACTCAACGACAGGACCCATCTTCTCAACGTAGTTGGTGAACTTGGGAGAGAGAGCGGCCTTGACCTTGGGGATAACAACGTTAAGAGCACCGTCGTTCTTGGCCTCGGGGATGACACCGTTCTTGATGTCACCAACGCGGGTGAGGGTGTCAAGAGCCTGCTTGGTCTTGTCACGAGCCTCGGGATCAGCCAAGTTCTCGTAGTTCTTCTGGAGACCTGGCATCATCTTGGGCAAGAAAGGAGCGACAATGTTGGGGTCGTCGACGAGCTTGCACATGTTGTCAACAATGACAGCGGTCTTTCGCTTGATGGCGGTGTCACGCTCAGCGAGACCACGATCCAGAAGGGGAACCATGAGGGCAAGAGTAGGCTCCTGGACCTCAGTGACGAAGGTGGTGGCACCGAGCAAGTGGATGGTCTCGGGGACGTTCTCGGGCTTGGCGATACACTTGATCAGCTCAGGAATGAAGCGGTCGATATCCTTGTTGACAATAAGCTGGCAAAGAGACTCCATGGTCTTGTAAGCACGCTCCTTGACCTCCTTCTTGGTGTCCCACATGGACTCAGAGATAACGGGAATGAGCTCAGGGACACGGTAGGCGAGCTGAGCGGGAGAGTTCTTGACAAGAGCATCGACAAAGTCAAGAGCAGCCATCTTCTCGGGCCACTTCTGGGCACTTCGGATGGACTCCATGACAGAGATGAGAGCAGCCTTGACGGCGTTGGCGTTGATAGCGCCAGCGATGGCAAGGACAGCAGCCTGGGCGGCATTCTTGACAGCGGTGATCTTGTCGCCGACGGCGGCAAGGACGCTGGGGAGGAGGATGACGAGGTAAGGCTCGACAGTGGCGGAGACCTCGGAGTGAGAGGCAATGGTCTCGATGGCGATGCAGGCCTTCTCACGGGCGGTGGCGTCCTTCTTGTTGGCGAGCTGCTTCTTCAGGCCCTCGATAACACTGTAGGCGATAGTGGTTAGCACATGAGATCGCTTGAGTTTTTTTTGTGGATGCTCAGCAGGGAGGGGTGATCAAGAACGGGTTTAGCGTTCAAAATCGCCCTTGGCCTAAATCTGGCGGGGCAAAAGTTGGGCGTTTAGGAACCCGACCCATAGAGGGGGAGGGGCAGAGGGAGAGGCAGAAAAAGTTCTGCTACTCTGCTGGGCTAATGGAATAAGCCAGCCATTCAAAATGCTTCCCAGGTTGACGTCTCACACGCAAAGTGCATATCAGCTGCGATTGCTGACTGCACCAAGTGTGCGAGGCGGAAAATGAGTGCATAAGAATGACAAATGCCCAGTGCGTAGCCCAAGCCAGAGAGCTCTGCCCAGACACCCAATGATGCTCGAGTAAAAAGCCAAATGCTGGCAATGTGAGATGTGTACTTACTTGTCAGGGACAACCTGGTCGCCGATGCGGCCGTTGATAAAAGAGGCCAGCTCGGTGGAAGATTCCTTGATGTCAGAGGACTCCTTGGACATGGTGAGCTTCTGGAAAAGCTCGTCCAGGACCTTGATCGACTGCTGGTTCTCGGTAGGCATGATGTCGATGTTTGGGGTTTTTCTTTTTTAGGAGGGGTATAAGGAAGAAAAAGAGGTCGTCGAAGAGACAGAAATCGATGGAGGAGTCGACTCTGCTTTTTAATCGGCGATGATGGGAAAGTTCCTCTTTGATGAGGGGCGGTGTTCGTTCGAAGGAGGTAAGTCCGAAGAACAAACTAGAACGCGGAAGTAAAGAAAGTAAGAGAGAGGTTCGTCTGGAGGAGGACGACCGGAGAGCGATGGAGGAGGAAGAAAGAAAATGGGAGGGAGATGGGAGAGGAGAGAAGAAGTATTGAAAAAGGAAGAGAGGCAGGGCCACAAATTTTATGCACTCTGGCTGCTCAAATTTTTCCTTTGCCACCAAAATTTTCAAAGGCGCTCTACCCCTCCATTTTTTAACCCCTCCTGGGCCTCCTCGGCGGCGGCGACTCAGCTTATCGGTTTTATCAGCGCATGCGCTAAACCTAACCGAGTAAGTGGATGAGGGCGGTGAGAGGTTTTGTCTCGAAAAGCTTTGGAAGTTAGCTGGAGACATGTTCGATTTAGTGGCTCGCTGGGCTAGACCCATGCACAAATGATGCATCTTGAAGAGGACAGCGATTCATTATTTGCGGTTTTCCATAGTAGAAGAGGCAAATATCACAAGGTGAGAGATGACACTTCACGCATAGTTGCGATGAGGTATCTTACTATCAGAGTTGCTTCCCAGTTAGACCTTCTTTTGCTGCATTGAAACCTGAGGTAATGCGGTATCTGCAAAGGGTTTATGTGGACAGATATCAAAGCTTCTTTGGGCTCTACCTCTGGCTCTGGCAAGTCTGGTTCCCAACGGATGTTGTCGGACCAGCTTGTCCATATCAAAAAGCTGGCAAGGCCCTTCTTTACTCTCCGTAGTCAACTTATCCTCGAATCAATGAAGCACTTTAGCCACTGCTCCAATCTTTTTGCCCACTTGAGTTATCTTGGTTATCCACTTCCCGCCGTCTCCTTGACGACCTCTTACTGTTTAGCCGTGTTCATGTTACAGATTCTTCGAGATCCTTTCGATACCCAGATTTATAATTACCTTCTTTTACGATGTTTTTATGTATAAAGTGCCTTTCGAGCCTTTCGAGCCAGTGACCTCATAACCATATTCGTACTCCGTAGTTCAGCCTGGGATAACTTGACTCGCTCCTCTGTGCCGAACATTCATTTGCTTGTCAAGCTAGAATCTTTTGTCGAGTCAACTTCGGTTTAAACGAGTGCCCTAGATATATTTGGATGCTACCAGGTTGTATTTGACGTAGTGGAAGATGCCGTTGATCAAACCTTCGCCATCGAAGAACTCCACCAGTTGACAATATGGAGTTCGGAAAGGGAATAGACTGTTCTCAAGTAAACCCAAAGGAACTTGATCTTAAACTGTGGTGATCTTCAGGATATATAAACCCAGCAAGGCTAGAATAAGTCTGCGGATTGTTTCTACTCAACCTAAGCATAATGGGAGTGATAAGATAAGTTGTTTCATAACTTAGAGCCAAGTGGGAGAGTCCTTATTTATCTGAAGAACCGACAAGAACTTCCATGAACTGCACCAGTTTCCTGGACCTCGATATCTTCTGGCTCTCCTGATGTCTAGACTCCTTTGTTTTTGAGAATAAAGCTTTTGCCCAACAAACGACGGCCACGCCGAGTACAAGTCAAACATGTGCAGTCTAGTCTAGTCCCCATCGGGTTTCTGCCCCTCGACCCTTGATAGCCTTGGTTGATCATGGGTGGTGGGACCGGCTTTACGACTAAAAAGAAAAAGAGACAAGGAAAAAAAAGGAAAATGCTGCGTTTCTCTGCCTTTCTCTCCGCCACGTTGCCACGGCACTTCTATCCTAGTGGCTACCGTTTGCTCACCAACCGACACAAAGAATGGGTACACATGCATGATAGACATCCAGAAGACTTCAGGATATCGACTACCAAAGCAAGATATACAGACTGGACTTTCGAGGCAAGGAATACCAGGAACTCATCGTAGCAAGTTGCTTTTTGTAAATATTTCCGTTTCGAACCCCCAGACATGAATATCGCGGGGCCCCAGATCAGATCAGAATCCCCCGGATTTATATCCCCGCCACTCACCGACAGTTGCTGCACATTACACATTACATTCGACTATCAATAAGGTCTAGGAACATTGACCGTTCTAGAACTGTTATGATTTCTATGTAATATACGGCCAAGTGGCTATCGAATAGCAAAGTGTGTGTAATCAATATGGATGGATCAATTCGTACCAGATCGGCTGAAGGTCCTCAGCCAACAAGGCCTTTGACTTCGGTCTATGAAGCATGCCTCGGGGGTAAGAAAACACGGGAGGTGCTATTTGGCTTTTTGTACCACATTATCCATTACAATAAAATAGAATAAAATACTGGAATTATAGAAAATTTTAGTGACATTTATGATATATTATAACTAAGAGAAATAACTTTTGTTAATATTGTTATACCCGAGTAAAGATATCTTGGTGTATCTCTCGACCTGTGTTTTATTCCCCCTCTGTAGCCATGCAAGATCGGTTCTTTCATGCACTTGGTGGCCAAAGCTTTGCACTGGATTATTATTTGTCAGGTCAGTGATATTCAGCTTTTTAACAACACCACTCATCTTGCACACTGCTTTAGACACAGCTACTTGACAGCATACCTGGTTTCCTTCATGCTGGAAACGGCAGTTCCTTGACTACCCCGAATAATAGACTTGTCGGTTGGACATCCAGTCTAGAATATTATTTCTAAAAAGAAGGAGAGAAGGTTGGAAGGGGTCAGCCTGGTCGAGGTTGACCAACTTGCTTTGTGTATGTCTTTGTTAGGGATTCATGACACCCTTGCGAATATCACCAACAGATTCAATTGTAGGCTGTGGCGGTATTGCTACCATCTTGTGGCTTGTAACCCTTTGTTACCTACTCCTTGTTATCCAAATTCATATCTAGAGTCTGACCTCTTTGTTTAAAAAGATGAGAGCCTATTTCCGGAAACATTTCTTATCATGGAACTCGTGATCTTGCTCACAATGTCTGTGTATGAATGCCGCTTTACGCTACAATGGCAGGTGCTCTTGGACCTCCTCTTGAATCGATATAAACGTCAAAGACCCCCTCTTGCTCTCGTATTGTAGTTTCAAATCCCTTCCTTTTTCTCTCGTTAGCCACACGCTTCAATTTTCCAGTCATGGCTTTTAACCCACCTTATCCGAGCAATGCAGCTGGGGGCAATCAGAACAATAACCCAATTCCTCGAGCGAAGCCCAGTGCCCCGACAAAGAGAGCAGCGCAAGGAGGCTACGACTATATCCAATACTGCCCTGCCTGGACGGATCCAGATTGGCAGGATGAAGGACCCGAAAGAGAAAAGTCTGTCTTCAATATCCAGGACAAGGTCTTTGATCGACTGCGTCCTGCCTTACTCCCTCGTGACCAGTTCAGACAGCCAAGTATCTACGCCCACCGATTTAGCATCTTCCCTGGCCGAACCGATGGCCGTTCGAGAACATCGCCTACTAGGACTGATAGCCGACATCTTTTCCCTGCCAACGCAGAGGTGAAGACTGGAAAGCAGTTGTTCGACCGCTTCGAGGAACTGGCACAACAAGCAGGAGAGCATGTCGACGACTATATGGAGAGAACGCGGCCGGACTTGCAAAAGTTGGACGAAACCGAGCAACAGTACATGCAGCAGTATGAAGACCTTCTCGTAGACGAAAATTGGCAGAGCATCCTTTTCGGGAGTTTGACAATGGATCAAGTGAGTTAAACAAGTGCGTTTAGTTCCCTCTGGCGTTGGCTAACAAACACTAGGTACAAGCTGAGGGGTATCTTACCATGTCAAACAACGAAGAAAGCGAACTCTCAGGCCCCATATATCCGTAGGTTGGGACTCTCCATTGTTTCAACCCTCACTAATCTTTCCGTCAAGTCTTTTTGCTCGCGAGCGATGGGTAGACCCGCGAGACCTTGGGTACGAGGAGGATGAGCCTCGTTACATGTATACTCTAGATGGTCAACGTGAAGAGTGGGATCCCAGGGTATGTGAAGTGAAACCGCGATGAATCTAAATACTAACTTCTCAAGAACAACGATCGAGTTTGGAATGCTATGCAACCTGCCATCCAACTCGCTACCGGGATACTGATGATGGACGACAGCTTCATCCGAAATCTTCAAGATGTCACAAACAGACTGTGGGTCGACAGTAGCTTATTCATCAACCAGCCAGATCAAACAAGATGGAGGAAACTCAAGTTCGTGAGGGACCTCAACCCTATGGATCCGACTAGAGTTTTCGGGACGAAGGAGTTGAGAGATAGTGGCGTTAATGTCTTTACAGCCAATTGGGAGGCCTTGTGCCAAATCTTCGAAATCAAACTCGCTAGTGGATTCGACTTCGACGGGAAGTCAAAACGACACATCATGGGTCGTCAAAGAGGTCCTTTTTTCTTCTATCCGGGAGACACGATCACTATTGAAATTGACGCTGAACTGGTTTGGCCATTGATCGTTGACAAGTACTCCAAGAGCGAGAAGCTAATGTCGAGCCTGATACTCGCGACCACGATGGCCCATGAGATGATGGTAAGCTCCTTCGAGCAGATGGCCATAGTTCTTGACCATAGTTCTTGACGAAGAAATTAGATCACTAACACACATAATAGCATGCATTCAACTCCATTCCCTGGAAGTGGTTAGATGATCCCGATTCAGTCGGAATTACAGATATGAGGCAACAACATGCTTGTTCAACGGTAGAAGCAGAGCTCGTCGACACGGTCCACAATGATCGGTTTGAAGAACCATTGTTCGAAAACGATGTTTCACCCGAGGTCGGGCATGCCTTTGAGACACACGTAAGTCCAACAACCAGACCCTGACCCTCAATATGTCTAACGGAAACGGCGTGATAGGTTATGGGAGGTGGTTATTGGCCATGGGCACAGTCTATAATGAGTATAAAGCAGAACCCTCCGCTGATGCAGACCGCGGGTGGTCTTATCGCTCACATTACGCACCCAGAAGGCGGTGACAATGAAGCACCGAATCTAGTGGCGCCACTGATTCGGAATATGCGAATCAGACACTTCGTTCGCTTTGAGGATATCAAGAAGTACTACACCCAAGCCTTTTGGGACGTTTCGATCCACAAATACGGCTCAGCAGCTCTGAGAGAGCCGTCAAAAAAGCCTCACAAAATCAGCTGCTACCCTAATGACGTTTCCGTCTTGACGTGGTCGCTTGAAAAGTTCAAGAAACTCCATCTAGGCACAGATGATGATAAGAACTGGCTGTGGCAATATGTGTGTGATCTGAGAGACCACAGCCATCTGCTGCAAAGCTACGTCAACAACCTCATCACCGAAGCATGCCAGTTTGATACCATGAATATCAGGTTTCAGGAGGATCAGCCCGCATGGAATGATCGAGACAAAGTTTGGCGTGTACTTGGCAACGAGGCACTAATGATACTCTGCGAGTTTTCAGCATTCTTTGTTCAAGTACATGTACCTTCTCTCGACGAACCTGTCCTTCAGTTTCTCTATGGAACCTGGGAGAATGCCTGGTATCAGCTTGGAGGATATCCTGACTACCAATCATCTCTGCTTGCCGATGTGCTGGGGGATGGTGGCCGTGGCGATTGGCTTGCTCAAGTGAAGACAGTCACGATAAATGAGTACGAGAGGCGACTGTTACCCAGGCTTGTGGACTTCATGCATCATGTCGAAAGGGAGCTTGCACATATGGAAAGTATGATCTGCGAACTATATCAACTTGGAAGTATGTATTGGACTCTGTATTTCCATCTTGCCCCTGGACATGTTGACGCTTGGCGCAAACGAGTCGATGGGATGCTTACAACAGTGAGCAACATGGTCGCTGTCATGGAGTTTGCGGACCAAGGGATCAAGCAACTTGAAGGAGAATGGCACCAGCGAGCATTGAACCTCGGTCAAAGGGTTGAGGACATCACGCGGTTGTTGCGGCTGGATGTTAATGCATACGAGCACAACTGGCGCGACCTTTTGATGGCCATACCCATGCTACGCAAGTCGAACCGAAAACCTCACCAGAGATTCTATTTCTTGGCCAAAAAGGAGATGATGAGTCTGACAGGACAACAATTGCAAGATCTGCAAGAGTTCAAACAGCGTTTCCAGTCGATCCTCAACCTGGGAGGATATAAGGTCGTTCTCCCAGGAATGGATCCCGATGAGCTGGGTATCGCCCAGCGATTGGCTGGAACTTTGGATGATGCTGAAGGCGATACCGCTCGGGATCGAGAGATCAAGGGACCATCCACGGGTATCTTCGATCTCGCCGGAGTCAGGGAACTGGCTACTCGCTTGACCCAAGTGACTAAAGACGCAGAAGAGGAGACGGTCTACCGCCTCAAGAATACCTTGTCTTCCGATATTCCGACTCTGCAGACAGATGCAGCAGCCCAGGCTGGCGAGCCACCTCGTATTCCTCCCAAGTTCCAGCAGATGGGCATGAGGAACCAACCTCTACCGTTGAGTGTTGGACAGTCTTTCAACATTTCTGGCTCCCCGTTCGCTTCTTATTATTCGGGAACCAGTTCACCCTTTCCTGCACACCAACCAGGTCAGCCATCTGCTTGGAAAGCAAATACTGCAGCTGATATGGCAGCCTGGGTAAATGGACGTCTGGGGGATGCACCTGCGGCACCACACGGTATCATGCCTCACCCATATGCTATTCGCGAGACAGTCACCGAGGATCTTCAAAATACATCTGGACTATCCCTTCCTATGAGAAATCCTGCCACCTTCGCTAATGAGTTCCCTCGGGAACTGGTGGAAGGATACGGAACTCGACTCGGAACAGACCCTCTGGGAGACAATGGCCAATCGTGGCAGCAACAATCTCAACCCGGACGGGTGTCACCCCCAGCAATAGTTCCCAGTCAACCTCTCACGCCTGGGCAACAACCTCCTTATCAAATATTAACATATCGTCCAGGCCACAATGGCTTTATGGATAATTTCTCTGCATTTGGAAATCGTGCAACCGCAGTGTCGGACTTCGACCACAGCAATAGTGATACCGAGATTTCAGAAATCGAAGATCAGATGAAGCGAGATGGCAGCGATACTACGCTGGTAGGATCTTCAGACACTGAGGACGAGGAGTCGAGTAGTGGTAGCAGCGATCTTCTGTTTCCCCAAAAAGTTGGAGGGCGAGAGAAGAAGCAGAGCTTGAAGCGAAAGTCAAGTTGGGCACCTGTTCACACCAAGAAGCAGAAGGTGGACGTCTTGGAAGACAAACAAGGAGAAGGATATTTGAAGCCGAGTTCCCATAAAAAGAAGGCAAAGAGTACCAGGAAGGAGAAAACAAGGCCATGGACTTGGAAGAAGATTATCGCGAGCTTTGGGCAGCCGAGTGCTTAGTCCTAGGGACTTTTATGTAGATGTGGTCTTTGTTTTTGTTGTTTCTAGAAATTGGGTGGAGTTTGCGGTTCAGTAATAATGCTATGTTTCTTGCCATATTACAAATTCTATGTTAAAGGCTTTCATGTCTGAATATGTACCCGTATGGATCTTGGGGTACCTACTCACCTACAACGAGGTCTGGAACGTGGCAGAGAGGTGTTATTCATTTCTGACTCTTTCTGGTCCATACAGCAATTTCAGAAACGAAGAAGTAAGCACCATCTTTCTCGCGTGGATAGCAGCCAATAAGAAAGCCAAAGAGTTTCTTTGTATCGTGAGGTGTTTGGTTGGTGTTGAAGTTAGGGACTGCCAATCGAGGACTAGTTAAGCCTTAGCGAGATCGAGAATTAATAGCCCCACAGACTTTGCCCCTCCATCCAAGCTTCGAGAAACGGGTCAGTCCCCACCTGAGCATCCCGTCTCTCATCGAGCCTAGGTCATTGCTTCCTATTCTCATGAGGAACAAAGAAACAAAGAAACAAGGAAAGTACCTACCACGCAGTCAGAAATCGCCCCTCTTGACTTTCCCTTTTACATCGAACTTTCACGATCAAACTCCTACTCTTTGTTCTTGAGTTACCACAGCAAGAAGACTCGGACATTCGCAATAACTTTCTGCGCAACAAAGCACAGCTATCGGTCCATAAATCCAATTGCCTTACTCCCTGCCCTTTCAGACTTGAGAGCTGACCATCTGCATTCTAGTCATTCAAGACTGCCATTCATAACACCACCACAGCTTATTTACTTTCATGCTCGCCAAGAGGTCTATCGCAATGGCTACTCGAGGCGTTGGCGAGATTCCTAGTCTGTCTCAACTTTACCGCGACCCTGAGTCTGCTCTCTCCGAGGCCGCCCTCTCTTCCAGAAGAGGGCCCGACTATCCTGCCAGCGAATCCATCAACAAGCGTATTGGCTTGATCCGCGGCGACATCACCAAGCTGCGCCTGGACGCCATCGTCAATGCTGCAAATAGAAGCCTTCTAGGTGGTGGTGGTGTTGACGGTGCCATCCACAGAGCTGCTGGCCCTGAGCTGGTCAGAGAGTGTAGGCCGTTGGGTCCCATCAAGACTGGCGAGGCTGTCATCACAAAGGGCTACAACCTCCCCGCCAAGCATGTCATCCACACCGTCGGACCAGTCTACGACTCCGACCCAGACCCTAAGGAGAGTCTGGCGAACTGCTACCGCGAGAGTTTGAGGGTTGCTGTGAGCAATGACCTGACGAGCGTCGCATTCAGTGCCATTAGCACAGGCATCTATGGATTCCCGAGCTCCTCTGCCGCTAAGATTGCATGCAAGACTGTGAGGGAGTTTCTTGAGACTGAAGAGGGCAACAAACTTTCTAGAGTGGTTTTTGTCACGTTCGTCCCCCCTGATGTCGACGCATACAATGCGACACTCCCGTAAGTCTGATGATTCCTTGTCCCTATATACCAACTGACTTTCCCTTTACAGAAGAGTGTTTCCTCCTGCAGAGGGGACCGCAGAGTGAAGATGCAACTTGAGGTATTAGCGAAGAACCGGATGGAGGGCTTTTTCATGGATCAGGAGATAAACGGACGCAGCCATTTGTGACTAATTTTCAGTATCACACATAAATCCAACCTGATTAGAACTTTCCATTATGCTCACTTTTTTGTTGGTTATTGGTCTGAGGGTCTGAGGGAGCTGGTATCATGAAAACCAATTCAAGAAGATTACATATTCACGCAATATTGAAACCATCATTGAAGCATACAAATCATCCCGGGCGCCAGGTTCTTGAGCATTAAACAAAAGGCAAGCACCTGAGAAAGACCTCCAAACCCACACGCAACTGCATAAACACAGTGAAACAAGTCGACTACTGCGTGGTCCTTTCCTTAGCTGCTGGAGCCAGGGCCCTTCTTCTTGTTCTTCTTATTCTTCTTCTTGCCCTGCTTGTTATCGCCTGAAGTCGCTTCTGCCTCTGCGGTGTCAGATGTCTCTGGCGCGTCTTGGGTTTCGGTAGCTTCCGATGTTTTCTGGTCGTCGTCATCCTCTGTTTCTGGTGCCTTTCCGCTCTTCGAAACAGTCAAGGTCTTGTTGTCGCTCCCTTGAACGGCGCTGGTGAGCTGCGCAAGCATTGTCTTGAGCTCTTCCACTTCAGATCGCAGCTTTCGGACTTCGATCACGGCAGGCTCGTCTTCCACGTTAGGCTTGACGATCTCGCAAGTCTTGGTCCAACCTTCGCCTTCCATGTCCAGGCCCTGGTTGAATTGTTCCCATTCGAAAACCCTGTCATCATCCTCCTCGCCTCGCGAACGGTTGCTTCGGATCTTGCGAGCGTCGCGTCTCTCGTTCCAGGCTGCTACGAAGAGAAGAGGGGAGTATAAGGTAGCCATGACACAGTCGTTGATGAACTCATACGTGTCCTTAGGTACCCACCACTCTAGCAGACCTGAGATTACCATCTCGACAAGGTTGAATGGTGCAATGTATACGTTCTCGTCAGGAGCTCTAACGAACTGCATCGTCTTCTGTGCAAATAATGCTAGGTATTCGTCATCGGCGTTCTCGTAGATATCCTCGTAGGCTGAGTTGTAAAGCGCAATGAGGATGTTCAGGAGAATGATCTACGAAATTTTGTTAGATTTGTTTTTCTGATGTTGGATTTGTTGTAGACTTACCATGACAACAAAAGTAAAGCAGTAGTAGAGAATCAAACCAAAGGGGTGTCCGAAATCTTCGAAACCATCAAACTCGGGACTTTGCATGATAGCCTTGAGCATTGCCTCAATAATGAACCAGGTGTCCCCGAGAACATTGTCATCAGCGATATCCAGACCAATGAATGCCTGAAGGAAACCAATGATGACGACAATGAGCAACGCGAAAAAGATGAGCGACTCCTTCATCATAACCTTCAGCACAACTAGCATGGCGCCGAAGAATCGGAAGCTGTCAAAGTATAGCAAGAGGCGCGACCAGAACATAGGCGCAACGAATGACAGCAGATTGTAACTGAGCTCGTTGTACTTATAAAACACTCCGTCATTGTCCCTGTATGCTTGTCCTATGATGCGCAAGACCAATGAAGCAGCCAAGAATCCGTAGAGAATAAAGTTGAAGACGTTCCAGAATCCCAAGATGTGATAGCCAGCTTTATAGTACTTGAGACATTCATCGCAAACATAGGCAAAAGTGAAGATGTAGAGTGCAATTTCGGCACCGTCGAGTTCTCCTGATGCATTGGCAGAGTTGACTGCGGCCGTGTACAAAGCGAGGTAGATGATGGAAAAGAGGAGCTGGGCGGCGTTCTGATAGCGAGGGGAGCGCATACGATCAGGGTCCATATGGATGAAAAAGCCAGTATTGGCTTTGTTCTTGTAGTCGACAAATTGGGAAGGGTCATCTTCGTCCTGGACCAACCAGCCACGCCAGAGGTATTGAATACATTTCTGGTAACCAGAAGATCCAATGACTCGGACTGCGTGTAGGTCTACGGCCTTCTCGATGACATTGGTGGGGGCGGTGGGAACCTCTTCGATGACGAAAGAGTATCGGCGAAGAAGGACATGGTGAAGTAGATATTCGATATCCTCTTCTCCTTCAATGCTGGTAGGAGTCAGTTGACGGGCGCTTCAATAGTGGATGAGCCGATGCTTACATCTGTTTGGCAATGACAGTACAGGCGATAGCACGAAGTGCGTGAAGATCGGCGTCCCACAACTCGGCGGTTGCTTCGCGCTTGAACCATCGCATATTGACCAACAAAGCATAGACCTAATAGGCGCAATCAGCATGACATGTTGAGGTTCGTCAGGGAGGGCTCGACATACAACACACGACCGATACTTTTCACCACCGGCCTCCCTGGCCGCCTGGACAACCTTGTTGGTGATGACAGTGCTGTGGGATCGGGTGATGGCGCTCTCTTCAAGCTCGCAGGGAACACATTCGCGAATCAAATGTCGCAGTCGCAGGCAAACCTTCATGACCTCGTCCGGCGGGATGGCAGACGCAATGCTCTGGTTCCTGTGACTTGGTAGGACTACTTAACGGTTAACTTGATGATTGATTTGTCTATGATTGGAATTACGTACGAGCTCTCTCCTCTTCATGAAGCCATTCGCGGCGACTAGAGTTGCCATTGGAGAAGAGGCCCTTGACACGTTCCCAAGGGCCACCAGCCATGATGAATGCTGTGAATGTATAACCCGGGTGATATCTTGGAGATCGGTTGAGAGAAAAGAAGCGAGCACGTAGAGGGGGACTCTCGACTCGAAGATTCCTGGACGAGATTTGACTCGGCGTGTGGTCTCGCAATCTGCCGGGTTCCAAGGACGCGATGCTGTGTCGCAACGGATCAAACTAAATATGGATCCGGAAGCGAAAGCTGTCTCGGAAAGATCTCTGTACAGCAATTGACGGGCGATTGCAGCTTGTAAGAGAACCAAGAGAAGGAGAAGAGGAGAGTGTGGAAAGTGAATGAGCTACGGATACTCATTCCAAGTTCTCCTCCTCTCCCAGGTCAAGGTTTAGCCAACCGCCAACCCGGGTTAGCTTTGAGGGAGCTATCTTTTTGCGACTGAGATGACGTCGCAGAAGCTAGCAATTGGTCCACTAAGAAACAGCCGAACGGTCTGTGCTTTCCAGGTTCAGTGCTTGGCTACCTAGCTTGGCCCCGTAGTTTATTTTTTGCTTGCAGGATGGGACCCGTCGCGGGGCGCGCTAGACTTGAAGACGATCATTGATATCAATAGCGACGCGTTCCTGTAGGTCAGTGTCTGTCTATTTTGACAATAGTGTCACTTGAATGCAAACCCCTTTAGTTCTATATCCATACTAATTTGCAGGTCAATTGCACAATTTCAACTGATTTTGATGCCTTAGACTCATGAGCTTGGCTTCATCACGATGGAGCGGCTCGTAGCCTGCAAGTGGGGGAGGGATGTGATTTCAGACCAGGTTTTTTTCTTGGTTCGTGGTTAGAAACCTTGGTCAATGCTTAATTGTGATTCGATCTCGATCCGATAATAGCTCCTGCTGTTGTTTAGCATGTGTAAGAATGAAACATCAACCAACATTTGCTTATTGGTATTCCTGTTTCTGTCTGTGTTATATTTTGCCTTGAAAGTCAATTCCCCGATATTTCCTTATCATGCTTATGACTACCTACACTAAATAGGAATGTACCGAAGCATCAAGATGACATGTTCCAAAACTAGTATCTACCTAGGAAGTTGTTATTGTGATACGCTTTCCGGTCACTCTGAAATTATTGCCTGGTAGCCTGGTTCAGAATGGCTGTCGATCCCTTCACTCTAAAAATATCGTCCTGGTCGTCCGATGAAGTGACACTGCGGGATGGCGTTTGTCGGCTGCTTCCTGCTGTGGCCATCATCTGCACATCGCCAGCGCATCAACGGTGGTCAGAAATCTGTAGATGGTTTCATTGGCCGTGGACGATCGATGCTAGAGCACTCACCAAGATGAACACAAGCACCACATATGGGTTGTTGCAGCAAAACAGTCCAGCTCATCCACCCGTTCTTTATCATTTATCGTGTTTGATCGTCTTTTGTACCGATACGAGCGGGGTTGTTCAATGAACCCGATTTTACCGCCCAGGTCGCACTTGAATCATGAGATATTACAGGCTGTCAACGCCTTTTATGAAGCTGCAATGTTTCGTGCTTCAACACAGAGCCTCAGCAAACAGGTGGGCTATCGGGCTATCAGGGCTATTAGCCGGTAGGCCTGGTGTAATTCCCTTTCACGTCACACAGCATGTGGCTCTGGCGGCGGCCAAACTGCTGGCTGATTTCTTGGCCTGAAAACCATCCATTTGATACCTAAGAAATGTGTAAGGCGGTTGGTCTTATGTGCTGCGGTTGTGGATGCAATTTGTACTGCTTGAGAACCTGGTGGGCAATGATGTCGACTTTGCATGAGATGCCCTTGGGGGAGAGTTGGCATTCTACTCTCCTTCAGTGTCTGTTCGGCTGCCGTTCATCTGCAGTGAAACCTTGATATTCGTAGCCGTCCAAAAGTTGAGGCTGACGATCTGTCGGCTTCTGACCCACCATCTCTTACACTTTACACTAGGGTAGGTGATGGATAATCAATGTGACTTTCTCGGTGTAGATTGGGAGAACCTCAAACGTCCTGTATCCATCATCAACAGGCTAGATTGGCCTACAGCTTTCACACCACATAAGGCCACTGAATGTCCTACGGGACCTTGACTTCATGCTCCAGGCAGCATTAAGACTGAAAATGCTCCACGGCTACCTGATGGGTATCGCAACAAACTTGACCAAATACATTCTCCTATCAATTCATGGTTTGCCCAGAGATCAACGGGGCAATGTGGTGGAATCATTGTTGCTGAACCATAATTATCCAATTAATTTGCAATACCCATTCATGCCCTTTTTCTCAATGTGCATTTCCCTTGTGGCTTCTGTGCAGATGGTGCCTGCACTGGCCTCTTTCTTCTTGTTGCCTTGTGTGATGCGATGCAGCTGGCCTCTTAATCTGCCTGATAATCTGCAAGCAACATGTGCTGCCAATTTCCCACTGCTTTATTACATGCACAGCCTGCATCTTCTGGAGGCATTATCCTTCCCCCTCATTCTTTAACCCCCCTTTCATCAACCGCTATTTGTCATCTTCCGGGCTGAACTTTACTACCGCCAAGCAGCTATCCTTTCATGCCTATAATCTGAACTCTGATATCTCTTGGTAAACAGTCCCGAAGAACGAGATTTATTGTCTGTCATCTTTCCCATAACAGGTTCACAAGGAGATCAAAAGGATAGTACACAGCACTTCAAAAACGAGTTGACCCCTAACCATCCCCTAACCATCGTCTTTATCTCCTACTTCTCCAGGAGCATAGTACTCCTCGTCAGCATCAAACTTGGATGAGATCAGACTTTGCTTGGGGCATACTCTAACAGACTATTTAAACATCACATCTGGCAACAAGCTATCGATATTTGTGGACTGGCAAGAAACGAGCACCTCTACTCTGCCTTCCCTATCAACGCACTTGATTCAGCTCTGGAGTCTCAGTGCACTCTTCCCCTCACTTCCCCTTTTCCGATACCATATCAGCAGCTTCGAAGGATTCATCTCTTCTGAACTTCTGATTTCTCAATTCTTCTTTGTTCAACGTTCAACATAGCCTATAAGCAAAGCCAGCACCATCTGTTCCGATCTCGCCAAACTGAATCGCCCTTGTGTGGTCGGCCCTTTTTAAGATGGAAGATACGGAGTCCACCGCTCCGTCGGATCGCCAAGGTGGCCTAAAGCCCAATAAAAAGTCACTACAGCAAGAATCTGATACCGTGAAAGCATCGGAGGCAGGGTCGGCAGACCCTGCTGCAGCCTCCTCTGAGTCTGCTGAGCGAACCACTAAGGGTAGTTCCAGCTCCAAGAAGAAGCGTCAGGACAAGAAGGGAAAAGAAAAGGAAACCGAACCTATCTCAGAAGAAAAAGAGGATGCTGCGGGTTCTGATAGCTCGAGTGTGGTGGCTGCCTCTGATGCGGATGACGACAAAGCTTCCCCCAAACCGACACCGGCTTCTAAGAAGCGTATCGGGGTGAAGAGCAAAGCCAAGGGCAAGAAAACTGCCAACAAGACAAGTTCGGGGAAAGAGAAAGAGAAAATCACCAAGAAGTCGACCAAGCAGAAGAAGAACGACAAGAGCAAGAAGAAGTCCAAGGTTTCTTCTGATTCCGACTCTGACTCCGACACTGAATCTATATCGTCCGATTCTGACTCTTCATCGAACGACGATGCAAAGAAAAAGACAGACAAGAAATCTTCGAATATCAAGAACCAATTCAAGGCTTTGGAGCTTCAACTCGCTCAAATTCAGCAACAGCTAGCCAACTCGAACAACATTGCCTCCTATGGAACCTCAGTCAACCCATATTCTTTCCAGCACCCTTCGTTGCCTCTGCTCCCGAACCCTATAGGTTCGGGGTCTACAGCCGTGAGGCGCAGCAGGGGTATAGCCTCTAGAGGACTGCCAAGACTGGCCGAGCCAAAGAGCAGTGATCTGGACGAGGACTCCAATGACCGCAGTTCTGAAGATAAGAGGAAGTCCAAGGACAAAAAGGTCAAGAATCCTGCCTTCAAGCGGGTGGATCAAGTGTGGGATAGCAATATCCACAACTACAAACTACAGGACACAACTGATACAAACAACGATGCCCAATACCAAGATTACATCTTCCATGTTCGTCGAACCTTCGACTGGGAGGGCAAATACCGGGCCACTGTTATTGACATCAAGAGTAAACTCCTCCGCGAATGTTTGCAGGATGTCATCGGTAATGTCGAGGGCATTAGCCTGGTGGACGAGATACCTAAAATCAGCCCCAACCTCTTATTCCTGTTTGTGTTTTCAAACAACTGCTTCGCACATATTCACTGACTCTTGAAACAGGTACTTGGAAGAAATGCGCGATCACCTGAAGGCGCTACGGAAGGCCAAGCCTGCTGGCGATTCAAAGAAGTCTCGCAAGAAGAACAAAGAGCGTCTCGAGGACAAGAGGAAGCATCTCAAGGTTGTGATCAAGTACCTGGATCATGATTTTGAATCTACAAAGGAGAGCCTCTATCCCATGTTGGAGAGCGGTCTCATCACATTCGACTTGCTTTGGGCACTGTGGAAGCCCAACACACTGGCTTACACCACAACCTACGGAAGCACGTCTGAGCCTCGAGTGTTCAAGGTCGAAGTGGCACACCTCCACCATAGCATCGTCAAAGGGAGCTACTATTACGTAGATGGGAAGTATTTCGAGTTTGACGGAAAGCGCTTCGGCTATGGCAACGTGGCTATGGAGATTGCCGATTTCCAGGGCGCCAAAAAGATCACCAGCCTCTCTTGCTACCCGCTGCAATATCATCAGAACGAAGACAAACTTCGTCGTGATTTGGTAGAGCGAGGCAAGAAGTTCGTATCGCTGAGTGGTGTTCACTACAAAAGCTATTCAGGAATTGCCTTCATGAAGCGTAAGAAGGGACTGGTAATGAAGTTCAACATCCAGCCTAGTCGGGTCATGATCGACCCGACTATCTTTCGGAGAATCAACCCCAACTATAGCGTCTCGAATGTCAAGCCCAAGGACCCAGATATCATCTCCGATGCTGAGGAATCGGACTCGGAGGGCAAGGGCTGTTCCGAATGCTCAGACACTGAGGATGGAGAAAAGGTCAAGTACGTCACCAAGGTATATAAGGATTCGGACGGTGAGGTGCAAATGGTTAGATTCCCCAAGCACTTCATCGAGGAGGAATCGGAGGAAGTCGAACTTGATAGACTTCCGTCTAAGAAAGGTGAAGGTGAAGGTGAAGATGAGGATGAAGACGAGCAAGACGAGGATGCGGACGTTCTCGAGTTTACTGACGAAGAGTATCTCATTGCCTCACCAGTGGTGCTTGGATTCGCTTTCTCGGAAAAACAATGGCTCGAGCTCGCCGTCTCTGGTGTCAACGACATCAAGTGGAACGAAACGGCCTGGGATTCGCTCGTTCTTGACGACGCCACCAAGGAATTAATCAAAGCTCTTGTCAAGTCACGCAAGTACCATGCGGCCAACACCATCGATGATGTTATCCAGGGTAAAGGAAAGGGCCTTGTCAGTAAGTAATGCGATTGCAATAGCTCTGCGTGGAAGAAGCTAACATTCTGGCAGCCGTTCTGCATGGACCTCCTGGAACTGGCAAGACACTCACTGCTGAAGGCATCGGCGAGCTGCTCCAGTGTCCGTTGTATATGGCATCTGCTGGAGAACTAGGAACGGACTCACGCTTCCTTGAGGTGGAGCTGCAGAAGATATTGGACATTTGCCATGCTTGGGGTGCTATCCTCTTGCTAGATGAAGCGGATGTGTTTTTGGAGAAACGCAACATGCACGACATCCATCGCAATGCTCTTGTGAGCATCTTCCTCCGACAATTGGAGTATTTCCAAGGGATTCTATTCC
This sequence comes from Fusarium sp. PT, assembly GCA_021020635.1. Taxonomy (NCBI): domain Eukaryota; kingdom Fungi; phylum Ascomycota; class Sordariomycetes; order Hypocreales; family Nectriaceae; genus Fusarium; species Fusarium sp. PT. Next base: position 2,752,224 of record JAHMRZ010000002.1, on the reverse strand, counting down.
TTACTACCAACCGGGTAGAGGTGCGTACTGGAAGCTTTTGGCTATTATTTGTGTACAGTTACTGACTTGAGGGTACATCAGACATTCGATGAAGCGTTCCAGTCTCGAATTCACATCGCATTGCGATACGAGAATCTCGACGCCAAAGCAAAGCGCACCATTTTCAAGATGTTCCTGGACCGAGTTCAGAAGCTGGGCAAGCTCAAGGTAGAGCCGTTGACAGAGGACGACTTCAACGCACTGTCGAAGCAGGATCTGAATGGCCGCGAGATCAAGAACGTGGTAGGCTCGGCTCAAGATCTCGCGGTTAACAAGGGCGAGGCGCTCAGCATGCGTCACATCCGACAAGTTCTCGATGTCCACGCCAAGTTTGGACAGGACTTGAAGGGAGGTTCTGGCTACGAGGATGCCATGAGGAGCTACTTCTGATGCAGTGCTTTTCGGTGGCTATTACGTCGTCTGAGATTGAGATGCCATTTGCTGAGGCTGAGCTCCCGAGATTGAGTTAAGCATGGACTGCTGTACGGATACTGTAGGTAGTAATAAGATTGCCATCAAGTTATGATCTACGCGTTAGCTTCTGATCTAGGTGGATCATGGCGTTGACCGCGGATTGCCTCCTGTCAACCGCTTCCAGCCATGGGCTGTTTCACTGTTGATCTTGCAGAACCGGAACCGGGGCTTTTACTTTAAATCTCAATGGCGCGTAACATGCATGTAACAAAGATCGGTTCGTTCCAAATGCGCTTCAACCCCCTTTCCTGGCTATAGCATTGTGATTGAGAGATTGTCATTGCCCAATCTCGCTCATGAAAGACCCTGGAAAGTTATCTGCCGGGCCTGGGGGATAGCAATGGCTGGAGACAGAAATAGCAACTTGGCATGCACATATAGCTCTTATCCAGGAATATAATATATAGTAAATATCATATCACCAGGACCTTATTGTGTCGAGAAGTCTTTGGAAGAGCTGTATGGTATCGGGTAGCCAGTCGATGGCTCACGAAGATTTTGCCTGTGACTGTATCCGTACAATAAATAGATGCCGACGATGTCTTTGTTCGTGAGAAATGAATCTGAGACAGTTCAGTTTTTTAGAGAGACAAAGACACGGGCTGGCATGTGGATGCGTTGCAAGGTCCATTCAGGGAGGACGAAGATGTAACAAACCACTGGCTGTATCCGTAGCCCTGTATTCAACAATGCTTGTTCATCTTCAGCATTAATTACATGAGAGGTTGAATCGTAACAAGGAAAGGGTCGTTATTAAAGTATGCATGGGTGAAAGCTTGATGCAGGCGTTAAACCCGACTACCACCCACTGCCCCCTTGTTGTTGTTACTGGGGCTGCCAAGAGTCTTTAATTTGTTCACTTTCCCCAACGGGCGATCAGGAGTTTTGAGGTGTTGAAGGTGCGATAGCAGCAATTGTGGAAGATCGACAGGAACCAAAATGCGAAAAAATTCTAAAATCGGATTTCTTTTGCATGATTTCTTTGTTAAGAATTATCAGACAAGGAAATGCCATCGAACAACAATGTCATCCATGGCTGGTTCGTGTCAAGGCAGAATCTGCCACTTACTACCGCCTACTAAATCAAGATCGTTTTCAGCCTAGGCCTCACTTTCTTGAGTCAGGCCAAACTCATTCCCTGAGCCGTGACTGGCTAGCTTGTCTCATTTCCTCAGCCCCCAGGATGGGCCAAATCTTCCACGGTGTTTCTGGCCTCTCAGCCAAGCGTCATTCCAACGCGGGAAGCGAAAGTGTTTAATTTGATCATGGCTAGCCTAGCCTAGCTTTCTTTTTTTGTTTACTGTTTGGAAAGGAGGCGGCTGCGGCGTGAAGCGTCGTCCGGGACAGGCCACTACGAAACACGCCAACTACGGATCGAACGGTGAGGGAGAGGGCGCCTGTCTATTCTACCGCTAGCGAATGGGACGTGGCACGGGGAATTTAGGTTGAGATGGGATTTGGAACAGAGAAGGCTTGTCGGAAGCTTGGGAATAGCACAACGGGCAGATTGACGCCGGAACAATATGCCACAGCGGTTGATGGAACTGTACGGTTCGCTGTACGCGCACGCAAGGACGTATGCGCACCCGCGAATACACACTACCACGGGTATTGTGATGCGTGGTAGCGATTTACAGCTTGCAGTTGCACATCGAACATAACCCCACGCTCCGACGGGTCCACGTATTCGAGCATTGATTCACCGCATTCATGATGGCTGCCACGACAGACATCGAATCAATCATGCACCAGTCGGGCTGCAAGACATGACGAAGATGCAAGCACGAGCAAGAAAGCTGCAGGTCGGAATTGACAGACACATTGTTTGGGCCAGCACGTATCTTCCAATCTTTGGTCATTCGCCATCAGAAGTTATTCCTGTTTTGACGACTTCTTCGAGATGAACAATTTCGTTGCGTTCAAGCAAACTCACTGCGCATCAACAAACCGAGAGCTAGTCGCGATGATCAGCGATTACCTTTCAACATCTAGCTTCTTTCCGGTCTAGTCTACCGCTGGAAACAGCGCCGTATTTGCCGTTTACATCTTCGGACCTGGCAGATGCTGCTTACGCGGCCGGCGATCCTATGTCTCTAGTGAATTCTGGGTCCTGGGTTCTGGCGGTGGACCAGCGACGAGACTTTGCGAGGCCCGCCAGGGACAGCAAGCTGGCAGATGGCAGGCGAATTGACTATTTCAGGCTCGGAATTGCTGGAAGGGTGACATCGGCCAATCAAGCGGTCTTGGTACCTGGCAGGGATGGGCTTCCCCCCCCTGGATCTTGTGGAAGCAGATTGGCTGACTGGCAGAGCTTGAACTTGAACTTGGACTGAAAGGGTGGTGGGCCAGGACGCTTTGATTAGCGTCGTTTCTGCATTGGCGTGGCGTTGGCGCCGGTGTAAGCGTTGCTTGCTCGCGCCCACATCCCAGATCCACAACCAGCAGTGCATCTCGTAGCGGAGAGACAGGGGAAATCAGAGAAGGAGGTGAGAATCTGAAGCAAGGGTTTTCAGCATCCTTGGGGAACGAGGACCTGAACACGCTGGAGCGAAGGGGTGTGCGAATCTGTGAAAGCGGACAGACAAGAGAGACATGGCGTCCGCACACACCACAACACACCACCCATATCGGGTTGAAAGGAGGCCCACGACACACACCCCTTGCTCGCCTTATAACCCTCATCTCCTCCCTCTTCTGTCTCTGATTCTATCCCTCACTCATCAGTCTTTTTGGAATCACGGCCTTTGCCTTTTAGTCACTCTTTCACAGCGCTCCGCGTTGCCAACACTCCCTCGAACCAACTTGACTTACAATCCTTATATAAAGGCAAAAAGACGTATTCCGGAAATACCATCAAAAAGCAACTTCTGTTTCAACGAAAACTCTCAAATCAATCAAAATGAAGTTCTCTTCCTCCGCCGTTGTCCTGGCTGCCGCCCTTGGTGTATCTGCTCACCCCAGCGGCCACGCTCACCAGCGTGCTCACGCCCAGCGCGATTTCGTCGTTGCCAACAAGCCCGTCACCATCACCGAGTACGCTACCCAGGTTGTTAACGCCGCTGCTGCCACCGCTCCCGCTGCTGTCCCTGAGCCCGTTGTCTCTGCTCCCGCTGCTCCCAAGTACGAGGCTCCCGCTGTCCCCAAGGCCGAGGCCGTCTCCGGTCCCTCTGCCGCTTCTCCTTCCGCTGGCAAGACCAACAAGGGCAAGAAGCACAGCTCTGGCTCTGGCTACAAGGCTTTCTGTGGTGGCAAGAAGGCCAAGCGTGCCACTCTCGAGGATATTGCCGCCACCGGCAACGTTGGCGTCGATGGTGACTACGGCTGCAACATGATGACCATCGACTCGAACGTCGCTGACAAGTACGACTACGTCACAACCTTCAAGAACGCCCACAGCACCGAGAAGGCCTGTGTCTGCTGGAACAAGATCGGTCCTCTGGGCAAGATCGACGGTTTCTTCAAGAAGAACACCCCTCTCAGCTTCACCGTCCCTGCCGAGGGCTCCATGGACGTTGCCTTCGACGAGGACTCCCAGGGTGGCTGCGCCTGCGCTTCTGGCGAGGTTCCCACCACCGTCAACGAGCTCTGGGCCGGTACTTGGCTCGAGTTCGACTTCGGTAGCACCCGTAACAACGGTTGGTCCGGAGCTGACGCTTCTTGCCTCGTCTCTGCCAAGGAGAAGCTTGACATCCCCGGTCTCCGAGTCTGCGGTCACGACAAGTGCTCCACCATCAACCCCGGTGGCACTGGTGACAACGCCTACCTCGGTGGCATGGAGGCTGAGGATGGCATTGGCCTCAACATCTACCCCGGCAAGACCCGCCTCACTGTCGACATCGACTACAAGGGTTAAGCTGTCCAACGGATTGTGGCCTGGTCTTTTGTGGACTAGGTCTTAGTAAACTTGATTTTATAGAATTGGGCTTATTCTATCTATACCTGGTGTTTACGGTGCGCGGGATTTAACTGTCATCCAGAGCCATCTTGGATACAGACTTTGGGATCATCTTTATTACATCTTCTAAATTATATATTCATAGTACTTCATGATATATATCAATTCGTTCCTCAGATACATACTCCCACCTGTGAATACTAATTGTAGTTAGTATTAAATCGATGTGTCAGATAGACGAATTCCTTTCGCTGATCATCTGCCAAACCCCATACGTGCGAGATGAAGCCAGCACAATCCCGGAGGATTTCGGCAATTAGGATTTCAAACCTCCCAAAAATTCAACTTGGATCAATAAGATAGCATCCAAATGACACTGGGTGTGGAACTACTCCCCCACCTTGATCAACAAAACTCTTTCCGTCTTTGCCGGAAATCTTTTCACTTCCTTGCATGTGCTTTTCTTCTTTTTTCTCACTCTCAATTCTTGGTGTGTGCTCTCTGATGGGGATATGACAGCCAGGCTTTTGACGGTAGGCTCCCAGTTGCCCACGCGTGCCCTGGACCTGCGTTGGCGGTGTGCTAATGCAGGTTCAACTTGTTTCAACGTAGGGGCTACAGTAGTGCATCTTGGTTTTGTTTCCGCGGATCGTGTGAGGGAATTTGTTTCCCAGTGAGTTTTCCGGTAGTGGTTGTACAATCAATAAGCTCGTAATATGCTTCCAAGACTTTGAATAACATTGAGCAACAATTCAGCTGTGACGAAGGTGGTTGATAAGAGTGTCACACAATCCATCAGAAGCTGAATTCTCTTTTCTCGGTAGCGGCCCGCAACAGCCCGTTAGAAAGCCATGTGCTTGTTTTTTATCATCATTCCAACTAGAAGAAAGTTTACTCTTTAGTTGCAACCGCTGATTCGGGTGTTAATTAACGAGGCATATAAACTTTGATCTTGTCATTTTTACCTCTCAACGGCTTTTCAGGTACTAGAACGCAGAGCCAATCACAGCGATGCGTGCCCTGACTAGTACCTGGCACATGGCACACCTCACAACGTGGCGCTTGTGGAGCCAAAGAGCCCTACCCTACCCTACAGATTCTGATTATCTTGGCGTTGGGTACGTGTTTTTTCTGGTGAGTGACATGCTGCTGCAGTCATGCTTTGTGAGACTTGAGAGTTTTCGTCACCGCTGCTGTGGACGTCTTGCGGATACTGGTGGAGGTTTTTGTCCTTTGACTCACGTTCGTGCTGTGGAGTAGCTATCATTGCAGTGAGTGAGAAGGTGAGGCAAGATAGAGGGTAGCAAAAGAAGTGGAGGTCTGCTAAAGTGTGTGCATCATGGAAAAGCTTGTGACTTTTATTGCCTTATCTTCAAAGGTATAGCCGTTTGTTATGTTGTGGTAGCTGGGTCGTGTTGTAACATTGCCGAGTCATACACGGGTAATCATACATGAAGACGCTCTCACTATTCATCCACTGAATTAAAAGATTGCGAACAAAACCTCCCAGAACCTGATAAATCACTCAAGATCAAACTCTGCAGTCCAAGTAGAGTGACCGAACGCTAAATCGTACCGACATCATGCCGTGCTCCCCAACTAACCATGTGTCAAGCCCTAACTAGAGATCACTCGGGCTGTGGCAATGTGATAGAAACCTCTTTAACTAGCGGCGAAGAACCCCGAACAGTTTTAAGTGCTAAGGCTGTCGAATCATGATCCGGGAGTTTGACAAGCGGAAGTCCCGCTGTGACATGATTCATGTTCAACTAAACCACGCCGAGAGGGTTGAGTCGGTTCAGAGAAAGGGTTTCTTAGTAGCCCGCAGGGAATATGCACTGTGAGTTTGTATAAGCAATGAGTAGGCACCGATATGTCAAGCTTTGGCACGTGGTTCTACCGCGTGGCTGTTATAGTCTGAGCCTATAATGACAGAAGCGTTAAGAGGGGCCGTTGGCCTTCAATGAGTTTGTTAACACTGCATGTTGAGTACTAGTTCGTTGACGTGGAACTGACTAGAACTATTACAATTCCTACGCTGTGTAGCTCCTTGAGATAGGCCGAAAGACAACAGTTGAATTCCGATGGACAAAACTCCATGGCAGGCTGTTTGACAGAAAACGCTCACTCGAAGTTAAAAGGCAAGAATTACATACAACAATCAACAACTCAGGACTTATGATACTCCTCACTAATCTGAACTACCACAACCGCCGCTACCACAACCGCCTCCTCCTCCACAACTCGAGCCTCCTCCGCAGCTAGAACTACCCCCTCCACAACTCGAATATGAAGCACTAGCAAGTGCCGCAGCCGCCGCTGCAGTAGCCATCTCGGCCGTCCTGACAGCCTCTGCACTCGCACAGTTCGCAGCATCGCGCGTTGAATTCCCGCACCCGCTTGCGCATGTATGGCAGGGCGTCTCGCTAGTAGGACTGAAGTGGGAATCGCTGGAGCAGCCGTCTACTTTTTCCATGCCTATGTGGTGGTGTGTAGGGCCGGTGTTTGCAGTGTCGAGGTCTATGAAGGTGGATTGGCCGGCGAAATCGAGATAGTTGTACTCGCCCCATCTTGTAGAGCTTTGGAAACGAGGTGTGCGAATGGCTCGGGGAATGTCGGGCAGGTTAGCACGGCCGTCTCGTTGAAGCTCGTAGGCTTCGATCTGCTTGGGTCGCGTGAGGACTGCCCATGGTGCAATGAAGTAGTGGCTGTATACTCCTGCTTCGAAGTAGTGACTGCAAGGTTGGGCACGGTGAATGCCGCCTAGTTTGACTCTTGCTAACGACGGGTCGAATGCGGTGTCTGGAGGTCCTTTGTGTAGCCATGCAGTGGCTTTTTGGAACTTGAACGAGCTAGCCATGGCCGTGGCAGCTCGGTGAAGAACGGTCGTGGCTGAGAGGACGGCAAGCCGGTTGCGCATCCACGAGCTTGCGGTGGCATGTTGGCCAACAGCTGTCAAGCTCTGATCCGTCAGCGCTGGTGCGTACATGTGGCGATCTCGTGATAAGTGATGTGAGGATATAGACCACGAGTCGAAGGGGAAAGCCCAGACGTGCTTGGCGAGGTTGCAGTCGCCGCACTTGGTTGGATATCTCCCGTATGCTTCCGTACAGTCCCAGGGATACAAGTCTTGATATCTGTAGAGCGTGCTTCCAAAGGCACCCCAGTCGTACCAGTACTCTTGATACGTATCTATGATATCAACATCGTCGTGACGGCCAAAGTGGAAGCGGAGGAGATATTCCTCTGTAAGTCCAAATGGAACATCGAACTTGGTCCGCACACCTCGTCTTTTGTAACCTTCGTCTGGACATACAAAGCTCATTGTGTAAAGAGGATATGCGTCTCTACTCGAATCGGGAACTTCTCCATTAACAAGAGGCTTGAAGATCTCCTTGTCGATGAGGGAGCTGCAGAATGTCTGACAATTGTTATGTGTTGCACTCCAGGCAAGCTTCACTTTGTTGTTCAAAAGACGCTGTGAGATACTGCCGAGATAAACTTTCAATCGTGAGCCCAGAAGTGTCTTGAGCTTTTGCAAAGCTGGCTCGAGTGCCGAATTGAGGAGTTTGAGCTGGTCAGACGCAGGCAAACCAGGATCGTCAAACGGTTGCTTACAAGCAGCCAAGAGATCCTGAACAACTGCAAGTTCCTGATTGTGAGGGAGAATATCGTTTCCACTAAATGGTACACCGACGACTTGCTTCATAACGGCCTTGTATCTCTTTGGTTTGGTCGCTGTTCGTTTGCGTTGCCACAGCAGACGATCAGAACCTCCCCCGACGGCCAAATCTCGTTCAGGCATTGTCTGAAGATGGAAGCGTTCGTGAAATACGGGCATTTCTCTAAGAGAGACAAGAGCGCCGCCTTTGGTACTGTAAGCCATAAGTCAGTTGCTGTTCGTATTGCGACGTTTTGTTCAGGAGTTACCTACTGTGAGACTCCGTTCTCAATGACAATGGGACCAACTCGGAGTGCCATATGCACATTTCCATAGGGATACTTCTCTACAGATTTCCTGAAGAACAGAGGTATATCGTTATCCGCTGCGGCCTCTTCTGCCACGCTGACATCGCTTGAAGCAGGTCTCCGATCGCTCCCAGTCAAGCTTGTCTGCTGTTTCATCTTCATTCCCTTGAGACGTCCATTCTGACTTCCAGGCTCAGGCTTGCTTTTGGACTCTTCGTCATCTTCGAAATCACTCACAGCCTTTGAGTCCAAAGCCGCGGGTTTGTAAAACAAGCTGACCCTGGATTTTGCATCCTCCTCTTTCGCCTTCTTTGCAGCCTTTTTGGTCTCCCTTTGAGACCTCTGCTTGATCCCAACACTACTCTGCAGTCCGTGATATTTTGCTAGAGCAATTGTGCCACCGAGGAGAAGAAGACTGCATTGCCCCTGGGAGCTAACAGAGCGAGACTGCCAATCTGGCCATTTGTCGTGATCTTCTACAGTCTCGATAGGGAACAAGCTTGGAAGCTCACCATCTGTGTCCTCCTGACGCAGTCTGAGGCATCTGCAGATCTTTCTGCTCATCTCAGGCGTGATTGACTCTGATAGGATGCAGTGCTTATAGGCCTTTGTGTATGTGTCTTGGCCGTAGTAATGGCCTCTGTAGCACTCTTCGCAGATTATGCCAGGATCTGAACCTACCTTGTCAAGGACGAACATACTGCCTCTTACAACTTTCTTGCACTGTTTTCGCATGCAGCAAAGAGGCTCGAAACTGGGAGTTCCGTCGGCGTTGACCTCAGCCAATGTGACTAGTGTGGTGTTAGTACAATGCAAAGGCCGTAATGCGTTGTTAGGATATAGAGCTAAGACTCACGCTGAGGAATGGCTGGTCTCTTCCAGAATCCGAACTTATCAGGGGGTGGACGGTGCTCAATCAACTTTTCTATATCCAGAAAGCCTGCAAAGCTTGTTAGCTGCATCATCTGGATAGCAGTTGAAGGTTTGTTTACCAGCTGCTTGAAGAAGCATCCATGCTCTATGCTCTACTCCCTTGAGCTTGGTGATGGCTATATAGCAGTGTCAGTTTTCTGTGGTATATAGAACAACAAACAGCTTACTATTGATTGACTCTCTTACTTCAGTCTTGATCCTATCACTGGCTTGTTGCGCTACCCGATCAGATATGCCATCTATGAGAGCATCTCGAGTCGTTTTTTGACCATATGATTTACTTGTAGTCCAGAGATTCTGCTTATACTTGGATTGCTGCTCTCTCATTTTCCCTTGCGAATATTAGTATTAACGGTCATGGGTAAGAGGAACGTTTGGGATTCACCATATCGGATAGCATGCGCTCGGCTCTCTTGGCTAACTTGATCCAAAAAAGTATCGAAGCCATGGATATGGTCATCATCTTCATCTTCTATAGATACATCGGCATACTCTGGCTGCTGCCAAGCTTTGAGAGTGCGTACAATGTTCTCAAGCTCGGCTTTGACACCGTCCCAATACAAACTCTCGAGCTCTGATAGCAGGTGGTCTTTTCCGGAACCAACTCGCGTCCAGGATATCTCGGGCGCAGGAGTGATATTTGACGAGGATCGGGAAGTTATCGCCAGAACCGGCAGGACTTTGCTTCTCAGTCGAGACATTGCTAGTGAGGTCCGTAGAGCAATTGGTAAGTACTCAATCAAGGTAAATAGTGAGAAGAAGATAATCGGCTCTTGTTTGCATTATGAGTCATTTTACCATTACTTAGAGGTTCCCCAAGAAATGATACCACACTACGGATACGTATATTCACATCGTCGAAAGCCTCACAGAAAGCCTGCCTCTCACCTGATGCTGCGCCCCAGCAAGGACCCTGCTTAGCTCGTTCAGCTCGCCCGGCTAGAGTGTTTCAACCCCCAAAACAGCAAGATTGTCACTGGAGCTTTAGCAGAACAGCTCCAACTTCCGCATTTTTGTTGGCAATTTCCGCAGAGTTCAAAGCAGCTGAGACATGGGTTTGATTGTTGCCTGTACGGACAACGATAGATAATTACCTCTTCACCAAGATTTGGAATGACTAACTTGCAATTGAGTGACCTCGGCAGACGATACATGATTGATCTGGTAACTTAATAGAGGTTCTGAGTATCTGCGAGTGACCTTGTTGGGATAAATGGGTGTGGTCAACTTCGTCGGCTCAGCCATGCCATTCTGCCTCAGCTGATGCTGTATCGATTCCCTTCTATCAATTTTCCCTCAAATAATAATATCAACTTAGATAATCATCGTACTAAATAGTGGTCTTTCTGCGATAACCCAACCCAATCACTGCTTCGACTTAAGAGCAGTCGCATATCTCACAGCACCTTACCTCCCACCACTTATACCCAAACCCTCACAGAATAATGTCTCATCTCATCGGATACAACCTAGGCGCTCTTCACCAAGCTAGTAGAGATTTCAACAGAGGAATCACAGCTAGATACTACCCATCAGCACCCACCTTGGACGAAAACCCAGTGATTCCCAGCCCAGACATCTTCAATCTACTCGAGGACTCCCACGAAGACAACCTCCCAACTGCAGCGCAGTGCGCGGTTCATCTAGAGCTTCTCGAGATCTTCCATGCGCTACGGATCCGAATTCTAGACTCAAAAGCACTCGATGAGATATTCGAGCTGGGCGGCGCGACGAAGAAAGTTTACCGTCCTAAGTTCGTCCAAGGTCTAGGCAAAACTGTCAATCAAGAGATCACGCTGAGAAATAAGGTGTGGGAAGAGAATCGCGATAAGAAGTGGACGTTCTACCTTGAAAAAGCAGTACCGAGGTTCTTGGTATGGGCTGATAAGTATAATGCTTCGATGGCTTCTGAATTGTCGAAAGATGGTTGGGATGATGGCAGAACTGAGATACCAATGACTAAAACCTCATGGTTACCGCCCATTGGTAAGCAAACCACCTCTCCTGAAGTGCCATTTTGCTGAATTATCTATTTAGACGTCCTTATGGTCTGGCACGCCTTCCTCCTCAATCCCTCCGACTTTCTAGACTACTGCAAGGAGAAGTCCTGGAACTATCTTCCCAGGGTGACATTCCCTTGGAGGCTCATTGTACGTTTCTTGACGATATCCCAAACAAACTATGGAGGCTAACAAACAACAGCACAACGCCATCTCATCTCAAGGCACTATCCGCGACACCTGGACATATAAAGCGGCATCATGGGAAGTCCCTAAGCAAGGCTCCTTGATAGGAGGCGATTTATTGAAATCAATTATCGCAAAAGGCAAGAAAAAGCCTCTCAGTATCAACGAGCGCTCTAGTTCTTCTACTGTCAAACAGCTCGTTGATAACGTCGAGCGCCAACGCGTCTTTGTCCAAAAGATGAATGCCCATCTCTGGATCCGAAGTCCAGCGCTGCAGGGAACTCTCAGTAGAGCAGTCGAGCGCTACGACAAGTATCTTCAGCTGTTTAAACTCTACCCAGGCAAGATGCTTGTTCCCACGCTTGATATTGATCTAGTCTGGCACACAAGCCAGCTCTCGCCAGCAGCGTACAAACCTTCGATGGAGGCGCGATGCGGTCGCTTTATCAACCACGATGACAAGATCGCAAAGCCTAAGTTGGTTGTCGGTAACGACGAGACGCAATCTCTTTACCGGATCCGTTTCGGACTTGAGTATTCTGTTTGCTTGTGCTGGGAGTGCCAGGCTGTGACGTCTGCTGTAGAGGATTCTGACAAGTATGGAGACCTAGAGGAAGTGCGGCCTGGAGGCTTTGAGGAGAGCCTTGCTGATAGGATCCTGGAGGATGTCGAGTATTATCGGTCTGTGGAATCTGCGAGACGAAGAAATCATGTCAAACTACCAGTTCGCGGAACATAGCCGTTAGTCTAGAAGGTCAGGAGAATCTTGTATGGTTCAGTAGGCGGTTAAAGAATCCTCTTATTTAAGAATCTTGATCCTTGCCATGTCCGTTTTTCTCCCAGTCTGATCGGCCATTAAAACGACACTGTTTTAATGCTTTCACTCTCTCCGCATAAACTCGTTTGCCGTGGACGGCTACGCGGCAGAATAGTAATTTTTTGAACTCAAAGGATGTTACCTCGACTGCTTTGAGGCCCATTTCGCCCTCAACTAAACGCATCAACAAGACAACTCTGGGTCCGACGTGATGATAGAGAGGTTGTGGAAGGCGCCAGAATTTCGATTCGTCGATGTTTAAACCCTCAACCTGGTGGGAGAGTCTTGAGTCCTCGGTATCAGTGGTTTTTAGAGCAGCGTAAATTATCTCCTCGTCTGTCGCTGCTTTTGGAACAGCATTGTTTGGTGGCAAGTCAAGCATGGATCTCGCGATATCAATCAAGGATAAAATATAGGGCTTGTCAGCTCGAGTAACGACATCGAACTCATTTATGATATTGACGCAGAGTGTCTCCTCGCTAGGTCGATACAACGAGAGGTCAACAGGAGATGACAGGCAGGGAGAGGCACCAAATGTGACGCATGAGAACCTTGCGGATTCGCCTATACTCTGTAAGCTATTACCACCACAATCGTATATTATCATAGCCCACTTACTGAGATCCGGATGAGATATGTGATGCAAATATAAGAGCTGGGCCACGGCTCCGCCAGCAGAATGGCCTGCGAATACCACATGTGGTTTCTGCCCACTCTGTACGTTGAACTTTGGCAGGTAAGTATTGATCATTCTGGCCACGGTTGAGTCTAGAGCCAAAGCGCTGTTTAAAAAGCCAGAGTGGGCTTTGATGTCAACCGTACCGTGCTAGCATCATTAGTGATACACATATTATAAGTTAAGGGCTCCGAAAGAAGGATGGATAGGGTTGAGAACATGAAAGAAAGCAGAAAGAACCTACGATATAACTTTCAGCATTCTTAGGATTCGAATTCGCATTGACGATATGATCCATTTTACTGGCACTACCACGTATCGCAATCACCAGTACTGGGATTAGTTCATTGATATCGCCAGAACCCGTCGGTTCAATGACAGTCGCTGTGATGGCTTTCACAGTACCAGCAAAGTGGTCTTGGCACACCTCTTCCTCACAAATAGTATATCTTTCTTTTTCAAGGTCGTCTTCGATCGCTGGAGACATGTTGTGAAGCCCCATCTGCGGCTTATGGCTCCCGACCGGTGGTTGAGGCATCTTGCGATGCTTTGTCTTGTACGTATTATGAGCGCAGTCCCACGCAAAACCTACGAGGTCAACTTCGGATTTGGAGCTATAGAGGAACTTTAGAAGAGGGAAGTTGGAATTTGAACGACATCTTACGGGTTCCATTCTGTGGACTTCTGGTCATCAACTTGAGAGTTGGTATACTTTGACGCTTCCTGGTCCAGCCGTTGGAGCAACTGTTTAAACTGCTGGCTGAAGTTACCTATTCATTCACCAGTTATGTGAGCCCTCTGTATTTATAGAATTAACCTTACTAAACACAGTCTCAAAAATTTACTGACCATCCAGGTTGATCTCGCTGAAGGATTCACTGAGCGCACTGGATAACTCGTATGCTGCAATTGAGGCGCCGTGTGTGTTGTCCGCGGACAAGGCACTCCTTGAACTTGAGGCGCCCATTCTTGGCGATGAGGCTGAAAAGAGGAAACAGGATATGTAAGAGCGTTGCAAATTGGATACGTCGTTGGTTTGCGATGCTTGTCTCAAACGTTGCTCTCGCGTGGGGCACGAACAGTTGGGCTGAGAATGGATGACTATGTGGATGACAACTCCGCTCGCATACTACTGAACGCTAATTTTATGACTCTGATGATTATGCAAAAACGTGATTAGATTTCTCGTTATCTCAGAAACTGCACTTTTGAAGCCTCATACACATACATACTCCACAAAGAGGTGAAGTTATCTCTACGCACCCTTTGGGCACTGATCTACGGATACCTCATGTCTGTTGATCTACAGTCCTGCAGAGTCGCCGTCACCGTTAGCTCCAGATCTGACACCGTTGGAACTTTGAAGATCTCGGCTACGGCAGCCCGAGCTCTTCCGTGAAATCGGATGACACTAGTGATATTCGAAACAGTGGCGGCCCTTCGCTTAGAAACCTCTTGAACAGGTATTTGGGTGAATAACAACAGCCTTGGAAAGTCTATGGAAGAGGAATTACACAAGCTTTGTACTATTAATCCATAGTGAAGTAACAAATTGGCCGTCTTCCGGGTGTGGATGGTGTTGGCCACGAATACAATAACACATAATCCCTGTCACTAATGAAAAAGAAGTGATACATCTGACGACATGGTGATTACAGCAGCAGCCACAGCAACTGTAATAAGAAGAAAATGGGGTCATCGTTATCCTGTTATTTACAGGCTTACAGCACACATCCAACCAAGCTGACAGACGTTTCTTTCACAATTGTTTTGTTTACCTTACCAGCATGTTCGCGTTAATTTAAACCAAGCAAGGATCTATCCATTCCACCATGCCTCTTCGCAATAGCATTGCAATAATATGAATGTTTCCGAGCATGCCAGACAAACAATACGCGTAGCAATTTCGCCTATGGATAACTCGTCCATGCACATGGATGGCAGGGATGTCCTCACCTTATGCACATAATCCTTCCCTGTCTATCCGGGGAATAAAACATCTCTTTGGGTAATTCATCCTGAGCTAAATCCTCACGCGACGGGCAGCTTTTTTCTCCATTAAAAACATACACACAGAGTATTTCTCCGCCAATGTCAAAGGCTCATTGCTAATAATAACAATGATATGCAACTCGCCAGAAACCACTCACCGCAGTCCCAAACGCTTCTCGTGCGAAGTGACACGGAAATGTGGGAAGGTGAAAGAGAAAAAAAAGTGCTCATCACAGGGTTACAGTGTTATTCAAGCCCTTGACCAATAACTGAAACTTTGTTGTCTACAGTCAGGACTTGGAGAAACCCAAAGATTCAACTCTCAAGGTCCATGGCCGAGCCTACAAGGATGATATATCATCCCTGTCGGGCCCTTGTTTCATGTATACTTGGCTTATCCTCTTGTGGGCCATCTCCTTTCGACTTCGGAGAAGCGATGACATTTTGAGGCTCCTCCGACCAAAACATGGGACGGGGGGAGAACTGCAGCACATGCAAGTAACTCAGCCTTGGTAGTACCGATTTACTGAGGTCATTGGTTCATTATACCTTTAACTGGTCTGTACTGCAGTCTAGTCTACTGCACTTATGCGAACAAGGAAGTCCTTGATATCAATGTTGCAATGTGATTTGTCTCTTCTCTTCCTCTCTTCTTTCCGGTGACAGTCGCCTTTCTTCAGTTTTGCTTTGCCTTTGCTTTGCTTACGTCCCTTCGTTCAAGTTTCTTCCAATTGTTTTCCAGTCCAGGCCTTGACTAGAGTCCATTCCTTATCTCTATTTCGAACTCCTGACATCTGTTCTGTTTTCATCGTGTCGCATCAGGCTGTTCTGCCTCTATACCAATCTCACGAGAGCCTCTTCTTTCTCATTCTACTATTTTTAATCTACTTTACTTCTTCTCAACATGTCGATATAAACCCGTGGGCACACTCCACGGTAGCGATTAATTATTGGCATCATGCCCTCGCTGCCTCACAGGGCGACGGATCGACGATGCACAATACTGAATACTTTAGATAATCACACAACCTCCTAGCGACGATGGATCCCCAAGCGCAACAGAGCACGAATACCTCTCGTCCTATGGCACGCCAACCAGTCGACTCGTATCATCGACACATCCGCGCAGTTCATGGCGTCGACGGCAACTCCTCTGAGCCAGGGCCATCGAGTGCTATGGGCAAATCAGACTCGCGCCGGCACGGGTCGGGCCTCTCGAGCTCGGGCGTTGGCTCACAGCCTGGGAACATCGCTACGTTCTTCGATTCCGAACGATTAGCTACCTCGGCTGCGCCCTGGGATCCAAGTAATAACCCATCGCCAGCTACAAGCAAAGGAATTCGGTGGCCGTTTCTGGGAAGCATTAGATCGCGAGTCAGCCAATCGTTCCCATCTTCGCCACGAGTCTTGTCACCATCCGAGCCTATTCAAATCGACCTACCATGGCGGCCAGTATTTCTCCATCGACGCATTCTATGTCTTTATGCTATTGTATTTGTGGTTCTTATCGCAGGAGTCCAGGTTGCACTTCAGTTATCCGAACACAACGGCGGCCTCCGGGAGTCCGACGATCTTTCAAGATATCTGTGGCAGTATGGAACAACCCTCGTATTCATTACCGTGGCTACCTTCTGGAACAGGGTCGAGTTTCAGGCGTCCGCTGCCATGCCATGGATCCGAATGCTGAACAACCAAGTGGAAGTCGACAAGTCTCTTTTGTTGGATTACGTTTCTCTGTCTGAACCTGTGGCCATAGTCAAAGCAATTCGAAACACCGACTGGCTAGTAGCAACTCCGTTGAGTGCTGGGATAATCTTCAAACTAATCGTCATATTCTCGACGGCTTTTGTCACACCCAAAGTAACGACTGTTGCTAGGCACAAGTCTGCTATAGCCATCCAGTCCGAGTTCTCTAACAGTCTTTCTGGGCTGGAGAACATTGGGTCTTTGCCTTACTTTACCCTGGCTGCTCTCGCAATAGACAACATCACTTTCCCGAATGGAGTTACCTCTCGAGCTGCATATACGCCATTTGCGAGCGACATCGTCGAGCTGAAGGAAATCACAGCGAACGTGGAGGGTTTTATCGGCGGGCTGGACTGCGACGAAGCAGAGTTGACCTTGGATTCGATGCAGCTAAACAACCAA
Source organism: Fusarium sp. PT (assembly GCA_021020635.1). NCBI lineage: Eukaryota > Fungi > Ascomycota > Sordariomycetes > Hypocreales > Nectriaceae > Fusarium > Fusarium sp. PT. The sequence continues at coordinate 2,735,095 of JAHMRZ010000002.1, read as the reverse complement.
GGTTCTCTTGGTCTGAATCTAACAATATCGGACTCCAACTGTTCCGTCAAACAAGCTCTTGTGAGCACGAAACTAGCAAGCACCAAGGACGAAGACTTATCACGAGTGTTCCTCGCATTTCAACCAGGCAGTTGCGGTGATTCTACGAAAGACGATCAGCAGCGAATTGCTGTGATGGCTGGTGCTCTCGAGATCGATGTCGACCAACTAAAACGCCAATCCAAAACTTCGAATAGTCGACTAGATGGCAAGATACCGGTATCTTCTGCATTTCTATGCAAGCCAAACTATGCCATCACCACGATAAAGATTTCGAAAACACCCGATACAGTTCTTTCAGCCATTCCCAGTAAACAGGCGACAAATACTACCCTTGATCAAGTTTCTCCATGGGATATCGCTCGCGCTCTGTTTGTCACCTTAGAATCCGATGAAGCAGCCGAGCTATTATCTACATCGTCAGGCGCACCATATAATAATGAGGCTATTCTTGACGCCGATGAAGCTATGTCTGCTGCCCTTGCACTGAGTTCAAGAGGAGGGAATCAGCCCAAACTAGAGTCACTAACAGAGGGCGATGCTCTGAGACAACTGGCCCAAGACTTCTATGCGCAGTATTCGGCTCTGATCGCTCGATATGCCATGACGGAGCCATCCTCTAGCTCTTCAACAGCTGTTACCAGCTTCATCGAACGACGTCTTGTCGTGAGACCCGTTCCCGCATATTTGATAACCGCGTTCCTGGCAATCTGCTTCGTTCTGGCTTTGGTAACCATCTGCTTGGCTCCTAAGAAAGGATTTCTCCCGCGAGACCCTAGCACGATCGTTGGAATGGCCTCGGTGGTAGCACACAGTCACCCTTTGGTTGAATGTTTGAAAGGTATGGGACCTGCACCGAACAGGGCTATCCGATCAAGGCTGGGAGATTCTACCTACATGAGCGGAGCAGAAGGCCATGAGAAGCTGGAGAATCCCAATCTGGGCTATTACCACATCTTTGGTGGCAATGCACCTCCTCCTAATGTTCTCCCACGACGGTTCGACTCTTCAACATGGCGACAACCTGTTTCGCTACATGGTCTGATCAGGCTGATATACATACTCGTTCTTGCTTGCATTATCATAGGATTCGAAATCTCTTTACGAGTGTCACACCGCTTCGATGGATTGAGGACTATGGACACCGATACAGCTTATTTGGCATGGACACTTGTACCAGCCTTGATACTTCTTCTGGTGGCTATGTACATGCTTTCCTTGGAGTGGTGGACGAGGCTTCTTTCGCCGTTCTCTCACCTTTCGCGACAGGGAGATTTTGACGAAACGATAGGGCTGAACCTTGCCAATGCTTTAAGACACGTAGCGTGGAGAAGAGCTTTCAAGATCCGAGATATCGCTGCCCTAGCCGCCATCTCTGGTGCATCTTTTGCACTTCTTATGGTCGTTGCCTCTGCTCCATTGTTCGAACCAATGCCAGCCGGACGAAACACGAGTATCCCTCTACGCACCGAAGATTTCTTTGCCAATAGCCTGGCATCTTCGACCGACGATCCCATCTGTACTGATTGCAATAATGATACCATCAGCGCATCCCTGATTCTTGCGGGCAACGCACCACATCCTCCGTTTACCTACGCCAATCTCAACCTACCCAGCATATCACTGGTCGAAGAGGATAACAGCAAGGATTTGAAGATTGGTGCACGAGTGACCGCAATTCGCCCGAATATGTCGTGCCGACTATACAAGCCCGACGAGATATCCACCAACATCACTGTCGAGTTCGAGTTGGATGATGGGACAGACAATCCGCTACTTGTCGATCTCGAAGGTGAAACTTGTCGTGGAGATGGGGAGCGGGATAGCAGCAATGCAATTATCGGAACCACCATGAGCTCGTTCTCTACGAAGAATGGCAGAAGCACGAGCAGCAGCAGTACAGTCTTTGGCGTTGGTTTACGAAAGACAAAGTCATCGCCACGTTGTTCAGATTGGATTTACATCTGGGGAAGCCTGTCCGATCTCGGTAGTAGCGATACGTCAGTAAGCAGCATCAACGCTCTGGCTTGCAACGAGTCGATTGAAGCAGTCGAGGTTGACGTGATCTTCCGTGGATCAGAACTTCACATACATCCCGACCATCCTCCTGTTGCTTTCGAAAGTACAGCCCAGGATACAACTGTCGCCATTCCCGAGCTCGATTATGCATCGCTCGTCAACATTTCCTCGGACGGTCTGCTCGACTCCTTTTTCGCAATGTTGAACGCTTCCCAGTTCGCTGTATCTGATGCAACATTCGGCGATTCATCGCCCAGTGCTGCCAGTGAAGTTCAATCTGCCATTCTCTCCCAGCACGGGATCATCAGGGCACAGTCATTGAATTCCAAGAGTCGGCGGCATTTATCCTCGAGGGGCACGTTCCCGTCAGCGAACGACACCGATATTATTAGCGGCGTCAATCCTAATCAGTCGGTTTCTCAAGCTGTCCCTGTTATTAGTGGCAGTAAAATGACGGAAAGCATTCGGCTCCGTCAAGATACAATTGCTACGCGTATCTTTCAAGGTCTTGTCGGTGCATTGATGATTCTTCACATCATCTCATGGATGTATTGGCGACGGCTTAAACTTCCTCGCTCACCAACGACTATTGCATCCATCACAGCGCTCCTTGTCGATGGGAATCTCTTCAAATCACTACCTCGAGCCGCACAATGGCAGCCAGACAGTGAGCTCGAAACCATATATACTGAAGGGGATGTTACACCACGATTCGAACTTGGATGGGATCGCAAGGGACGCGGTAGAAGACGCGATGGACGAGCAAAGAAAGAAGAGGGTAATTTCGGAATCCGCGCAATTGTTCCCAAAGATTCTATACCAGAGGAAGTAGAAATGAGACCAATACCGCCTCCAAAATCACCGCCGAAGCCCGCAAACGAGAGGATTGGGAGAGTTCACCAAGGAACAGCAGCGCTTGAGGCAGATGATATCAAAAGGAAATCCGTAATGGTTACCAAGGGGCACACAACGAACTCAAAGTCAAAGAGTTCCAAAAGCTCGAAGGGTTCCAAGGGTTCTCAGGGGAGTAATGAGCCAAAAAGAAAAAGATCCATCTCATCTGCATTGAGTGGACCGAAGGAGTTGGTCAAAGTATGGTGGGCGGGTGGTTGAGATATAATGGGATATGAGAGGAACGGAAAAGTACAAAGGTTGTCTTGATAGATTAGATGTATGTAATGATGAATAATTTAGATTCCCTATTTCACAATTTCTAATACTATATGGTATTCAAAACTGTCGGGACTTTACCGTTATCATGTATCCGATATAGGTAGGGAGTGTCTGTTGCGGTTGAAGCTAAAGCCAAGGATCCCTCCAGCATTATTCCCGTTGACTCTAAAAACTGGTCAGGACCAACCAATTAAGACCCCACCATTATCCGGGCCGATATGTCCCGAACTCAGCATGGGACAATTTGCCTGAAGAAAATTTAGCAACTCTGGGAGCAATGGAGATAAGATGGAGGTACTTTAGGGACTTGATAATTGTCTCAACATAAATATCAGGAAGTATTGCGGCTTATGCTTGTGCGTCAGGTGGAGGGGCTGAAGAGGCTTCAAATTAGATACAATTGATAGCTACATGTCTCAATTGATACCCATGGTCTTTAATGACTTACACATGCGTCGTTCGCTATTATTCTTCACCCGGAGTTCGCTCATGTCGCGCAATGATCCCCCGAACTCGAGGTACCATGATGGTGTCCACGTCCCTTTTTTTGCAAGCTCCTTTGGCGGGTCATCGTGCAGTCCCGTGCTTGAGGGTTCGGAGTGGCTTACAGCGTCTGTAGTCCCCTAAATGCCTTGAAAAACGGCCTCGAATGTCCTGAAATCGCCCAGATGCTGTCCACTCAACGGCTGCAATCACCACCAACGCCGGGTTCTCTTCAAGGCCCCTGCTGCCTTTCTCAGTCCCGAAAGGGCTTAGTCCACGCCAAAGCTTCAAAGTACCTCAGTCTTCGGAGCTCAACATGCAAAAAACTCCACGTCTATCCAACCCCAAAGAATTTCCTCCGATCCCGACTCTTTCTCTCCCTCTCCTTCTCACGCCAGAGCTGCATCACTCTCCGTCCTTGATCTCTTTCCTCCGCTCCTCGATTTTCTGTCCGTGGCCTCACGTCACGTATCTGGATAAATCTGCTTTCAATTGCCTTTCCGGCCGGTGAGTGCTTTCTCCCAAAAACTTCCCCCCCAAAAGTGGCTCAAATTTCCATATTCGCGCTCCCACCCCCCATGTCTATCACCGACTAACATCTTTTGATCATTCAGAAAGATTTTAATAACCTCCCACAATGCTCAGCGCCGCTCTCCGAAGGCGCGTCGTCGCCCCTACCCACAGCGCTCTGCGAACCGGCTTCGCTGCCCACGTTGTGCGACACTATGCCTCGTTCCCCGAGCACCAGGTCATCAAGATGCCCGCTCTGTCACCCACCATGCAGGCTGGTAACATTGGCGGCTGGCAGAAGAAGCCCGGTGACTCTGTCGCCCCCGGTGATGTCCTGGTAGAGATCGAGACCGACAAGGCACAGATGGACTTTGAGTTCCAGGAGGAGGGTGTTATCGCCAAGATCCTCAAGGAGGCTGGTGAGAAGGATGTTCCTATTGGCAGCGTAAGTCGTTGATTTTCTTTAACCCACCAAAGCCACATCTCGGGTCTCGGGGTATCTTATTCCTGCGCTCAACATCATTCACTTCTGTTGTATCATATCGCTGACTCGTTTTTCCCGCCTATAGCCCATTGCCGTCCTTGTTGAGGAGGGTACTGATATCTCCGCCTTCGAGAAGTTCTCCATTGAGGACGCTGGTGGTGACGCCGCTAAGCCCGCTGCCCCCAAGGAGGAGAAGTCCGAGTCCAAGTCTGAGTCCGCTTCAGCCCCCGAGCCCACTTCTGAGCCTCAGCAATACCAGTCTGAGGGCCGTCTCCAGACTGCTCTCGACCGTCAGCCCAACGTTTCGGCTGCCGGCCAGCGCCTTGCCCGCGAGAAGGGCATCAAGATCGATGGCCTCAAGGGCACCGGCAAGAACGGCCAGATCACTGAGGAGGATGTCAAGAAGGCTTCCAGCAGCCCCGCCGCCAGCGCCGCCCCCGGTGCTACCTACGAGGATATCCCCATCAGCGGTATGCGCAAGACCATTGCCAACCGCCTGGTTGAGTCTACCCAGATCAACCCTCACTTCTATGTCACCAGCTCCATGTCCGTCAGCAAGCTCCTTAAGCTCCGCCAGGCTCTCAACAGCTCTGCCGATGGCCAGTACAAGCTGTCCGTCAACGACTTCCTGATCAAGGCCATTGCTGTTGCCAGCCGAAAGGTTCCCCAGGTCAACTCCAGCTGGCGCGACGGTAACATCCGCCAGTTCAACAACGTCGATGTCTCTGTCGCCGTTTCCACCCCCACTGGTCTCATCACCCCTATCGTCACCGGTGTCGAGGGTCGTGGCCTCGAGGCCATCTCCAGCCAGGTCAAGTCGCTTGCCAAGAAGGCTCGCGATGGCAAGCTCAAGCCTGAGGAGTACCAGGGCGGCACCATCTCCATCTCCAACATGGGCATGAACCCTGCTGTTGACCACTTCACCGCCGTCATCAACCCTCCCCAGGCTGCCATCCTCGCCGTTGGCACCACCAAGAAGGTCGCCATCCCCGCTGACAACGAGGCCGGTGTTGAGTTCGACGATCAGATCACCCTCACTGCCAGCTTCGACCACAAGGTTGTTGATGGTGCTGTCGGTGCTGAGTGGCTCAAGGAGGTCAAGAAGGTTATCGAGAACCCTCTTGAGCTTCTTCTGTAAGTTGGCAGGACGTCAGTCAGGCTCTGAAAACCGAAGCATGTGGAGAGAGACGAAAGGCCAGTCGAGCGAGGAAATGACTTTTTTATAGAACCGGAGGAGATGATCTCTGAAGGACGGAAGTGCTGCAAGGAGTTTACTTGGGACATCGTAGGGACACCTACGAGAGCAATCCTGGGTAAAGATCTGTGAACGAAGGCGACGGTGATGATCTATGAGGATACCATAGAGCTCCTTCGTCTGGTCGCGTTGCAGTAGCTGTGGAAGATTTACGAGGCCGAAGAAGCCCGTGTACAATGACCCTTGATTAATAATGTTATATCTTTTCGAACTTGGGGGATGTTTTGGACAAAGAATCTATTGCATATGCCCTCATTCTACGTTCGCTCCTCCTATTGCCTGCTGTACAACTACCCAAAACTAGAATTGTTTATGACCTTTCGATGTGCCATATTGCATATATCCCTTGATGAGATCAATATTAACCCCAACAACTTCACTCTAATCAAAGTTTGTTAAACCGATATCTACTGTTTGAAGTATGTGGAGATTTGGTGTGTAGTATTACAATTACAGGAGGTGGGATTAGTCCGTCATTATCTCATCGAGCCGTTATTAAGTCTCCTTCACATCACCAGTCTCAAAACTGAGACACCACCGACGGGTCAACAGCGTCAAACTGTTGAGACATGCCCATACCACTTCTGGTCCAATTGAACCCTCCCATACCATCCAAGCCTAGATCGCCCATAACCATCCAGTCGAATGGCATCTCCATGATACCCTGCATAGCATCGCTGTCCAGGCTGGGCATATCAACCGGTGCCGTTTCCTCATCTGGAGACTCAGGAACTACTATGCCCTGACGCTCGGCAGCCTGCTTCAGCAGATCGTAGCTCTGATTGCTTACAGTTGCCCCCGCATCCATGACAGCTTGGTTGGCCTCTTCCTGCGATAATCCTATCTCGAGGGCATCGGCGAGCGCGATACAGGCACCGACAAAACAGTATCCTTTTACGTTTGTCTCTCCTGCTAGGATTCGTCTCTCATACCATACTTGGGCAGTGTGGAGAACCGAGCGAAGGTCACCATTGCCCATGGGGGCTAATCCACCAAGACTATCGCGCTGCTCCTCTGATTTCTTGATAAACTCAAGTCCAACAGAGAAGAGCGTCTGGGTAGGGACCACGCGGAAAACACCTGCCCCGTTGGTTATGAGACGGTTGAAGCTCGTTGCAGGATCTTGCGAGCCGCCAGGTGGATAAGTTCCGTAACGAGGTGTCGTAAGACCGCAGATCTGTGTGAGTTTGAGAGACGAATCAAGTGATACTTTGCGAGAGTAATAATAGGTTGGATCATCGGCGGATCGAGCGACCATGGGTTGATGAAGAGAGAGGAAGCAGCGGTACGTGAGCATCTGGACCAGAGAACTATGGAACTGAGTCAAGATGGTTCGTGGTTGGTGTCTCTGAGCCTGGGATAGAGCAGCAAGTGTCTCTGTCAAAGTGCGGCATGCTTTGGTAAGCTCAGAGTTGAGGCGAAGGGTTTCGGAGTAAGATTCCTTAGACCTAAACTCGTTGACGTGCTTGATAATGATGAGGCGAAGTGCAAAGGACTTTTGGAGCGCAAGCTGAACTGACATGTCAGTCAGCGTCTCAGGATCGCCAGTTGGCTGTCTGTCAGCATCTGGTTCATCTGTCAGTTGGTCATCGTTTAAGTTGGCTGGCAGTCGTGTATCGTAATGTTTAGGGGAGAGCAGTGGTGGACCGCCGGCATCATAGGAAGTCTGTAGGTTGAGCTCGACGATGGTAGCCCAAAGACGTCGCCGGATTTCAGACCGGTAAACCGACATGTTGGCAAGAAGCTTGGGTTCTCGGTGAAGCCCCATATACATAGCCTGTCTGACCAAAGAGCCCGTTGAGATCCAAGTCAGATCCTGGCCAACAGCACAACACGCCTTGGCAAGGCACATCATGCACATGATTTGCACACCGGCAATAGTCATCCTGCTCTTCTCCGACGGCAGCATAAGCCAAATCTGAACCTCGTGCACCCACTGCGTAGAAGTAGAGCGCAGACTGAAGACGTCGTCGTGCACTGCTGCTCCCATGGCCATGCAGAGCTGTAGCTGCATGACGAACACTTGACTAGCAGCTTTAGGATTCTGCCAATAGCGTTCGTACTCGGCATAGAATGTAGGACGGTGGAGAATCCGGAGCACGCCTTCGAAGGTGTCGAAATAGGCGTCGACGAGCTGATCGGCAAGTCCACGCTCAGGAATAGTCTCGCCCAGCTTGTCGGTTGACACAGGCCGAAGACGGTGTTTCTTGATGATGCGTGCTAGAGCTTTGCACTTGGACGCTCCCAGATAAGCCTGAGCTTTTTGAGACGCTGCTTGTCTGAGCACATCGACAATGCCAGGGAACTAACAGCTCATGTCAGAAGGGATTCTCATCATGCGAGAGGGAACAACCTACCATATTGACGCCGTTCATCCAGTGGCTCTGGCCAAAGAATCTAGTCTTAGAAACGGTTCCTTTCATTGGTGCTTCATCCTCTTGATGGTCCTCATCTTGCCAGAGTTTGCCTTCTCCCGGCTGAGTTATATAACAAGACTCGGCAAGCTTCTGTTCAAGCTCCTTGACCCTAGCAGCCAAAGCATCTACCGTAGATGCTCCCGAGCTCGACCCTACTGTCGAGCTAGGGATACTAGAAGATGTTCGTCTTGCAGATGTATCTGAAAGAGACTGCTTTTGTGCAGAGTCAATGGCTGCTGACCTTGCTGGCACATGGGAAGTTGAGTCTGCACCAACAGCATAGTTCGTAGCTCTCCTAGCCCGCGAAGCTGGCACATGCGTAGGAGCATAGGTACAAGGCGATATCTTTGACTTGACGCAGTTTACACATGGTAAACTGCGGTCGCACCTAATCTTGCGGCGCCGGCATTGCTCACACGAAAGGGCCGGCCGGCGCCGCTTCTTCTCCGTCTTGGCGGCCGACGACACGGTTCCACCCCCGACAGCGGCCGTATCAGCCGGGAAATCAAGCGAAGTATCCTGAACAACTGAGGACTCTCCAATTGATTCCTGGATTTCATCTAGCGGATCATTAAAGAAGAAGCTCGGTGTTGAAAGGTTAATTGGGGGTGAATCCGCAGGCATGGCGGACATGTAGAGCTTGTATACAATCCGGACTTGAAATCAGCGAGAGCACGGGAAATTCAACAGTGGGAGTTTCTATGAAAGAGACACAATCGCTCGCATGTTGCTTCTTTAGACGTGGGATGAGAGGAAGGCAGTGGGGATGTGAAAAGACCGAGCCAAAAGACCGAGATTCTGTAAGTGAGATATGTGAGCTAACCCCATGAGGCAATTATGTACGTAGTGAATAGATCTGACTGAACCGCTATGAAAGAGATGTGATTTCTACCTATCACTAATACGTCCCTTTTCACATTCTACGTAAGCATTCGGTTGAGAATTGGCCCGATTATTGGATTGTGGAAATTGTCGTGAAGAATCCCTGTCAACTAATGTTAGTCTTTAGTTTATACGGATATTAACACAACTTTGCAGTTCCTAACGGAAATAAAACCAGCACACTGTGAGTACCTGCAACTGAGGATAACCTCGGAATACTTCCTAATACTACACAATTGTGGTATTTCTATACAGGGTGAATGGTCTATCATCTATCATCATTCATCATTGCCTTCATCAGCATCAGCCCCGTCCTTCTCTTGCCATCCTTCTCTCGGCTTTGCAGCTTTGGCTAACAAGTTCCTCGTAACTTCCAATCGCCAAATTTGTGGCCCAATCTCTTCATCATGTTTTCGATGTGTTTCGACCCAGGTTCGTATTTGTCCTCTGACTTCTTTGTTACTCGTTACCGTTGTCAAGCCCGCTGCCCAGCCGTACATAAAGATGGACAGCTTAGAGCTTTTAAAGGCACTGCTCAAAGCTACTTCGTGAGCTACTTGTGGAAGAGTACCTCCGGAGATAGCACGTGTGATAGCTTCCATATCCCATGGTTCGTCTATGGCAGTAATGGGAATCTGAACATTGGAGGGCAACGGATATACAGTGAGTTCCTGAAAGCGCTCGCGAATATGGTCCGAAGATATTTCTTGTGCATCGTTACCCCAGGGGATTAATAACCTTCCGCGCTCGCGCTCAGTTTCGGTCCCGACAGTTCGTAATACTTCGTGGAAATGATCCGCTGCTTCACGAGTGCATACTAGCTTGCGATCTGCCAATACTGGGTACAGCATACGAGCCATAAGACCACCCTTATGTGCGTTTTCTTCATCTATTTGGGCGCGTGTCGTACGTGACTGCCATAGTTGAGGTTTGAGGTTCAGGTGAGTTAGATCTGAGATGAGGTCGATCAAGATAGTATGATCGAGGTTTACTGTAGGTGTAAGGGATGCGAGCTCGTCGCCAAGAAGGTTCTCTATCGCTATATCAAGTGGCGGAGGGGCCGCGGTGACAAAGGTGCTATTTTGATCCTCGATGATGACTTCGACAAGAGGATCCATGTGTTCCAGTTGGTGAAGGAGGATATCCAGTTCCGTTTCTCCTCGCCCAAGATTAGTGAGAATGAGACGTATTTTTGGGAATCGATATTCGTGGCGGTTCATTCTTGCTGCTGTCACTAGCCGTTGCACGTATTTCGCCAAAGGTGCATCCTCCCATTCGTCTCGATCGACTTGATCACCAAGCTCATGGTCACCCCATCCCCAGCCGCTATCGTTCATTTGACGAGCGAGGCGATCACGAGAAATAGCTTTGGAAGTGATCCACTCGTATCCTCCATGAACCACATCCACTTCAACCCGGCCTTGCTCTTTCAGAAGACGATGCATGTTGTGTTTCTCTTTCCCCGTAATCTGATGTTTTTGTATCTCCTCCCTTCGGGCATCTTTGGATGAGCCTTGGAAAGCTTGGTTGATGGCGATGAATCCATGACTTTTCTTGAGCTGGTTCCATTGAGCGATGTTATGGTTTGCAATTGTTGCGCTAGCATCAACTTTTCGCTCTTGGAGAGTGAGAATATGAGTGTCAAAGACTGTGTTTGGATTCGATACTTCCTTGATAATGTTGCTTAAAGCGGTGTTTTCGCGTTCTAACGTGCGCAAGAATGTCGGTAATCCAGACGAGGATACAGGTCTGGACTTTTCCTGTAGCTTTTGTATGAATTGTTTGATTTCATGGATACTGGCGATCAGCTGAGTCGAGTGCTTCTTTGCCGAATCGAGCAATTGAGATTGGCGCAGGGTATTTTCCGTTTTATCATCTTGACTTGTTGAAGTCGAATAATTGGCGTTGCCTGTCATGATATCTGTCAAGAAATAGACATTTGTAACCCTGTTATTGACTAGAGCAAGAAATTCAGACCCGTCATCAAGATCTTTTAACTCAATTTCAGATTCTCATGAACGGGAAGTTTGACCGTTCGTCGTGTGGGTTGAGGATAAGTAGAGAAAACTTGGCTGCTTTCTACGACGACAAAAATAATTGGATAATGCCCGTGTTAAGTTCGCTCGCACTTTACCTCATCCTTTTTTTTCACATCTGTAAGAATGGATGTCTTTCAACATCTTTAGGGTAGGCGCTCTGAGCCTCAGTGGCTAGTGGCGTCCGTTCCCTCGGAACCTTGTACAGGGCGAGAGTTCCGGTAAATTCCTCTATTCTTTACTAAATTTTAGATTAATATATCTAAGCTTATATAAATTTGTTAAATATTATTGAAATCTCTATTATTCTAATCTTCTCACCATAAATTATCTATTACTTTTATCCTATTATAATTATTTTAATGGAGTTTAGATCCCTAGTACCTAATCGGAACTTTTGCATGGGACCCGACGGGACTGAACTGGTACCTGGCTTAGAGGACACCATAGCCTTCACGGCCGCTGATTGGCAGCTTACGACTGCCCGGGGACAAGGGTGTCGCAGTCAGAGACTCAGAGCTCATTTTCACTAACTCCACTGGAAACGCTGTCCACTTCGACTTCGTATCCCTGGTACTGTACCTTCAAAGTGTATAGCGTCGACAGTGTCAGAAGCTGACGGCAACGAGACGAAGACACGGGCTGTTTTTGTTTCATACTTTTTGTCTGCTTCTACTTAACTTATATACTCTGAAGGTTTGTTATTTTACTTTTAGCCATCAACCGCAATTTGCGTGCTGCGCCAAAATATTGAAGCTACGGCGCATGAGCTAGCTCCCTCTTCTCGTCCGCTGCACTTACGTCTCCTTTCTTTAATTGCCCTGAGAGAGCGACGTCAACCTTACAACCTCCCTCCTTCGACCTCGAATCTCTCCAACACCTACGCCCTTAACGAATGGCCTCTGGCATTCTTTGCGCTCCCCCATGAGCTCCCTCAAATTTGTAGTGTCCTCGCTCGAGGCCATTGCCTCGTCCAAGGATGCTCAGCGCAATAAACAGCTGGCCGAGTCCACTACAAAGGCACTTGATGCCATCAAAGAGCAGGACCAGTTACCTGACCCCGAGATCGTTTTCGCTCCTTTACAGCTAGCTTCACGTTCTACAAATGTTCAGCTTACTACCACCGCTCTCGATTGCATCGGAAAGCTCATCTCCTACTCCTACTTCTCCGTGCCGAGCAACCCTACCGAGTCAACCGAAGAGGGCACCGAACCCGTCCCACCCCTGATAGAGCGAGCCATCGATACTATCTGCAACTGCTTTCAAGGCGAAACGACCGCCGTCGAGATACAGCTCCAGATTGTCAAATCCTTGCTTGCAGCCGTTCTCAATGACAAAATCGTTGTCCATGGCGCTGGCCTTCTCAAGGCCGTGCGACAAGTATACAACGTCTTTTTACTGTCGCGGAGCACCGCCAACCAGCAGGTCGCTCAAGGCACCCTCACCCAGATGGTTGGTACCGTCTTTGAACGAGTCAAGACAAGATTGCACATGAAGGAGGCCCGCCTCAATCTAGAGCACCTCAAACATGGGTCCAGTAATGTCACATTTGATCAGGCCCAAACGCCCAACGGTGTAAACGATGATGCAGACCGCGACGAGTCACCGGCTGATACACCTGAAGCTGCGAATTCTTCGACCGAGGCTCCCGAAAGCGGCGTTAAGCTTACATTGAAAGATCTCGAGCATCGCAAGAGCTTTGACGACTCCAATTTGGGCGATGGACCGACCATGGTAACGCGGCTCAAGCCTGAGCGTAGAGAAACGGATACTTCGGCTTCCGGACAAACGGGCCATGATTCTTCGTCCGCAGAAGATGGCGAGGTGCTGGACGCTGAGGACGAGGTTTACATCCGTGATGCTTACCTTGTCTTTCGCTCTTTCTGCAACCTGTCAACCAAGGTTCTACCACCTGACCAGCTATACGATGTCCGTGGTCAACCAATGCGCTCTAAGCTCATTTCTCTCCATCTTATTCATACGCTTCTCAACAACAACATTGCCGTCTTCACTTCTCCCTTCTGTACTATCAAGAATTCAAAAAGCGGGGAGCCTACAAGCTTTTTGCAGGCCATCAAGTTCTATCTCTGTCTGAGTATCACCCGCAATGGCGCCAGCTCAGTCGACCGAATATTTAATGTCAGCTGCGAGATCTTTTGGTTGATGATCAAATACATGCGCGCTGATTTCAAGGTAAGTCTAATCCCGAGGCGCAGACGATGAGATAGCTCACATGCTTGACAGAAAGAAATCGAGGTCTTCTTGAACGAAATCTACTTGGCACTTCTTGCTCGAAGAACGGCCCCCCTGTCTCAAAAGCTTCAATTTGTTACAATTCTCAACCGACTATGCGCCGACCCTAAAGCGCTGGTTGAGATCTACCTTAATTACGACTGCGACCAGACAGTTGATAATATTTACCAAACAATCATCGAGGATTTATCGAAATTTTCCACGACTCCGCTCACTATTACCACGATCAACGAGCAAGTGTACGAAGAGATGAGGTTGAAGACAACGCCTGCCAGCGAGTGGCAGCTCAAGGCAACTCTACCACCACCTTTGACAGTTGCTCACATCGCGCCTCATCAGGAGTCTGAACCCGACTATCCCAAAGAGTATGCCATCAAGCGAATGTCCATCGAAGCTTTGGTCGAGACCTTGCGATCCATGGTGAATTGGTCAGCCCCAATTCGAGGTGATGCTGAGCCTCTGCGCCCTGAAAACCACGATAACAAAACTTCTCTCGATATCCGACCATCAATTGACCCTAGCATCAACGACAGCGTGTCTCGGGTCGAAACCCCTCTGCCACCATCAACCCCTATCTTGGAAGATGACCCGGATCAGCTGGAAAAGGAAAAGGCAAAGAAGACGGCGTTAATGAAGGCAATCAATCAGTTCAACTTCAAGCCGAAGAAGGGCATTCAAATGCTCCTGCGTGATGGCTTCATCCCAAGCGATAGCCCTAAGGATATTGCCGAGTTCTTGATAAAAGAGGATAAGCTCGACAAGGCCCAAATCGGCGAGTATCTGGGTGAAGGTGAACAGAAGAACATTGACATCATGCACGCATTTGTGGACACTATGGAATTCGCGAAGAGGAGATTCGTTGATTCCTTACGTCAATTCCTCCAATCCTTCCGCCTGCCCGGTGAAGCTCAAAAGATCGATCGTTTCATGCTCAAGTTTGCGGAGCGATATGTCCTCGGAAATCCGAATGCCTTTGCTAATGCAGATACTGCATATGTCTTGGCGTATTCAGTCATCCTGCTCAACACTGATTTGCATAGTGTCAAGATTGCCAAGCGCATGAGCAAGGAGGAATTTATCAAGAACAACCGCGGTATCAACGATAATGCCGATTTGCCCGACGAATATCTCCTGACCATTTACGATGAAATCGCCGCCAACGAGATCGTTCTCAAAAGTGAACGTGATGCAGCGGCGGCGGCAGGCAATGCGCCTGCTCAATCAACTGGTATTGCTGCTGGTCTTGGCCAGGCCTTGTCTAACGTTGGGCGGGACTTGCAGCGTGAGGCCTACATGCAACAGTCTGAAGAGATTGCCTTGCGATCTGAGCAGTTGTTCAAGGATCTATTCAAGAGTCAACGTCGCAAAGCTGGGACTAAGTACATTCTTGCAACATCTTTCAAGCACGTCAGCCCTATGTTTAGCGTCACTTGGATGTCAATCTTTTCCACTCTTTCAAGCCAAATTCAGAAGTCTCACAACCTTGAAGTCAACAAGCTTTGCCTCGAGGGTATGAAGCTGGCTACTCAAATTGCTTGTCTCTTCGATATGTCTACTCCCAGGGAAGCATTCATGTCGGCTTTGAAGAACACGACCAACTTGAACAACCCACAAGAGATGATGGCCAAGAACATCGAGGCTCTTAAAGTTGTTCTCGAACTCGGACAGACTGAAGGCAATGTCCTTCGCGAGTCATGGAAGGACATTCTGATGTGCATCAGCCAACTTGACCGGCTTCAACTCATCTCGGGTGGTGTTGACGAAAGTGCCGTACCTGATGTGTCTAAAGCTCGCTTCCTTCCGCCACAAAGGACGGAAACCTCAGATTCTCGCTCGTCCACCCAATCAAAGAAACCGGTACGAGGCAGATCTGGAACCTCATCCAAGGGCTTCTCTACCGAAATCGCTCTTGAGAGTCGATCGGACGACGTGGTTCGCAGCGTCGACCGTATCTTCACCAACACGGCAAACCTAACCGGAGAATCTATGGTCTACTTCGCCAAGGCCTTGACAGAAGTCAGCTGGGATGAAATCAAGGTGTCTGGTTCCAATGACTCGCCTCGTACTTACAGCTTGCAGAAGATCGTTGAGATCAGCTACTACAACATGGACCGTGTCAGGTTCGAATGGAGTAACGTCTGGGAAGTTTTTGGTGAGCACTTCAACCGAGTTGGATGCCACAATAACATGAACATTGTGTTCTTCGCACTCGATTCTCTGCGTCAGCTATCGATGCGGTTCATGGAAATCGAGGAGTTGGCTGGTTTCAAGTTCCAGAAGGACTTCCTCAAGCCTTTCGAGCATGTGCTTGCAAACTCACATAACGTCACGGTCAAGGACATGGTCCTTAGGTGTCTGATACAAATGATTCAAGCCAGAGGAGATAACATCCGATCTGGCTGGAGGACTATGTTTGGTGTCTTCACAGTTGCTGCCCGCGAGCCTCACGAGAGCATTGTCAACCTGGCATACGAAAACGTCAACCAGGTGTACAGGACCAAGTTCGGAGTCGTCATTTCCCAGGGCGCATTTACTGATCTGATCGTATGTTTGACGGAGTTCTCTAAGAATCTCAAATTCCAGAAGAAGAGCCTGGCAGCGTTGGAGCTATTGAAGTCCTTGATTCCTACTATGCTCAAAACACCTGAATGCCCTCTGTCGCAGAAGTACAACAACATCCCCCCTCCTGACGGAGCTACTCAAACTTTTGAAAAACGATCACGGTCAAATACGTCGGTCGAGGAAGGCTACTGGTTCCCTGTTCTCTTTGCCTTCCACGATGTTCTCATGACCGGCGAAGACTTGGAAGTGCGATCGAATGCTCTTGAGTATTTCTTCGACACACTGCTTAGGTACGGCGGTAGCTTCCCGGCAGAATTCTGGGACATTCTGTGGCGCCAACAGCTCTACCCTATCTTCATGGTCTTGAGATCTCGTCCAGAGATGTCCAACGTTCTTAACCATGAAGAGTTGTCAGTCTGGTTATCGACCACTATGATTCAGGCGCTACGGAATATGATCACCCTTTTCACACATTACTTCGATGCCTTGGAGTACATGTTAGACAGGTTCCTGGAGCTACTCGCGCTTTGCATCTGCCAGGAGAACGATACCATCTCGCGAATTGGCAGCAACTGCTTGCAGCAGCTAATCCTTAAGAATGTCACCAAATTCAAGCCAGAACATTGGAACAAACTTGTTGGTGCTTTCTGCGAATTGTTTGAACGAACTACCGCATCTCAGCTCTTCACAGCTACTGCTATCAACAATACAGCGTCGATATCACCTCCACCGAATGGCCTCGAATTTTCGTCAACTACAGCTGGGGCCGAACCTGTCGATGAGACTTCCCTGAAGATCAACGGCCGAGAAGATGAAGATGATGAGCCTATCGCACCCTCAGCTGAAGACGACCTGCAGACGCCCACCACTGACCACCCTCACGTGCCGCTCGAGGAGTTTAAGCCATCTTCAAATCTTCAGCAGCAGCCCGTAGTGGTGACAGCCGCTCGGCGACGATTCTTCAACCGAATCATCTCTCGCTGTGTATTGCAGCTGCTGATGATTGAGACGGTCAACGAGCTCTTCAGCAACGACACTGTCTATGCGCACATTCCTTCAGTAGAACTTCTAAGACTTATGGGATTACTCAAACGGTCTTTCCAATTCGCCCGTCGCTTCAACGAGGATAAGGAATTGCGAATGAGGCTTTGGCGTGAGGGTTTCATGAAGCAACCGCCCAATCTCCTGAAGCAGGAGAGTGGCTCAGCCGCGACTTATATCTCCATTCTTTTCCGCATGTTTGCTGACAATGCGCCGGAGAGATTGGAAAGCCGATCCGCCGTGGAGGATGCGTTGGTGCCGCTTTGCAAGGACATTGTCCACGGCTACACTACCCTGGAGGAGGAGAGTCAGCATCGAAACATCGTTGCATGGCGACCTGTTGTCGTTGATGTTCTCGAAGGGTTCGCCACGTTCCCTGAGGATGCCTTCAAGCAGCACATCCCTAACTTTTACCCTCTTGCCGTTGAGCTCCTTACAAAGGATCTTACAGCAGAGCTGCGAGGCTCCCTCCTTGTGGTGTTGCGACGAGTCGGAGAGGTTGGACTGGGTATCGAAGGTATGACACTGGCAGGTCAACGGCGAGACAGTGAGGCCAGCCGAGCGACAACAGAACCAATGGGCGACCGAGAAGCAGACGCGAGGAGAATGCTTTAGGATGGGCTTCCCCCGCGGTTGCTAACGGTGAAGAGGAGCAGGGCGTTGGATGGAATAATAGAGAATGTTGGTTTTCATGACGTTGTTCTAGATACTCCCAGTCACGCGGTACGGCGATAGGCCTGCCCGGGAATTTGTATTATGAGTTGTATGGGATGTGGCAATATATGCATGTTTATGTGCCCTTTAAACCAATGCTGGCCATCATTTGAGCGATTTGGACCTGTGAGATCTATAACTGAGCATTAAGCGCATATGATTGCTAACAGGCATGATTGAATAAAATGTTCTTCTAGATCGTTATTTCATTATTCTAGTGAGGAGGGGCCATCTACTTGCTACGGAGCTATTACTCTGTTGCAATTGAACCTTACAAATTCCCTGACTAGATTCTTTCCCTAGTCCAGTATTCGGCTGATGTACTTAGCCAAAAGCTCTGCTTCCTCCTGCACCGTCCGATCAGGAAGCGTCTTCAAAGATTGCAAAAGCTCTGGATCCTTTGATGTAGCTGTTTTGACGATATTACGGACAATAGCATCCTTGTCGGGCGAGTCTCCAGCGATTCTCATGATGCTCACAAACGACTCATAAAATACGATGAGGGTCTGATGCATGAGCACGTCGCTTGCATCAACCATGCTCAGTGCTGCCCATTGAAGTAGTCCATGGCCGATAGAATCGTCGGCATACTCAGGTAGGGGAAACAGCTCAGGGAAAGGGGATATGGCCATGGCGCGAGGATGAAGAGCAGTGAGGCGCGGAATTACCCGGAGAAGGCGATCTTGAGCAAATGTTGCTTGGCGGTTGATGATAGCAGGGCGACAGAGCGAGATGATGATTTCGAGGTAATGGCGGTCCCAGATGATAAGACGCCAGAGACTAGCATGGCCAGGGATGTGACGCTTGACCAGCACGGTTTCTGATGAGTCGGTGCCGTTGACGCCGTTAGTCGTGGTTGAAGAAGTGTCGGGCATGATATCGCAGTCCGTCTCAAGTAAACTGCCCATAGTCCGTGTAGCACGTCCTCCAACATCTGCATCTGGAGAACTCAGCCAAGTCCGAAGAAGTTCCTCAACGAGTTCGGGTGAAGCAGCCAGGAAATCGACCTCTGCAGGACTAGTGGCGGCCTTCTGGATGATGTTTAGGGCGAGGAGATTTGCACCAGGAAGTGGTGACTGGAGAGCTGAGATGAGGGACTCAGCGCCTCCGAGCGATAGACATTGCGTGAATGAGAGGGGGGAAAGGATCTTGGTGGTCAGGGTGAAGACGACTGTTGGATCCTGAGTTGTTGTTTTGAGGAGAGACATGAGCGGGGGGAGAAGAGTTGGTTGGATGATGGGGATATTTGAGGCTATATTGAGTCAGTCTTTGCGCTTCAAATAAATTTAATGACGACTTACGTGTGAGTTGAAGCTCGACATCGTCAAAGAGCTTATGATTCAACGGTGCTGATTCATTCCCAGGTTGATGAAGCTCAGCGAGATGGGCCTGCAATTCTGCAAGGCCAGTGACGGGGACGTTGCCCCCCTGCTGAGGAACTACTCGACCAGACATTGCGAGCGTTAAGCAGCAGAGTTCATAAGATTGGCGAGATGCAGATTGCGTGGTTGTAGCTGAAGGGTTGGGGATGGGTAGATACCTAGGTAGATGTAAGCTACAGGTTCCCTAGAGCTAGAGGGGTACGTGGTCTAAGAAGCCTGAAGTTGAGACAAACAATACGTATCAGCAGCCTAAAGAAAAGAACAATTACAAGTCGTATACTACAAAGTCTTCATGTATCATTTGAGCTCTTTTGTTTCTTTTACTTATATTCTTATCTGTGCTATAGAACAAACCATGCAGTCATCTTCATCTCTCTAAAGTCTTAAGTGCCCGCCAGCGGGGCATCGTCATGACGGACTAAATTCCGCACCCTCTTTTTTTCTGCTCCCAGGCGCATTGAGAATCTACAAAGTTCACCCCGCAAAAATCATACTTCGTCAAACCTCGATCGCGAATAGTGTTACCTGTTCTACAGCTACAGTTAACCTCAAATCGACTCAATCTCTACATAGGTTACCCGCTTAAGCGTCGGATCTCCTTGGCTAGACTCAGCGCTGCCACATCCAACGCGCGCACTTCAATGTCTCGAGGTGGAAGAGGAGGTGGCCGTGGTGGACGTGGTGGTGGAAGAGGTGGAAGGCCGAATGTGCCCTGGGACACAGGTGATGAGCCTGATGCGCGACCCTCTGAGCTATTCCCCGTATGTTTCTGTCTTGTCTCGTCTACTGTCTCTTCAGGCGCAAGGACTGTGACTCGAGGTGTGACACATCGCTAATACATCAAACAGCCCTACCTAGTCCCAACCCCCCGAGAGCTCGCAAAACACGAAAAAGCTGCCGTACAACATCTTCTTCTCCTACGGCACCAAATCCACGCCTCTCCTCTATACACATCTAAGCGCACAGCTCTCAACGACCCGACGGCACCACGCAAACATTACGGCCAGGCGCAGAAGAATGCTGGCTTCGGAACCAAGAGCAAGGCCTCTCTAGACCCTTTCACCGCTGTGCCAACCTACTCCCACAAGTTCGTTCGAGAAGAACGTGCTCTCCCCGATTGGTCCAATCGTCCAGTATGCCGCGAGCTCTTCCCCAGCGAGCTGTATGAAACTATCGACGCTGCGTCTACCAACAACACCGGTCTTCCCGGTGGTTTCAAGCGCCGAAAGCTCGAGCTCAGCAGTGTCAGCGCCCTTCCCAGCGCAGAGGAAGCCTTCGGTATGGCGGAAGAAGGTGAAGACGAGATGCAGGGCCGCAATCTGCTCGAGCGTTTGCAGGCACTCAAGGAAGAGGAGGGCGACGAAGCTGGCGAACTTGAAGATGAGGAGGGCATGGAAGAGGAAGAGCAGGACGAGGTCTACGATGATGAAGATGCGGGTGATTATGACGCTGAGAACTACTTTGAAACCGGTGATGATTTCGGCGAGGAGTATGGCGACGATGGCGATGGAGAAGGGACCTTTTAGTGCGTTCCGACTTATTCCCATAAGAACAAAAAGAAAGGAGTTGGATAAAGGAGCTTCAGCGATTACTTGTATATACATATCACGGCACAGCATTGGCTTGATACCCAGGAAGCCCACGATTTTTACGGTCGCGAGGCAAGATAATGAACTAAAGGATATTTCGATCGACCTCACATTGCTGGCGTTGCTGAGAAGTCGAAGCATGGCCACAGGCAAGTCTTTTCACACTCGAAAGCTTGATGTTCAATATGTCCCAATTGCCCCTACTCCTTGCCCCCGAGCTTTAATGATATTGCAGTTTTTTATGTCAAGTAATGTTCATACATGTCGTGAGGGTGTACCCTCACCAAGGTCTCCTGGTACAGCTGCAACATCATATCCTGCTGCTGTTTCTCCTAAATGATGACCCTATAACCCGTTGTCTCCCAAACAAGAATGGACTCTTGCGATGTCCCAACATTCTGGTATTATCACCTAGCAACCTTAACCCAGCCTCTTCGTCACCTATGCCCTTCGTCGAAATTGTCTAGGCATTCATGCCCATGGCATACACTCCGCTGTCCACAATTCCGGCCTGAAGGCGCGATAGTCGTTCTCGGGTGTCGGCAATTTGTCCAGCCTGAGAAACAATCGCACTTCCCGTATCTCTCAACGCCAACAAAACCTCATTAAGTTGATCCTGTACAACTACACTGCCCGCGCTACGGTCGCGCAGTGCCCGAATCTGTTCGTACAGACCGTTCTCAACGCCGGGCATATCTCGCTCAATATCGCCGCGGTACTCATCGAGGCGAGTCTTGTACTTCTCAATATCATCACAGATACGGTTGAAGTAGGTGATTAAATCCTGCGCATCTGCGTGTGTAGACGCAGCATCTGCGCCATTGGTGTCGGCAGCCGGTGCCTGGCTGGCAAACAGACCAGTCTGGTGGTAATGCGTTGGAAGCTTCAGGTTGTCGGCGCCTCGGAAGCATAGTCGAGCATCAGCGGCGTTCTTTCGGGTTTGGTCCTGGAGCGCTTTGACGGTCTGGATATCGTTGTTGAGGGCGACTTGAACCGTTCGAAATTTGGACTCGACAAATTTCACATCAAGACCGAGCTGCTCGATATCCTTCTCGTGCTGAGGCATGAATTCGCCAATCTCGTCTCGCATCTTGATAACCCGTTGGATACCCTTGTCCAGCAGCGCAATTTCGTCTTGTACGGGCTTGGCGAGATCATCGAAGCGGGATCGTGGGCGAATATTGTCGTAGTTGATTTGGACGGCTGGGACTTGGTTTGTCGATTGGCCCAGTGTGTTGTTTTGTTGAGGCTGAGCTTGACCACTTGGAAAGATTAGTGTCCAATATCTAGAAAAGCTACAGATGACCTACAATAAACCGTTGCTCGCAGCGGGCTTTGCCTGGGATTGTCCAAAGAGACCGCCTGTGTTGCTCTGGGTATTTGTTGCTGTAGATTGGCCGAAAAGACCTCCTGTCTGTTGAGGTTGTTGCTGTTGTTGGGTTTGATTCTGGGTTGATTGTCCAAAAAGACCGCCGCTAGTCTGTTGTTGACCCTGCTGCTGAGTGTTGTTGGCAGTAGTATTACCGAAGAGTCCGCCACCAGTGCTGGCTTGTTGTTGACCTTGTTGGGTGTTGTTGTTGGCGGTGGTACCAAAGAGCCCTCCACCAGTGCTCTGTGTCTGCTGAGTGTTTGTAGCGCCGGCATTTCCAAATAGACCGCCAGTTGAGGGTGCAGCTGTGTTTGCCGTAGTCGATTGTCCAAAAAGACCCCCCGTCGCCGGCTTTGCCGCGCCAAAGAAAGACATGTTGCCTGTTGCGCCTGGAGCTGTTGTTGTGTTGGTGTTGGCTGTGGGAGTGGCAGAGGCAGATGAACCAAAGAGACTGCCGGAAGCTGAAGGTTTAGAAGCAGTAGCGCCGCTGTGGAAAAAGTCACGCCGGTTAGTGAGAGAAAGGTTGAAGGGGTTGAGATTGAGGTTGAGGTTGAAGTTATCAGAGGTAGGTATGCAAGTAAATAGGCTGGACTAGGTAGGTCGGTCTGGTTGGGCAATGAATGATTTGTTTGTTAAGAGTGTGGAGCTTACAAGGCGTTAGCAGCGCCGGTGTTGATGCTTAAACCACCTGCTGGGCCACTTGCTGATCGGATCAATGACATGCTCAGGGCAAAAACAGAGCCCTTTGACTGAATGCGACAATGGTTTCAAAGTTAATTTCGCGCGATATGACCGTGTTTTGACGTCGCGACACGATAAAAATGTCTCCAAGCTTCTTGGAGAAGCTTGCGCTAGAGCTAATTCGGGTGTCGGTAAGTCTCGGTGAGCCTCGGTGAGTGTCAGGAGCACAGGTAAGCAGCCTATCCGGAGAAACACGGCGGCCGAGCAGCCAATAGCTATTGGTATTGCGAGAGCTTGAGCTCGACGTCTTTGTATATGCATCTCCAGATCTAACATTTACTCCAAAGTTTGACTTTCCAACACTACACGACTCAATCTTTTTTCTCCAGAATCGCCAACATGGATATCGACGAGGATGATGATCTTTACCAGCCAGACGAGCCCGTTATCGAAAGCGCACCTTTAGAAGAGAAGCCCAAAGCAGAGGATCTCGAAGAAGGTGAAGAAGAGGATGAGGGTGCAGCTATGGACGAGGATGACGATGACGATGACGATTCAGTATGCGACTTGCGATATGCGACACGTTCAAACACACCAACTAACCTTGACTGCAGGATATCGACATTATCACAGAACGCAAAGATGGCACCAAACCAGCACCTCCACCGTATGCGATTCCTTCATGCGCCTGTGGTCTAATGGACACTAACTAGTCTTTTCGCTTTAGGCAGGCCAAGTACAGTGACATTCGAAATATCCCCCAAAGAACGGCGTCAAATGATATGCCAGCGCAACCAGCGCCGGTGAAGAAGGAATCCGAATCACAGCCTTCAGTCAATGTCGCTGCGCCTAGTGCAGACAAGACCTCAGCTGCAGCCTCGAAATCGACCATCGACGTGAACGCGAACCCCATTCATGCCGGAACAGGGAAGCCTATCACCCAGGTCAACATTGACGAAGGTCAGCAGTGCCCCATGCAGCTTTGGTGTTCGAAAACTAACATGATCACAAGATCTCCCGGAGAACGATAAGCCATGGCGCAAGCCCGGTACTGATATCAGCGACTACTTCAACTACGGCTTCGACGAATTTACATGGGCCCTCTACGCTTCCAAACAAGAGACTGTCCGGGGCGAGTTTGGTGCCGACGTCTTTGCCCAGAACAACAAGAAGATGATGGATGACTTCAACATGATGATGATGGGTGGCATGGGTATGCCAGGCGGCGGCGGCGGCGGTAATGCGGCTGCTCAGCAAGGAGGCATGTCTGGGGGAATGGATGGCATGCCTCCTGACATGCAGGCCATGATGCAACAGATGATGGCATCAGGCATGGACCCAAGTCAGATGGACCCCAGCCAGATGAACGCCATGTTTGCTGGCATGCAAAATGGCGGAGGAGCTGGCGGCCAAGGTGGACAAGGAGGCCAAGCAGGCAACTTTGGAGGAGGCTTTGGTGGTAATCAAGGCGGTTTTGGATACGATCAGAATATGTCTGGAGGCGGTGGAGGCCGCGGTGGGTTTGGAGGTCGTGGACGTCGTGGGAGATGGTAGTTGCTTCTTTGGAGGAGTACCCCTGCACGTATTATTCGTCCTGGATGCCCTGAACTAAAGGGCAAAACCGATGGACAGGCTTTGATCGAAGTGTTAATTGGAGAACCTGGCGTTGGGGGATTTTGCAGATAGGCATGGGACCATGATAGATTGGCTCACTACAAGGGCTATTTGAAAGCGAGAGTTATCACTTGAGGTGCAGAATTGAATAGACACCTCTTGAAATTACATTTTACTCGCAAACCATACCCATATATCTAGTTCAACTTGACTTCAACAACCTTTGCTGGTTCAGACACTCCATCTACCGGCATGGCATGCGCCCCAGAGGTAGAAACATAAAGGACAGTCTCATCCTCGTTGAACACACAAGCTGTTGAGCCCGCAACCGCCAGGCTCTTTGCCTCACCTGCCACCGTCACAGATTCTCCGCCAGCCGCGGGGGTTCGAGCAATAGTGTTGGAGATCATGGTGCATACGAAGACGGTGCCGTCGCGAGCTACCACAAAATCGTCCACCACAATTCCCGACGTCAGCATCTCAACCGGACCGGCAGCCTGTAGTTCTTGTGTGACGGGTATACGGTAGACAGAGTAGCGTGTTGTGGTTGAGTAGTAAACATAAGTCTGCTCTGAAGAGCGATGGACCTTGATGCCGTTGATGCCGACTTGAAGAGCAGCATCTTCTGAGGCTGTCATGGTCTTGTCTTCGAGTGCAAGACTGTGTGATCCAGTAGTAATATCAAGCTTGTATATCTCCCCATAGAGACAATCTGTGACGAGGACGGTGTTCTCGTCCCACGTAGCGATGCCATTGATCATTCCAATCTCAGATATATCGGCCGCCTTTGTCACTTTGGGCTGCTCTTCCGTGAGGTCAGCGAGCCACATACTCCACGATCCAGGCTTTGACTGCGTGCCCCCAAGTAAGTCATAGGACCCCGCGCCTATGGCGAAGACATCTGGTTTGAGAAGGCAGATGCCAGTAAGTGCCTGGTTAAGAACATGGTCAGGGAGAGTGATCCGCAAGATCTGAGATCCGGAAGACGTAATTGGGTCAACGGCCCAGAGCTCGGACTGATCCAGACGAGTCGTCAAGACGGTGCCGTTAGGCCTGATGGAGATGTTCTCGAACCATGATGGTTTGGAGGGAAGCTGGAAGAGCTTTCTAGTAGGTAGTAGATGCCATATTGATATTATGATTTGATTTGATTTGATTTGACTGTACTGCTTCTCTTGAACAGTTGGACAATTATAAACAGCTTTATCTTTTATAGTATATAGTTGGCTTCACTGTCGCTTTCATTCTGGGTTCGTTGGTCACAGCTTACACTCCACGGAGTGAGCCGCAAATGAGCTCCTGCCCATGGGACAAAAGGTGAGACGAGACGTCTTCCACTTTTGTGCCTGTCAGTCTTAATTATAAACAGAGGATATTGAACTCTGTAATGTCCGCATTTGCTTATCAGTTGCCCTGGCTAAATTGAGTCAATAGATCGCCTGTTAATTACTGGCATGTCGAACCCACTTCGGATGCATATGGAAACGGAAGCTAGAGAAAGAGACGATAAGCGAGACAAATCTGTAACTGTTTATGGAGTAATAAGAGCTATATTTATATCTTTTGCAAGACAGGGTATTTAGTAGATACTTGGTAAAACGTCCAGCGAGGTCAACTACCACAAACTATTGCCTGACTTACATAAACAGCTTATCACAATATCTTCATCCCTAGTCGTAGATGTCCAGTAGAGAAAAGTATATACGTAGTGCCAAGATCCAATCAGCAACACGATGATACCACGATGGTCAAGGGTCCGATTCCAGGTAGGGAAATCCTTCTCAAACATGCTCATCAGCTTTGCCAAGACCACAGATGAACCTATCACCCAATGATTGATAGACCCTTATGCATCGAGAGTCAGGATTTCCTAAGGGGTGGGCGAGGAGCTTAAATTTGAGTTAAATTTATGCTTACTATCGGAAATTCAAGAAGAGACCAGACAAGAAGCTAATCTGGCCGGAAATCATTGTATTCACAGACAACAAGAGGCCATGGCGTTTCGGCATCTCGATACGAGAGCGACTCCGTCTCATAAAGGGCTTTCTAATCCTACTCATCCTCACTCTCGTACTGACAGTAACTCAAACGACATGTCTCATAGACTAACCGTCCACCGGGCAAATGATACCTAGGTAGTTCTCTATGATTTAACCCATCAATAAAACTCGTATTAAACCCCAGCTCAGAGAAAACTTGCTCACTGTGGCGTGATATACTCTGCATATCCATCGCCGACTGAAGATATAAAGATTTTTGATGTCCACCTATCCAACGACCATTCAATACACATTGTAAACTGAAATCCTCGAAGCTATGCCTCGTCCACGGACAGCCCTAGCAGCCCTAGCAGCCCTTCCAACACTATGTGTTACCGGTGCTCAAGCTGATGGCACTGGTCTCATCGGTTGGGGAAAGACTCTATACAACCCAACGTGCTCTTTCGCCTGCCGCAACGTCGTCCGCAAGCAACCACTATCTTGCACTCCAGCTGAGTCGAGCGAGAACCATGGAACGGCGCATAATCCCGTCACGACACCTCCCGAGTGTTTTGTCGAGGATGATATTTTTCTCAAGACCATGGCGCTCTGCATTGATACGTACTGTCCTCTTACAGAAAAACCCTCGATGAGTCTTGTCGAAGACTACTGGGCATCTCATCTTGGGACGGGTACGCTTGGGAATTACAAGTATGTGCCTGCCATGTCGTATGAGGATGCTTTGAAAGCAGCGCGAGACGATGAATCCAATGCATCCCATAACGCCAGTTTGGAGAGCAGCCACCACGTGAAGAGAACTACTCTTTCACGACGACATGATGGTCATGAAACGTCGCCAAACGAAGGCCTCGTCACTTTCAACGTCTCAAGCTCTTTGCCTTTCGCCGCTGGCGGTACAGATCCTCTCAACGAAACCAGCTTTATCAGTCCTGAAGATTGGCAGCTCCAATACAACTACATGTATGACTTTGAAACCAATGAGGCAGGCCACTCGACCATGGCCATTATCATCACCATCGTCGCCATCTTCCTCCCAGTTGCGCTATCGCTCCTCAGGTTCTTCCCTGCTCTGACGAGGAGTCGCGGGTGGACTTACTGGAAGTCATTGTTGGTATACCCTGCTGCGTTCGGCAAACATCACCGCGAACCTGTCGTGGTTGGAAATGTCCCCAATCGCGGTCAAGCATTATACATTTTTCTCATCAGCCTTCTTAACATCGTGCTCTGGCTTGGGCCGTATACCATCCATCAACCACAAGCCAGCTTCACCTCATTGAAGATGCAGACAATTAGCATTGTGGGCAACCGCGCGGGCGTTATGGCCATGGGTAACGTCGTGGTGTTGTTTCTCTTTGCAGCTCGCAACAGTGTTCTTCTCCACGTCACGGATTGGAGCTACAGTACATATCTGCTGCTGCATAGATGGTTTGGGTACTGGGCTATATTCCACACCGTCGTGCACTCTGCTATGCTTCTGGCCAACTATGTCCTACAGGGCACGTATCAAGATGAGTTGGTGCGCAAGTATTGGATATGGGGTATCGTGGGCACAGTAGCAGCCTGTGCGATACTTCCCTTCTCTCTCCTGATTGTCAGACAAAAGATGTACGAGTTCTTCCTAGCGTCGCACATCGTACTGTCTCTTGTCTTCGTCATTGGGTACTACTACCACATCTGGTATGTGTATGAGTACAATTGGGGTTACGAGATCTGGATCTTTGTCGCCGGTGGCATCTGGGGTCTCGATCGAGTTCTACGCCTGGCTCGCATGGCCTGGCAAGGAAGTCGAAAGGCAACCGTCTCGGCCATCCCAGACGTCGACGGGGAGTACATTCGTATCGAAGTAGACGGCAAGCCTCTTGAGGGCGGTGTTGCGTACCTTGCATTCCCGACTCTTTCGTGGCGTTTCTGGGAAACCCACCCCTTTTCTGTCGCATTTTCGGAATCACTAGTTAGTGAAAGTAGCCCGCAACCATCACCTACTTCTCTAGACGAAAATGGTGTGAATTCTTTACCAATTTCTGAGAAGGATGTCGAAAAAGCCACCACCGCAGGTCAGATGTTATCAGTTAGTGCAACTGAAAGAAAGTCTACAGTTTTTCTCGCCCGCACGCGAGCAGGCATCACCAAGAAACTCGCATCGCGCGTGTATGGCCCACAGTCTAGTCAAAGACTCCAACTTCGTGTCCTGGTAGAAGGTCCATATCACCATTCAGGCCATATCTCAC
The DNA here is from genome assembly GCA_021020635.1 of Fusarium sp. PT. Taxonomy (NCBI): domain Eukaryota; kingdom Fungi; phylum Ascomycota; class Sordariomycetes; order Hypocreales; family Nectriaceae; genus Fusarium; species Fusarium sp. PT. The sequence goes on along the minus strand of JAHMRZ010000002.1, from coordinate 2,706,364 downwards.
CTCAACTCGCCCAGTGCAAAGACATGCTATGTATAGCAGGAGGTGTAGGCATCACAGCCTGTCTACCATATATCCAACACGGAGCTCCCGGAAGTACGAAATTGTTCTGGTCGAGCCGCAAGACGGGCCTAACGGCAGCCCTAAGACCAGTCTTGGCCGCTCTGCCGAGAAGTGTCCATGTCGAAACAGTTGCGGGGGAGCGTATGGATCTAAGGGGCATCTTGATTAGAGAGATGGTGGGGACGGTGAACAAGGACCTTAGCGATGGTGATGGTGATGGCAACGTCGATGGCGCTTTGGCTATCGTGCTCTGTGGACCTCGGAGCATGGCTGATGATGTGCGCAGGGAAATTGTTGAGATTGTGAAGAGCAATCCACTAAGTCGCGCCGTCGTTCTTTTAGATGAAGCATTTTCCTGGTAGTTGGTGATAGTCGGATATAGATGCCGCGATAAAAACCCACACGCCAGGTAACGATAACAGGGCATTATAAATGATGTATCTATTCTGCAGCGAAGTATTACCTAAAATGTCATAAATCGTAAACCTGTTTCCCCGAAACAAGAGGTTTCTTTTTCTCAAAATGTTTAGTATATCTATCTCACTTTGATGGGTACCTATTTATTCCCCCAATCTGTTCGTTATAATAGCGTGCGCATTAACCCACCTGAAAAAGTCCGGTCTTTGTGGATATATATCTATCGAAACTCTATTGAGATGTACAACGCTTCCAAAACGAGCTTCTAGATCAAGTTTAGTTTCGTGTCGCGCATTGACAGGTTTCAAACCTCGAATTTGTCATGTTTTAATAGTTCCAAAAAATCGAATTACAATGACATGCTGGAAGAATAAGCTTTGATACTGGGTCTTTGGGCAGTAACCAGAAACTGATGATGGAAGAAAAAATCTCAACGTGATAATAAATACTCCCGTAAGCAACATCCGTCTTTAGAATATCCGAAAAAGGGCCTGCGATAGCTTCTCATTGGTTACGCTGCGAGCAGGGCCAAGTTGAAGAAGACGAGGCGCGGCTACGACCCGAGCGAATAATTGACAGATTCCAAGAAATGGGTATTACAGGCCTGATCCCTCATCCATGGGGATCCAAGAGGGCGTGGTCCAAGTGTTTCTTACGTTTTTTCCCTCTCTTTAGAACCCCCTTGTAAGAGCCAAGACGCAATCCCTGACGATATCTGCAGATTGCGCAGAATATGGCAAGACAAGAACAGTATCGAGTTTTATCATGCGGTGGCGTTTAACCATTGCTCTGGAACTCACATCCCGTGGTGCACCACCTGCCTATTGTGTATATATTCTTTCTAATAAATTCAGTCATGGCGTTGATGGCTTTTTTTCCCCTAGTGTCAATTTAATAACTCTTACCTCGGGACATGTTAATCTACCACCGCTTTGACTTTGACATGCGCACGCAGACATAATTTCCAAGTGCCGAAAGTGATCAACATTCAACGTCCGTGTTGGATCACGACAAATAACGGCTAAGAAAAAGAAAGTCATAAGAGACCTGTCTTAAGAAATCGACTTGTCAAAACGATATCCAATGATTCCCACGTGTCGGTCCGTTTTTCTCACTAAACCTCTTGGGATACGAAACCAGAGTTGTTTCCAGTTGCCCGTTGGCTGAGGTCTGTAGAAGACCCCTGGGCATATCCTAGACTCTGATCGTTCAATAGAAATGCCAATCGAGGTGGCTACTAGAGCAGTTGCGGCTTAGTCGAGCAAGGCCCGAGGACGGGTTTGACTCATTAGCTTACGGGACTCTTTCAGGCTTGTCAGGTTCTGTAAGCTAAGGGAAAGGACGCCTACGACGCCTACGACACGCCTCTCGGCTGCTCTGTGGAGCTATTGTATCGGACCAAACCTCGTTATAGCAAAGCCCCAGGCACCCTAGGGCATCCCTTCAGCCCCCTTCATGTAGGCCTCGCACCTTAGTCCCGAGGTGGCAATTCAATGTCAGAATCCGTGGATCTCCTCCGACGCGGCTACTAGCGTAACATACCGTCGCCGTGTTAGTGCTCCCTTGTTTCTCAGACCTTAGCCCAACTGGAGGTTTTTTCCTAATTCTTCTTTTTTTTCTCTTCTCAACTAGGCTAGGGTGCCCTTGTAAGTGCATGTCAAATTGTCAACCACTGACAATGGCGTTGCCTTCTAGCGTTGGAAAACCTGCGGGGGCCTCCTCCGTCTCTGTAAGTAAGCCATCACCAGGAACCCGCCGCCCGTCACGCGAGCCCCCGAAGCAAGCAAGTAGCTGCAAGGGATCTCTTTTAGCACGACGAGGATGTTATCCAATCCATATCGGCTCTTCCTCTGGTGTGTGGAGGTGGAGGCGGGTCTGCGCGCAGAAGACCACCGAATTGGAGTATCAGTTCAATGGCCGTAGAGAGTAAATTTAGTAGTTATAATGATGCTCCCGCTGCCTCATACCACCCCCCGCCGCCGCGGATCCTCTCTTCATGTTCTTGCTGTGGTCTTATCTCATGCCATAGTCATACAGTAATACCAGAACCAGCAGCATCATCATGCGCAATCCGCCTCTCGAGGTGGTGGCCTCATGGCCGCGGCCAAACTACGACAACCCCGAGCATCGTGGACCGACCCTTCTCATCGTCGAGGTCACTATCATGTCCGTCGCCATCCTCACCCTCATGGCTCGTCTCTATGTTCGCATCTTCAAAGTCAACAAGCATGGGCTCGACGACTGGCTTATGTTGGCCGCCATGGTAAGAGAATACCCTCCCCATACATAACCTCGGCTGCATGTGCAACAGCCGACGATCAGTCCCTGTTGCTGACTCTCCGGAACTCTAGGTCTTTGGTATTGGTGTCACTGTCTGCGTAATTCTCGCATCTCAGCTGTATGGATGGAACATCCACGTCTGGGATCTCAAGATGTCCCAGGCCGAAACTGGCCGAAAAGTGTCACTCGCTGCTCAGACACTCTTCATCTTCTCCTCGGGTCTTGCGAAGAACTCCATCCTTGTGTCTTACCTGCGCATTGCCCCTGCTCGTTCTTGGCTTCGACGGTTGACTTTTGCCTCGCTATTCATTGTGACTGCTCTGATCTTCATCTTTCTTGTAGTTCTTTGGACACAATGCAGGTAAGTTGATACAATACTCGACAACATATTTATAACTCGGTTTGCTGACCACTTGTAGACCTGCTTCCGCCTATTGGTCTTTGACCGGAGGTGATAGCTGTATCGCTGAGGGCCCTCCCGTGCTGTAAGTCCAATGTATACTCCTCCCTGACCGTCACTAATAGAGTCATGTAAAGGAGCCAAGCTATCACTACTGTCCTCACTGATCTCCTTGTCTGCGCTTTACCCCTACAGACACTCTTCCATCTCAAACTTCCCATGTCGCAGCGCATCGCCCTCATAGCCGTTTTCTCCCTCGGCCTGGTCGTCGTCTTCGCAGCCTCCATGCGCGCCTACTACACCCACTATGTCACAGACGAAACTTACGACGTTACCTGGGAGGGATTTCATCTTTGGATCTGGACCGCCGTCGAAGCAAACCTCGGAGTTATCTGCGGCAGCGTGCCAGCACTACGACCACTATTCAGAAACATGTTCCGTTCAAAGAACAGCAGCTACTACAACAACACCCAAATGCACGCTTACCCACCCGGCTCGGCTCCAGGGGTCGTCACGGTCATCTCCAGCAACAAGAAGAACTCGCGGACATGGGCCGATAGTTTCCAGCGAGGGACGAAAGGAGTGAGAATACAAGATGAGATTGATGTCGAAGGGGGTTTTAATGAACCGGCACGACATCAGAGCACAGACAGCGGAGTGTCGTCGCTAGAAATGGACACATGGCCACCCAAGCCAAAGCCGAGATCTTGGCCTGCGAGCTCATGAGGCATGATGATTTGATACCTATATTTTGGCGTTTTGGAAATTGGGCGGTTGGATGAAACCTCATAAAGCAGAGGCGGCTACTAAGGATAAGGATCCGCATATAAGATGACTTGACATCAGCGATTTATTTAGCATAGTGTAACTAAGGCAAAATTATTTTATCTATCCTTGTTTGTGTCAGATACCGCCCTCCTTTGTAAGAATGAAGTCTGTATCCTCGGTTTCCTCGTTGATGTGTAAGAATTGAGCGAGAGGGGTTGAAAGGTGATCATGTTCGACACGCGATCAACAGCGTGACTATAACGCTATGCCCAACATTGTCGAATGTCTCATGTCGCACGTCCATACTGGGTAATTCCTTGAACGTCAACCATTCAGCCGGAATGCGCTAAGACGAAGGATTGAGTTTCCCGCCCGTCTGACACATGCATCGTTATTAATTACCCGGCTGCTACAGTATTGTGTGCGCCGGCGCTTTAGCCTTCTTCAGGAGGCTTCTCATTCATATCCGAAGGTGAACCCATGGGCGTATCGTATTTCGGCCGTAGAAGATAACACCAATGATAAATGTCCGGGTCATTTGGGTGTATTTTTCCTGTTAGAACTTTGGCAAGAACTTGCACGTCGAACGGTAAATCATCGAGGTTAAATCTGAACTCTGAAAAGCTTAAAGAGATCCAGACACCACCATCTGCGAGGCAACTTTTGATGCCGGTAATCATACGGCGCAGCGCAGTTACACCACCACATGAAATCGCATCGACAGTGCTTTTATCGATAATGAGGTCAAACTTTTCACTCAGATCCAGCTGAGTAGCGTCTTGAACACCATAACGCATCTGAACATCCCCGAAAGCTTTTTCTTCGAGGTCACGTCCTCGCTCTATAGCAAGCGGTTCATAGTCGACGTTCAAAACGTTGCGGAAACCCCGGGACCGAAAGTGATTTTGGAGATCGCTTGTGCCGAAGCCGATGTGGAGGATGCGGGCCGTGGCCGGGTCGAGCCGGTCGAGGACGGGCTTGATCAACGCCATGAACTCGACCGAGGGAAGAAGCCATTCGAAGGCCTTTTCGGTAGAGAAGCGTTCGTGCCAGTAGCTCTGCTTTTCGAAATCGGCAGCCATGATGGCGTCGAGGGCGTTGTGTGTGGTTCCAAATGTTGGCGAGGACGACATAAGCGGGATCTGTGGTGCGGAAGCCATTTATAATGTGGTATTTTTTTAGTGTAGGGCCGACCGTTTAGATTGAATTCTCGCGGTCAACGAGGTCCCTGCTTCTGTCGGGTATCATGAGAATGAAAATCCTGGCAGTTGGTTCGTTATCTGGGCCCACAGAACTGGGATTGTTGGCGGTGATGGATGGGGCGGCCTAGAAGGAGTTGGAAGGCTCATGATGTTGGTTTTTTTCCCCTGCCAGGACGGTGAGTATGAACGTGAGGTGAGTTGATGGACAGGAGGATGACAGTGTTTGTCAGTTCTTGTCATGATGGCTATTGTTACTCATTGTTCGTTTGTCTCTGAGAAGAAGGTATCGTAGCTTCAAACACCGAGTCAGACTTAACGGACGTGCACGCAAACGAGTAAGTGTTGAATAAAGTATCAAACGAAAACAGCATGTTGTCTATGATTGAGATGATGAGATATACCTGATACTCATGAACATTATCACTCAGTTGAGTGGCATCCTCTTAGCAATGCTGACCATATAACGGTCCGAAGCCCGTGGCCCCGACCTTTCGATATAAAACCAGGAATGAAGTTGGAATCAAAGTCGTTCATAGTCAAATAAAAAGGTTTAATTCAACTTCATAAACTTGAGGACCCTTTTTCTTTCTTCAACCGTTTGAAGATCAAGATGACGTAGCTTTAATTGGTGATGGACAGGGGTGCTGCCCTAGCAACCCCAGCCCTATTAATACCAGCCAATGAGGCCCCTCCCGGCCACATTCTACAGCGAGGCGCTGTTTCAGCTCCGCCTCGGAATGCCGCGTCAACACCAAGGAATTGCATCCGGGCCAAGACAATTCAAGAGGAGGCGGCTTACGAGGCGTTTAATTCTACTGAAGACTTTAAACTCTGATAAATTCCTTCCTTTTCACAACCAAACTCGGCATTATTCGCAATTTGCTCTTCAAGAGTCTCTTCTCTCGTTTATTGACTTGATCTAAGTAAACAGTGCCGTTTGCTAATTAAACGGCATCTTCACCTCCGCAACTCTCAAACTGCGGATAGACTCACTCAAAACCTGATCAGTGAGAAGAAAGAAACAAACAGCATGGCGCCTGCTCCGCATCCAGATCCCTACGCTATGGCTGTAGACTATGCAGCCAAAGACATATCCAACACTTTGACAAGGCGCGATCTTCAGAACCCAAATCACACACAGCAAGTCACGTTGGGCATCATCGCAGTCTATGTCGTTGTAATCGCCATTCTATGGAACGTTCCCTATGTCCGCATGGTCCTTTGGCCCTTCAAGGTATGATATCTCATTGATCACCAAAACCAATTTGAATACTAAATCCTTACAGATGCTGGTCATCGCCTTCCACGAGTTTGGTCACGCCATCACTGCTGTTCTCACCGGAGGCCGCGTCAAGTCCATCAGTCTTGACCCCAACGAAGGCGGTGTCACTCACATGGTCGGCGGCAAAAGCGCCTTCACACTACCCGCCGGCTATCTGGGCTCTTCCATCATCGGCGCCCTGCTCACGTTCTGCGGCTTCAACATCGTCGCCAGCAAAATAGCCAGCATCGTCCTCGCCGTGTGCTTCCTCCTAACTCTCTGGTGGGGAAAGCGAAACTGGCTCACCATCTTGACCATTCTTCTCGCCGTCGGGCTGCTCATCGCCTGCTGGTTCATCTCCCACGCCCAGGCTCTGCGCTTTGTCGTGCTCTTCATCGGTGTCATGTCGTCGCTGTACAGCGTGTGGGATATCTGCGATGATTTGATCCTGCGGAAAGTCAACTCGTCCGACGCCAGTGTGTTTGCGAAGCGATACGGCGGCTCCTCGCAGTGCTGGGGTGTCATCTGGTCCATCATTTCGGTCCTTTTCATGGCTGCTGGCATCGTTGCTGGTTTGGCAGCGTTTTCGCAGTCGTTTGAGCAGCAGGAGAAGGACTCTCAGAAGTTCATCCCTACTTAAAAGAATGTTTGTGCTGGATGTCGTTCAGAAGAAGTGTTTGTTGTTGCCATGTATCCCTATACAAACGTGAAGTCACGTTGGGAATCGTTACAGTTGTGCGTCGTGAGTAACATCTCGTTATGATAATGAAAGTGGGTTGGAAAGGTCAGGCGATGGTTGGGGAAGCGTGTTGCAGACCCTTAGTTTATAGCAGCGAGTTTGCATTAGATACCCCTTGAGATGTGATCTTACTCACTAGTGAGATGAATACTGAATACTACTATATCATCAGATGCCTACAAATTATTGATTGTCTATTTAGGTGATATTGATACCGCAACGTGACACTCCAGGAAATACCAGGGAATGTCTTGTCATCCTGTGGTTCGAATGACAAAGTACCCCTATTCAGAGAAACTCGGTCCTTCACAAACAAACCTCTTGTGGCACCATTGTGTTCGTGGTCAGCCTCATGGAACGCGAACAGCGATGAGAAGTAAGTAACCAAGCATAATACATCTGCTCAGTGTTTGTCGAGGTATAAAGTCTCCAAATCATTCGAGCACTCAAAATGGTGTTTGAGACAATACTCATTTCGATCTCAACTTGAAACAATTCTAAAAAAAGACAATTCAAATTCAACAACAAAGCTCAAAACCATGTCCCATGTTCTATCCTGTCCCGAAACCACAGTCGGTCGTCCGAATAGACAGGAAGATTTCTCTCACGAACCTCCAACTGTGAGCCTCGCGGGACCATACTACTTCTTCAGTGGCCCTGAAAGGAGTTACGGGTGTGTATCCAGACCTATAATATACTAGAATCTCCGATACTAACTTGTTGGTAAGAGTTGTTCATAGAGAAATCTCGACGACCACGAAACTTGACTTTGACCACACGCATGGGGACCGAAACGCCGAGTACATCATTCTCGGCCCTAACCTTCGCTTCTTTCGGTGCAGTCGCAATTGGAAAGGATATGTTGCTGCTCAAAGTATGCTCCACCTCAATCTATTTGATCCTTTAACTAACAATAAGCTCAAGGTAATAGCGACTTTGAAGACTACGAAGAAGTCACAGATCTCTTTACCGAGCACGACGTTGAGCGTCCTCCATTCCTCTACCTCGGCCCCAACAAGACTTTCTACACTCGTGTAGCTGACGGCACTGAGAAGTGGAAACTTTCGAACGAGATTACTTGCAATGGCTTGCAGGTCACATCAAACGCCGTGCGGTCTGCCGTGGAGAGTCTCTGGCTCGGTGTTGGAGGTGCATGGGTTGCGCAGTACCGAGACAGTCGCTTCAGGTTTGATCTCAAAGGCCAGTATAAGAGCCTGGAGAAAACCATGCGAAAGAAGCAGGATGAGGAAGTCTCGATTAATGCTCTAGCTTTGAATGTGACTGACGGGCGCTCGTATGCTTGTGTCTTCAATGATGGCTGTGTGGTATATGAGGCTGGAATGACGAGATTTGATGGCAAGGAGTTTGAGCATTGGTGTGAACAGAATTTCAAGTTTACTCAGAGATTGACTTTTGCTTAGTTGTTTAAGACAATTGATCTTCCACCTGATAGGTGTGACGTCTTGGTATCAGCATGAGTTGACTCTACACCATACATTGATGAGGTCGACATAGGGCCAGGATGTGAAATGCATACTTCGGCCATTACAGCATAGCCTAAATAAATCAGGCTGAAGAATCATCAAACTCGGACCAAGTATTGAGACTTCTGTAATCTTTCAGATCTTTTGCCTAAAGTTAGATACGTAGTTGTCTCGACTGTTCCTGACTTACACCCATTCCAACGCCGACGTAGTGTATGAGCATAAGCACTCTGCATAATTCTTACGACCCTTGTTTCAACACTTAACAAATATAATTGGGTAGCGAATCAGAAAGGCTTGCATCAGCCGGAGGTTATTACACTTTTCTATCCCATATTTACATACGTAAACTTCCTAAGCTTATGATTTCATCATGAGGTTCGACCCCGCCCCAGCTCTATCCCGCTCCGTGACCGACAGACTCGAGCTTCGGCTTAGATGCATGCAATAAGCATCCTTCGAAAGGTACATCATTGTAAGATTAATGTTATGGCGCTCTTATTTATAGATAGCGTTAGATCTGCACAGCAAAGAAATGTTAGTCATGCCGAAATGTACTGTAATTGACCAAATACTGCAAGACGGCTCAGGAAGGATCAACCCCACTCATGCGCATTCACGGTAAGGTGATGTGAGGCTCCTTCCCATACTGTGAATACAATTTCGATTTTAATACAGTATAAACATTCACTTTCCACTCCTTCTCCTCACTTTTACTCTCGCATCTTATCATCCACAACACCTGAATACTCTTCCAATCTCTCAATTCACAATGTCTCTTCCTGAATCCAAGCGTGTCAAGACTGGTGACGATGCTCCCTATGAGCTCATCTACTGGCCTACTATCCCCGGTCGCGGCGAATTCGTCCGCCTTCTTTTCGAGGAAGCTGGTGTTCCCTACTCAGACGTCGCGCAAGACAACGAGAAGGGCTTCGCTGCAGTCAAGAGCCTCACTGCCACCGAAAACGTAGGCGATGACAACAACCCTCCGGCCCTAGCTCCGCCAGCACTCAGACATGGCGATCTGCTTATTTCCCAAACGCCTAACATCATGCTCTACCTCGCTCCGAGAATCGGTCTAGCTCCCAGGGAGGGAAACGGCTTGTACCATCTCAATGGAATTGTCTTGACTATTTTCGATGGTCTGGTCAATGAAATTCACGACACTCACCATCCTATCGCCATTAGCCTGTATTATGACGATCAGAAGGAGGAGTCCAAGAAGAAGTCCAAGTACTTTATCAAGGATCGGCTTCCAAAGTATTTTACTTATATGCAGCGAGTTCTCGATGCCAAGACCAGTGGTGCAGGGCCGTGGTTATATGGAGATAGCCTGACTTACGCCGACCTTGTGCTGTTCCAAGTCAGTAACATCCTCAAAATGTTCTTCTACTTCAGTGTGCTAACAACCTTTCAGGCCGTAGATGGAACCAACTTTGCGTTCCCCAAGTCTATCGAGGCATTGAAACAGTCTGGCAAATTTGACGGTGTGTTCAAGCTGTACGACGCTGTCAAGGAGAGGCCAAACATCAGCAAATATCTCCAGAGTGATAGACACATACCCTACTCGGAAGGAGTTTGGCGACACTATCCTGAGTTGGAGGAAGAATAGAGCAGTACCTGTCAGTCATTTGCGGGTGTGATGATTGTAAAAAGAATTTCGCGATGCTTTTATAACTACCTAAGCTAAACTCCAGAATATTGCCCAGTGGTATAAATATTGCCCCATTTGTTTAAATCCATGCCATGAACCCAGGTGTAACATGCTTCCAAAATCAAAAGGCTTTCATAAATCATGGTTGATGCCCGTAATAACCAGTATCAACGTTTTCATGCCTGACGTGAACATTATCCTTCCTCTGCTGCGAGACCACATGACCAACGCTCAGCGTATGATCGTCCCATTCCACCGCGGGTCTCCTCTCACCCTCTCTTGTCGTCAACTCACCATATAGATAGGTTCCTCCTAGTTCTTTAATACGCTGCTTACGATCGTCTCCGTCCATGGCTGCCATGCCGCTGAAGTGGTCCACCATATTACTCTCACTAACGTAGTACATTGCTCCCGCTATGGAACGCGGATCGACGGGCATATCCGGCCAGCGTATGACAAAGCTGAGCAGAATCGTGAAGGCCATGAGGGCCAGGATGCCGACCGAGAGACGGGCGCAAATGTCATGCGAGATACGGACCTGGGAGAGAGAATAGGGGATGTTGGCGAGGAGAATAGGCATGAACTCGGAAAAGATGGCCATGAGAGCCACGAGACCGGGGAAGACTTGGCGGTGCTTGATGGCAGACCAGAATCCAGAGAAGGGGTTTGTCGGACGGGTAAGTAATACTGAGTTGGATGCTGACTGGGGACCGTGCGACATGACCTGGTATGGAACGACCATAGCGATGGCTAGATGATGTTAGTGAAGATTCGTTGAGATAATGCTTGGGGGGGGCTTACTTATAAAGAATGCTGTCCAGCAAAAGGAGATGATAACTCCAAAAGCAGCAAACAAAAACCGAACGCCAAAAGTCTGGCTGTTCATGAAGTTCTTGAACGACGATGACTTGTCTAAGGTGAGGTGGTAGTATAGAAGAAACGCCATCAATCCCAGCAGGAACAAGAGAAACACCAAACGCCATGCAAGACCGAGCACAGCGAAAGGGTTCCTTCGTCCCGTGACTACAATTTCGGTGTCTACAGAATTCGGGTCCGACAAGAAGTTCTCGTTCTGTAGATTCTCCCCCGCGTCGTCGTAGAGGACAATACCATACTCAGTCTTACCCGCGCGGTTTTCAAAGAACCCAAACCCGTATCGTTTCTCAGCCATTTCCTTTTCAATCTTGCGCTCCGAGTCTTTTTGGGGTCTGACGTCTCTATTTGATGCCAGGGATGCAATTCCCGCGACACTCCATGGGTTTGCGTAGAGGCCGGTGTTGAACTTTCTGAGAAAGAACAACAGTGCACAGAGTAGGATAATGGTCAAACCCAGAATCGCGAGAAGGATGCGTGATGATAGCGGAGAGACACCCAGGGCTGGCGCACAGCCTTCGTAAGCGTTGATCTTGCACTGACCATGCATTTTGAAACCAACAGCTTCGGATGCTATGGGCGCAAGGAGGGCTGAGAACCAGACGATGAGCATAGTAATGAAAGGCACTGGATGACCCTCGAGGAGGATGTTGAAGGGTTCCATTATACCTGCCCAGCCGCTAAAGTGCAGGTTCATCGACTCTGGACCCATGGCACCGTCGACTTGATTCATGGCGTAGAATGGTTGGAAGAGCTGCGCGTTGTAGTCGATGACTCGAGCAGGGATCGAGAGCATGACTGCTAACATGGGAGGAACAAATTTGCCCAAGAAGTAGTTTGCAGCATCCAGCTCATATACTGTAATCACCGCCTTGACTACTCCACCAGTGGCCCCGGCTTCAGATGCATCGTCGGTGGCAGTTGGGAGAAGAGTGGTGGTCTTCTCATACGTCCTTGTATTGCCTTTGACAGTTGAGATGAAAGTCGAGGAATCCGTTCGCTCAGAGGTTACTGTCTTGAGCTTATCGGTAGACTTTGTTGATATGAACGTTGTAGGCACAGCGGACCTTGTAAAAGTTGCCAACGAAGCAGTTCTCGTTGAGACAACTTGCTTAGTTGTAAGTAAACCATCTGCACCAGTTTCAACGACATCGACTGTGGTCTCAGCAGCTTCAACCTCGCTAACTACTGTCTCGACGGCGTCAGTGACGACCACGGCTACTGTCTCAATGTCTTTGACTTTGGTAACGTATGTTGTTGGGTCCAGTTTCTCAACTTTCTTTACTGTACGATCAGGGTCGACAGTAACGACGTCAATGACGGTGGGTTTGGCTTTTTGCGTTGTTTTATGCTTCACCATGGGTTCCTGTGCCGGGTTCGGATCGGTATAAATAGAGGTGATGGTGATCTTCCCATAAGAAACGTAGGTACTTGCTGATGCAGTTGTCTCTCCCACACTCTTATACATAGTTGACGCTGCTTCGGTAATGAGATGCGAGATTGTCTTGGTCTCTCCATCTTCGACGATCGTGGTGTAGACCGTCTCGGTTCTGTCTGCATCTATAGTGGAAGTGTACGTAGCTATCACACCAGGTTGTGAATAAGCCATGGTGATGGTGACTGCTTGCGTGTAACTCATAGTGCTAGGTTCACCAGACTCGGTTCCCGAGGGATATACTGTAGAATAGCCCACACTAATACTTGTGATTGCCGATTGCGTTGCTCCGCCCGGTTTGGTGGTGACAACCTCTGTAACGACCTTTGTCGGGATGATAGTGTAATCCATGCTTGTTACTGTAGAGCCATCCTTTACTGTCGTTGTAAGACCCCAGTGCATGCTGTATTCTGTAGTTGGGACATGGGTGGTGTATTTGCCAGTGGTACCTGGTACAGTAATAGTAATAGGTACATCGCTAACAATGACTGTAGTGGCAAGTCTTGTCTGTTTGCGCATTTCTGGAGTCATAACTGGGTCATCTCGAGGAAAGTTGGGGTTGTCGTGGCTCCTCTTGTGGATGATTTTGGCTGTCCCATCCGAGTTGGGCATCTCTATCAATGCCCAGATAGTGAGTCCCATAACAGCCATTAAAAAGGCAATCTGGCCGAGTATAAAGTGCCATCGCAAAGCTGTCGGTCGATAAAACGTCTTCTTCTTGCCGCCGTTAGAAGTGAACTTGTCTGAGTGGTTATCCCAAGCATCATCGTCGGTGGCTTGAGGCTCATAGCGGGCATTGGTGCCAGCCTGGTTTGAGTACATGGCGACAACGGCTCCGGAACCCTTCCTTTGTGACAAGGAACGAGTAGACGATCAATACACGAAGGGGAAGAAATGAAGGAAACAAACAAGAAGAAGAAAAAGCGTGTGCTGAAAAGAAGACTATCGTGCGAGCTATAATAGCTACCTAGAGGTTCCAGCCATGTTATCAGCAAGGGTAACCCAGCCTCAAAAGGACCCCAAGCTGGATATAAACAGAACAAACAATGATACGACGCATAACTTAGCATAGCCTACCCACCCACACTATGGGGATATATTTGGGCTAGACCATTAAATGCTGACGACGGAACTCAAGCTTCTCAGTAACAATTGGCTCCCTGGTAGGAGCGTCAAACAAGCGGCGCCGGGCTGAGTCTCTTAGTCGCGTTAACTTGCATGTAGGGCTGAATGCCACGACAGGGGTCAATCCGATCTCGTTGGTCTAACCTGAGACAACCAACAAACATTTGCATGACAGGGAAGAGGCTGATGTGAGCAGAGTAAAAGCAGTCGGAGCCTAGAGAGCCTCAGACGGGAACTAAGGAATAAGAAGACGACTATAGACCAACTACTGGGAATACACCAATCGATGGTCACGTCTCTTGTTCTCTTTACCCGTCTTCGAAAAACTCGGCGTCGGCGAACTTGCCTTTACTCAGGCCCGTAGTCTTTGGCGGCTCGTCGTCCTCGCTATGGGTGTTTTCGATAAGCGTGTCTTCGTCAATGTCACGCAGAAAAGTCCATTGCCGGAGGTGAACTTTAGGGTTGTCCCAATTCCCAGCCGGAACCCAGCCCAAGGGACCGGCTTTGGAAAGTCAGTATCAAATAAGGGTTACGCATCATCAGTTAACTCACCAGCAAATCTCCGCTCCGCTTGTTTGGCGCGTCTGTCCGCCTTCTTCTGCCCGTTGTAACGGGCTATCCGCTCGGCATCTCGCCGATTCTTCGACTTGTTCGGTGTCGGAGGTTCTTGCGATGACTCCCGCGATTCTGGCGGGGTTGGTAAACGTTGTGGGCCTGGTGGTGGTACAGGTTCTTCTGCTGGTGATACAGGCTGCTCTGGTGGTGATACAGGTTGTTGCCCCGATTGAGTATCAGGGCGTGACTCTGGCAGATGCGCACCCATCGGACCTTTTTCCTCAGGAGAATCCATCGATATCGCTGGTTATACTATGTATTTTTAAATACAGTTACAATGCGGGCAGGATTCGATTGTATGAAAGTACAAGGGCCAGGAGCCTCCTCGCAGTCATTTTATATTTATGAAAGAACTGCCCTCACGGCTTAACTTTGCTTCCTTGATGGCTTGTGGTCGTGAGAAAAATGTGGCGATGAGAATCCCAAAGGTAATTCTTCATTGAGCCGAGCTCTTGGTTTATACAGCACATAAGAGTTTGCCATAACCCTCGCTCCATCTCAACCCTCCCATCACTGCGATCATTAACACCAGAGAAGTAAGTACGCTCGTCGAGCCATAGATCCAGGAGCTTCGTCGTCGCAAACTCGAAAGCTCAAAAACAAAGGTCGAGATAGTAGTTAAGCATCCGCAAAATCCATCCTCGATACCTTGAAGCACCTGGCAACCCACGACTCCACCTAAAGGTACATGTGCAAGATCCCATGACATGCCAAGCACCACTGTACCCAAGACATTAGCAAAGAAGGTTCCGAGAGGGAAACTTTTCCTCTTCCCGTTGAGGTACAGGGACAGATAGACGCGTAAAAGACAGCCGAGCGGTGCAAAGACAAGGGCGAAGAGAGTTTGGCCCCGCCAGGCATCGTGAGGCGGGAAAATGGCGAGTATGACCGACCCAATCCAACAGCCAAAGCCAAGGAGCACGCCGAGAGGATCAAGAACTCGCCGACTTAATGAAAAGGGGATCGATGGAGTGACGCGTTCAAGGCCGATGGCTAGGTGACTCCCTACGAACAGACCTGCTAGCGACAGCGAAAGAGTTGTGATAATTACTGCCAGCATGGCCATAAAGGAGTATCCTCCATTGCGACTCGTAGGTGACTCTGGCCAACCCGGCGTTTTTAACTCGTTGGATAACGCCAAAAACACATCTTTGATAAAACTCGAAAAGGTTGTAAAACTCCCGCAAAACCCTGTGGCAAGTCCAATGTACAGCGGAATCGTCTTCTTGGTCGCCAGGTGAGCCCTTTTTGCTGCCTCCACGTCCACATCCCCCTGATTCAACCCAGGGTCGTTCTCTTCGTCACCACGCTTCTGCTCGGCGCGCTTGATCGCTTGGTCGTATGTCGCAGTGCCCCATTCATTCAGAAAGAGTTTTCGGTCCTCGGCGAGAAATCCCATCACAAGACTTCCACCAAAATTCGCCCATAATGTGTTGAAAATGACGGGCGTGCCGCTATAATGTGTCAATGCTGTCAAACCTAGACGCGCAAGTGTTCCTAGAATGGCGAAGAAAATGAGATACGAGTGCGTGTATAGCTCAGTCAGGAGTTTAGATGTGGTCTCTCCCTTTCTCTCTGGTTCTTCGATATGCGTTCCAGGGCGGACGATGTTGCTTTGTCGTCTTGACTGGTCCAGCGTCGGTCTTGGTGAAAGCCCTTCGAGCTGAGGGTCAGGCAACGTCTCGTCAAGATTGCCATAGTCCCCTGGGGCGCTGTATCCCCCTGAATCGCGGTGCTCTGGCTGCGATGGCGATTGAGCCGTGGTGTTCGCATTGCTGTGGCCCATAATTCCGTCGTGAATAGGCCGTTGTTTCGCCCCCATCAAACCCTCTGTCGTCGCCTGTTGCGTTGTGAGGCCCAGAAGTCCAGTGTTGCATGCGTTTATTAGAATCGGCAGCCAAAGCTTCAATATCGCGTCGTGGTGGAAAATAGTCAAACAATCACATCAAGTCAAAGATCTCGACGTGCCATAACAAAGAGATTGAAGGCAAAGGATCATTGTGCTGAGATGAAAATCTTTTTCGTTCATGTCAAATTAATGTCTAAGGCTGTCAATGGGCAATCGCGATGCGATAGTTTGCGGCTAGAGCCTAGAATGGTCGGATATGACGGCATTTTGCGAAGAGAAACACCCCGAGCATCTGCCACGGGAAGGAAGGAAGGATGACTGGCGTTTTGGATATTAGTGGAGTCTATCGGGAGGAGAGCAAGGGTCTATATAAGAATGAGGAGACACGAGATAACAGAGATATTGGAGCAGCTAGAGCAGGTCTATAGTGTTTATCTGGACCAATAGTGTTCAATTGATGCCTAAACAAGGGTAAGCAACTATTCTCAGCAAAAGTGTCAGGTGAATATCCAATGTCAAGTCTTGTTCCTTTCTCACCGCGTTTCATTTCAATTCTTCAAGATTAAAACATACACGGAGCTCACCGCTTCTTATCTTATCGCACCCCGCCCTCCGCCGCATCCCCTCTCAGGCCCCTGCAGCATCAAGCTACCCCGCCGACTACCGCCCGCGTTGTGCCTTGTGATCTCTATTAGAACGTCGATTGGGTTATCTCACTGTGAATTGGAAGTTGTTAGTGGTAGCACCAACACGAACACGCTGATAACGTTGACCCGTCTCTTGTCTGTCTCTTACGTGTCTCTGTCTCTCGTCTCTCTCTCTTACAGTAGATACACGACCCCTAGTACTGTCTCTCAAAAAATACATACAAAACCCCCCATCCCTCTCCTCTCTTGTCTTCCTCTCGCTCTCTTTCTCTCTCTCTTCTTTCTCCTTCTTCTCTTCTCCTTGGCTTCGTCCCAGCATCTCACACCTAGTGCAATAGATGCTTAATCGTCTCCTCGTAGAGTTCTTACTTCTTGTGAAATAATTCGTGTACTCAAACGCTACCATGTCTTCGTTGCCTTCAAACGTCCATGTCTCCCAGCATCCCTGTCTCAGGGCGAAGTTGGCTCAGCTTCGCTCAAAGACCAACAGTCCCAGAGACGTCAAGTCACTTATTCATGAGATTTCTCTGATTGTCTCATGTGAGGCTTTGGCTTCGTCTTTGGAGGCTACAGAAGGATCTCAGGTATGAAGCATACTGAGTATATAGACTGAGTTTCACTAATCATGATTAACAGGATGAGACTCCTTTGGGCTTTCAATTCACTTCCACAACTGTCCAGCCGAGCACCATGTGTCTAGTACCCATTCTACGATCAGGTCTTGGCATGGTAGAGGGTTCGTTTCAACCACCAACTTAGTAATCTCTAAGCTAACATCTACAGCTGTTCAAACTATGCTCCCTATACCAGTCCCAGTTCACCATCTGGGCATGTATCGCGAGCCTTCAACTCTCGACCCAGTCGAGTACTACAACAATCTCCCTCAGCAGAATCCAGATCAATCCTCCGGCAACAGCGCCAGCAGTCTCGCCATCTTGGTCGACCCCGTCATTGCAACCGGTGGAACCTGCGCTGCCGCCATCCAGACGCTTCGTGAATGGGGTGCCAAGCGTATCATTGTTCTCGCTATTATTGGAGCCGAGGAGGGTGTTCAGAGAGTCGCGGCCGAGTGGCCCGAAGGATGTGAGGTTTGGATCGCAGGAGTGGACAAGGAGCTAACCAGCGGCGGCATGTTGAAGCCTGGACTGGGAGATGTGGGCGACAGACTATTCTTGACCATTGGTAAATGAGTGTGCGTCAACGACTTCTTTTGGGCGTTAGATACTCATTGTATAAACATAAAGGCTAGGTAGTATACACATGTTATAAATACCCCATTATTACTCAAGGGATCACAAACTGCTCCTCGTCAAGCAATGTGCTTTCTTTCCAGCACTCATCAATCCATTTCCCTGCCACGACTCTTGGCTGTACCCGCCTTGGGCTCAACTCCTTGCGTACCATATCGGCCGCCTCGCCTACCTGCATCGGGTCGTCGCCTTCGATTACCACATGTGTTACAGACAGATCGCTTGCGTCGTCCGTCACACTCCCTCCGCCGTATTTCACCAGATGCTTCAGCCTCATGACCTTCTTATCGCCGGCTTCCACAGGATGAAACAGCACCACACAACGTCGGAAAGTAAATCCTCTCAGATTTGTCAGGTCTTTGCCGTGTTCCTCGAGCTGTTGCAGGAACCCGCTCTTGTCGAAGGGTATGCCGTCTTCTATCTTGGGTATATCATCCATGACTTGTTTCAATTCTTGGATAGATAAGTCCCGGGCGTAGCTATCCCCGAATTGATCTGTATTTGCTTCCGCCGCGCGCTTCAACGCATCAGTAGCGTGAAACAGATGTGAGTGCTCAAATGGCAAAAGAAACGCTCCCAAGTCCTGCTCCAAGCAGTCTCTAAGCCATTTGGGGCGGATAATGTCGACCTTTCCTCCTTTGATGAGACTTGCAGCCTTCACCACCTTCTTGTCTGCGAGTAGAACCATGCTGGTTCCAGGTGCAGCTCTTTGAGAGACGGTACCACCATTCTCCTTGATAATAGCCTCAAGCTGAGTTTTGGTCTTTTTGTAGGGCTTAAGTGATTCAGAAAGGACGCAAAATTCAAGACCTTCGAACAGCTTGGTCGTCTCACCCATAAACTCAGCTGCCGTAGTATCTTCTCCGGCAATGGTGAGTTCTCTCTTGATTCGTTTGGGGTTGCGGCGTTTTCTGTCCTCGACAGTCATCGCCTTCTCTTTTGATTCCTCATCAACCTTTTGTTTCAACTCCTGGAATTCCTCAAGCGAGAGAGCGGTATTCCATGTTCGATCCAATCGAAGACGTCTGAATCGTGGAAAACGCAGAGTGAACCCACGAGCAAATTGATCCGAAGATCCGACACTGGCAGCTTTCACCGAGACAACAACAGAGTCCTTGGGCCGGATCCAAACATCAGGTCGCTCATATTGCCTCTGTTCACCTCCCCCAAGCTCAATGTATTCCGAGGGCGGGTTTTTCTGATCCCACTCCATCCATTTCCCTTCTGTTCGATGTCGAATTTCCGCATAATCTTCTCCTCGGAAACCGCCGCCGACTTTGAAGAAACTGAAGCACTTCTCGGGATTGGCACCAGCTTGAATGTGATTCTGAGTAACGCGCAATCCACAAAGGAAACTCGACAGTCCACCGCCTCGTTTACCTGAACCATAGTAGCCACCAATAACGACACAGTCTAGGGACTCGCCGAACTCGGACATGTATTCAGGTTTCACCTTGAGCCAGTCATCGTTTCGGCTATTGAGGCGGTACATGGATCGAGGATTCTTCAACACAAGGCCTTCAGACGCATTGGCAACGACTTCACGTAAAAGAGGCTCGATAGCGTCGGCACTTGTTGCGCTGGTGTAGTTGTGGATCTCAAGTCGGCGGTAGACAGGCTTTATGGCCTTCTCCAGAGCTCGATGTCGGTCCCTCAAAGTGTATTGAGTTAAAGGCTTTCCGTTAAGGTAAAGAATATCGAAAACTCGGAACAGTGGACGGTGGCCAGCTGAATCCGTATCCGACTTGTTTTGCTGTTCTGAAATTGCGGCTGTTTTGAGGGTGCCAAAAGGCACTATCTTGTCGACACCCATGTCCCAAGTGATCATCTCACCGTCCAGAATTAGGTTCTTTACACCCGATTTGAAAGCATCCTTGAGATGTCTTGTAAGGCTTGAATTTTCGTCTTGAAGGCCGTCGCCATAGAGATATGTGTAATCTTTGGCCTTCCGTGACCAGAAACAGAACTTCCTACCACCAGGATGACTCTTATCTTGGACCATATGCACTTGCATGCGCTCACCGTCGAGTTTCTCCTCGATCCAAAATTCTGGATCTTCTTCGGTCGGTCGAAGAAGCTCAATCATTTTTTGAAACGATGCGGGCATCTGGAATTGAGCGAGCTGTGGTTGGAAACACTGCATTAGAGCAACGCCTGTCTCATCCTGTTCAAGACGGGTTTCTGGGTCATGCAATTCCCAGCATACACGCCTCAGACTCGATGATACACTGAACAGAGCATCGCCATCAGGATGCCAGAGATCAAGGAAAGTCTTCTCTGTAGCACCGACCTTCATTTGCTTGAGAACGATTCGAATGAGCCACATAAGCTCTTCGGAGTTCATGAGATTGTAGAAAGTCTCAAAGACGCGCAAATTCTCTGCTTCTCCCGCTGACGCAGCGAGTTTGTCCAGTTGTTCATTTACTTCGGCAATCGTCATGCTGCCAACCTGAGTGCGCATTGGCCGCTTAGAGATAACCTCAAAGCAACGCCCAGCAAAGTCGCCCGCCAGACGCGATGCTGAGGTCTGGCCCGGTAGCTTCCAATGCAGCAAGTTGTATCCATCTTCTGAGTTTTTGTCGATTTTCATAAGTTTAACCAGCAATTTTCCAATCGTGTTTTCTTTGAGACCATAAACTCCACGGTCGCGATCCTTGTCCGGGAGAATCAAGCGCAAAGCAGGATAGAAGTCAGGGCCAACTTCTTTGCGCCATCGAATGATGAAACGCTCAATAATGTGTCGACGCTGTTCATGGGGGGAAAGCTTGTTTACACCGCGGAAGGCCTTTCTAGGGCCTGCACCTGTGGCATTCTGCTTCTTGTTCTCGTTGAGCGGGTTGAAGACTTCTCGAAATAGTTCAGAGAATACGAGCGTCTTTGAGTGGTTCCTCGGACGATTGGGGTATCTTTGGTAATGTTAATTAGGGTGTGGGTATTTATGGCTTGTATGTGCGTGTGCTTACTTTTCTTCCAACTCTTCATGGGTCATGCCCACTGAGCCATATTGAATATCATCTTCATGTTTGGCGTCGTCGATTTGCGACATATTGCTTTGTTTACTTTGAGGCGTAGACTAGCCGGCTGCGATACAGCGAGCGAAGTGCTGTGGTGAAGACCGATCCAAAGCTTTTCGAGATATGAGAGGAAGAGGAAGAGGAAACCATCAGGTCAAAATGGCATGTTTCTGTGTTCTCTTCAGTGTCAAAGATGGCTCATATTAATTGTTTTGTCCTTTCTTATCTGGGCTGAGGTCAGATAAATATACACGCCGTGAACAATGGATATCCTGGGCGTAAGCTTCAACTAGGGTGGCACAGGTCATTGCTGCCTGTAACTTAGGCTCCAGAGGCCCACCTTGAGTGCGTGCGCCCCCTAAAAACTCCCCTTATGTCAGCATTTGGACCGACCTCAAATTCATGGCACCTCTTTTGATAATAAATGGTATGAACTATGAATTGATGACAACTAGTCAAACACAAGCCATCCTTAAATCGATGTACCATTTCAATCAAACTTTCATTAAATAATGCTTTTTGCTATTGCTATAGCATTGATCGGTGAATCTACTTCTGAATACTGTACGAAAACTCCAAATGCTTTTCATCGATGAACATTGCTCCTACTCCGTTTAACAATGCGTGGGTATCATCAAATCCAAATGCTACGGCCGTTCAACCTATACAATCATACTCTTACACCTTGAGCTTGATCTTTTGCTGCTTGGTCTTCTTCTTCTTCTTTCTGAGTGTAAGGATATGCCTTCTCTGCACCATGCTCACGAGCCAGTTGTAGATCATTTCTCTCATGAGAATCAATATTGTAGCCACGACGGTTGGGACGGCGCAAGCCCAACTAAGAGTTGTTAGTATTGTGAATCATGCAGGGTAGGTATGTGAGTAAACTTACAAGTACCATATGCCGTGGTGAATCTCGGGAAATCCCTCCTCGGCAAAGTTTTGTCCAAAGAATCCAGTAATAAATGTCAGGGGCAGGAAAATGATGGTCACCGTAGTGAGCTGCTTCATAGACTCGTTCTGGTGGGCTGAAATAGTGTTGAAAATGAGGTTGATAAGGTTATCAGATGATTGCTTCAGCTGTTGGAGTGCTTCAGTGATCATGATACAGTGATCAAGAACATCGCCAAGGTAAGTGTGTGTCATGGGAGTAACGATAACGCCAGACGAAGGGTTCTCAAGTTCTTTCATGGATTGGTCGTGAGTCATGGAAGTCTTATGGTCGCGAAGGACATTGACCAGATTGTCGATCGGGTTTAGGAAGCTGAGCATCTTGTTGATCTCGCTGATGCAAACGTAGAGTTTCTTGCTCTGGCTGATGCTGGGGGATGTAAGGACATCCAACTCGATATCGGCAATGATGTCCGTGTAAATAGCCGTCAAAGGAATCGCAAGATCGATGATAGCGTCTATGATACCCTGGCACAGCAAGGATGCATCATTTGACTCGCGCAGAATTGTGCCAGGTGTGCTGAGACGGGTCACGATAGGGCGCTCAATATCACCAGCCGAAACCTCAAAGAAGGAAATGACAGTGTTATCCGAAGTCAAAAAGATAGAGACCTGCTCCGCTGACACGGCCATCTGATAGGGTGCAAGAGATGAGTGGCTTTCCATGAATTCTGTTCGCGCCTCGTTTCCAGAGGCGTGATATCGCTGTAACGTCCGTATCATACCAGTTTCTTGCAAGTCTGATGTGGGATCCTGTGGCCTTAAAGAACTTACAAAGTCCTTCTCGGGATCGGCCGTCCTGCGGCTTTTCCAGAGTTGCCTTACTGATCCTCTCAACGCGCCAAGTGTCTTGGTCGAGTATGTGCTGCTGGTATCCGAGGAATCATCCTCATCATCAACCAAGTGAACGAGCTTCTGCAAAGTCATGACGATAAAAGCATGGTTTGGGTACCAATCGGCCTTTGTTCTGTTTCGAATTTGCATCAAATCCTCCAAAGCCAGCTTATGCAGGCCCTTCTTGCTTCCAATGGCCTGGATGACATCCCAACTGAGCCCATTGACGTTGATCCACCGACATTTTGCCCATTCTTCCTTTGGTTGGTCGAGGAAACTTATGAAACTTGCGTTATCGAAGTGGCGCTTGACCATGTTATCCTGCGCAAAATCGATAACAGAAATCTGGCAGGGCGCCTGAAGCGTAGGCATCGAAGCATGGCCTCCATCGGGGAGCATAGGGTCGTAGCCAGGTTCGGAGCCAGGTTGCCAGCCCGGGCGATCGCCAAAGTTGGTCTCGAACTCATCGTAATCTTCAATAGTCTTGAACGTGGGAACGCGAGTCATTCGGCGTCGCAGTATCGAGGGTGAAAAGTTCATCTCGCGATGGATCTCGGTGTCGGATCGCACTGGCCGTATGGGCTCGGCCTTGGGCGGGGAGAGGTTCTGGGTGTTGAGAGTGAGGTTATAGCGGACATGTTGGTCGGCCTTTTCTTCAGAGACATTGGTGTTTGACGACTGGCTTTGGCGACTCTCCATCTCTATATCGTCCTGCGGCGGGTTATCGCGCTCCGCCGGGATAGCGAAGTCTCGTGAAGTCGACATGACGCGGGAAATGAAATGCTCGACGCGGGAAAAGGGGGAAGATGACGAGGAGACGAAACAAACAACTTTATCCTCTGAAAAGAGGAAAAAGGAGGATAAAAGACGAAACCTGGAAGTCGAAGAGATCCATCAGCCCAGCTGAAGCGAAAAGGATCAAGTCGAGTTCAAGGTCGAGTTACCTAAGAGGCTAAGTAAGACACTTGCCTGCGGGCCTCGATCAAAAATAAGTCCAAGGGTGCTCGTCCTGCGATGCAGGGGAACTCAGCCCGTCAGCGGCCACCAAGCACCAAAGGGGGAAGGGTTTCAGTGGAAAGGATTTGGCAATTAGGGGGCGCCTTCGTCTCGCTATCGAATTGACAATTTCGCAGCCACTTCTATTAGTGTATTCCCGGCATCAACATGCGGTCCAGACTGGGATGAGCTGAACTTCTGAAGCCGATTATCCGTCCCTAGTCCAATTATCTACAGATACTGTGACGTTTCTGGCGATGTCAATTCCCCTCCAAGGCATGCGAAAACTCCACGCCAATCGCCGATGCGCAGTCTCATGCTCTGTCATTGCCCAGAGCCAAGCTTTCACAACAAGCTTCTTATCCACATTTCTCCCGTCTCGGCAGAAAACGCAAAATGCAACTTCATCTCATAGCTTGATATTAATGTCTTGTTCCTCACTTTGTCAACAAGCCAGGTGCATTTTCACTCGATGGATAGTTTCAGGGAGAATGTCCCCTTGTGTATGATCGTCGGCTACATTTCCGAATAAACAAGGGTCTGGACTCTGAGCAGAGAAAGCAGCCAGTCGGAATGCATCAGGAGGTCCCATATCTTGACTTCAATACGAATTTTCGAACTCTGCGCTAGCACCGAGCATGCCCCAGCATGATGCCTCACAACCACGGCATATTGTCGTCCTCTTCCTGTTGCTTTCGAGTACCACTGGCTTAGCGCGCAGGGGACCTTTTCACTTGCTCTGAAGGCCGTTACTCAAGGTACTCGGAGTCACCAAGGCGCAGCTTCGGTCTGACTCTGAGAAAAGTAGATCATTGGGTTCAAGAAATGGAGAATACATTTGGTATCGCGAGAACCAATCAAGCAAGTCTTGTTCAACGGGGCACCATGCCCCTCAAAGGTGTTATACAATCTATAGAGGACGGCGCTCTAAACGTTCGCTGTAGATGCTGCATATCGTCCTTGTAGCAGTTTTCTGAGCCCCGGAGGACACATGGTCTCATAGGATGTATTGCAAAGGCCTTGGCCTCAAATTGATATACACATCGAGTGTGCAGATACCAAGAACCATGAAAATATCCAACAAATTCGCTAATCACCCCGCTTCGTTTGCAGTTACAGTATCCTCCACTCTTAGCTTGGGCTATGCTGTACCTCTCTAAATCGTCTTCAGCTTATCATACAATATGTTCTCCCCTTCAGCTTCCGTTGTTGGTATGGCAGTAATACGGATAGCCCGGTACCGAAACAGAAGGGCAGTCAAACCACCATTGAGCGCAGCAGACTCCATACGTTGAAATCAGCCGTGTGTTGTGCCAGCCAGGGACGCAATTGTCGGAAAGAGTGAATGGCAGCTCGTTCATCGCTTCTGTAGTCCATGACTCTGGCTCATCGATCCGGTGAATTTCTTGGTATAGTTGGGAGCATAAGGTCTCGAATTGCAGCTCGCCATAACATCCACAAAGGTTCAGGAATAAAACGTAGCCACACATGTAGGCTTTTTGGACCTCGTTTCAGGTCTTTTGGTCTGTTGCGCGCTTCGCTCGTCGAGTAACATGAGCGATACCAGAGATTGAGATTCATAACGATGATCCTGAGAGCTGAGTTTGAGGCGAGTCGTCTGAGAGAGCTCAAGACATATCATGGTCAGCATCATCTGGCACTTGCTGGAAGAGACAGAGGTTTGTTGTTTATGGCTCAGAGGGCAATTGCAAGATTGCTGGGTTGCTTAAACGGTTCGCGGTTCGTTTGATGGCCCATCGTGAGCACCTTCGCTTGTGTGTAGCAACTCTTGCCTAGCGAACTGGTTTGACAACCGTCATCACTCGTTCCGAAGAAGCAACGTGCATTTGGTTACTCAAACGTGCGGGTTAGCCACAAACACCTCTGTAATACCAAGCTGTCACTCTTATTCCAGAGCCCATTGGATCCATCAAGTCGACTTGGATCGCAGGTCGATAAGAGTTTGTAGAATGACCGCTTGGCCGTCTACTGGCAGTGAAAGCAACGTTAATATTTCTTGAGGCATCGGGATTTGGGACATATCGTCTTCATTGGCCATGGGTTATAGCAGTACAATAGACTTGAACGGACGGAGTGATCGGTCCTTGTTTCAGCCATAAGCTTCCTTCTGAGTCGAAGTATCGGGCGGGTTGTTACGACCCGTCATAGCCTGTTGAAACGTGCGTTACGGAGGTCGGCCATGTCCCCCTTCGTTGGAGGAAGAATGAGCAAGGTTAAAACACGAGTCATTGAAGATTGAAGTTGGTTAGAGTTAACTTAAAGGGGCACGTGATGGTTTTTTGCACTGAGTGTGTGAAAACTGCCTAGAAGGAGCATCTCATGATCTCAAGAAGGTGCCAAGATCATGCTCCCGTGGTCAAGATAAGATAACGCCATTGGCTGTGTTATTCCGAGACAGATTATCGCAAAACAATAAGACATCATCCCGTCCCACCCACTTCAGCTACTCAGCTGGGCAATAAAATACAGGCAGGAGTACTATTTACACAAGTAGAACAACCATAGGCTTGAAATGGCAGTGTGGCTGTTTGCAAGTTATCACAGATATATATATATATATATACAGAGGTGGATGGCGACTGCTCCATATTACAAATTTTATAACAAACATTTTACCTTGAAATAGAGTTGGGTCTTTAAAAAATACCTTGTTTATTATCGCGGTGTGAGAATTCAACAACCCGCCTTGGGGGGGGAGTAAAACACGGGCCGTGTCTTCCTCCAAGACATCTTTTATTATATGTAATAATACTAAATAAAATTACTTCTAGGAAGTAAAATATATTATAACTATCATTAAAACTTCTCTTAAGATATAATAATTTGTTTATAATTCTAATATCTTATCATAGTAGATACATTAGCAAAAGAAAATTTAATATCTGGTACTTGGCGTCCCGTGCTTTATCTCTCCCGACCTAGGCCCGCCTACCACTGATGTCACGCACTCCACTGATGATGGAACGCCAACCCCCTGTATAAACCAACTAAAGCTTCCGGCAGACAGCTCCAACAAGTAGTGTCTCATGTGAGATGCTACAAAGCTGTGATCAGCCATCCAACCGATTTCGAGTGTGCTCTTCTCCCTTGCACAACACCTCCCTCCTTACGCGGCCAGATACAATGGTTTGTCTCCCCCCAGCTTCAGCTTCAGCTTCAGCTTCCTCCTCAAGCTTCAACACTTGTCATCCCCCAATCTTGCTTCCCTAACTAACGATGCCTTCTCCGCAGGCCAACGAAAGCGATCCTCTCTTGTCCGGGTCCGATCACGACCGATCCGAAGACCCTGCTCATAGCAAGGCCGCCCGGAACTCGCGCCTCCGCGAAATCGGCCTTTTTGTTTGGGCTCTGATCGCGACTGCGGCTGTTATCGTTATTGCGATTACGACTCAACATGCGCAGCAAACCAAGCATGACCGTAACACACCTGCGGCGAAGCGAAATCTCGTCTTTATGGTGTCTGACGGCATGGGCCCTGCGCCTCTGTCTTTGACGCGCAGCTTTAGACAACATGTGGAAGATCTTCCCTTTGGCGATACCCTCACTCTCGACAAGCACTTCTGGGGCTCGAGCAGGACTCGCTCCAACAGCTCCCTCGTGACAGACAGTGCTGCTGGTGCCACGGCTTTCTCCTGCGGCAAGAAGACTTACAATGGTGCTATCTCTACTCTGCCAAACCACGATCCTTGCGGAACTGTCCTAGAAGCTGCCAAGCGCGCTGGATACCACACTGGTCTTGTTGTTACAACAAAGATTGAGGTATGCATACTCTGGGTGGATTCAAGTTATCACGAAGCTAATCATAGACTGTAGGATGCTACCCCTGCCTGTTTCAACTCGCACGTTATTCTCCGAGAAATGGAAGACGAGATCGCTCTTCAGCAGATCGGAGAGGGCGTCTTGGGCCGAACCGTGGACCTCATGCTTGGTGGTGGCCGCTGCAACTTTTTGCCCAACAGCACAGAGGGCAGTTGCCGCGCCGACGACACCGACGTGATCAAGATCGCAAAGGAGAAGCACAACTGGTCTTACACCGACGACCGCGCTGGTTTTGACGCTCTCAAGGGCGGCAACAACGTCAAACTGCCTTTCCTCGGACTGTTTGCTTCAAGTGACATCCCCTTCGAGATTGACCGCCGAAACCACAACGATGTCTACCCCTCACTGAGCGAGATGGCCAAGACTGCTCTTCGTGCTCTTGAGAAGGCTACTGAGAAGAGTGACAAGGGTTTCTTTATCATGATCGAGGGTAGCCGAATCGACCATGCTGGCCACATCAACGATCCTGCCGCCCAGGTTCACGAGGTTCTCGAGTACGACAAGACCTTCCAGGCTGTTCTCGACTTCATCAAGCAGAGCAAGACTGAGACTGTTCTTGTTGCAACCAGCGATCATGAAACCGGAGGTCTCGCTACTGCGATTCAGGAACCCGGTCACCTCCCTGTCTATAACTGGTACCCCAAGGTCCTTGCCAACGCAACTGCTTCGGCCGAGTGGCTCCAAGCCAAGCTCAATGCCCACATCGCATCCGACTCTAACTCCAAGAAGAACAAGGAAAAGCTCAAGAAGTACATCAATGAGGAGCTCATCGTCAAGGGTCTCGGTATTTCCGACGCCTCCGACAAGGAGATCACCACCATTGCCGAGAACCCTGGGGTCGCACTGGTTCTCTTCTCCGCTCTTATCTCCCTGCGCGCCCACGTTGGCTGGAGCACCCACGGCCACACCGCCGTCGACGTCAACGTCTACAGCTCCGGTGGTCCCCGAACGGAGAACATCCGCGGCAACGTCGAGAACACAGATATTGGCAAGTATCTCCGCGAGTATCTCGAGGTTGATGTCGATGCCATTACTGAGGAGCTCATGGAGAAGATGGGCAAGGTCAACGTTCAGGAGGCTGGTATGGAGGCTCTTGACGAAGTGTGGGCTCTTGGAAACAAGTACCACGCTATCGATGTCTGATGTATGCTACGGCATCTGACAGAATGATGACACGAATTAAGGAAAGAGGCGGATAGTTAGACTGCAGTCGAGATATGGAGAGTACTATACCCAGATATAGAATTTCACTTTGGACTATAACAATGTTGGCTGGTAGTGTTGTGAAACATCCGCCGTGGTCAACATACATCTTACATTCTCCACTAGGTTTGCTTTGCTGTGCCAAGGAACTGATTGGTGTTATCTCGCTTGATGATATGTGCAGGACTTGAAAAGCCATGTTGCTAGTGGTATCTATCGGTTTAAACCTGTATGTGTCCTCAGAAATGACTGGCATCGCTAAGATGTTCCTGTTAACACCTTTCCCTCCGCTTTGTGACAATAAAGACATAAAATCCACACGCTGACCCCGTCTTTTATACGCCGTCCTAGTACAAAATCTTTAACCAAACGCCTGGCTTGAGTTACTCATAACAAGAAGCCAAATTCAAACTAATGATCCCCTACACGTAAATTTTCTTCTAACCCAAACGCCTCTTTAGAGTGGTGCGTCATGCTTGACTTGTAGGAACAGAATCCACATTATATCGCACATACAGCCGATCCAGAAAGTGAGAGTGGCGGATTCCATTGGGCCTGGCCTCAGCAAATGTGTCGATGGCTTCTTTAACTTCAAGACCACAACGCTCAACGAGATAGCATACAATAAAGTATCCCGTGCGGTTGAAGCCATAATGACAATGGACTCCAATAACACATTGCTCGGGGTCAGCCCAGTTCTCAGTGACGGCACGCTCAGTCTGCTTCTTGCGGAGCTCATCAACTAACTTGATAAAATTTTCAACCTCATGCGGCTGTGGTGGGATTTTTGAAACTGTCGGGAATTTGTGATAGTGAATCCCAGCACGGTCGAGGCCTCGGGGATCGTAGACAGGCTGGTCTTTCGAGATGTCAATGACATCTTTCACAACGGAACCCCAGCTTGCAACAAACTTTGGGGGGCAGTGGACATCATCTGCTTCGCGGAGAGTCTTGAGGGCACGAAAAACAGGCTTTCCATATGGTCCGATCGGCTCAGACACAGGGTTCACAGACTTCCATTTGTTGAGGTTCTTGACGTCCCATTTCCCCTCACGGGAAAGGTATTGCAGCTGCCAGGCAAGGGACAGCCTACCGGTAACGTGCTCTGCAAGAAATTCAGATATCAGTCCGGCAACCGCACGAACCGAGCAAGGTGTATATAGAACAGCATGCGTTGCGGGTGCGGGCATCACGACGAATTTGACGACCTTTTTCGGGTGGTTTGGCTGAGCAGGCAGTTCCGCCACGGTTTCGTTAGGGGTAGATGGATCGTTGGTACTATCTTCTCCCGAACTTTCGTCCGTTGGATTCTTGACCTTGACAAAGTGTTCATCGCGGAGGTCAACAATAGCTTGAGGTATATGGTCCTGCGGTCGTGTCGAGGTGTTTACAGGAGCAGCAGCATCAACAATATGATCGTGGGTCTCTTCTCCAGCTTGTGATTCTGAGAGTGTCTTCTCAGGGTCAAGTGCCTTGACGATCTTGTCGACTTCCTTTGGTGAAACGATGTTATCCTTCTCGCCAGCGATCAGGTAGACGGGAATATCCAGTCCTGCCCACGTATCCAGCGTCGGGATGCCACCTACAGGCTTGCCATCATTGTAGACAGGCAAAGCACCATTGGCCATGCGTCTCCATACTGGGGTGCGACTCTGTTTATTGAAACGATACTGTAGTTTTCGAGTGGCTTCATCGGCGCCTTCGCCAACAAAACGCTTGACACTGGGGCTTTCAGCGCCACCCCAGCCATCCCAGGTTCGCCACAAGTTAAAAATCCAACCAGGAATCCACATTGCTCTCCTGAACAATCTTGTTTTCGACTCATTGGGAGGGTTCGACACAGGGCAAATGGCTACCAATCCTACCACATACTCTGCTAGACTTGTCGTATGGGCAAGCTTTGTGTTGCCCAGCCTGGCAGCGAGAGCAGTTCCCATGCTGTGGCCGATCAGAACTACACGTTGGCCTGCATCCTTGTCTCGGTAATCTTCGATTATGATCTCCAAGAGTTCTACCAGGGCGTCTGTCGTGTAAGCGTCCCAGCTGGTGACCGAGAACTCGGAGCGTCCACAACCAGGGTAGTCGATGGCCATACAAGGGGCCTCATCGATAAGACTACTTAGCAAAGGGTGAAACTGAGCAACAGAGCCGCCCAATCCATGTAGAAACACCAATAATGGCAACGGAGCAGGGTCTTTGGGCAGTTGATCAGCCTTGGCATGTTGTCGGTGGAAAACTCGAATGCCAGAATATTCATAGCGGCTTGTTTTGTAGGACTTGAACTCTGAATGGTCCTTGAGAAGAGCAGGGTCCGTGAGATGAGGGTCAGTGGAGTCGAAAACGTCCTGTTGGACGGCCACTTCGGGAGAGGCCATGTGTGTGTCAAGGGATGGTTTAAGTGTGGTAGTTGAACTGGTTTTGTAAAGTTTTTTCTGAAAGTATATGGGCTGTGGATGCGTGTAATTGAGTCGTGCTTGGGTCGTAACTTGATGAGCCAATTTGAAGCTTAGTTAATAGCTCTAGCTGTATCAGAGATTGCAGCTGTTGAGTCACCAGCAAAGGTACCACAGCAGTAACACCAAATTCGCGTCTCTCTAACGGCCACAACCAATCTTTATCCACTAGGGATCCAAAGCGTGTGACACTGCAACACCAGGGCCGAAAATTCAATTTGAAGTAGAAACTCTGGCGCCAAAAGTAGGCTTGGTTGGGTTGCAGCTCAGGGCCCAGCCAAGATTTTGGAGTTTCTCGACCTTATGTGCCCCACGTGAATCGCGGTCGCGACGCGCCACAAAGAAGAAGAATATGAATTAAGGATGACCCAAAATGTCAAAATTCGATGCTGAATTCGATCAAGCCAACAAGTGGGTATTGTTTGGCTGTGCTAAAGTGATGATTGATGGGCGATGATGTATTGTGAGATCCGGGTTTGAGACGTTGGTTATTGAGTAGCAGCCAATTGGAGTATTGCATCATTCCTCCTGCCTTGGGAATGAGCGCCATTGGAAGAATCTCTGAAGCGAATCTGCAGGAAAGACATGGGGCTTTTTGCATCTCTTAGATTTTGATGCGGGGACAGCTACCCTGAAGGTATGGTAGGTTTTTACTATGTTATTTCTAGGCAATTTTTTAATAATCCAAAATTCCTTAATGTTGTTATTGACCATCCGAAGCCTTGGCTGTACATTAAAATATCCCTTTGGAAACTATAAAGGTCTCATATGGGGTCGGGTATGTTAAACTGCGATAAGCTCATGGAGACACCGAAACCCATTTGAACCTGTATGATTTTGCTTCAGGTGGAGAGACAGAATCAAGACCCCCACCATGTATCGAAGACTGGCTATACCTACAAATGGCATCAAAGACAACCCGTAATAGAGCTTCTTGTAGTAGTTCTCAGTGTATTATCAGACCCACCTAAATTTCAAAAGCCAATGTCTTGGGGTTCAAAACGGTTGGTACAGGCGGTGATCAATTCACCAAGCTTTGAGTAGACGATAGACTATGGCGAGTGACACCAACTAGCAGTCTCTCAACTCATATCAAGCAAAGCTTCAAATGGTTTCTGAACAAACATAATCCCCCATCTATACAATTATTCTCGAAATTATCGCTTCTCCGCGTAAGGGCCGTAGAAAGTGCACCGCAATCTCCCCATTCATATTGTTACAATACTCAAACAACATCGACATCATACTCAGTCGTTGTGTAATAATCATTGGGCCCCAACACCATCCTTCCATCCAATCGGTATCAAAGCGGCCGCTACGTTTGAAACACCTCGTTCTGTAGCCAACAGGTTGAACTGTGCTGCCGCGTTCCTTGTGTCCAGAAGCTCGATTCGCATGCCGAGCTCAGAGATCATCCGTCTCGTTGCGGGAGCAAGTGGCATGATCGATGGGCCAACTCCGATGATCAGAAGATCTGCGACTGAGTTAGTCAAGGGTACTCTTTCAGAACCACCACACATGCGAGGAACAGCGAGCAAGGAGATTCTACATACCGGGTCGAGGCCATATCAGGTCAAATAGCGAAAATGCGTTCGAGGGTAGTTCAAACTGGCCCTTCTTGTTGACAAGATTCAGCGAACCTTTGGCCTCCCACGGTCGCCAGTTGAAAACCTCTCCGTCAATCAACAAGACACCATTGCCACCTGTGATCGTAAGACCACTGTTCAGCCCGAATCCATCGTACATGCACACGTCAACCGAAGTGGAGGGCGCTGGGGTGTTGCCGAGTACGTCGAGCTCGCCAAAGTCGGTCGGGGGAGGCTGCGCTGGCGGCTGCTGGTCCCTTCTCCGGCTCGGAACATGGTGGAAGAGTCGGCGACTTGAGGCAGAAGCCTGGAAGGGAGGCGAGATTGTCGAAACGGCGGTCCTGGTAGCTGCGATTGAAGATTGAGTGCTAGGTCGGGTAGTTTGCGAGAGAGCCTGGCGAATGGCACGCTGTGCGCTGCATGGTCGTATGAAACTTCTTGATGCCATGGTTATGTGGCAATTATGAGAGTATGAAATGTCAAAGGTATAGAATTCGTGGTTGATGCAAGACTAGCGTTCGTTTAGATGTTGGAATTGTGAGAGATTCTTGTCTAACGTGGGGGATATTTTTCCGGGTCTTGCACGTCATCTTGGTGGCAGAATTTCGAGTCTACGCATCAACATTGCACTTAGGCCAATCTGCAGGTAGTTTGCAATTGAATCGCAGTTGATATGCCGACACAGATGCAAATAATACAAGTGGGTGTAATCTCAACCGTTAGGCGCCAGTAACTTTTATTTCACAACCAGGAGTACTTTTTGACACATATACGCCAAGTGCAGACATGTCATATCACTCATATAGACGATAGTACGGTCCACGCCAGCTTGATGTTCTTTTTCTCATTCAAAGCACCAAGAGGATAGTAGCAGTCCTAAGACGGCAGACGGCCTACCATTTTGGCACCGGCCCGATATATCATGCAGTCCCTTTTGCCCTAATGAACACCAAAGCAATGAACCGAGTCCTCAGAGTCCCTTGCTCCCACGCAAAGCCAAATCCGGCAATGGAAATTGCATTTATTTCTTCTGCTGGCTCTGCTCCTGCTCCTTCAGCACCTTCTTGACGATCTTCTGCTCCTCAATGAGGAAAGCTCGGACGATGCGGTCGCGGACACAGTTGCCACATCGAGAACCACCGTAGGCACGCTGGACGGTCTTCTTGGGCTTGGAGATCTGAGAGTACTCGCGGGGTCGGAGAGCGGGGATCTAAAGGGGGACAAAGTTAGTTTTACATGTTCCGTGGTAGGTCCGAAATTTCTTTGCGATGATGGATCAAGACGAGACGAGACGATCGGCTGGCTTGTTGAACAAGTAGCCCTTGGAGCATTCGGTTATCAGGGGGTGTAATGGCCGTCGATCAAAGTGTTGTGTGTATTCGTCGTCAGGCCTGAGCCAACCAGTGTGCGTGCTTCGTGTTTGTCTCGTCCCATCCATCACGTCGCAAAAAAATTCGTTGTTGTAGATCGACTTACGCCAGACAGCTTGTCACCGCAGTCACCACACTTGGGGACAGTGCCGCGCTTCTTGATGTGAAGCAGACGGATATCACCACCGGGAGTCTTGATCACTCGGGTTCGGTTGGAGGTGGTGTTGTAGCTGCGCGGGAGATTGTCAGTTACAGCAGTTCGTCGAAAAGCAATAGCTCGACTAATTATTTCGAGCTCATCAAAGTGAGGACGTACCCATTGCGGCGGCGGTAAGTCACTCTCTGCGAAACCATGACTGCGGCTTTGGTGTTGATACTTGGGATGTCTGGTCGAGGTGCAAAATGAGGAATTTCACCAGTTTTGATTTTGTGGGAAAGAGACGACGCTGTGCGCCTGCCCACTTGCCCCGCTAGCCAATCAGCGAAATTGAGTGGATCAGCCCGGACACGTGATATGGAGCCGCTCGGCTCTTTGGCCGATCATAGACAGCATTGGTTGCAAGTTCGAGTCCTGATATGGCCTTTTTGATGAATTAATTTTGTAGGTTCGATACAATACCAGAAACATGAAACACGCATTGGTGACCTACTGATCTTGAAAGCGGGCTTAGAGCCGTTTAGTTTGGCCACACCCGTAGTAATTCCCTTCGTAGGAACGCGGCATTGTGGAGTGGACAGTGAATCGCATCAAAAGAGTACAATATCCAAGATTATATTCGATTAACGTTTGGAAGATGGCACATCTAGTGCTGTATGCATTTCTACAAACGTGAACCAGAGCTTGAAACAAGAAGAACGCCTGCCACCAGTACTCCTAAGTAAAACCATTCCTAACCAGCATGTATGGGACGCTACTCGTCATCCATTCTGAACCAGTTAGGATCGTCGTAGTACTCCCAGGTCTTGATTCCTAATGGCTCTTCTTCTCTCCTCTTGTTGGCATGGTCAAATACCTCTTGGCTAGTCTCATCACGCATCAACTCAGTAACCTCCTTTATGTTGGCCTGAGCTTCGTTGACTGAGGTCATGAAAGCTGCAAACATGACATCGGCTAGATAGAACAAATCAGCTTAGAACATCAATACTGTGGATAGGTTAGGTAGCTTACGCGAGGGTTGCTTCTGCACGAGCGGTTTAATCATCTTCGGGATGGTGTCGTTCAGACGTCGGACCTGAAACAAGAGCTTGATGAGCATGTTTGTATCTCCCTCGTGGTGTAAAGTGCGTTACCTTGATATGTAGAAGTTTGAGCCGTTTCATGGCTTCTTCGAGGCGTGCCTCATCCCAGACCTCTTGCCTGGCTGCATCTTGGGCTTGAGACTGAGCCTTATTTTGAGCGGCAGGCTGCTGGGTCATGGTTGCGAATGTGGAAATATGACCGGCCAGAGGTAGGGTATCCAAGTTCTGAGGGTGTTGAGGAGCAATACGAGATTGCGGGTGGCCGAAATACAATAGACCTGATGAGCAAATGAGAGAGCCCCGTGTGAGTGATTGGGAGAGGATCACACAGGTAAAAATGAACAAGACTCTATTTTTACTCTTCTGTAGACGCGAAGAATAGGACTGTCAGTACTTGTGGGATTGTCGACGAGGGGAATTGTTCTAGAAACTAGAAATAGAAGCCTATGGCGTACATACATAGAGTTTAGGAGGTTGACTGCGTCCTGTCGTCTTGCGCGACGTGGGGCCGACTTCAAGGGGAAAGGTGGAAGCTTGGACGTTTTTGCTGGTGCTACCGTGACCAAATTCAGGCCTCTCGGGTTGTTTTGCTGGGCTGTCAGGTACCGTTACAGGCAAGGCAGTTGAAAGTCGCTACCAGATAACGAGTCTTGATCAAGCAAGCACGGCAAGGGACCAGGAACGAACCCGAAGATTGGGACTGGGACTGGGATTGGGATTGGCACTGGAGCTTGTTTTGGAGGAGCCCGCACCGTGTCGATATGGTACAGTGGGCGTGCAAAAGTTCCGATAACTTCCTCTGTTCTTTATTATAATTTATACGATTCTGTATAAATTATAATAAACTCTATATTCTGTATAGTATATAAGGTATTTTAATTGTTAGATATGTTGTATTATATTATTCCACGCTCTTATAGCTGGCTTGTGTCGGAACTTTTACACGGGATTGTATGTGACTTAGGTATACGTTTGCTGCTTCCTTTGTTCATCGTAGATCTAAGTACCTGCAGCAGAGTAGGTAGTAGAACGCACCCAATTTCTAACCATGAAACAACTGCAACTCTTTTCACTTAACCAAGCACACGCTGCTGCGTCTGTCCGCCGTGTTGGCTACCTGACTGCTAACCTGCAACGTTTCCTTCAGTTCATCACGTGCTTGGCTAGCATGATCCTGCCATTAGCCGTGAAGCTTCACACCCCTACTCTCCTAGCGTCCGTCTTGAGAACTTGATTTATATCAGACCAGGACTTCTAACAGAAGCAACCACGCATCTCCGTTTTTCATCACTGAACACGCACTAATTCACGCCATAAAGTTATCATTCCCTTATCGTACTTTTGAAGATACACAAGCACTCCGTCTCCATCTCTCACCACTTTATTGAACCCCTCCACACCCCCGGATATCGAACCAACACTATCCGTAACTACCTGCTCCGTACAGTCTGAGTCTGGTACCTGACCTGACCTCACCTCACCTCAAATCTACAGTACGCGAGCAGTAGCACGAGCTACCTTACCCTTGCTTGTTCCCCCGACTGCACGAAGCCGCGCGAAAACAGACTCCCGCAGCAAACGGTACGTAACTCCACCCCTAGTGCCCCTCCCTTGTGCAGGCCTGCTCTCTTAATGGCCCGCCTCGCCCGGACCGGATCAACACTAAACCTTCTTAGTGCACCTACTTGTTCGACAGTGCGGATTGGAAAAGTCCTCACAGCCCAGCCTCTTGCATACATACTACACCACCGCGACCACGACCAACAGCACATCTCGCCTATTCGCGATATCACTTTGCGCCTCGTACCAAGACCTTTTATACCGCTTCGAAGCCGTTTTTCTTGGGCAAACTACTTGCCCTCCCCACTTTACCCAAACTTCCCCGTTACAACCGCCACCCTGGCTCAATCACTCGTCATGCCGAATACACCACCTCCAGCGCTATTACCCCCGCCAGAAGGGATATTCAGGACATTTGATGACTTGATGGCATCCGTCCAGCGCGTAGCCAAGGACCAGGGCTACGGCATTGTCAAGCTGCGTGCTTCCAACTACCGCGACGGCAAGCCTACCCGTTACGATCTTGTTTGCGACCGCGGAGGTGTCAAGTATAACAGCACTGCCAAGAAGCGCAATCCTTCAACGCGCAAGATCGATTGTCCTTTCCGCGCCAAAGCTGTTTGCGAAGTTCAGCTTGGGAATCAATGGCGCTTTGCTATTCAAGAGGGACGTCATAACCACGAGCCGCGAGTTCCCGCCGGCACACCTGGCCAGGAAAACGCGCCTCTGGCCACATCTATCCGATCATTCACCAACAAACTCGACCGGCTAAACCACGATATGGCCCAGGGTCTAATGCGCATTGAACAGCGCCTCGACAACATTGAGAAACGGATGGAGAACCTAGAAGCGCGAGCCGGAGGCTACGAACCGCGATTCCAGGCAATCGAGCAAAGGCTTCAGGGAATGGAGGGCCCTCGCATGGATGGCATGGGTATGGACGATGTTGAATCGCGCCTTCTAGCCTCGACGGTCATGTAGGACCATGCCTTAGAGCCCCACGAACGCCAGCAACCGCATCTAGGAGGCTCGGGCTCTTCATCTTCCTCCAGGCGAGGAGAGCAGCCACTCTGGGATGAATGAAGATGGCAACTTCCGCACATCGCTGTGGTTTTGTCACCGCGTTTGGCTCAGCATGGAAGTGCAAGCGCGAAAGTGTATGTTTCACGGATTTGGAACATTCGCCAATAAACATATCAAAAAAACGGTTCGTGGCGAAATGGCTACTTATGGCCTTGTGGTTGTTTGTGGTTTCGAGGCCTATTGTTAATGACAAAGTTCGGGATTGTTCAGGGCGTTCAGGGAAAGGAGCCGGCAAAGCTGAGGGCTCTGGAATTACCACCACCCCTCTATGAAGTTGCGCGCAACGGGAATTATTTGTGTTCATTTTTTGTCTTTTCTTTCTACCATTCCTGTCTCTATTTCTTTGACCGAGGGCACAAGTTTCTATTGCGGTGGGACGGAACTGGTTGTCACCGACAAGACGACTGGTATTTTGCGTGGCGACTACGGTTATCAGAAAGCTTTGGTCGAGTAGACGGAGCTATATGGGTTGCCAGATAGTCTTTTCAGGGACTCTGGACGTATCATCTGGGGTGTGTACAGTGTATTGACAGGCTGCGATAGAATCGCTGCAACGTTTATATGCCTGCTACTATTGTCACACCTCTTGTGTATCTGCAGATTGCTAAAGAGCCACTGCTGGGATTGACAGATTACTATCCCCAATGAAAAAAATCAAGATTTACATTTCATATCCGACTATTTTGCCTTGTGGCCAACGACTTCGTTGATGCAGTATGTCGTTACCCGTTAGTGGTACGGTAGGGAACCGAGCTTAGTTGGACTGTAATACATCTATCGAATAACATCTCTCTGCTTGGCAATCCTATGTAAGTAACATAGATTGATGAGAGGTTGGCCTATTCTTTAGGACATGAACCCCATAGGTTTACGAATGCAACAGCAGATTAGAGAGATGTCGCTATTTCGGTCTTGAAACCCTTGAAGCGTCTTGATTTTGGTCATGCAACAGCTGCTTCAAGCTTGGGCCTCCCTTCAACGCAGGTTCCCATGTGGCATTGTTCGAGAGGCGCTCCTTGACATCCATGGCTGTTGACGCCTCCCACACTGTACAAAAGGTACGAGGCCCCTGGATACGAAGCAAACATCTTTCTTCTGTCCACACCGGCCCCACGTATTCAAACATCTACAATTAAACGACCTGCAAGAGGGTGTCCAAGTGTCAAGGGCGAGCTTATTTGTACGGCGCCTAACTCGGTCCCGAGCTAACAATGGCAGCTGGAAAGGCCACGGATGACACATGAGCGAGTGTTGGTTCTGGTGTTTGTAAGAGGAGGCGTATGGTGTTGGTCTAGTGCTGCAGGCCCCAACGCTGTGTGACACAGGAAACATGGAAGGGTGCGAGATGTAACTCAAGATCTTGGAAAGATCCAGGAACATTACGATCGGCCTTTGTTCTAAATTGGAGGTCATTGTTCTCTTGTGATCTCACCCCCAAGCTTCAAGGAGCAGTGTGACTGACGGGCTGAACTCGAACGTTTATGATTTATATTAGGCTATATGGAATCTTGAAAGGGGGTCGTTAACATCGTCATCACTTTTCTTTTTTCATTGGAATATTGCATCAGCAGGAAGAAAAAGCTATAATTGTGCCGGACGTGATGACATAGCTCCACCAACAACATTCCCAAGGAGCTGACAATGCAGTCACAACTTTATATAGCTAGCATCTCTACAATTCTGCATAAGGAATCAAACGGATTTCTGTTGAGTGTTGGTCGCGGCGATATTCTAATGATAAATGAGACATCTGTTGACATGGGTTCTTGTGTCACCGACATGAATCACAGGCATACATCTTGTAAGGCTGCAAAACTGGCACTTACCGCTACAACTACGATTCTAACTAAAAAATGGGAACACAATAGAGACTAATACGCTGTTATTAACATGATGATGGCTTCAAAAGAATGTATTGAGCTGTGGATGACCTCTTTTCAACCACTTATAGACGAGAGTCGAACAAACAAGCACGGACAGCCAGTAATTGTCTAACCTGAGCACAAATGGGATGGAGTTTAGATGGACTGTTGGTTGAGGCTACAGCTGACATCTCAGAAACCTGGAGGCTGAAAGAATCTTTGCGAGCGTTGCCAAGATGGACTTGTCAAAGTTGGTGGCAGGCACACAAACTGCCAACCTAGCTGACGTCCACCACATGGTCAGGCTGAGCTTATGTGCCAAGCATGACGGATAAAAGGAGTGTCTAGTTGGAGCCAACACGTTATGCTGCTGCGAGTTCCCTTCTCCATCAAGTCTTGGATGCTGTACTACTGTGTCTTTCATGCAAGTTTATACGCTGAGAGAGTCTGGCTACATTTACTTTTGTAAACGCACGATAATGCGGCAACATGCATTCTTGACGCGTGGGTGGCTAGATCCGCGGCATGTCGAGTTGCCGGGGTTAAGATGCTGCGAGAGTAACAGCCCCGATTGTTTGTACGCCCTGTCTGGCACGAGGATGTAGATGAGATTTCTGGTGTTACAAAGTAGCGCCAGTTGCGATCTTTGCCATAAGAGACTCCAGTACTGATGATAAAGCAATGTATGATAAGTTCACAACAAGGGAGTTTGGCCGATGAGAAAAGAGTTGATGGTGTTTGTGTTCTTACAGTCTAGGACCTTAGCTGGTTATTCTGACCGAGATCCACAAGTGATGTTCTAGAACAAGGCTCGCAGGATGTATTGGTCTATAATTGCTTTTGTATACACGGCTCAAGTACTCGGCCGTGTGGGCACGTTTGGACTCAGAACCGAGTCTTACCGGGGTTTGTCTTAACCATAACTTAGAGCCGCTTATGTTAACTTCAGCATCCAAAGTGGTTTTAAAGGATTGAATCAATATTTCTTAGGAGATTAGGTCTACTTTGAAGCACAAACCATCCGACTATAGCAGTTTCATAAGGACTGGAACTAAACAACAACTTCATTATAACAGATAGCTTGCCAACAGAGCCTCGATACCATCGACATACAGGAAGCAGGCTTATACAATGCCAAATAGGTCATGCGGCAGCCCGGTTCGAGATGACTTCAACTGCACCATCTTACGCATAAGGACAAGTTCCGAAGCCACTCTGGCACCCACCCTCACAGTACGCACTCGTCTTGCCGCTAAATAGATTGTTAATATCGAGGCCATGCACGCGTAACCAGGCGGAACTTACCATTGTCCATACTTGGAACAGCAGTTGCCATAACGAGAACCCTTGCAGGTCTGGTGATACTTGTCGCCGCAGAGCCCATTATCCGAGACAATAAGCGGGCTGCCAGCCTTCCATGTGTTGCACTTTCCAAACTTGGACTGACATCCGCCGTCACAGTATCCGGATGTTGAGCCGCTGTGAGAGAAAGAAATGGTTGGTTAGTTGTTTGCCTGGTTGAGAGGGCTGGGAAGGGCGGTGTTGAAGACAGACTTACCAGAAGTTGTTGTAGGAGCAGCAATCTCCCCACTTGGATCCTGTGCACTTGAGGCCGCCGTTCTTGGTCCCGCAAGTACCGTCCTTGGTGATAAGGGGTTCATCTGAAGGAGGACCTGTGGTGATGTACTTAGTTAGCTGTTCAACGGAGGTTGCATGAGCTGAAGAAAGTTCCCAAACAGCCGAGTGATACCAAATGCTTGAAGAGCATCTGTGACACATAGTCGGTTGTCTTAATGGGGATAGGGAAAATATAGGAGAGGTGAGTCTTACTGTAACTGCTGCTGCCAGTGAAGTCTGAAGTGCCAGACTTGGTACTCTTGGCATCGACATACCAGTTCTTGGAGTCGTCTCCAAGACACTCACCCACAGGCACAGAGCGGTATCCCTTAGCCTTGAGAGTCTTAATCATGAAAGCAGTCAGGTTATAAGCAGTCTGCTCGTGTGTATCATGGCTCAGCTCAATGTAACTGTTCTTCTTAGCATCAGACGAGACACCATTTGAGAAGGTGTTCTTGCTGGTCTGGATCTTAACCGGCGAGTCATTATCGTAATCCTTAGTATCGAGGTTCCAGTTCACGACGTGGTAGCCAAGCTTGGTCACATAGTCCAGACAGCCAGAAACTCGCGAACAAGTTCCGTACGGAGGACGCATATACTTGGGGAAGAAGCCAAAGATGTTGCGGAAAGCCATCTCGTTGTAGATAATCTGCTGCTTGCGGATCTCGTCAGATGCAGCGGAGAGATCTTCGTGCGACCAGCTGTGGGAGGCGAGCTGGTGGCCCTCAGAGTGCATCCTGCGGAGGACCTTGGGCCAATCTTTAGACTCGTCGTCGATCTGGCCTTTGCCAAGGTTGTTTCCGACAATGAAGAATGTTGCCTTCATATTGCTCTTCTTGAGAACATCCAAGACTTGGTCGGTATACTTGTAGGGACCGTCATCAAAAGTGAGGGCTACAGTTCCAGGGGTGCTGCAGTTGGTGATGTATATGTCTAGAGCTTGGTCAGAAATAGTTGCTGGAGAATGGATGTAAATACTCACTATAAGGGGCTTTGCCAGAATTTGACCTGGGGATATTTTCTGTCGTATCGCCCTTGGGCTTCTTACTGAATAAAGTGTTAGAGCTAGTGGATAACTTTGACAGAAAGATACACATACCTGCCATCACAGTTGCCATTGCTATATGCCATCTGACACTGTGGTGATGTACAGTAACTAGACGTAGTACCACAGTTGCCTGAACCAGAACAACACTGCCCCTTAGGACACGAGCCAACACCTTTGCCGCAAGTAGCTCGCTTGGTGAGTCCTTCAGATTGA
This sequence comes from Fusarium sp. PT, assembly GCA_021020635.1. Lineage (NCBI taxonomy): Eukaryota > Fungi > Ascomycota > Sordariomycetes > Hypocreales > Nectriaceae > Fusarium > Fusarium sp. PT. The sequence continues at coordinate 2,663,436 of JAHMRZ010000002.1, read as the reverse complement.
ACTGAGTCATCGTGAGCATGGCGGGCAGCAACGTTGACTTCGGCCCCTCTGCGTCTGGCAATGAAGCCATCCGCAAGCACCATGCTTGGCAGAGCTGCCAAAGATAGAAGAGAGAGAGACTTCATTGTGAAGCGATCTGATAACTATACAATGAATTTATACAATGAATTTGTGTAATGATCAAGGAGAGGATAAAGATTTGAGAGTAGTGAAAGAAGTGAAGATCAGCAGATGGACACGTCGGAACTGCTAGATATATGTAAGGTTCGGACTTGACAGGTCCCTCTGTACGCACTATTGGTAATCTGAATCCTCAATAGTCTTCGGGCATCCCTAAGACCGTTACTAGGTTCGGCTGAACGGTTCCTGATGACGATGACTGCGTTCATCCTCGAGCCAGCCACCTTCGCCTCTTGTGGGTAAGGATGGCAAAACTATTGTCACAAACACCATCTAGTGTCGTTGAATCTTGCTAGAGGAGACATGAGGCCAAGGAGCAGGCGTTCACGAATCTTCCAGTAAATCCACCCGTTTGAACTATCCCTCCTGGCGGTCACAGACGTGGTCGACCATCCTGATTTGGAACTCACCACACTAATCAAGAGCCGAAAAAGGTCGATATGGCATCTAGATTGAGCGATTTAGGTCATTAGACCGTTGGAAACTCCACCGAGAGTATCCCAAACTTGGAACCCAAGACACCCTCAGCAAACAAGTTCCTTCGCAAGGAGCTGCTAGACTAGGCAAGGCTATGGCTGTTTGATGGCGTTTGTCAACACATGGAGTCTGTGCCTGACAATAGCGCGGCTTCTCTAGACTGTAAACGTGCATGATCGGCACGTTTTTATTTATTTAAAAGAGGTGTGTCTCAGAGTGCCACTCCCGTGGTTTAGTGCAATGGAGATATACTTCGAGCCATCTGAAACGTAAACGCCAGCTTTTTCTAGACGATAGCGGGGCTACAGATTCAGAGGCTGACACGTTGGAAAACGGCGTAATAGGGATCGGTAGGGGCGTGAGGATTGGAGAAAGAGCATGATCGAGTTTAGAATGACGTGAGGGTGGGCGTGTGGCATATATCACCATTTCACGACACCATTAGTATTATCGGGTCATGTAGGCTCTTTAGCTAGACGCCTTCAACAGGGGGTTCTTTTCAATTAGAGAATTAACAGTTACAAGTCTATGATTATGATAACGTTACTTTAACGCGAATAAGGCTACGGCTAACTATTCCAACTTATGGTTGGCGAGTAGTTGTTGGAGGCACGTATACCATCGTGGGCCTCCTAACGGCTGCCCCTGTTGCCACCTCCTCGTTTACCGAACTGCTATGGTAGCCTTGCGATGAATTCGAGCCAGTTCCATTACCCTCGATCGTTTGCTTCTCCTGGACTTGTTCCTCGGGAGTTTCAGTGATCACCTTCCTAGTCTTGCCCCAGCCAAAACTATCCATATTAAAAACTGCAAACACCATAACTGCAATGTTCAGAAAAGGTCCTAGAACCACAAATATAGACAGACCAAGAAGGTACTGGAACCTCTCCAGCATAGACTGGGGGAGCCAAACTGCCATGATTATGTAGTAGATGAGAGGAACGATCATGATGCCTGCAAAGGCCATGATGATCCACCAGGGCTGGTGCATAAAGGCTACAATCATGCAGCCGATAGAGGCAATGACAAAGACGTTGAGACACCAGGTGAGAACGTTTGAGAAGGCTAGAATGCGCTCCCACCATTGACAGTGTCTTGCTGTGGTGAGCAGCAGATCGTTGCTTGTAGCTCCAAGTGTCCAACGACGGCGTTGAGAGAGGAATACACTCCATGAATGAGGAACATCCGTGTAAGCTCTTGCTCGTAAAGCCTGACGAGTTTGTGCTTCGGGGAAAGTTGTGAGGAGCTGGCAGATGTGGTTTCGATCTTCAGAGGCGGTGGCTCGAATGCGTGTGACCATACCATCCAGTGGCCTGGGATAGTATCCAAAGAGCTCAATGAGTACCTTGTCACCACAAGTCATATCGCAAATCTTGAGAAGCTGGCAACATCCAGGGAGACAAGAGACCTTCTTAGTTGCAATGGATTGATGCAGTCGTCGTAGTCCTTGGGCAATTGTGTACTCGGCATTCTGATAGACAGACCAAAGGTTCCAATTGCCATCCTTGAAGTCAACTGCAACATAACCACAAACACCAACTGTGTTTGGATATTTCGATTCCTTAAGCAGCTCTGAAATGCAATCCTTGTCGAAAATGGTGTCTGCATCCATTCCAATTAGATGGTCGACTGAGTCAATTCTGACCTCTTGGGTAAGCCAGTCAGTCATTGAGAGCAGGAATTGGGATGAGAAGATGGTCGTTGGGTTTGTGTTTCGGACATTAAACTTGTACAGGAATGAGCGGACGACGATGAGACTATCGCGTTTGCCCTGGTTCTGTTCTTTGACGATGCAGTAGAATGGAACGCCCTTGTAGTAGCCCCAAGAGACCTCAACATCCATGGCTTGACCGTCCCAAGCTCGATAAGCTCTGGTGATCTTTTCGCGGTGAAGCTGTTCGACGAAGATATCCTCATTGAGGTACGCGGCTGTTGTCTTGTCCATTCCAGGTCCACGAACACGGCCATCACAAATAACCATGATGCCCCTCTTATGGTGGTCAATGCCAACTTGGTCGACAAGAGAATCAAGTGATTTGGTGCATTCCTCAAGCGTCTCGTTGTAACAAGGCATGATCATGACTAGGTTCTCGACGTGGTCGGGCTCAATAATCTTCTCAGAAAATATGAGATTCTTGAGAGTGATGACGATGATGGAGGCGATCATGATACAGTTGAGTACCAACGGGAATGAAATGAAGGGGATGTAAATGTAGTAGTATCGAGGCCACCACCAGGATGCAAAGATGAACATAAAACTGCATCATGTTAGACATTTTTCACTTGATCAAAGATTAATGAGACTTACTTGACGGAAATCAGAAAACCTGTCATCATCCATTTCTGTCGAGTCATCTTCCTCTGGCCATACTTTTGGAGATACGCATCCAAGTTCTGAGACTCAGAATCGATCTCGACCTTGGGAACAGGAGGTGAAACAGTATCTTTCAGAATTGAGTTTCGGGGCGAGGTTTGAGTGGCATTAACAGCGTATGTGGCATTTTGAACCGGGACATCGTCCTCACTGTACTCAGAACCGCTGTCGCGTCGTCGAGCCGTAGGTTCAGGAAGTCTTGGATGAGGAACGACAAGATCTCTATACCGTGAAGACCCTGAAGGTGAAGGGCTTTCGCGTTTGGAGTTTGTGCGGACTGAGTGCGGGGAGAGGGGTGTTTGTGCAAATGAAGATTTGTATGAGGGAGAGGCAGTGAATAGTGAGGGGCCAGTGCTCTCATCTGAAGACCTCGCCTCATCTTGGCTGGTTCTCTCCAGGATTTCTCCCAAAGCAACATCGTGGAAATGACCATCGATGTCTCTCAGAATGAACTTGTTGTTTGCCCCCTTGGTGAAGAATGAGGGTAGAGGGGGATGGCTCTTCTCTTGCAGTTGAGCTGAACTTGGCCCAGAGTGCTTCTACCACATGTTAGAGAGATGTTAAATGTCAGAAGGGGTGGACTAACAGTCTTCTTGCCCTCTCGGGCTTCTGCAACGCGTGAAGACAACATTGCACAGAGTATGATAGGCAAAAGCAATGAATTTGGAACGAGTGAAGGATGTTTAGGAGCTGGAAGCAAAGTGAAGATGATAACTTCCGACAGAGAAAGAGTTATACTGAGTATTAAGCTTAACATAAGCATCATTTATTCTATCTCGCACTCCCACTCTTACTCCTTAACCATGAGGAAACACTCCTTTACCTTACTACGTACATGACCGAGCTCAACGCAGCCCCATCGTCGTCAACTCGTCCCCGTCAGGTTTGACGCTATCACAAACTAAACTACCTTCCACTGACGTCGATCATGATCTTGTATGAATCAGATTTTTCTATTCTAAACCGCTCAGACGGTGTGACTCCCTTTGGTACATCTCCCCTATCACGACGACTAAGACAAACGTTGAGATGGATGTCCGAAACACATCGCGACGTTGATCCTAGCCTATCGGTGCAGTCGGAGCTTGAAGTCTTGCGAAACACGATAAAGCAAACTAACATTTAGCGTGCGGACCACACAAACGCTCCTTGACTAAGCAGAACTAAATCAGAAAACAGTTTGGTGTTGGCTTTAATGCCACTCGAACGCTACTAGAAAAGGAGGGGGGTGTGGTGAGGCGTTAGACTCGGTGGGCTAAATACCCACGTCTGAACTGCCACTTACAGAAGAATCCAGAATATCAGAACCAAGATTTTTTTTCTAAAACGTCCGGCAGTTGAGAGAGTTACTTTTACAACGGTTTCTTGGGTCCCAGTCTTGCGGGTTTTGCAGGAATGCGGTAAGTCATCTAGTCAGCTTCTACGATGTAACATGTCCAAGCCATGAAACATCCAAGTGAGAAAGCCATCTATGTCAGTTCAACAACGACTCGCGTTGTCTTTTTTAATTGTTTCCATTATTCTGCCAAGTAGTTGCTACGCTAAAACAATGCATTGACAACTTGTCAGAGCTACATGCATAGGACAAAGGACTAAACCTCCATCTCAACGGGGTACCCAACGCAACCTTCAAATGCAAACTAATGCCTGTCACCCGGGTCTTTTGAACCATACAAGCTGTCACGACATCTGCGGAACGCTGATCCGGGTGGTTCACATGCATGGACTAGCTGGGCTTAAACTTTCAAGTCTACAAGCAGGCGAGTGAGGGTGTGCTGACCAGGAGATACTCTCTCTCCAGCGGTGCCTAGATCATTGAATAGCTAGCCAATACAGCAAGGATCTTCTCTGTCACAAACTTTCGATCCGATCTATTTCTATTGTTGCAACATCAAGATTTAGCCGTGACTAGAGCCTTTAGCATGACTGTTCATGAGCCAAACGCCATATAGATACGGCCGAGATCGGAAAACCAATCAATCTTAGAGGTCCCAGCGAGCTCAGACAATATTTGATATGGTTTCTCCTTTCTCGTGTTGTCAGTAGGCGTCATAGTGCTCAAAATCTCTGTTCCAGTGGAGGAGTTTGGGTCCTTAGCTGTTGAGCACATGGCAAACGGGTTTCCCGCCCCGATTCACGGCAAGTGGGAAACGGTGGTTAGCTTTCTCATCATGATTCAGTAGTTCCATACGCCTTTTCAGGATCTTCAATGTAATCCGCTTCGCCGATTCTGCTTGAGACCGTGACTACGGATGTTCCACTGCCCCATATCTCCACGCTTCGCACTTAGTGGAACTCCGATATATTAGGGCATTTCGGCGGCAGAACGACTCGGAGAACAATCCACGGAAAACATGAGCATCGGAAGATTTCAAATCATTAGAGACTAATATGACTGGTTTCGTGAACGTGATGAATTTTGGGAGTGTCTCCGGTGCTAGTCTCCTACTCCGAGCAAACATCCACGAGTACTATGTTATCGCCAGAGTACCACCGACATCAGAGAACGATAGCTTCAAGCCTATCAGACAACTAATGCGAGTTTATCCTTAACATTTTCTGTAATTTCATGCTTATAATTCTAAAGAGCTTTGCCTCAAAAGTCAAGACGCCGCGGCAACAAAAACCGTGAATGGCGATGCATACCCGACTAACACGCAAACACACTAAGCAGTGGTGGATCCGGAGCAAAGGGCTCCGTTTTGACCAGCAGAGTTTAAAGCCGCTGATGTGTGAGAGTGGGAGGATGCCTTCTCTTGCCAACAAAGCCATCCAGCTTTTCGGGTCGGGAGGCGTCAAGGTTGTTGGCCTAGTCGCCTTTGCCCTTGCAGAAGCCGCCAGTAACAACGGTTGTGCATTTTTTAGGCCGCGCGTTTTACCATATCGGGAAAATCGACTTTGTTGTGCTTCCTCATGGGGACGATCGACGCCGTGACTGGAATGCGGAGCCAGGGGGGAGGCGGCCAAACCGGGCTTCTGGAGCACCGTTATGGAGACTAAGATGGCCGGTGCTAGCGGTTGGAACTTTTCAGATGTAGCCTAGATCATCATCGTGATTAGAAGAGTCGGGAGAGTGGGTATAATGTTTCATGATGGTGATGATCTCATCATGGTAACGCCGTGGACCGAGACGGTACGGTTCATTGTGCTGTACAGAGTACTTACACACGGCAGGGAAAACTCAGAGATCATGGTGATCTCCAGGACCAACCAAAAGCCATGGATCTTGAATAGAGTAACTTTTCCTGTGAAAGTGTAATGTTTGTGAGCATATAACCAGATCCATCTTCACGGAATACTCATCCATATCGTTCATTCTCTCACTCGTAACTCATAATTACTACACTATACTCAGCCTACTTAACACAATGGCTCAAGTAATACCCCCGAAGCCTCTTTCAGCTTCGGTTTCACTGGAATTGGATGAGAACAAGAGACCTCCGTTGACTCCCCAAGACACTTCACCATGGAACCGTACAGATGGCAGCTTTGCCTTCTATCCTGACACTCCTCCCCTCAGCTCCTCATCCTCGGAATCGGGCTTTGCCAACGACCAGTCTCTGTATCACTCCACTCAAGTCAGCCAGCATGACGAGCCAGTTGTTGCAGTCATTGGCGTTGGCTACGTTGGTACACACCTGGTCAGCTCGTTTTCCTCGAGATATCAAGTCATCGGCTTTGATGTCTCAGCCAAGAGAGTCAAAGATCTTAGTGCAGAGTATCAGGACGCAGACCATGTGTCGTTCTCAAGAGACTCTCAAGACCTTCGCAGGGCCACGCACTTCTTGATCTCGGTCCCGACGCTGCTTCGACCTGATAAGACAATCGATTCTTCATATCTTCGCGATGCGTTGAAGACTGTGGGTGAAGTTGCTCGCTCTGGATCTACAGTTATTATTGAGAGCTCTGTGGCTGTTGGCATGACCCGTCAACTTCTCGGTCCTCTGGCTGCAAGTCGCAAGTTCTTCGCTGGAATGTCTCCTGAGGTATGTTTATTTATATATCTCCTAGATACCCATATACTAATCCTTCATAGCGAGTTGATCCTGGCCGTGTCGAGCCTCCTGTTCAGTCCATTCCAAAGATCATCTCAGGTCTGGACGACATCACTCCAGGCTCTCTCGACGCCATCCACCGAGTTTACTCTACCATTTTCGACACGGTCGTCCCCGTTTCGAAGCCAGAAGTAGCCGAGATGATGAAGCTATACGAGAACTGCCAAAGAATGGTCTGCATCGCTTACGCCAACGAAATGGCAGACGCATGTGTCCCTCACGGCATCGATCCGTATGAAGTCTGCGAGGCTGCTTCTACAAAGCCATTCGGATACATGCCGTATGCACCTGGCGTTGGCGTAGGCGGACATTGCATCCCTGTCAATCCCTTCTACCTTCTTTCCAACAGCCACTTCCCTCTGCTGGAGTGCGCCACACGAGCAATGCACTCTCGACCATCCAGACTCGCTGAGAGAATGCTCAAGACACTGCGACAAAGGGTCACCCATAGAACTCCGCGCGTGCTAGTGGTCGGCGTGGGCTTCAAAGCCGGCCAATCGCAGATCGATAACTCCCCTGGAGCAGAGCTCGTGAAAAGTCTAGCCGTCTCGCGTGAGGTCGATGCCTGCTGGACTGATGCTTTGGTCAAGCAAGCAGCGTTTCCTCAGGTGCGTCGTCTGCCTAACGAGGACTGGCGAGTTGATGTTTTGGCGAAATTCGATATCATTGTTGTGGCCTCGAGACAGCCGGGCATGGATTTTGATATCCTTGATGAGTTAGAGGATGTTCAGGTTGAAAGATGGTGTCAATGATGGGAAAAGTGAATGATATGACAAAAGAGCACTCTGATTTGATGAGGTCAACAGGGATCCCCATGGGTTAGTATAATAGTTCCTCAATCTATTTGTAGTAATTCAAGAAACTCTCATTTTGACACGCTTGACCAAGTAAGAAATCAGATCCAGTTCTTAGGTCAGTGGCAATTAGATTTGTAGCAAGTCGTTCCGAGTTCCGTCTCGTCTCTTCAGAGGTGAGATGCTATAAAAGAACTCACTCTCCCACCTTTTTTCCAACTCTCTACTCATTTTATCTCATTTCAAACTCACTCCATTCTCACCAACATAGTCACAAGTCTTATCCCAATGCTTACCTGTATTTGCTTTTGACCAACACGAGGACATACCCAATCACCTTCCAACTCATCCAAACAATCCCAACTTGTGGGGCCATCATTGGGCTGAGCCTTTGTACAACGTGAGCAACGTATCAAGTCAACAGCCAGAGCCTCTTAGTTCCTTTTGTCTATTCATTCATCTTCATCTTCATCTTCATTTTATTTCTCGGTGTTATTTCGTTCAAAATGTCGAATCATTACATCAACGCCGTGTACTATCCCTCGTGGCGCTGCTACAAAGAACGCCCTCCGTCTTGCTTGGATACTGCGTCTATCACACACATATTCTACGCATTTGTTGGGTAAGACCCCAAAACACAACTGTGCATAGTCCTAAGCTAAGCATCTACAGCGTCAATGAAAACGGTACACTGCGAGTCAGTAAACACGTTAAAATCCATAAACACCATTCGCTGACTTTTATACTTCTAGGCTGTTGATGACTGGGCCGACAATGACAAGGTAGTCGATGACGAGAAAGGCTGCCTTGCAGCAATCGCTAAGTTGAAGAGCCAACACCCACATATCAAGACACTCGTCTCGATTGGTGGTGGTTCCAGCAGCAAAGAGTTCCCTGCGCTTGCTGCGAGCAAAGGAGCAAGGCAAACTTTCGCGCGACAAATCAAGGAGTTTTGCATAGCCCATTGTTTTGATGGTGTTGATAGTACGTGGACTTCGAGTATCGTATTGTAGTAAAACTAACTTCCCCTGATAGTTGACTGGGAGCATCCTCAGACTCCAGAGGCGGGACGAGATTATCTTCTGTTCCTCCAAGCCATTCGCGAGACCATGCCCGCTCCCAAGTACCTGTTGACAAGCGCTCTTCCCACAGGCGAGTACTGTCTGAAGCACCTCAACTTGCCAGCTGTAGCCCGAGTGCTCGACTTTCTTAACCTCATGGGTTACGACTTCACAGGCGGCTGGACTGATGTCTGCGGCCATCATGCCCAACTTCTGCCACCGAGTCAGAATCTTAACGAGGTATATCCTACTCTTCGCAAGTCCTGTCAGCGCGGTGTCGACTTCCTCACAGCCAACGGTTTTCCCAGCCGCAAGATTGTTCTCGGTATTCCAGTATACGCCAGATACTTTGGGCAGGCGCGCGGACCGGGTCATCCTTTCAAGGGTGCAGGTGAAATTGACTACTGCGACTTGCCGGATGAATGGGTGCAGTGCGCAGACGTCGACAAAACCATCGCAGCGGCATCCTTTGTCGATAACAAAGGAGATAAGGGTTTTGTCTCCTTCGATGTTGCAAACACGGTTGGCATCAAAGCAAGCTATGCTAAGGCAATGGGACTGGGTGGTCTGTTCTACTGGACAGGTGCTGGTGATCGGAAGGGCCCTGAGAGCTTAGTCGCTGCAGGGTGGATGACTCTCCAGCATCACTGATTGCCATGATTGTGTCATGAACAGTAGATTATAGTATACATAGGTTTAGCATACGACATTCCACACAACACATAGTCAAGGGTCAAAATTTGGTCTAATATTCCTTAGTTTTATTGGTTCAGTTTACCTACCTATTGTTCTTACCGAGAAGATAGTTCTAGAGACTACCATTTCATGAAATAAATACCTGTGCGCCAGTTGAAAACACAAACGACCTTAGCCAGCAATTTTGATGTCCAAATACATGCCTAGAAAAGAAATGTTAGTAACCTACAGTCCTAACCAGGGGCTCACCTTATCAACATTCCTGCTACTGATTAGTTAGGATTGGGGTTGATGAACAGGTCAAACAGCGCGTCTTCGTTCGCAGCGGCTTCTGCCAACTCGTTCTCTGCGATCAAGCGCGCTTCTTCAAGGCGTTCATCCGTGTTGAGACGATACTGCTCTATCTCATCGACCTCCTGGTCATCTTGGTCCACCATAGCGGACCCCTGGGGGGAAGAGCTGAACAATGGGTCATTATCCAGGATCCATGAATTTAGCGCAAAATTGTCCACCAGCTGGCCGTTGGCGGTGCGCAAAGATGGCTGGTTTCCGTTGTTTCCGTATGCGATGTGGCCAGGGACCATCTGTGGCATCATTGGCATTGGTTGCAATGCCGCAGGCTGATAAGCAGGTGCCTGGGGGGCTACCTGTTGCATCTGGATCGGAGAGAGTGGCTGGGCCTGCTGCGCAGGAACTTTCTGGAGAAACGCCTGTTGCTGCTGAGGAGCAGGTTGCTGAAAGCGGTTCGGCTGGGCAACCTGGGCGGCCACATGGATGCAGTCCTGGATAACCTCATCATCGTTTGCCTGGGCAGCGACGGAGTCTACACGTCGGGCTTTTCTGGTTCTTGCAGTCGCCAGTACTGGTTCTTCCTCATCCTCCTCCTCTTCGTCATCACCGTTTGCCGCGGAACCAGAAGCTGGGGGGTTCCTGGCGGCACGGCGACGTTTGGGTGCTGGTGCTGGGTGAGTGGCTGCTGCTCCCATAACGTAGTTGGCCTGTAGAAAAGCGTTTCGCTGACCACGAGTCGATCGAGTAGATCGACGGAGAACCTGCTGGTCTTTGGAAGAGTTAGCCTTGTTAGAATCAGACATTTTCGTGGTGGGATTTACTTTGTAGTGTACTGCTCGATTTGCAAGTAAGTTGTAAGTGATGAGGAGGATTCAGATGGACTCCAAAACGTTTATTATATATACCATAGCTCTTGCTGTTCTTTTGTTCTCTTGGCCATAATGTGAATACCATGGTATGTTATTCTTGGTGTTGTACGCTTCGCAGATGGCTGTTCAACGCTGCGGTGACATCTCCCGACGGAGTGAACAGCTGGTTCCTGAATAACATTGTCTGAACATGGACTTCCATATTAAAATACAGAAGCATCTATGAAAGGACATGAGTTTCGTATGCACTTGCAAGACGAGCAAGCATGAGTAGGGAAGCATTGAATATTAGAACAAATCAATTCACAGTCGATCCGCTGGTAGGAGTATCTCAGCAGAATGTGTTCGTAACTTTCTGGCTGTGACATCTTTCCATGCACAGATGGGTATTCATTCTGAAGGAAACTTCATTGAGAGCGGCTTGCCCAATCTGTGCAAGGCATGTTACGTTGAGTGCATTCTCTTCTTTGTGTGGCAGTAGCGACGAGTGTTGACGCGCATGTTTTTGAGGCTGCGAGCGGGATCATCGTGGCTTCCTTGCTCTGATCTCGTTCGTGGTGTTTCACTTGGACAAAATTAGACAAGATTTGCAAGGGTTCAATTCAAGCCTTGATTCTGGGACAACCATGTTGGAGTTAAGCTCTTTAGTTCTCGATCGTCCAATTGCAGTGGAGGAACTGCGTGGTGTTTATCAGATGTGGCGTTTACAGTGCACAGCCACTCTGCCTACGCATGCAACTCGGGACATATAGCAGGATAATGCGGTGAGGGGCGAGTATATGGGAGAGCATTCGAAAAGAGGCAAAATGCGAGAAGTGTTTGAACATTCTGATCATTGATCGGCATAATAATATGCTAGGTCTGGAGGTTTCCCTGTATTTTTGCTGCTTTTCTTAGACAGATCAAACGGTTTTAGGCTGGTTTGTCTTTCCCTAACCGCGTGCTACGTCACTGCTGTGACGCCACAGCATGTCACTGCATGATCGAATGACAGAGGCCTCTCGCTCCCTCCATGGTCCCTGCCAAGATTTCAATTGGACTGACGTGCCCATGCCAACAGGAAGCAAGATCTTGTATAAAGCTGATCGCCGACCCCCCAAACACCTTATTTACAACTCAAACAAGCTTCTTTCAACGACACCTCATCCATCAACTCAATCTCTCAAAGGTGAATACACCAGATCTCTCTTCACATCGGGAAATATAAACAAGCTAACAGGATCCACCCAGATAACTTATACCTAAACCTACACCTACAACTTCCTACACAAACAAACAACATCATGGGTCTCTTCTGGTCAAAGGGTGTCGGTGGTCGCCATTTCGGCACCAGTGTCCATGTCGACAAGAATGGCGTCCGACGGGGTCCTTGGCGATTCTCTCTCGGAAAGTTCAGCTGCTTCCGTCGCTAGACCATTTGACGACTTGGCTATCATTCCCACGCTTTCTGGAGCAACAGAAAACCGCGTCTTAAAAGGCGTTGACACGATGAAACGACAATAATGGGCTTTGCGGAGTTTGGTATTCAATAAGGGACAAAGACTAGCAATTAATGCTCTCTGATAATTCAATTTGACTTTAAAACATTTCGATTGACCTCTTACCGTGATGACGATATGATTTTTTATGTTGAAGTGTAGGGTAGGTCTTGGTGGGGTTTGTGTCCACATTCCGCTCCTGCTATTTGGCGTGCACGCATTCACGTAGAGCAGTCGAGAGCATAACAGCCTGACTTGTAGTTAGAATGACTTCTACTTCTCACAACTGACTCCAAATTATAACAATGAACCTTTCATGAGATTACTTACTTGGTAAATGTCTAATGGCGATTCTCAACTTTACCCTCAGTGAGGAGGGCGTTGCAGCATTTCGTGACGCCCTCATCTGCCTAAACAAGTTCAGTGACGACGTTTCAGTCGAGGCACGCAAGGATTCGGTACGCGGATCACGGAACTGATAAACTTCACATCAACATCCTACTGATATGTCGACAGTTTGTTCTCACGACCCTCAATACCTCCAAATCTGCCTACGCGAGTGTCAGGCTTGCAACGACTAAGTTCTTCTCTCGTTATCAATACCAAGGGAGTCGCCAATTCCGTGACCGTTTCTACTGCACCCTTTACATACGCGTGAGTCTTTTCACACCCAACACTGATATCGTGACACTAAACATTGGCAGGCTTTAATCTCTCTGTTTCGTGCTCGCACGGCGCCCGATTCACAAAGAGATACTGAGAAACAGACGCTCATCGAGAGATGCGACGTCGCCATCGAAGACGGAGAAGGTGTCCAAAGTCGTTTCATCGCACGCCTCATCTTTCGAAATGGACTAACATCCACGCATCGTCTCCCCTTTGAGGTTGCGGTACCTGTCCACGCCAAGTTCAACAGGCAAGATGCTCCTCATCACTGGACCATTTCCTCACGAACGTTGCGGCAGCTGATGGATCACTTTGGTTCTGGCATCGAATTTCTCGACATCAATACCGATGGCGATCATGTCAATTTTACTTGTTTCAGCGAAAAGACAGTGAGCGAGGACGGTGCGTATATCCTGGCCAGTCTAATATCCGCGTACTAACACCTACAAGCGGTTCTCAAGAAGCCACTTCAAACATCAATTGCCGTCGAGGCTGATGAATTTGACGAAATTGATGTCGAAGACAAACTTCATATTGTGATTTCTGTCAAAGATTTCCGAGCCATCATACAGCATGCTGGCATGACGGGGAACGACGTATCGGCTCGCTACTCAATTCCTACACAGCCCATACAGCTTTCTTATACGGGCGATGCTATGTCATGCGAGTTTCTCGTCATGACAGTTGGTGAGCGCGGAACCAATACTGGCCAGAGGACTAAGAAAGGCCGCAAAAATGCACCACAGAGTACCGGGCCGCGTCTCGAGGCCACTTCACGTAGGCCGAGTATGGCTCCTCCAGAATCACAACCCGCTCCTCAGCCAGCTCCTCCTCCCTCAATACCTCCTCCGCATAACCCAACGCCACAGTTGAGCGCTGCTAGAGCCAGCGCGTCTCGTGCAGGGGCTTTTGACCTCCGGCCTTCGCAGAAACCCCAACCGCCTGCAACAAACAGATCTGAGAGTTTGTTTGTCGAAGATGAAGGCTGGGAGCCTATCAACTACGAAGATGAAGAGCTTGCAGAAGACAATGCCAAACTGGGGTGGGATCATAGTATCGATCCGGTAAGTTCGACGAATTCCTAGCCTTGGCCATGTACTGACTATAGTAGAACGCTTCTGCTCTTAATATGAGCCGGTTCGCAGAGAATCCTGCTCCTCCTGAACCCGAAGTCGAACAACCGCATCCTCAACCCACGGACGCTGAATCAACATACCTTGAACCAACGCAGAAGTTGGCGGATGTTGAGAATCTGGCTCTTTTCCCAGATTAAGAATGGTGTATGTAGGACGGAAAAGTGTTACTTAGACGAGGTTACTCAGCTGTAATGAATACCCAACTGGTGGCACAGCCTGCCCCGACTTCTCCTAGCTTGGAGCCTGGAGGGATAAACTTGGACGAAGCAATGACATTCCATCGACCTTTGACATCGTTGTTCTCAACTTGAGGTCCACAGTTGCCATGCTCACCCCATCCCCATGTAAGAGCATCACCTGCAGCAGAAAGAGCAACGACATGTTCGCTGCCAATTGCAATCTTGTCTAATTCTGGTAGGTTTGGTGGAGGTAATTGTCCGTGATCGTCTCGGCCCCAGCCCTGTAGAGAACCATCCTTCGTCAGAATAAAGACGTTTCCCCAACTAGCTCCAACGTCTTTCCACTCTGGACAGGTTGTGGGCGCGCTTGATTGAATTTCCCATTTGTCTGAACCCAGGACTTTGATGTTTCCACTTTGTGGGTCGCCAAACAAACAAGTGAACTCTCTACCACAGACAGCTCGTGCAATCTTGAAGTCGATGCCCTCGATCTTCCGTGGTGCGTGAAGGACCTGGCCTGGCTCACCAGCTTGGGCCTTTCTCCCATTTCCCCAGCCGTAGGCATCGCCATTGTCAAGAACTGCGATAACATGGCCCATACAAGCAGCCAAATCGACAACTTGTGTTCCCGAAGGAGGAAAGTCTCGGATCTGTGATGCTGACGGCGTCCGAATAATGAGTTCACCCAAACCCAGCTCGCCCTTCAAGCCTGCACCGAAACTGAACACTTGATTGTTCTTGCCATCTGCATCTTTGGCTACAATGATAGATGCTTCCCAGGTTGCTGTGATCAAGGCGATTTCTCCAATTAGAGGTTCTCCACTCTTGGTAAGTTGAAGCTCTCGAAAAACAGCAGCATCTGGACCAGTCTTCAAACCGCAAGCCCCGGGTGTAGGGTCACCACTTCCATAGAGTTGGCCAGTTTTCGTGAGGAGCAGTGTGTGGTTCCCACCAGCCGCGACCTGTATAATTGGGGAGGCTGGCTGGTCAGGATGGAAAAGGACCTGCTTCGGTACTGAAACGTCCTCTTTGTGGCCAATACCAAGTTGACCAGAGCCATTCGAACCCAAAGCGAATACGGCCTCCATGGTTTAAAAGAAGCGAAATGATGAACAAGAATTCGTATAGTCCAAGCTACCTGGAACCCAGTTGTAAAGCTCCTCTTGAGATTCCGCGTGCTTCTCTCTTTGCCCTGCAGTGGATAGCTTCATAGACAGACCCACCCATCGCTATATCGCGAAAATCTGCCAGCTTACGTAAAGCCCATCAAATCTCCACCATAAAGAAGGTCGCGAACTTTTTTTTCTCTTCATTCCTTTCTTTACTCTCACTCACACTCTTTTGGGCTTTCTCGCACAAAGCTCCAACAAGACACTCGCTTGAGAGGATGTGATACGTGTTTTCTGCTCTTGCTATCATCGCGCAGCAGACAATATGGCTTCACAACCGCAATCTGTCCCCGAGGGGATGGAGAAATTCGTCGTCGGCCTAATTGGCATGGGCGATATGGGCAGGATGTACGCCGAAAGGCTTTCTGCCGCTGGCTGGAGGTAAGTCTAGAATCAATTGCGATTCGCACTCCCGCCGGCTTCTTTTTCCTCAATGGTAAGCAAATCCTTCCTCATTCTCCTACCCTCCCCTCTTTCATGATGACTAGAGCGCATTTGGCTCGAGTACTGTTCAGGGACGCCTGGTATCCGTTATGGCCGCCAGATCCGGACCTGAGCTCTCACTGATGTAAACGCTTGCTACCTTAATTATCAACTGTCTGAATTTTCACCCTCATACCTCTTTTTGTTAGCACTACCTGCTTGACACTAAAGCTAACATAAACAAGAACAGATACCTTCTACTCGTGATTGCAAACCCCCGAACCGGATGCCGAGTGGCTAATGGCGGACTACTTTAGAATTTTGGCCTGCGATCGAGAAGAGAACCAGGAGAGCCTTCAGAAAGAATACTCTGAAAATGTATGGCTTGGTGATTCCTGTTCTGCTCTGCCTCGCTCCAGTCGCTGAAGCTATCGAATAGAAAAATATAGAAATATGTCGAAATGGACACTTTGTATCCCGCGCAAGCGATTATATCATCTACAGCGTCGAAGCTGCCGTCATTGACCGTGTAATTGCTCAGTATGGACCATGTACGCGCCCTCTTCTCGTATACCTCGTAAATGCTTTTGAGTCGGGAACAACATGTTTCTAAAGGCTATAAACAGTTGAGATATAAAAACTGACCTGGACCACGTACAGCCACTAAGCTTGGTGCCATTGTTGGAGGCCAAACCTCTTGCAAGTCTCCCGAGATCGCCGCTTTCGAGGCTCACCTCCCTTCCGACGTCGATATTATCTCCTGCCACTCGCTCCACGGACCTAACGTCGACCCTTACAATCAACCCCTTGTCCTCATCCAGCATCGCGCCCCAGACTCGGCCCTCCGCAAAGTTGAGACTGTCCTCAGCTGTCTCCGATCAAAGTTCGTCCATCTCTCAGCCCGCGAACACGACCGTATTACCGCCGATACGCAAGCCGTTACCCATGCTGCTTTTCTTTCTATGGGCAAGGCTTGGCACGCCAACAAGCAGTTCCCCTGGGAGCTGAGCCGCTATGTTGGTGGTATCGAGAATGTCAAGGTCAATCTGATGCTGCGTATCTACAGTCAAAAGTGGCATGTGTACGCTGGCCTTGCTATCCTCAACCCCGAGGCCAGAGAGCAGATCTCTCAATACGCACGAAGTGTCACGGATCTGTACAAGCTCATGCTTGAGGGCAACCGTGATGGCTTCAGGGAGCGAGTCTATCGAGCACGTGACAAGGTCTTTGGCCCGTCAACATCCTGGGACACACGCCCTCTGCTTGAACCCTCGATTCTGTCGTCCTTCTCGCTCGGCACTCCTACCGATGAACCCCGGCCCAACAATCATCTATCCATCGTTGCGATGGTGGACTGCTGGGCAGCGCTCAACATCGTGCCGTACGATCATATGCTTTGCAGCACCCCTCTCTTCCGCTTGCGTCTTGGTGTAACCGAGTACTTGTTCCGGAATGGAGATGTGCTCGATGCTGCCATTGAGACAGCCATTGACGATAAGACCTACCGCAGTGATGATCTCGAGTTCACATTTGCAGCGCGGGCTTGGGCTGAGTGTGTCAATCTGGGACACTTCGAGACGTGGGAGAAGCGTTTCATCAGTACCCAGGAGTTCTTCCAGCCACGGTTCGAGGAAGCCAAGGTGGTGGGCAACCAAATGATGAAGAAAATTTTGGAAAACTCAAAGGATAATTAGAAGAGCTGGATCATCCATAGGTACAAAAGCCTAATAATCAAGCAATACTCTAAACAGATAAATATGTGCCTCAAGACTCCAAACAAGGTTTGGCTCGACCAAAAAACAATCACTCCAGACTCCGTGTGTAGTACAACCCTACCCTGAGTAGGACGACCCAAGGCTAGTGCTTTACTGAGCCTCCGATGCACTGCTCTCTACACAACTTCACACCTGAGTCACCACATCAGGAACTCTAATCTCAATGCTCTCCTCCGTCAAAGCCACACCATCCTCTAAAGTCGGGGGCGTGGATGAACACTCTTGAATATTGCTCTCGTTCTCGTTTCCTTGGGACCCGGTGTTTTGTGAACTCTGGGGGCGGGAAGGTGACGTCGTTTCGGCATTTCCACCATCAATCAGAAGACGCCAGGGATATCCTTCAGAAGGGAGAAGGTAAGATGTACTAGACAACAGTTGATCAGTCAGGCGACGCCGTGCGGATCTCGAACCGGGAGTAGTCGGACTGTACCATGCCGGTCAATAAGAATGGGTTGTGAATCCATAACACAACTTACCGTGGAATACGTGTAGCTCGCGACCTTTGTCGTGAGGATTGCCTCAGAGTCTGCTCCTCCTCATGGGAGTCAGGCATATTCGTATTCTCGAACGCAGCTAGCCATGGCCAAGGACTCCCCAGCAAGCTGGAGGTTTTTGCGTCCACGGCTTTCTGCTCATCTCGAGCAGCATTAGACAGGACCTCTTCCTCGTCACAAACACGTTGGCCTGCAGCCGCAATGTTTCTCACAGTGGGTATCTGTCTTGCTGGGCTAGGTGTCAAGACCGTATTCCTAAGTACGTTCCGAAGATGTCGGCCTTGGCCCTGTTTGTGGTGAATAAGCATACGGGCAATTTGCTCGTCAAGCAGCTCTATCATTTGACGGCTGCCAACTTGTGGCTGTATATGTCGGTCAGTCTATCGAATAATATCAGAACAGTCTTGCTTACTCTTGGGCGATGCTCGTTGATATGCTCAATAACAACTTTGGCGATGACTGGCCTTCCATATAAGGATTCAAATCCAAAGCCGGCTGCTGCAGTTGGGGGAATCTCTCCATTGGCGACTGCGCTGAGACTCAAGAATGCGCGATCGGCGCATATAGGGCGGCACCTTGGGCAGATTTTGTAGTGACATTCAGCTTCCGCGTCATATGCCCAGCGCCCAGTAGAGGGATTATCGTTCAATGAAGCCTCAAAGCCCGGGGGTGGAGAAACAGTGCTGAACAAAACTGAGCTGCTTTTTCGAAACTCCTCCTTCGCAATGACATTTTTCAACTGCCCTTCTTTAGCTCACGTCAAATTCAGGATAGCACGCATATACTGCTGCCAGGGCTAGGTTGATCTACCTCTTCGCGCTGTCGCAGGATAGTTGCGATTTGGTCTGGTCTGTAGGAAGCCATTTGTTTAGGAGTGAGTCCATCAAGAAAACTGAGCTTGTCCCGCCGAGCTTCTGCACTACCCTTACGAATACCCATATTCTTGCGAAAGGAGTAATCCAAATGATCCATGCATGACTGCTGCCATATTAGCTTCCTATCACACGATGATGTTGCTCTGTAGGCGGCCTCTTACCAGCTTCTCCTCAATCATCATCTCACGATCCTGCGAGCACTGATACAACCATCCAAAGGGACCAGGTTCAAGGCAAGAGGAACATCTTAAACTTGTGTCGTAAACCCGAGTCATTGTGAGATGCGTGCATTGCGGCTTAAAGACTGGTTGATGCGCTCGCCGAGATGGTGGTAGAAACGCCATCATGAAGCTATCGAGTTCGCGTCCAACAGAATATCTCTTCCAAGGCACGTACTTGAGTAACTGCTTCTTAGATAGGCGATGCCAACAACTTGGTAGAAAGGGAAGGCCCGTATCAAGCCACGAATGAAAGCTGGTTATAAGCAATGTAATGTATAAATCATGATTTGGGACGAGTTCTCAATTAGCAACGCGACCCAAGACGAATAGTCGAGAAGACGAAATGAAGAGTAGCAGGAGTTCCATACCTCTACCCATATGAAGATAATGGGCCTTCCCTGGCAAGCTGCCATAAGTGCCGACCAGTGCCAGCAAGTGCAAGGCAAGTGACATTTGCCCGTAGACCGCAACCTTGCCTTGAATTGTCAAGCGCCACGCAAACAAATTGCCTACAGTGCTATAGGTATCATAGCACAATCGACGTTTAGGTACTATAGTGAATCGCATATGAGTACATAAATAAGATGAAAAGAGAGGGTGAACTGTCGTATACTCTTTTGAACGTGCGTTGAGCATTAGTGTTCATCAAGGCAGTGTTATACGGGCACTCGCCTCATAACGCCATTCTCTTATTGTCGACATCCAATAGCCATAAACCCCGGGCACCGGGTGAAGAAGCTTTAATCTTGCAATAAAACACAACAGGCATCTAGTCCTTGATGGCAATCAGATAGATAGTTACAGTCAAAACGGACTTCGCTCATTTGGATACCTACCTGGGTAGCAAACCAAAGTGTTTAAAAATCAGGTATTCGGCCACAGAAGTAAGAATTGAAGTTACATGCGCGACTTAGTTTCAATCAGTCACCCATAACATAGTTTCAGACAACATGGAGTGCAAAGCGGCAACCAGATGGGGCCCTCAAAGGGGTTTTGTCTATTTTTATGGCCTCGTCCACAATCGACAAGGCTTTCACCTAACCCCTCCTTAGCGCCCTCATCGGCTGAGTGCAGGCAAGGCGAATATCTTATGCGACCTTCCGACTCCAAGGGATTCTTGCTGTCAAAACGATTGATGCCAGTTTCGTTGTCGTTCAACGGCGCGTTTTTATTCTCTAGCATTCTATTTGCTAGAACCGCAAGCAACGCAAACCCCTTTCCGATGCATAACCGTAAAGCAGCCCATAACCTGATCAATTCCCTTTTAAACCTCAGTGGTAACCTTCGCCTTGGGGTTGGTGACCTTGACACCCAGTTGCTTAGCACGAGCAATGATGTCAACTCGCTTTCGGGAGGAGACGTTGTGGGCAATCCTGCAGAACTTGTTAGTATCCGTTGGCTCTGTGGGTGAGAGGGAGAAGCGTACTCGGCGGCGTGGGTTCGGTTGTGCATCAGGAGAAGCTCAACATCGCCAACGTTGCTGACGAGGAAAGCCTTGTGGCCGGAAGGAGCCATGAAGCGGGTCTTTCGGTTGGAACCATAGCCAATCTGAAGTCGTAAGGTGTCAGCACAGTGTTCTCGATCCCGTCGCCCGCCAGAGAGTTGATGATTCCGGTCGGGTCTCGCGAAGGTTCAACGTACAGAGGGCATAGCAATGGTACCACGGAATCGTCGTCGGACTCTGCTGTCGATACCCTTAGGCTTGCGCCAGCTGGGATCCACGCATTTAAAACGATCGCTCTGATGCCGTTCGAAGCGCTTCGTGCCTAGACACAATAGTCAATATCTGCATGTTTATCCTCCACGGCGAAGGTCGCTTCTCGGAGTCGAATTCGGCGGACATACGCTTCTTGACGATGGGAACGTGCTTCTTGGCGGAAACCATCTTGAATCGATAATGTCAGTCTTCGTGAATGGATGAAGGGTCGATGAGGTTCTACTGACCTTGACGGTTGGCTGCGGTTTCGTTAGTAGTGGGTTGACGCTGTCGTTGAAAATCGCACGAAAATTTGTCAAACAGCAAAAGCAAGCGGGCACCTTCCTTCCACGGGTCTTGCCCTAAGTTGGGTCGGTTAGAAAGTGGGTCGTTCTTTCCCACAGAAAAAAAAGAGAGGGCGCCCCACTTCTGATTGGCCTCCGGCTTGGGCACAACCCTTACCTTTCAGAATTTGAGCTTTCAACACCAACTCAACACGGCAGACCGCTCTATCCTCCGGCATCACGACAACCGCAATCATGTCGACCAGCAACTCCGTCCAGTGCTTTGGCAAGAAGAAGACCGCCACCGCCGTTGCCCACTGCAAGGTTCGCGAAACCCAGATCCAGACGACACATGATAATTGAGCCGGTGAGGCTAACATGATGTGAAATTTCCAGGCTGGCCGCGGTCTCATCAAGGTCAACGGACGTCCTCTCCAGCTCGTCCAGCCCGAGATCCTGCGATTCAAGGTATGATTTGGAGTCATCTCTTCGCGATTTGCGAATTGCCCTCCCCACCATATAGAATTTGACCAGGAACTAATGCTGTCTCGATAGGTTTACGAGCCTCTCCTCGTTGTTGGCCTCGACAAGTTCGCCAATGTGGACATAAGGGTCCGCGTGAGTGGCGGTGGCCATACAAGTCAAGTCGGTTTTTTTCTGCAAACGCTGCTATTTTCGATTCTAACGGTTTTTGCCATTATAGATCTACGCCATCCGACAGGCTATCTCCAAGTCCCTCATCGCCTACTACCAGAAGTTTGTCGACGAGCACTCCAAGAACCTCCTGAAGCAGGCCCTCGTCCAGTTCGACCGTACCCTCCTCGTTGCCGACAACCGTCGTTGCGAGCCCAAGAAGTTCGGTGGTAAGGGTGCCCGCTCTCGCTTCCAGAAGTCTTACCGTTAAACGGTTCAAGATGGTTGCCGAGGAGGAGCACAAAAGCGTCGAGCCGGAGCATTGGTGCAGTGGAGGATACTACGAGCAGTGCGGAAAAGGAACCGGAGTCACATTTTCCCTGGTTTGGGAATGGTTTTCCCATTGGCATTTGCATGTGCTTGCTTTTGGCGGATTGTAAAGGATCTGGCAGGCAAATGAAATCTTCAAAGTCAAAGATACGGCTCACGCTGTTACGGAATGTGATGTCAATGAACTGTCTTTCTCGCTGGACTCGCTCCGATATATGGTTCCTGTGTTTCTTGGCTTGTGACATCTGCATCGCAAATGAGTGTAACTTTCATCGACTCAAATCAGTTGCTGGCCAATAGTCCATTAACACTGACTGCCAAGTCAATTATAGCATCACACGCTGAACGAGCTACTCTTCAACTACTGGATGTCTAATGCAGTCCAATTGATTGATGTACAAACTTATCCCTATTACTTTGTTGCCGTGTAAAAGACTCCCAACTCCAGCCCTCTCCAAAGGCCAAGCTTTTATGCCACTCCAAGCGTTTCAACTCTCCACTTGCCCATGTATTTATGCAAAACCATTAAAGCCTCAACGCGACCCATCATGCTCCCAGCATGACTCCGTGTTTGCCTGAACCCCTTCACAATAGTCTTCCCTGCTATGTTTCTTCAATGTGGTGGGACGCGAAGCATCCTCGAAGCATGACATCATTAGTCATTCCATGAGACAAGATCGCGCTGTCGTCCAGATTCATCGAGGTCGACAACCTCTGGCGCCCACTCTCCACGCTCATCCTCAGCTGCCAAATCCGCTACTTCCAGCTCAACCTGCTCGCCATCTTCCATCATGACATTGCCGCGTCGCAGGTAGTCTCCACGTAAATCCCAATCAAGTGTCTCTGTGGCGACCGCCTCAAGTCCCGCAAACGCTGTAGCCACATCCAGCTGCTCAGGTGTGGTCTCGTTGCCCAAGCCTTGAATAATCTCATCAAGGCGACGCTTGTAGACGGTAAGTGCAAGTCGTAAATCCCGACTTTGTGATTCAGCGGTATCCAGGATCGATCCTTCAAGCCAGGAAGCACTGTATGTAAGCTGTGCTGTCAAGGTGCGGATGAAAGAGGCGGCCAGAGACGGTCGGCGGGCGGGGAGAAGATGAGCTCGCAGGAATATCTTGAGAAGCATGTGCCACCACTGCTGGATACAAGAATCGTTACCCAGATGTACACCTACAACAAAGGAGAACTGGAATTCGCCGACAATATCGTCAGAGCCAAGATCGTTATCGGATACATCGATTAGGGATAAGATGTAAGGAGTCGCGTCGGTAGCTTCCAGTGTTCGGTCGGCACCAGTGTTGCCTGTCGAATACGTCTTTGTCCGCTGGCCAAAGGCAAAGTTGAGCTCCCGAGCCTGGAGTAGGGGGTTTGAGATCGATTGGTCGAGTTCCATCTCGCCTGCCATGAGTATCGACCCTTTGACGCGATCGCCGGTATGAACCGTCCAGTTATCAAACTGCTGTCCCGTCACGCGGTTGAGAAGGTTCTCAGTGACCTTGCCAGTCAACTGCCCCCACATGTTGAAGTTCCTTTCAGAAGCACCCTGGGTCAACTCGCCACTGGGAGCGTTGACTGCACTTGGATCTTGATAAGGGACGAGCTTGGAGTGAATGGTGTCGAGGTTGTCAGCTTGGATGCGTGCTTCAGCACGGGCAGAGTCGCCAAGAACCTCGTTGAAGCGGTCCCATTGCATAACGTGAACAGTGTCGACACTGTTGGTGACGATCCAGAAACCGCATCGAGCAGAGAGACCCCCGGGATGGGCAACCCAGAAGAAGTGAGCACCTGGGGGTATGTCCCTGACGCCGCCAAAGTGCTTGGCTGTGAACGATATAGAGTCGTAACCAACAGTGAAGACCTCAGGAAGGTCGAGGATGAGAACCACATCGCCGCCTCCTAATTTGTGTTTCAAAGGCTCCCAGATTGGACTATGGAAGGGTTTTGAAGAGCTATGTTGCAAGATTTTATGAGTAGAGCTGTCTGCGTTCTGACTCTGCCCCGAGGGAGGATCAAGAGGTGGAGGGCCATCCTCGTCTTCATCCCCCTGAGGGGTCTCGCTGACTCGATGAACATGAAGAGTCCCTAGAGGATGTGTGCCTACAACCGAAACCGACTTCGCGGAACCTCCGCCAAAGGATGCGCCGGAGTCTGATTTTGTCAAGCCCTTGGGCCGCGGTGGGAATGGTGGGAGATCACCCTCCATCTTGATAAGACGGCGAAGGGGAGCTGTCTTGAGACACGCAAATAGGGATTGCTATTAAGAATTAAGAGCGCTTGCTTCTGCCGTTTCTTTTATTTGGCAACCGTAAAATCGAATGGTGATAAGAGGAGATGTGCTGATGAGATATGTCTTGTTCAGGTTGGTGTTGGTCGTTACACACACAGACTCATCTGGATGGCGGGGTAGCAAAAAATTCAAGACACTGCGTTAGGAACGTGAGATTAGGCGTGGTCAACGATAAGTCCTATACACGATCAAATGCTTCTGTTGTAAGAAGATTTGTATCTCTAAGCAAATGTGAAATGTGTCCTAGCAATTGATAGACGTTGGTCGCAGCCAGACGATACGCTTTCTCTTAATATCCATGTTTTTCTTTTACCGCGTGGTGCGCTCAGAGCTCGCACGTCATCACCAGAGAGCATTCGAGAGCCTTGAATGACGTTCTGAGACAAAGGATCAAGGAAATCAATGAGTATATATATGAAAGCGGCAGGTTTTCAAAGAAATTCCATTTGCTTATAGACATGCTGTTACTAACTTGTTTGAGAACAACAAAGAGCAGCCGATAGTTCTCAAGGTGGACAATAAAAGTAGCTTAACATTGAAGATACCAGTGTTGGGCATCAACTTTATACCGTATCTCTCTGAGCTGCAGAGTAAACATGAATCTTATTGAGAATAAACTCTGTATCTCTCGTGATGATTCCACCAATATGTACACTCCCCCAAGTCTTGGAGTCATGGATAATCTAAAATCTGGCAGACCCGACCACATGATCCTCAGAAGACAAACAAACATTCGGCCTCTAATCGGCGCAACATATAAACTCAGTTGGGTGATGCTT
This sequence comes from Fusarium sp. PT, assembly GCA_021020635.1. Lineage (NCBI taxonomy): Eukaryota > Fungi > Ascomycota > Sordariomycetes > Hypocreales > Nectriaceae > Fusarium > Fusarium sp. PT. Next base: position 2,638,214 of record JAHMRZ010000002.1, on the reverse strand, counting down.
TGCGGATATGCATAATTAGATTTCTGGCTGCATCCTTGTCTGATGAGTTTCGTATGCAGGTAAACCTTAACTTTGCTGTTGAACGGTCCAACTCTCGTGCATATCTACACATAAGTTTGGATATGTGGATAGTTTTCGTACAACATACGTAGTATGCAGAATGCACGATCGAGTCCAGTGTATTTCTGTTCGAATAGCTATGAAGGAAAATCTCTGTTCAGATATTTTAAATCCTAACAAATCTAGAACTCGATATCTTCAGACTCTGATCGGAGCATCACATATGACAGATAAATTTATACATAGTTTTGAGGAGATACCTTCCTAATTTATGACAATTTTAGGCTACTTTAGGGTCAAGAAGCTATCACCTGTGCCTAAACTACGGCGTAGTTCCTCAACTGCATATGCCCTGTCTCGGTAATGCTACCACCGTAACAGCAGCACGATGAATAGAGCCAACGCACCCACTATTACGGAATCTGCGTGTCTAGGGAAGTAGGTGCCAGGGTAACTGTGCGACGATTATGCACAGCCCCTGGGCATATAATAGCTCAGGTACGGGCCGTCCGTGAACCACCCCCTTGGGCTTTAACTGTTGAGCAAGGTCGTTTAAACTTTCTCTTGACAAGACAGGGGTTATAGAAGCTTTGAGACTAAGCTGATGCTGGGAATGTCAATAGAGAAGTGGTTTGAAGTGCCGATAGTTCATCTTGCGGAGTGGATTTCATCTCAGTGTGGATGTTACCTGTTCATCGTTCAAGCAGGTCACTTCCAAATGTCAACATATAGCGAAACAAGACAAGGAGAAATGTCTACTACACTGCATACTCTTGATCTTAGAACTGCTTATAACTAACGTTCTGTCCGCTCTTTACTCCTATCGGTCTATTTAACCGTGTTCCATACCCCCAGCCTCGCTCGTAACACGACATTTAGATCACCACGTGTCATACGACGACCTCTGAGACAGAGCGCCCAAAGATGTCGGTATCACCTCACGTTCCCTTTTGAGCACTTCGATACTCACGCCCGTCTCAGAGTGAAGCTCTCCACGCCGTTGAAAGAGACTAACCAGTCCAACGGTTCAACCGTTGCCGTTCCCGCTTACGCCGCCATCTTTCGAGTTATATAAAGTTTGGTTGTGTCTCAGGACAAAGGCACGGACGATACTTGCCTGGAGAGAGTTTTCGCACCAGATGAGCTCAATTTATACACTGTACCAAACCAAATCATCCACTAAACTAACAGGCCACCCGCGTCTTGTGATCCTGTCTTTCCATCCACTGTTTCTGCCTCTGTGTTACCTGTTGATAGCCCGTCTAAGCCCCCCCAGAATAACCTAACACAGCACAGAGGAGCGGCTAAATTCTCCTAGCGCCGCAAGGTCACCCCCTTGTTCATCAGCAACGGCGTCAGTCACACACACTCTAAAACTTGCACTTGTTGCTGCACGCTACGCACGCGCTTCTTCCCACTCGCCTTGTTATAGCTGTAGCCTTGGTATAAGTTAGTTGGTTCGGTTGTTTCTGTTAGTTTAAATCCCTTTTTTTTAAGCCCTTCCCTAGACTAGGCTTTGCTTTGCTGTACACGCCCCCCTTGTTTAGTGGTTTTTATTTTAATGAGACGTTACAGCAACAGCTTATTTGCATGCAAGCGATATGGTGGTTTATGTCGTAAGGCTGTCAATGTCAAACATGAGATTTGAATGCATCATGTAAATATTGCCTCTGATGAGGATAGTCTATATTGTATGTTCAAACTATTCTATATATACGCCGCCATTCCCTCAATCATGTTCCATTCGTCAATCCTTGTCTATATCATACAACTTTATCTGAAATAGTCTGTATCCATATATATATGTATGCGCATGCACGTTCGATCAACAACGCCGTAGAATACAACCTTTACTCGTCGCTTCTCATATTCTCCTTTCTGCGCAATCCCAGTTGTAGATCTGCTCGCATTACCGTCTCTCGTCCCGTTCCGGGTCCCGACATCATGTTCTTACTCCTTTATCCCCAACTGCATGGGCATACACACATACACACGCGCATACGCACACACCATACACTACAAGACTACACATCGATTCTCGGTCTCGCCAATCTCATAGTATTAGATCGATCTCACTTTAGTTATTTGCCTCGCATCGCATGGCATCACATCACATCGCATCGTTTCGCCCCCTCCACTTGGCGCTGGCGTTGGTTAAGCCTGAGAGATATCAGACCACTTCGCTCCCCATGCTAAACTAATGTGCACTATATATGTACGTCAGGCTCTTCCACGTCTTTGTGTCACCCGACCTTTCCCTTCTCTGCCCGTCTGCCTTGTCCATCACCACCATCACCCAATCTGCCATCCTTGCCTTTTTGGTTCTTATGTTATTCCCACCCTTAATGGCCAACTGCCAACTGCCGCACGTCCTGTATTCTCCAAAGACTTAGCCCGCTGTAGCATAGTAACACAACCACCCCCATACCCATATTCTCCTCACTGCAATGCGCAACGCGACCCTACCTGCAGCGCGCCACACATGTTTGACCAGGTTTAATCATCATTTCTCATCTCATCTACAAAGAGATAGGGCTGCCTTAGTGAACCAGTCTATCGGGACATACTAATTCCTTTGCCGTGGTCTAATGTGAAAAACCATGCATATTTACGCATTGCCAATGTCATCTTGATCCCAAGATATCTAGGTGGACATGATATCTCTCCAACATGTAACTTGTTTTCAAGCCCGGGCTACGGATAGTCAAACACCACTCAACACCACATACTACCAGGCTGGCACGAAACTCAATTATTGACACGGCAGAGGCAAATTTTGTGTGTTATACAAGTATAGTATTTGCTTGGCCAGGACTGAACAGTCGGTCCATACACCCAAGCCACCATGATCATAAAGTACCGTCCGTATACATCTATCTGCGCCTTTCCATCAACCTAATTGGCGCCACATCACCCGGTGAACTCAACTTTCATGTGAATAAACATCCTGAACCGTCTCTGGGAAATAAACGAGATGAAGAAAAAAAAACGAAGACCTCCTTCTCCATGCTGCACTCGAGTGTCAACTGATGATCATAATAACGAGAAATCGTTGAAAATGCACATTGAACCACGCCGATCCTCCGAGGCCACCCATTGACCATCACCTTGATCCTCATGAATAGAAATCGTCAACTCCACAACCTCATATCGTGTCGAAGAACGTGTATGTATGCGTAAACTCCAAGAATTCCAAAACCGGGAAGCAAAGCGAATCAACGATCAAACGTGTGATCTGAGTACGCTTACGCCAACTCAAAGTGCCACGAGAGTCGAGGTGTAGAGGTAATTACAGGACAGAGGGAGAGGTAAGGTTCCCATCGTCCAACGTCCGCTGCGCCGACCAAACTCTCTATAAGTTTTTGTTGATTGACAAATCGGAGGCGCGACGTCGGCCCCATTATAGTACAGCGGCTTTTTTTTTTTTTTTTTCCATTCCTGACTTTGGTGGGTTTCCTCCTCTAATGCTCTGACCTGTGATTTACCCATCCATATTTAGTGGCTTGGGGGTTGACCACCGTTTGCTAAGCCTGGTTAGTTCATCAACTAAGCCACCCTCTGCCTTTGCGACATACTTTGGTAAGGGATACCCTGGCTGGGCTGAGCATATGGTGAATGGGGTGGGTAGTTGGAGTACATGTGGCTGTTGTTGTAATCCGGAAGCTGCTGCTGAGGAACTCCAGGGGGAGGTGGTGGGTACTGAGCAGGCTGATATCCGATGGGAGGCAGCTGAACAGGCCGTGAGCCAGGGTAGGAGGAAGTAGGAGTGCCATCTGGTCCTTGAGGATCGCCACCTCCATTCTGAGCCGCAGCAGCAGCCGCAGCCTGGCGTTGTCGCTCCTCTTCAGCCTTGCGATTGGCCTCTTCTTCCTTCTTCCTTTGCTTCCACTCCTTACGAATCTCCTTAAACTCTAAAAGCACAAGTTAGCCATCCAAGTCCATGCCTGGCAAAAGTCCAAGTTCTATTTACCTTCAGGTGTTCGCTTTTGTCCGTGGGACTGCATGGTAACGTGAGCGTTAAGATGGTTCAGCGTGCCATATGCCTTTTCACAGCCATTCCATCCACACTTGTACATGCGCTCTATTTCTTCGTATCGTCGTCGGGGTCGCTTATGCTGCTGAGCACCTGGAATGGGGACGAAGGAGTAAACCTAGGAAAGAAACGCGTTAGATGAGGCAACGAATAAGGGAGGCAGAAAAGGCACAGAACTGAATTGATCGTAGAAGAATCAAACGCGTCTCGAAAATGTCAAATGAACGCGCATTCCACTCATCCTAGTTTCAATTCATCTCATGCCTGTCTCCGCAGGACTTGACATACTTGGTTCGGCCTTTGGGGAGGCGGCGCTGAAGCGGGATTTTGAGCGTAGACTGGGTGTCCAGGTGTCAAAGGTGCACCACCATGTTGTCCGTACCCAGTCCAGTCTGGCCGGGGCTGATGATACATGCCGCCACCGGGATGAGAATAGCTGTGTGTCATGTCTGGGTTGGTCGCATAAGGCGAATGCTGCCCATAGGATGCGTAGGTTGGGCTCGGTGCGGCGATGGACGGATCTATAGGTACATCGTTGTCAGATTTGACCGGATGGGTCTGATGGCTACGCCCATCTTGCTGGGGCATTGACGGACTGTTCTGTTGTTGCGCCATACCGCCACTGCTTGTGCTGCTGGCAGGATGGTATGAACGCTGGACGTGGTCTGGGAATGATCCTGATCGGGCTGATTGAGGATAGACACCGTACTCGGAGGTGGGAGTGGCCGATGTCGAGTAGTTGACTTCCTGCTTGACAGGGTATTGCGCAGCAGATGCGTGATCTGCCCTCGAACCTTCAGAATTGTTGTCGCCGAAGTTGCTTGGATAGGGCGAAGGCAAACCTGACTGCGAGTACTCCGTAGCAGTTCGTTCCATAGAGTTGGGAGAGCTGAGGAGCGTGTCTAGGGTCGCTTCGGAACCAAGTTTCGCGACGTTGGAGGCAGTGTGCAACGATGGGTGGTGGTCAACAAATGTACGAGGTTGCTGTGTTGGCACCAGAGACATGCTACAGCTCCACGGGGCTGATAATAAAGAAATGGCCGGCGAGATTTAGCTCAGACCCGCGTCAAGTTGAAGTTTGCCGGTAACAGGGGAAAGAAAGGCAATGGCTGAGCGCTTGCAAAGAGACTTGCGGCGGCGCGGCAGTATATGTTGTTGGCGGCGGCAGTAGTAGCGCCGTTTGCAAGACCAAAGGTTGGTTTATGGTTAAGTGTGTGATGCGAGCACCTAGGCCGAGTCCTTGGGCGCGGATCTTGCTGGGGAGGGGAGATAGAGATGGGGGAATGGAGCCTAGGGCAAGGATAGTTCGCTTTTCCTCGATCAGAGAGAGGTCGGGCTAAGTCGCCCTTAGTTCTTGGGGAGCGACACACTAATATAGTGCGATGTTGAAATCGGCCTGGTACGGTGGACTCTGCCGAGAGCCCAGAAGCAAAGAGGGTCTAGCGCCTGAGTGTGAGATGAACAAGGGTGTGCCAAAGTGTATCTTCCCACGATAGACTGACTCTCGTCGTCCTGAGAGCGACTCACGACCTTGCAGGGGGGGAGGGGCGTGTGCGTGTCTGTACCTACGCAAGAAAGCCTCTGTAATGACGGAGACTTGGAGAGAGGTGCGGGACCGAAAGAATTTTATAGGGCCCAGAGCAGGAAAGTGAATGATGGACACGATGGGTACAGAATGCACTCATGTACAGCCTGGAGGCAAAAAGGAGTGTTTATTGTAGTGGGACAGCCGAGAGAAAACGCGATGGATCTATGCGTATGTAGGAAGTATACGCGTCGAGTTTTGGGTGATATGTGAAGCACCGTAAGCAGGTGGTGTTTGCTAGACTGGAAGATACCGAACTGTAACGGATTGATGCGAAACAGTTGGTATGGTATCCGTACGGTACGGTACGGTGTCATACAGTGAGCAGTCCTAACCCAGGGCAGTGGCAGTGGGATTCTGCGCTTATCGAACTTGGTGGATAGCGTGGATTAGTTTGAATGAGAGGGGCGTGCGAGGTTTTCGACGCAATCTTTACAGCGCCTTAGCAAGAAGACAATACCGAAAAGGCAGCACAGCACAGCACAGCACAGCACACGGCGTAGCGTAGCAAATGAATACCAAGTCGGGATATTTCCGTCGTAGCGCGAACGGACGATAGACAGACTGGACAGACTGGACCGGGCTAGACTTGGCTCACAGGCCAGACCAGAAAATCTCTGGGTCGAGGTCGATCGCTCTGCCGAGGATACCCCACGTCGAGACCGGTGCCGGATGTGCCGCTGACTCGTGGCTCTTGAGCGAAAGCGGCGAGTAATTACGAGAAAGACCAAGCGTGCTTCCAGGGGATGTGAAGCTTCAAGGCCACCTCAAGTTTGATAGACGAGGGTGTGGTGTGAGTTTCGTTGCAAATAATATTCGTAGAGAAGGAAGGAGAAGTTGGGTTTCGGGCGAAGCGAAGGTGACGTCGATTTAGTGATGAAGACCTATTATGCAGCAGCACGCTCTTTCTACAGACCAGTCGTGCCTGCGTATTTCTGCCAAACGAAAAAAAAAAATTAAGATATGGTCCTCATCTCATAAAAGGAAGAGGCAGACAAATGTAAACCCATGTCCCTTGCCTATAACCCCCTGCTGCTCCTGCGTGCTGCGTGCTGCAACCTGCTGGTTGGGAGAGCTGGGAGGGAGCTGGAAGCTGGGAGCTAGGAGGTGGTCTTTGCTTTGCTCATCAATCTCCCCTGGCTGGGTTCATATCACACACGCCAGTCGCCAGGCCAGGACTGCAGGACTGCAGGACTCAGAAATTGTGGCGGAGTTTGGAGTGTCTGGAGTGTGCAAGCAGAGCTGTTGGAGGCTGCTCGTAAAAAAGCTGTAAAAAAACAAAAAAGTGGCAATTGCATTGCCAGTTGCCTCGACATCTCCAATCTTGACATGGCTTGAGGTGGTTGAGATGGTTGATGACTGGCTCTGTGCCCGTACTCTCTTGCCCTCGTGGTCACAATAGAGCTTTGTCCTCTGTTCCGGAGAAGTACAACCTTGAGAGCACGACTGCAACGCGAGCTGGAGCTGTTGAGAGCCATGATCCATCACGACGCCGGCATGATGGTGAGGTCGACCAGGGGTGGAGAGAGTATGGCAGGGGGTAGCCACCTGGTGCCCTGCGCTCTTGGTTCCAAGTTCCACCCAGAAAACAACCCCGTACTGGATCAAGGGCTCAAGGAATGCCCACCCTGCCATGACGGGGGGGTCTCTTTCGCTGAGTACAGTGCGCAAGTTAATCCTTGCTCTCTGCAGCAGATCTGCGGCCTTTTCCTATATCATGGCCAATCAGAACTTGTGATGGCTGGTTGCACGACCAGAGGAGGCGTCCAGGATGCATGAGTTGAAAGCAGCCTGGGGCTTGGCTAAGAATTCCCAAAGAGGGGTTAGGCAGTTTAGTTGCCGATTTTCCAGCTTGTCAACAGGGTGCCAATGGACGAGGTCATCGATCAAAGAGAACGGGGTCAGCGGGCACGCGGATTGCCACGACCGATTGAGGAGAGATTGCGGAATCCTCTTGTGACCTTAACTGACTCAGGCCTACGTGTTAGCATTACCGAGACTTTTGCAAGCAATCAAGAGGAGGAACGGCCAGGATGTCGAGGCCTTTCAGAACGTGGCGGCGATACCGCGATGGGTGTGGGCGAGCCCGACGTCGTGGTTCCCAGCACACGCTAGTTGTAGTCGCGCGCAAGCCAAGCTCAAGGATGGATCAGAATATTCTCCGCGACACGGTTGTGTAACAACACGGCGCAACACACGCGATATTACCTACCGTGATGGCAAGCTTATGTTGACGTATGTACCAGCGTCGGATAGTACAGTATGTCGTATGTGGAATCGACGAGTTTCTGACGTGCAGGTCATGGCCTCTAGCAGAGCTTTGGAGCCGGCGCCGTTGATCGAACTAGTTTCTGTATCCGCCATGATCGAGCTGGCTTCAGGGGATGACAGTCAATGGCTCTGCCCCTAGATTCTAGTTCAGCCCTAGAGGTGGCTGCCAGAATTTGGGGTTTTGGGCTGAATCGCGCTATCATCATTGCTTAAGCCTTGATCCAGCAATTCGGAGAAGGGTGAAACGGTGTCGGAAGCGACACAAAAATCCGCGAGTGCTGATATAGTGTCTTATTTGCTCTGTCGGCATGCTATCCAATGGCATAATTGTGGCTGATACTGTACCAGGAGCAGCGTCCTACGTTATCAGGGAATCCTTACTGCAACTGTATGAGAAGTAGGGCGCGTGATAGATCGTAAGAGGGCGCAGAGGACCTATCTGCAGGCAATCGTAGAAGGGTGGAAGGACGAAGAGTACGGAGTAAAGAGGAAACACAAGGAATTTCCTATGAAGGGAATATTTCAGTCAGTTGGACACGTTTTGTTCCTCTTTTAATATGTTTTAAACTTTTGTGCGTGCGTGTACAGTAAGTCAATTTCACGACAGCTTCTAATAGAAGTCAAAACACAGAAAGATGCTTTGAAAACAAGCCGAGCTGATAGGATATTGTGAATGTCTGTATAGAAGTTCTAGTAGCTACCCGGTAATTAAAGCGTTTCTCTCTCTGCGAATATCTGCCGTGGGGCTATTATAATCAAGAATTATCAAGAATTATCCACGATGTAGCATAAGGCTGGCAGCAATGATGACTGTTCAAAATGTGGAAGGAACGCTGAGTGGGGAACCCTAGAACATCATTCTGCTTCTACACATCATACCATCACCATCCCGTCCTGTCATCTACCATTTCAACTACACAAGCCAATATATCAGTATTGGATAGCTTAGCCTCTTCGATCGCCAATACCACCCTTTATTGGCGCACCTATTTCGATGATGTACAGTCTCGCAAGTATTATGAGCCGCTTCTTGGCTGACCTCTCTGCCTCTCCAGTGTTGGCGATCTAGCCACACAATTTAACATCCTGGCACGATTGGCACTTTTCTAGTCGAATGATCTGTGCTAGAAACTTCAGGGTCTAGTTAAACAAGATCCTAATAAGCGACCCGAACGTCTGGGATGAACTAAAGGGGCCCAAATGCCCCAAAGAGGCACAGTAGGCCTTAGCTAGATGGTGTCTTTCTACGGTAATTAGTGGATTCCCTCACTTTCTTAGCCAGGTACAGACTAAGAAAATCTTAGCCAACCTGCTCGCCAACGCAACAGAACACTCAATTGCAGGGAGCCAATACGACTCGAAGCTCAACGACTGTGCAGCATCAAGGATTGTCGCTTCTACCGCACCGCACCGCAATGCATCAATACGGTGTCTGACAACACATGCAGATGCTTCAATTGCTGAACCAATAGACGCCCAGCATCGCCCAACCAAGCGACTGGGCCGTGAGCCAGAACGTTACTGGCCGGACTGGGGAGCTTTGATAAAACTGTATCATCGACCAGGGATGCCCCTTCCATCATCACAAAGCTGAGCTTTGATATCGATTCATCTGGCCCAAGCTTCATCAACCAGAGTCTGCTCATTGCTGGTCTTTTCAGCTAATTTGGATCACAATATGAGAGACCCTTGCTGTTGCACAAATCGATTGGAAATATTCAAGAAGGCTCCACGTGCTGACTTGGTTCTGTGTTTCCTCAAGCCTGCAAGACAGTCTCAACTGATGCTCACGTGGAGCATCCACTGATGCGCAACCCATGCCCGATTCTAGCCCTTACATTGAGGTGGCTGGGCCGACCCTGTACGACTTTCACGAATAACAGCTTCTCCGCGACATCAGACAGAGTCGTCCACCGCCGTTGGTCGGCTTTCACATTGACGACCAGTGACCGGATTCGTACGTCGAGATCGTTCAATGCTCTCCTGGGCACTGTGCTCGAAGAAGCCCACACCTTGAAGGTCGACCATCAAAATCAGCAATTTTGTCCGTGCGCCTGATATGGGTGCGGAACAACTTCTCATTTCCCTCTTTGCATACATGCATAAAGAATGAGCTCATCACCACTGCTGGTTCTCATTCTCATCTGGCATCTGTGCCTATGCTGCCTTTTCCTCTGGAGACTTAACGGCATTGTGCTGTTTTGCAACTGTTACTCTACGTACTCCGTAGAGTCTATGGTACTCCGTACTCCCCAGCTCGTCAAAGACAAAAAAGACATGGCGTCCGAGATCACCTTGTGGGGAATAGATGGTGCGGCTGGGTCACTTGGGCGCCAGTTCGCGCGCCCGCACATGGAGGGGCAGCCCAAGTGCGTCCAGCTCCCCTGTCTCCCCTGTCATGTAGCGACAGAATTGTCACCTCAGCCCTGACTCGTTTCTACTACTGCGTCTCCATCAGCATATGTACGAATCTTCTTTGGCTTGATTAGGGCAGTTTGAGTATCAGTTAGTGCTCCTTCCAAGTTGCGGGGAACTGGAGTTACTGTTGAGCATTCATGGCGGCAACCGACTACCGGCATAGAGCAACATGAAGTTGGTTTTTCTGTACAAAGTACCAGCAAAAAGTCTGAATGATCTCGTGTGGGGTACAGATTCAGTGTTCCCCTCTTGAATGCTTGGTGAATGCAACCCCTCCTAGGTTCTCTGACCGCCTTCGATGCATTCATCCGAATGTCCAATTGTTACGCAGGGCGAGCTTGCAGACAAATATGATAAAGGCAAGCATGCTTGATCTCGTCTGCGACATCACTTTGGACATGGGTCCGCACAAATGGGACAGAGACCTTTATTGATGCGCACTTTTTCAAGTCTGCAGGGGAGCAGTTGTCTAGACCTACCTTATACCAGGGTTGAGTACAAAACGCAGACAGACCAAAACTGATATTCAACGCTCAACGCTCGTCGCTCCCCTCCGTTTTGGCCCACAACTCTCAAATTCTTGGTTGGAAAAAACACCCACAGCATTAAGGCGGTGAGCATCACAACCAATTGCCCTGCCCCATCTACACCATCACAGCACGACAGCAAAACGCTGTTGTTGCGGAATTGAAATCTTCAATTGCAGCCAGAAACTCAGAGGTGCACGACAACGCTACACTCACAGCTAGCTGAAGATGGGCTAAGCTGCTCTGCAAAGCCCAATCGTGGGGTGTGTATAGAGAACTGGACACCTTTCGGCTTGGGCATCCCCACAAGCCCAAAAGTCAATCTGGTGGACGATGAGTGTGTCAATTCAAAGGATACTTAATTGATACGCCCAGTTTGCTCAGCTGGCCCAACATGCCATGACAGTTGACTGTCGACAATGGATATTTGAGCGAGTAAGAGCCGAAACGAAGACCAGTAATACCCAGAAAGGGAAGTTTATCAGCATTAGAAATCCGCCGCCCTGGCAGTCAGTTTTTGTGCATTACCACGGACCATTGCCACATAGCTAACGCCTCGCAAGCTTGATAGACACGTCCGCGTGTAGGTATAAGCTTAGCATGGCGTTTGTTTGCAAATCACTTTCCAGAGTATGGGGTACACTGGTCGCTCGTAAATACCACAATTATTAATTTTTAGATGCATCTGCATCTAGTCTGATGAGCGAGCTATCAGCAGGGGTACAGTGCAGTAGAATCAGTTGCTTAATTCTACTGGACTGTTCGCTAATAACCTATCCCAAGGCCTAGTGCTGCTCATAGTAGCCTTACTGCACACAAACAGTCTTGTTGGATACATTTGGTACAGAAATGTACCGATAGGAAGTCACCCACTCATCAGTACTTAGGATTATACGGAGTATCCGTATCTTCACACTGTATTGTGGTCATGGTGCTCCGTGTCGCACAGATACCGACATCTCGGAAACACGACAAGCCGGGCTTTATCCACTCTGCGTACAAGGGAAAAACACGCAGCAGGACCTTTAACAACCAGTTATTAGCGTTGTTTCGAGGACCTAGGTTCCAGGTGGTTAGGCAGATCTTCAACCACCCAAGCGCCAGGGCTCATGAGTCGGTGGATGTCACTTGCATATTCAGGAACGTGTGAGGCTACGGCAAGCCATCGAGTGTGACGGTGGACGGCAGTCAACCTAGTCCACGTTGACGGTAGACGGTGTCTTTGATTCTCAGCAAACGCGGGCTAGTGAGAAGCCGGTCGACCACGATCTCAGAGCTTCCCGTGGTCCTGGGAATCTCCCGCACGCCGGCGTCTTGTCATGTGCAACGTCAAACAAAGTTGGCGAACGGAACAGACAGCACCGGTTAACTTTGTTTGAGGGCACCTCGCAGCTTCAGGCTTCTGCAATGTTCGCCGACGGCATGAGAAATGCTGTTACAGGTGACCAGTCATCTTAATGATCTTCGGGCCAATCTCATTTCTTTTGGATGATTGAACGAGGGCCCACCACACTGTGAGAACACTCAGATCTTGGTGGGCTGAGCGACGCTAACGATCTGCAGAACGGTGGGCACAGAGCCATCCGACTCAGCTCACTAGTGCACGTCGAATTGGGCGTGGTATCCGTATAGAGGCAGCCCTCAAAAGTCCTTGCCAACGCCAAAAACGCACTAAGTAGGGCAAAAGCAAATATACTTAATTAACTAGGGGATAATCTCTACCTTCTAGGTATTTATTCCCTCCTTTAATAGCTATAATTTTTCTAATATATATAGGAATCTTCTCTATCTACTTTTATATCTTTCTTTAAGGTAGATCTCTTTAAGTAACCTCTTACTTATAAATAGCTTCCTTTTTATTTTTAAGGATATCTTTCCTTATTATTATTTTCTTTATCTATAGTTAAGTAGGCTTTATAGCGTTTAAATCTAGTAAATTTAAATACTAAAGAAGTTATTAAATACCCTAAAGATTATATACCTTTTGCTATATATAGTGTTTATATACCGGAGTTTAGTCTTCCTATATAATAGTATTTAGTCTTTACTTTATATATTCCTTTATAAAAGAAAATAATTTTAGTAGTAAGATCTTCTATTAATATCTTTACTAATTAATACCTTCTTTTTTTTCTTCTTAAATAAGCTTATTAATATCCTTATTTTACTACTATATAGGCTTCTTACCTAATAAGTTATAAAGACCTAGTCTTCTTATACTATTTATAATTTCTTATTCTTTCTTCTTAATTAGCTTAAGAGCTATATTTATTATATCTATTATAATAATAGCTTTCTTTTTCTTTTTTATAATCTCTAGAGTCTAATAATAATAAAGACCTTTCTTATTATATAAAAAGGTAGCCTAAAATATAAATTTACTAGAATCCTTTTATCTCTTATAAATATAGCTTTAAAGGACTTATTTATTTAACTTTCTCTAGATATAATAACTACCTTATTAATATAAAAGGATAATAGCGGTCTTATCTAATTAAATTACTACCTTTTAGTCCTTAAGGGTCTAGTCTCTATATATAAGATATTATTTTAGGTATTCCTTATATATCTAAATAGTTAGTTTAGGCTTTTTAGTTAGTTTTATTTTCCTATATCCTATAGCCTTTAAGATCCTAATAACTATAGCTACTAAGATCTTAAGTCCCTATAAGTTAAGTTCCCTAGAGATATTAATAGTGATTTTTTCTCTATTAAATTAATCCCTATTAACCTAAGTAATAATTAGGTTTTAGTTTTCTTTAGTCTATTTAGTTAGATACCCTATATATAGAGTATCTTTAATATACTTATTAATTAAATATAATAGTATTTTATTTAATTTAAAGCCTTAATATATTGCCTTTATATATATACTATTAATTATATAGATAGATATTCCTATTATAGCCTTAATCTTAATAGTAATCTTACCTCTCTTAACTAGAGATTTTAATATTACTATTAATATATATATTGCAATATTAGTATATATTTTAGCCGGATTTAAAGAAAGAAAAAACAATAAAGAAATCACTTATAGTGAGATTATATATAAATCTAGTGGGTAACCCCTATTAAGGCTTATAGGGATTAATGCTGATTACTTCTTGGCTGGCAAGGACTTTTGAGGGCTGCCTCTATATACAAGTGCAATTGGGAGTCTTGGGAGTCTTCTCCGTGGAATGCCCTAGTACACACTTGGCGATTCAGGGTGGCCTTCACTAATATCAATATTTCTACTCCGTATCATGTGGGAGAAAGAGATACAGCATCATACTGAGCCCATTTACCGCGTCGTATACCTAATCCCCTGAGTTCGGTAGAGACCGGAATGGGGAGCAAGCAAAGCTGCGTACTACGACAATTTTCGGTACCGAGCTGACTCAATGTATACTTGTCATGATTCCCCTCTGACCATGAGACGTGTGTGGCTGCATGCCATGAAGTACATAGTATGAACGGGCCTGTTACAGATGAATGACACAGGCGATCTTGCTATTCGATGTGGCCTGGAACTCGACCTCGAAACTGAAAGCAGAAGACACGTTATCCGTCTGTAACTGAAGACAGCGCGTGTCTAGAGCATCGATCGGCTCTTGACCCCGATGGGTTGGAAGGGAATAATTAAACGCAGCCGCTTTGCCTCTAAGATCTAATGCTGGGGACTCCCTACCACGCTACGCGGTTGAAATTATTTCTTGACGCAGCTAATCCAAGGGCCAAGGCTAACAAAGCGCGATGGCCCAGCCGCGTCTGTTCACTCATGTTGAACTCTGTAACTTGTTTTCAGGGCATGACACGGGCCAGGACTGAACTCATCCCCAACCTCGTTATGTACACTATCTATCCGTACTCCGTACAAACAGGGCCAAGGCCAAACAGACCGGAACCCTGGCATGATTCGGTACCTTATCCGACATTCGAGGTTAAAAGCTGCAGAGTGGAGGAAAATGAGAAAGATTGCAAGACAGCAGAGCACGATGCCGTCGGCAGTATCCATCCGGAATCTTAGTCCGCCACCGACGTAACTATGAACTGAAACCGAATTGTATGTTCCATGATAGCATTTCTATCATCATCTGTCTGTCCAAGATATCTCAATCGGAAAGCTCCAATGGACGGAGGCTGACGATGGAGAGAAAACATGGAGCTTCCGAGCAGCAGACAATGTGCTGACTGTTCTCCGTGCTGGTAGGTTGAATACAACGGTGCAGTCCCAGCAGCACGGGGCTCTCTCACTAGAGGCTGTGGATCCCTCCTAGCATCCTTGAAGCATAGAAACAGTGAGACCAGGGGATGTTTCGTCTAGCGTCCCCGTGATGGTTCCCAACGGCAAGGCCAGGCTATCGCGGCTCGCATGTGTGTACTCCGTACTTGGCGGATTATCTCTCATCCCCTGTTGTGTTGCGCCCACGCTGTGTTGCATCATCAAGCGCCTAATTCTGTTGCCAGTATTATTCAAGAACGAGGCGTCTTTTCATGTCTACAGACAGTGACGTAGCATAGCCTTTTTCCCATGACAAACAAACATGTTGCCATTGAGTCAGGAAAGTTTGCCGCATATGGGGGTGCGATAACTAATCAAATACTTGGTCGGGGAAGCGGATATTGGTATTATTGACGGTGACATCCAGGAGACTCTCATGACTGGGTGCTGAAGCAGCTGCAGGGCTATCTGGGGATTATCAAAAAGAGGGAGGGGGCTTTACTCCCCAGGTTAATGACTGCCAACGGAACTTCGAGCGGAAAGGGGAAGTCGTATGCGGCAAACATACAACACAATGACGGGCAGACTCACCGACAGATTCTGTATTATTGCTCTGTCTCGGTCGGGACACCGCCGCGGCAAGCGACAAAGAGGAATTGAGGACTGTCAGATGTCATAATCGCGAGTATCAAACATCAAACAACAGCTGACAAGATGCTATTATCATCCATGTATTCTCGGTACACATACAAACACATGGGAGAGTTGATCACGCACGGCACGACGCGACATTCACACTGACTTCAAGGTGGTCCGGGCTGCATGGAATCGACAGTCCCGTCGCGTCTGGAGAAAGCTTGGATCTACCAGGACCAAGGGATAGACACAGGGGGCAGATTAGCCATGCTAGCTAGCATGCCATGCCATGCCATGCCACAGCAATTGTGCAATGGAGCACCAAGCCTCCGGGAAATGCCACACCATACTGTACAGTACACAACAGCAAAATACCGTGCCATACAAGTCAAGCCGGAGCCACACCGGAGTGTCAAGCTCTCGCCTTCATTCCTGGGGTGCATCGACAAGTGAGGCACTTGGACGTTCACTCACTCAGTCTCACTGTATACCTATCTCAGTCCCTTGGCCGATCCGCGTACTCTCTTTCTCAGCCTTCGGCTTGTGGCCCCTGTCAGGCTGTCGCTCAGACAATCAGTGGTGGCTGTCGTTTCCTGTCATCCCTGCAAATGGTGGAAACTGAACAGCCTCTCCTATGGACCTTTATCGTACGGATACGTAGTCCATGATTGACAATTCATTTCCATATGTCTTTTGCCTTCTTACCGCGAGGCGTTGAGTTTCCGTTTGGTTGGTCCCGCCTCCGAATATTTTCGGTGCCATATCAAGCTCCAATGTATGCCCCATGATGGCAAACATGGTCCATCCGAGTTGCTTCAACCACTGCCGAAAGAGGCTGACTGACTTCCGGCAACATTGTCAAGTTTGGGGGCGGGCTCCGAAACCTGGCGCCGTGTCTTAGAGCGAAATTTGAATGGAAGGAAGAAGCCATCTTGGGCTGTTCTGGAACTTTGATGTTTAGGGTGTCTCTCATTGAGCTCGGCGAAACCGTCTTGGTCAGCACCACTCAGCCCTTTACTGACTCGTCCAATTTGCGTCGCGTTGTCGTGTCATGTCATTCTCGCGCCGACAAGCCATACCATATGGCGCTATTGTATTTGTCTCGTTTATTGAAACAATGTTATTCAAGCTTCGGATTCCAAGTGCGTCACTGCCGAATTTCAATCGACTTTAGTGCGGTCCCGATGATGCAACGGCGTCCATCGGTCTTTGAATTTGATATTCAACTTGAACAATGTCCATATTCTGCCTAGAGGCAAAATGTGTCTAAATTCGCCGACCCTCAATCATCACAGCGTGTACTCTACCCTGTAGCTGTTTTGTTGATGGAATATTTTTTTTCTATCATCGTCGAGTACACGGCTGGTGGACTTTAACACTCTATTCTTCTTGCATGATGGTCAATATGTCGCCTCGGGCTTGGTTATCATCTGTGCTCGTTAACGGGTAGTGATTGATCACTGATGAGATGGAATTATATAGTCGATGGCAGTTTAGTAAAAGTTTTGATGTATCACTGACATGTCGTGTGCGTATTTGCCTGCACGTATTATGGCAGCCTCGGGATGTTAACACACGCATACCAACCACAACAGTCACTCTGGTCGTCGAAGGAACAATCAGAATACTGTGTTATCTATTACCTATGTTTGATGACGATCGTCGATATACCACTCCTTGTTATGGCAGAGGTAACCGAAACTGGGTGCGGATCATCAACGGTTATCGAAGTTGGGCAGAATCGAGCCCACCAGGTGAGACACTTGCTGCCCACTATCATACGAATTTGATATCGACTACGGACCGATTGGGCTGGCATTGGATTGATGCTGTGATTCAAAGTCGTTATCATGTGAATAACACAAACTCCTGGTCGAGTTTGGAGTATAAGAATGTCAACGTCGGGAACACAGGACTATCGATATCACACCTGCCGCAAGTCGAACGCTAGCCTGTGGCAATCAAGCAGATGGGCAGGCTCAAGGAGCGCCTAGGCCGAGAAACTACCAATGATCAGCATGCTCTTGACTTGTGGTAAAAAGATACAGAGGCAAACAGATGGTCGAACCGAATCACATAATTGCTCATGTCACTATACGGTTTGAGGCATAACCATTCCCCAAAACACCGGTATATAGGCTGCAGCTGACACTGCTTGTCCAACGTGAGCACCCGCAATCCCCGAAAAATGCTCCAGAAGATAACTGGTGTTGAGCTTTAAGTTTCCATGAGATGGGTTTCTAGCCGTCCCTACTGTTCAAAGTTGTGGCCTTGGCTTGAACTCTCGGCATGGAAATATCGAGAGAATGGAAGCAAGTTGACATTCAAGTAAGCTGACCGGATGCGTTGGTTTCTGCCAGAGAATCCATATCAGGCAGATTGTGCAGAGACTTGTCAATGACGGGTGTGGGAAACCAGAACGTCCCTGCAAGGAGCAGGCGACAGCAGACAGATGCTGAAACTATGGCACAACCTGGACAAGTCTTATGATATCCTGCCAACAGTGAACCTCTGGCTATCTGATGTCAGATGTCTTGACAACAAAGAAGTGGTGGGCGCTAGGTACGCTTCCAACGAACTGGCTGAGATGAAGTAGGCAGAGCTGTCGAGGGTTCAAGTGATGAGTAAATCGAAAGGACGATTCCAGAGGGAGGATAAACGTCGCAAGAGCGCCCGGTACCAGAGTATGATGATTATCTCTCAACCACATGTTCAAGACGACGTAGCAGGGTGAGTGAAGAAGGCAAAGCGCACCATTGACCGATATAATGGAGAGTTGCAAACCAGAGCTCTTTTGATATATACAGCTGATAAGCATGTATTGCAAGACAGGTTGTGAACCGATATTAAGCATTCGTAGATATCTAGTAGGCTTCATAGTAGACCTTCCAAACTCCATAGGCGACATGGAAGTGACACGTCTACAGCATGAACCTCACATATCGATACATTGAGATTGACTGCATGTCTCAGACCTACTCACAAATACCAAGCATAAAATATACCACAACAAAGCACATTATTAACCGAGTCACACATGGACAAGGATAGAGAATAACATAACACAAGGATTTCACATGGTATCAAACACCGACAAGGGTTAAGGAACGACAAAAGTCTATTGAATATTGGGTTCCTATAGTGAACATTGTCATCGACCTCCAAAACTCGAGGCCTCCAATAAGGGAAGGATATTTTCTCCTCGTCGCCGTCGTCGAGTGTTTCCCATACCACTCGACACGATCTCATCGTCCCAATCTAAAGCCATTATTTCGAATACATGTAAAAAGAGAAAAGTGCCAGTAAAAATGCGTGGCCAAACAGGTCCGCAGTCAAATCATAATCCAGACTCGGAAATAAAGAGTCAAGTCTAATCGAGCCACCTGTCCTCTAACAAACAAACAAACGCCTTGGATGTCAAGTACTTTTAGAAATCCCGAAATTCCGAATGCGAGGCTGTCTAATCCATGTCACGAAAGGGCTGTAGTTCAAACCCCTGAATGGAGGATCGCCTTACCATCGACGGTTACCGATGGGCATGTTGTTGGAGTTGCTGGCTGGAGGTCGAGTCAGCTCGAGAGGTGTTTAGCTGATTCAGCGTCGGCGGAACCCACCTCTGCCACCGCCACGACCACGACCCCATCCACCGTAGCCGCGACCGCCGCCGCCACCACCATATCGAGTCATCTCAGCAAGACGAGGATCGATCTGCTGCTTGGCCTCCTGGAGAACATTGACGAGATCACGAGCCTGCTTCTGGTCTGGAGAACGGGTTAGCATGGAAGCGAAGAGAGAAGGCAAACAATGGATACTCACTATCAGTGGTGAAGAGGGTAATGGCGGTACCCATGGCACCAGCACGACCGGTACGACCAATTCTGTGAATGTAGTCCTCCGAGTTGTTGGGGTAATCGTAGTTCAACACGTGAGTGATGTTGCGCACATCTTTAGCGAGAATGGTTAGCAGGCGAAGAGAGGGTTTGTATAGCAACGTTCCAGCACGGAAGATGAAGATCGATGGTTATGCGAATTGGCAAGCCATCTGTACTTCACTCCTGGCGGAGATAGGGCAATAGAAAGTGCGTCAAAATGCCATCCTGGAGTATGCGGGTCACTGGGTCCTGGAAACAAGAGAACCTTGGCCAGCAGCTTGATCAAAGGCAGTAATATGCCAACTCCACACTCGTACCACGGGAGTGAAAACGGTACAAGAGTGGAAACACGTGAGTATAGCAAAGTGAAGGCTACACAACGGATCAAGACCCCGTTGGTTGAGAACCAATTGGACACGATAATTATCAGGCAGATTCGCACAGTCAAGAAAGCCCCTAAACACGAGAGTAAAGTACAGCAAATGCTGTAGCTGGAAGTTGCCATGAGGGAGGGGAGGGAGGAATGATACATACCGATACCACGCGAGGCCACGTCAGTGGCCACCATGATGGGAGACTTTCCAGTCTTGAACTGGTCGAGCACCCAATCACGCTCGTTCTGTTGCTTGTCACCGTGGATGGCTGGTGAAAGTTAGCAATTGTTCATCAGTGTTGCAATGAGGGTATACTGACAAAGCGCAGGCCATCCGTCTTGGCGGAGGAATCGAGTGATCTCATCGGCAATTCGCTTTGTACCGACAAAGATGAGGATCTTGTTTTCCTTGTTCTCCATAACCTTCTCGAGATGCTTGATCATGCGGTCACGCTTCTCCATGTCTGTAACGACCTCGACGATCTGAGTAATTCGGTGGTTGGCAGCAAGCTCCATGGAACCGATGTTGACCTGGATGAACTCCTGGAGGAAGTCAGATGCCAGAGCACGAACCTCCTTGGGCCATGTAGCGGACCACATCAGAGTCTGTCGGTCAGGTCGAATCTGGCCAATGATCTTGCGGATTTGGGGCTCGAAGCCCATGTCAAGCATGCGATCAGCTTCGTCGAGGACGAGGTATGTGACACGACGGAGGTTTGTCTTGCCAGCCTCAAGCATATCGATCAGACGACCAGGAGTGGCAATGCACACTTCGACTCCACGAGAGAGATCACGGATTTGGGGACCCTTGGGGACACCACCGTAGACACATGTGTTGCGGATGCGAGAAGATCGGCCGAACTTCTTCATCTCTTCCTGAATCTGGACAGCAAGCTCACGGGTAGGAGCGAGGACGAGGACGATAGGACCATCGCCAGGAGCGAGGAGAGGCTGGGCGTTGATGTGGACGATAGAGGGGAGACAGTACGTAAGGGTCTTTCCGGAACCAGTCTCGGCAATACCAACGACATCGCGACCAGAGAGAGCCATGGGCCAACCTTGAGATTGAATGGCAGTAGGAGCAGGGAAGCCTTGGGCCTTGACCTCATCCATGACATATCGAGGGAAGCCAGCCTCGTCGAAGGTCTCAACGGGGCGAGGGATATCCTTGCCAGCAATGGTCATCTGGTGCTTGCGGCGGAAGGCTTCCACATCAGCGTCAGATCGGCTAGAAACGTCGGGGTGCTCCTTGTAAAAAGACTTCTCGAACTTGGGGAGGGTGCTGAGATCTATGCAACTGTTAGCGAAAGAAGGGATAACGACTGATGAACTAAACACATACCGAAGTCTTGGTTCTTGAGGCCAGCGCCGAGAGCGCCCATACGGTCACCACCGGCACCACCTCCGAAACCACCACCTCCGCCGTAACCACCACCACCACCTCCAAAACCACCGCCGCCGCCGCCGTAGCCACCTCCGTTGCTTCGACTATGAAGTATATTAGCATATGACGATGATAAAAATGATGATGTTGCGTTGTGGTTGATGGGTTGACGCGTTGCCGTTCGGCAAGGTCGACCATCCCCAACTCGCACGAACAACAAAGACAAGTTGACTTACCCTCCGTAACCACCACCGCCACCGTTGCGGTCACCGCGATCACCACGATCACGGCCGTAACCACCACCGCCGTAGCCACCGCCTCCGCGGCCACCACCGCCGCTGTATCCGCCGTCGTAGCCGGACATTATTGTAGGAAGAGAAGGATGAGACGGAGTCTGTAGAGTTGACCCGTCGAGGCAAGGGGGGAGAAAGTGTTGTTAGAACAAAGAGAGTCGTGGGAAACGCGGTGTATTATCTCCAAGTAACGAGATTAGCTCGTTTTTTGATGGAAAGAGAGTGCGCGCCCGAGGGTTGAGATGATGTCGGAAGGGAAAGGAGATGAATGGTGAGGATGGGTGGAAGTTTTAAGTGAGCCTGAGAGTCCTGCGCGCTTGGTTTATTTTATTTTTTTCGCCGCTAACAAAAAAAAGTTGATGCACCTTGCCTGCGGCATGTCCGCCTAGTGGCTCCACTTACAGTATCTTATTGGCTGAAACCGGTCCACTAGAAAGAACCCTTCGAAGCCTGAAAGAAAAGCCGCCACCTTAGTCAGGGACCTGTGGGGATTTCTGGATCCACAGCTACCCTATACCCTGATATCGCAATCTTGTGCCATCTGGTTAGCAGTATGGTGACTTCAATAACTAAATACTGGCTTGCTTTCCATGTCGAGATGTTTACGTACAAGCTTGTCATCATATAGCCGGCAGTAAACATATTGTAATTGGTGTTCTGGTCGAGTATGCAGCCATAGATTTGCGTGGTGCGGCGGCATGTGCCTACAGCAAAACTTCTTGACAAGAAAACTTTTCCTTACTGACAGACAATTTTGGACATTACTCTAACTCTCTTTGGATTATGATAATCCTCAAGGTCAGCAAAGTTTAAGACCTACTGGTATAGGGCACATTCTATCATTTGAATATTCTCGGGAGAATGGTGTAACTTTTCTGATTTCGCGACGGGTCTATAGAGTGTCATGAAAAACATCATATACCGCCCAACCTGTTAGATTGACACAAACCAGACACCACCTTAAAGACCGTACGCGTGATCTTAATGCTTTGATTTCCTATTCATCCATCTGTTCCTTCTTCCACTTAGCATCCAAGGCCTCCTCCATGGCTTTCCTCAATGCACCTACAAACTCCCAGCAGTCTAAGTATGTGTTGTACAGTGGTGCAGGCGCGACTCTAATAACATTCGGTCTGCGCTCATCGACCAAAACGCCTCTCTTCTCTAGACCAGCCATGACCTCGTCCAGCAGCCCGTCGGCCAGGAGGATACTCACCTGCGCCCCGCGACGCTCTTCCTCGCTGGGTGTGATGATCTGCCAATAGGCGCCCATGTCCTCTGGCAGCTTCTGCAGTTCGGAGACCAGATATGCCGTCAATTTCCTGCTCTTTGCGCGTAGGGGAGCCATTCCGCCAGCAAGCTGGAATATCTCTAGAGACGCGCATAGAGAGGTTATGTCGAGGACGGATGGGTTGCTGAGCTGGAATCCTGCTGCACCGGGAACGGGGACAAAGCCAGGTCGCATAGCAAAGCGGTTCTTCTTATCGTTTCCCCACCATCCGGCAAGCCTCACATTATGTGATCCATCATCCCCAACCTGCGCGTGTCGCTCATGGACAAACAGGCCACCAATACAGCCTGGTCCACCGTTCAGGTACTTGTAAGTACACCAAGCCGCAGCGTCAACGTCCCAGTCGTGCAGCGACAGAGGCACATTGCCTACCGCGTGAGCGAGATCCCATATAACAAATATTCCACGCTCGCGAGCGAAGGCAGTCAAGCGTGGGATATCGAGGAGCTGGCCCGAGTAGTATTGAATACCAGGAAGGAGGAGCACGGCAGTCGTGGAAGCGTGTTTATCAATAACGGACTCGACGTATTCGGTAGGAAGGATATCCTCGTTATTAGGAGGTTCGAGGGTGATCATCGAGTCCTCGGGGCGTAGTCCATGATGGCGTATCTGCGTCTCGACAGCATACTAGTCGGGTGTTAGCATGCTGAAGTCCAATGCTGGGTTCGATCACCGACGTGGTCACTTGGGAACGCCTTGCTCTCCAGAATGATCTTATGCCGTCCCTTTGTATCGGGCTTGTAGAACGCTGCCATCAAAAAGTGTAGATTCGCTGTGAGAGTCTGCATGACAGCCACTTCGCTGACCTTGCCACCCACAATGGGAGCAATCATCTCGGCCGCATGAGCATCGACATCTAGCCAAGTTGGCAAAGGGGAGTCGTCAAGGGGCTTGAAGTGGCCCTGAACACCCTGCGTGCGCCATGTCGTGAGGTATTGTTGGATGCGTTCCACTGTGCGCTTGGGTTGAATGCCTAAGGAATTGCCTACGAGATAGATAGCTTTATCGTCGGCGCCTATGGAAATTAGCTCGACATGAGAGAGGGCGCATAGTAATTGCTACCTGTGGTATCATTTGCGAGGAGAGTCTTGCGCGCCACATCAGCTTTGGATGGGATGTTGAACTCGTCACGAGTATGTCTGAGAGTGTCATTGGTGTCAAGCTCAATGGCGTGGTCCCGACCGGAAAGATTTGACGAGTCACCCATGACCAGCATCGGATATATTGACTTGTCGTGCGATATATGAACTACTGGGTATAAAGCAACGAACGGGTGCTCCTCGTCTCCACGCCGTTCCTTGGGAGCAAATATGACAAGCTCCGCACATCGGCTTAAGGCGGGGAGCTTCTGTGCCCCGCACTCGAGCCACGATCGGGGGCATGAGCCGTTTGAAGATGCTAGATATGATATCCACATGAGGAGCAGGCCAGGGCAAACCGGACAAGCAGGCTGCATAAAGTACATGCTTCCAGGGACCAAAAGTATGGAGCAAATGTGCTATTCCACAAACTGCTATCTATTGTCTGATGTTCTTGCTGAGCCAGTCACGTCATAATCACTTGATGTATCGCATGTTGTGTGCATATACAAAAGACTGAGGCATTGTCACTCATAGAAACATCTCGAGTCTCCATTCACGATGTCAAGTTTTACTCATTCGTTTTCCACCAACCCCATACAACTCTCCCTGCTTTTCTGCGCGCTCTAGCTATGTCATACAAGGGGCCTGCCTCTCCCGTCTATATCCGTGAACAAAGAAAAATTACAGAACAAAAAAAAAAGAAAGCCCAACTCGAAGTTTACAAGAATGAAGCATTCCAGCCCCAGCCCGATTCTATATTAATCCGGTCCAGTTGGGTTTCATGGACCAACGCACAATGCTCCAAGTACACCCTCCCAAGAACAGATTGTCGTAAGCTGAAATCCATGGACAGTTCAATATCCTTGGCTAACCGCAGCTCGTATCAGGGTATCGAACCTTGTTGCATAAAAGGTTTTTGTTAGATCGAGGGTTTACTCGCGAGAGACGTCACGACCGAAGGCCTTGGACTTGAGCCAGTCAACAGCGACCAGGACACGGTTTCGGGCTAGAGAGTGTCTGTCAGTATGACTGCCATGTCTGAATGGGGTACTTTTGAAAACTTACTGCTGAAGCACATGGAGAGGTAGGCACTTCGCCAGAAAAGGTAGGTCAAGCCACCTCCGCTGGCAATGTTGCCGTTGAACCAAGGAACATCAGCGACAGCCTTCTCACTACCAATGTAGGCGAGAGAGCCCTGGTGAGAGTAACGGAAAGGCTTGACATCCTTGATTCGGCGAAGCTGCCTCTCGAGGGTCTCAATCTCAGCAGCGATCTCGGCAGAGTTACCCTGCTTGAGGTTCAGACTGCTGCTAAGCTCCTTGATGCGGGCCTCCTGGGAGTCAGTCTTGGCCATGTTGTTGAACAGACGAGCCAGGAAAGAACCCTCCTGGGAAGCGACCTGAGCGGTAGGAGCGTAACCAGCGACAGCACAGTCACCGACAGCCCAGATGTCGCGGGTTCCCTGGACAACGAGGTACTCGTTGACGGCAAGACCACGACGGGAATCCTTCTGAGCGGGAACCTT
This sequence comes from Fusarium sp. PT, assembly GCA_021020635.1. Taxonomy (NCBI): domain Eukaryota; kingdom Fungi; phylum Ascomycota; class Sordariomycetes; order Hypocreales; family Nectriaceae; genus Fusarium; species Fusarium sp. PT. The sequence goes on along the minus strand of JAHMRZ010000002.1, from coordinate 2,612,657 downwards.
GCCCATGAGATCACGGACAATAGGTCGGACAGCGTTACCAGTGGCCCAGACAAGCAGACCGTATGGGATGCGGAGAGTCTGCTTGCTGCCATCAGGTCCAGCGAACTCGGCCTCAACAAAGTCCTCTGTCACTCTCTTGACCATGGTCTTGAGCTTGATATCGATGTTCTCCTCACGCAGGGTGTTCTCAGTGTACTCGATGAGCTGCTTGGAGAAAGAGGGAAGGACGTTAGGAAGGGCCTCGATGAGAGTGACCTTGAAGCGTTGGCTGATCTCGGGGATCAGCTTCTTGATGTCTTCCTCGAAGAAGTCGCGAAGCTCTCCGGCGAACTCGACACCAGTAGGTCCACCACCGACGACGACCATGTGCATCAGACGGTCGATCTCCTCCTGGGACTGGCCCTTGAAAGAAGCACGCTCGACACAGTCCATAATCTTCCTGCGAATTTGCTGAGCGTCACCAATCTCCTTGAGGAAGCAGCTGTTCTCACGGACACCAGGAATACCGAAAGTGGCGTTCTCAGCACCGACACCAATGACAAGCAAGTCATAGGGGATCTCGGTCTCGGATTGGGGACCCTTGCCCTCGGTGTTGTCCTTGATCTTGATAACCTTGCGATCAGGGTCAACGGAGGAAGCCTCAGCTTCGTAGTACTTGACAGCACCCTTCTTGTGGCGGAGAATGCTGCGAACAGGCTCCATGATGGAGCGGTGCTCAATAAGACCCGTTGTGCATGAGGGCAGCAGGGGGGTGAAGAGGAAGTAGTTGCGAGGGGAGACGACGATGACGTTGTAGTTCTCGGTGTCGAGGTTCTTGAGGAGACCAACAGAGCCCCAGCCGGATCCTAAGGAAAGGTACTGCGTCAGTAACTTGATCTGATATATAAGAGGAGTTCATATCTATGCGCGCCAATTTACTTACCCAGAACAACGAGAGTCTTCTTGGAAGGGTCGGGTTGGTACTGCTCTTGAGGATGGCGGTCGTCGTAGATAACGTAACATGTGTAACCGACGAGGGCACCGAGAGAGAGGTATGTGATTCTCCAGGTCCATCGCAGGGTACGTCGAATCTTGCCAATTCTGGGCTTGGGCTTGGGGGCCTCATCAGCGTAGGCTCTTCGGAAGGCGATGCGGCCAGTGTTGTTCAGCTTCATGGCGACGGAAGGTCGAGCAGAGGTCTTGGAGACAGTAGAGAGGGCGCGGGTCGCAATGCGACTGCTGGGGGCCATCTGGCCGACCCGAGAGAGGGCCGTCATGGCTCGCGCAGAGGAAGCCATTGTGAATGGTCTGGTAAGGAGAAGCTCAATTGGGAGCAATCGGTGGGAAGTGAGGAGGGAAAAGATAAAAGTGGGAGAATAGGAGACACAGGACTAAGAGTCTCTGGACCAGTTGACGGCGTCGCAAGCGGATGGAGCTGGTGACGGAGGGAGGTGAGTCGAAGGAGAATCAGTCACAACCCACGAAACTGGGCGAGAGAATTTAGTCTAAGGTAAGGTAACGAAACGGTACCTCAGGGCCTTTAGGTTAGGTCGGCTGGGCGGGACACAAGGTCGTAGAGAAGAAAGGGGTGTAAGAAAAGGTGGTGGTATAATTGTATTAGGATGTGCTTGGATTATTTCTGGTTCCCCTTGAGATAAGACATGGCATCTCGTCCATTTCTTGCTTGTGCTTGAGCTCCACTAAAAAGTTGAAGTTCCTTGCCCGTGCCTTCAAGCTTAGCGGAGCGGGTCGGCGTGGGCTTTCTTTCCATCCTCTCAGCACTTGATATGACGCCCACTGAACGACATCCATAATATCATGGACTCGATTGAATTGATTTGTACGGCCGAAAGATGGAATCTCGGAGTTGATAATCCTTGATCGTGGTCATGATTATTCTTTGATGACTTTTTACGGTACTCAATTGACAAACCCCCGATCTACCATTCTCTGCTGTAACCCCTCGCCCCCCGTGATAATCGCTTATCATTTCTCATCTCCAAATTCATTCTCCAATCTCAGCCCAATCCAATGTATCGGACCGGGCTTTGGCCCCGATCCGTAGCTCTGGTTCAATCACCTCTTTGAGCAGTGAAAAATGGGGGTTGACTGCACTCAATTCGGAGAGGGATAAAAAAAAACTCACACGCAGCTGGGCTTCTTTGCCCTTGGCGCGGTTCATGGAATCAGCAAAACTCCACTAACTTACCGAGCAAACCCCTTGTGTATATGTTACCATTCTCCATCCTATTCATGACGAGTGCCTGTTAAATGAGCAGGCTTCCTCCTTCATTGCTTACAATATCTCGACTTGTCTGTCGTTATTGATTTGAACAACGTGCATGATTTCGTCACCCATTACCACATGCTTGGTGTGATCTCGAGTGTGGTCACTTTCACAAGAAACTCGGTGTCTCTCCGTTTCCGGACGTCCGGGATGTTCAATACAATGAATGTGACATTGCTGTACTGTGGACTACTCAATCCTCGGAGTTTTTAGCCGCAGGAGCGTGGAAAGCGTGGACTTTCTAATAACCGCGCATATTCACTGAATACTTCTATAGCCTTGTCATGAAATATTGGACAAGCCTCCCGGCAGATGGAGATCTTACTTTTTACACCCTGTGATTTTACATCCTACCAATTAAACTCAATGTCGCCCCTGTATTCCAATTCTGCGGATGGGGATTCAATACGATGTTTTGGGTGAAAGCCGCGACCCTGTGGGTTAACCTTGCTGTCACATCTCGAGTAGTATTCTGGAATACTCTTACGGAGTACTGCGTATGATAATACCGCGGTGTGTCGGTGAGCGTATCGGTCCACCATGTAAAGCGAACAAAATCGATGTTCACAACCTTGAAAATACTCATGTAAACTGCCTACCTACCTTAGATCTAGAACGCAGATAATCTGAGACGTTGTATGTAACTTAGCCTGCGCGTTTTGGTCTCTTTTGGGAAACTCCTACCGCATTCACATGTCGCTAAATAACCTCATGTTGAAGAGGTACAGGGTGTTGCCCAGATACGTACTACGGTTATTGCGAATAATAAGCGGATGGCATAATTGTAGTTGTAATTGAAATGTAATTCGTGACAGAAACAATTGCTGTCTATCTATCACACCATGCTCGTTGACTAGTTCATCCGAATCCAGGTATTGATTCGCTAGACGCTGCGCAATCTCTACATATGTTAGCCCTCTATATGTCCTATGACCAACACCATCTTATATTCAGTTGATGAGGGCTACGTGACAAACGTGCGTCCCCAGATCTTCAATTTTACCTTATACCCCAGGATAAGCCTAACATTAAGGGTCTGTACGTATCCTTGGTAGTGCATATCGGAGCCGCAATCAACTCAAGCCTTCCCTTCAACCCTGTATCCGTAGATGCGTAGAGAGCTCTACTGTGCATCGTAGCTCGTGATAATTTAACCCGAACCCAAGCTTTTAAAAAGACCTCTCCGTCTAGTGCCCGTTCTGCCTGCCTCCATTAGACCGGGTGGATCTTGCCGTGGAACTTCTAGAGAGCCAACGTCCATGTCCGCAAGCGCGCTAATAACGGATCCGCGCTTCAAGGCTTCTTTTATTTATGATGAGGATGGATGCTGGGCGTAAAATTGCAGGCTCGCTGCGTGATTGGAGCGCATTCCTGGAGGTTCTCAGTGGGTGAGATCAAAACCACGCCTACTTCAACTTCAACTCCAACCTTAATCACATTTGTGTTGCCTCGAGAAGATGGTGATGGAGACAAAGTTGCTACCTCTTACAGGAATGCACACTTGTCGCCATTTGTTTCCAGTAGCATTTGGAAGCATGCGTGAAACGTTTGGGCCTTTACGGCTTGTGTCGTGTGATGCCTTTCCTCTCTCGTCTTCTCGACCGATTGATAGATAGATCTTGATACAGCTTCTTCGTTTCACCAAACACCATCTGACGACATGGATTGCGATCTCTCCTACCTCGTTCATTATCCGTGATTATCACTGAAGCGTCAACGATTATTGCCCCCACCGTGCGTGGGTTTTAGAGCTGACGCAAAAGCTTTTCCAGGGTCCATTTAAAAGATGATTTTATCCACCATGATTTAATATCAAACACCCACTTGACGACTCAACCTGTTGGATATCGGACCGTCTTGACGCGCAGGTTTTTCTTCCCGCTGGCGGGGATCGGCACTTGATGATGGATGGTGGAATTTGCCCCAGATGAGGCTGATTAGAAAGCGTGGGATACGATCGGAGTTGGGCGAGATGGGATGCGACTCGGTATGTTCAAGGTTGCGGAAGGTTTGATACCAAATGAGCTTCAGAATACTACAGAGTTTGTCTCGGATTGGCTCATCTGAAGCAGGAGAAGCAAACCATATGTCGATCAGCCAGACATAACGAAAGACATGTTCTGGTGAATAATTGAATGCGAACCTATGGAATTTTAGTTCCTGCAGCATGATTGATGATATGGAAGAGATCCTTCTTTGATATCCAATCTTGTACGAAAAACGCAACTATTCGAAAACCATTGAACATGGCCGTGTTCTAGGCCCCTGCATAAATATCATCATTTATCTCTGGCGAGAACGAAGATGGGCTGAAACAGGAGCCTTCCTTATTTCGAGACGAATAAAAGACCCCTGCTCTCAGGTTAGCTAGCGACGGACGCGCTGAGGCCAACCGCCTCTAACTCAGCTGCCGCTATTTCTGCAGCAGCCTTGTTACTGTTCAGCAGCTGCAGAATGACAGGCTCTCCCATGTTCCCGCCTGAATCTTACAGTAGCTCACGGCGCGCACACAACAACAAAGTCAAACAAGATTAATCAATTTGATTATTCTTCTATGGCCACCAATAGGTATTTCTCTCCCGCTCTGTCGTCACTAGTATTCTGTATAGCAGACTGTAGCCTTGCTAGCCTTGAAAAGCTCAAACCATCATCTAACGGCCTTCCCCTGAACCCTTCCTTGAGATCGACCTGATTCTATGGGGGGTTAAGTCGGTTGACAGATCCTGGTCGTGTATCGTATCGTATTGCATCGTATGCATGTAATGTAACTGTTGATCGTGTTTCATCTCACGGGCCAATTCTTTCGAGACTTGTGCCTCTCTCTCTCTAACTCTTCCTCTCTCGTCCTCTCATTTTCCCTTCTCTTCATACAGCAGGAACACCATCTCTGTTCTCTCGCATGCCATAAACCGCCAAGCCCCCATACTTTCCTTTGTCCTTCTTTTCCCTTTTTTGCTCTTGACCAAGGCTGGACCTTCGTTTGATTTACTCTCATTTACCTGATTCAAGTCAGTGACTTTGATCGTTACGACACTCATTTCCCTAATAACCCCCCAACCCATTCAAAGCCTTGGGTATTTCGCATCAAGACAATTCTCGAAGAAGAACATATTGGTTGGGTTCATTAATACTTTGATTCTTATATAAGCAATTTCTCTTTCGAAAAACAACAACAAAAACAACAAAGACTACTACGATGGCACCATTTACTGAGCGTCATCACCTTCGATGGCAGAACGAGGCAAAGAGGGCATTTGGAGCGACTCTGCCGGCTTGGACTATCGCCGACGACAACGACGACTATGATGTTCACATTATGAAGACTCCCTCGAGGAGATCAAGGGCCAAGCGTGATAACGGCAGAGCTGCATCTAAGGAGCCTGAGGTGATGATATCTATCCTGCGGGAACCGTTCAAAAAGCGAACAGAAGACGACAGCACAACCAAAGAGGCGACCAAGGAAAGCAAAAAAACAACTACATACGACGACAAGGCTGAGAGTGGAAGCGAAAGTGAAAGCGAGGACGGCAAAAGTGGCAGTGAATCCGAGAGTGAAGATGATAAAGAGGATGGGGGTGAAAGCGAGGGCGAAGAGGACAAGACCGAACAAGACACCGCAGACGCCGACACAACGAACCCCATCAACATCAAGTTGCCAGCATCTTCAACAAACAACCCATCAATGGCTGCTCCATCGGCCGAGGGAAGTGTAGCGGATTCTGGAGGCCTGGTAAGTCTGACCCTTTGCCCCGCTGATCATGTTTTAAGGCGTTTTGCATTGAAAAACATGTCATCTTGCCTTACTTTACTTGCATTAAGAGCTTGGACTTGCTAACTCCTTGTCAGGTCTCCGGCAGCGATGGCATACATTCAAATGTTCACAAGATCCTCTTGGGTGTAGGATCAGTCGGTATGTTGCTGTCCATCCCATCTTCAACTCATATTAGCTACATCTCCTAACTGTACATGCAGGCGGCTTTCTACTCTTGCTTGGTATTGGTTTTCTCATCTGGAAGTTCTATTCAAAGCGAAGCTCACCAAAGAAGACCGTCCCCGTCGACGACATGTCTTTCGATAAGCCAAATCGTTTCGAGACCCTCGTCTCCAAAGTTCCCTTTCTCGGATCACGCTTTGGCCACAAAGGCTGGTACACAATCGAGGCTCCTACTCCTCCTCCCTCATACAACGCCGAAAAGATGCAACCCCTCTCGCCTTCACCCACAATTCTCTCGCCTCTACCAATGCCACCTCTCCCCAAGCAATCCAGCTCTCATCTTGCCGTGCCTACTAAGCCTTGGGGTGCTTATCGCATGAGCAACAGGACCACACGAACAAACTACGACATCGACGCCATCAGCCCTACGAGCACAACATTCGTCGAGAGCGCCACCGCTGTCCAGATCGTTGCCCGTCACGATCCCAAAGAAGGTCTCTCCTCAGCTGACAAGCCGCAACACAAGCGAGTTCCTTCTGCGATGCCATTATCATATGATATCACACGCCGCCAGACCGGCGTCAGTGAACTATCCTCCATCTCCTCTGGTTTCGGCGACTACGACATCGTTGTGACACCAACCTACCAGACCGTCCAAAGTGTCCCTTCACGCCCCGAACCTTCTCGCCAACCCACGTGGAAGTCTTCTGCCTCACTCAACCGTCGCGACACCACATCCACGATGGCTTCGGTAGATGCTCGGCCACGATTCCGCTCTGTCAACTCATGGGTAAAGCAGCAGAATGGTCAATTGCGACGAGCTCAGAAGCAACAAGAGAATGGCTACGACAGTGACGCTCCCCCAGTTCCCTCTCTGGCCCCCCCTCCTGAGCAAGACTTTAGATACATGCTTCCTGATGACGAGAGACCACGTCCAGTGGAGATGGTCTAAGTTCGATTTGTGAAACATGTTTATAGGCGCTGGTGAACGGGTTCGGCTTGCCATGGCCGGGTAAATATCTACGTTGGAGTTTGTGACATATTCGCGGAAATAAGACCAAGTGTATACTCAAGATTCTATGTCTATTAATTGATCGATCTATACAAATACCCCTTTTTGATACCGTGCAAACTTAGGCCTCCTTGGAAGGAAACATCTCCCAGAAACCAATTTCCATCTGTGTGTTGTTAGTAAAAGCCCCATCTCCGGAAATATCAGGGGTATGCGAACCTTGAGAGCATGGATAAAGATCTGCACAAGCTCCTCGATACGCGAAGGAGACTGCAGCTGAATGTGCTTCTCGAGCAGGGCTATGCAACGGTTAGCTGTTCGAATCTTTAACGGGCCTTAGCCAAGACTTACCAGAGCCCAATTTCACAGCATCGGTGTAGTCCTCTTCATTGTAGTTCTTGATCCATGCCCAATAAGTGTTTCCCTCACGCACAGTCTTCTCATGGTCCTGCAACATCTTGGCAGCGGCGCCATAACCAAGCAGACACGGGGCAAGGGCCATCTGAAGTCCGAGCCAGTCGCCGTTTTGGCCTACGTCAAGGACATAGCGAGTGTATGCGGTACAGGCTAAGAGTAGCGTTTTGGTTAGAAATTAATGTGATATAAGGTACGTTGACTTACCCTGCTTTTCTGGTGTGGCGCGGATCTGGTCAATGGAGACACCAAAACTCTCGCAGTATGAGGTATGAAGCTTTAGTTCGTGCATGATATGCTGGACAATCTCCGTTGCCTAGTCTGATAAGAAAAAGTTTCACGTCGAATTAAAAGGACATACCCTGGAAATATCCTCGATATTTTGTGCTTTGTAGGCGGCGAGAGCGTTGGCACGTGAGAAGTGAATCTATGGGCATCGATTAGCCTAGCATTAAAATATTCGGTGCCGTGATGTCTGACCAAATAGAGATAATCTTGGATGATGTAGCCTTTGAATGATTCGAGGGGCAAAGTTCCGTCACCCATGGCCATGACGAAGGGGTGGTATACAAACTCCTTCCAGACATCCCGAACATCAGGGCGCTCGAGAAGCCACTCAATAAAGTAGCCACTGTTTTTTAAAGTTAGTAGGTGATAGATCAAGAAGGGGGACTTGAACTTACGGAGCGAATGGAAGGGAGTATGTTGAATGGAAGTGGTTCAAAGGACCATGCCCCTTACCCAGTCCAGGGGCTGTTCGAATCGCAGCTTCAATGTATCGACAGGCTGAACGAACTGCCAGGGGTGTATCAAGTCCCTTGGCCAAGTTAGATGCAATAGCAGCTGGTTTAGTTGTCAGTATATCTCAACATTCGCTCAACCCAGCCTGCCACTTACACGCCAGAGAGCATCCCGTGCCGTGGGTGCTCGAGCTTGCTTGATATGGACTCTTAACCCTGACAACCTCTCCATCACCTCCCACAAGCACATCCACAACAACAAATTTATCGTCCTCACTCTCAGCCACGGTGAAATCCTCCTTCATAGGACAGTGTCCACCTTTGACGAGCACCCACTTCGGACCTAGAGCCTGAATCTGCTTCGCTATGGCCTCGAGGTCGTTCACACCGCGAACCTCGGGGGCTTCTAGACCGTTTTGAGAAAGGATTAGGATTGCCTCGGGAATGTTTGGTGTGAGGACTGTGGTATGCGGAAGAATGTGCTTGCAGAGATACTGAATGGCCTCGTTGGGGAGGAGTGTGGCCCCAGAAGTCGAAACCATGACCTATAACACGAGTATAAGCATGAAAGAAGTGCTATCATACATGTTCAAGATAGATGAGACTTACGGGGTCTACAACGAGAGATGAAATCTTATGCTTTACAACAGTTTTCGCTACCATCTCTATAGTCTCCTTAGAAGCCAGCATGCCTACCAGATATGTTAGCCCACTTCACATCATGATAAGCTGTTGATCAACTCACCAGTCTTTACGACATCGACACCAACATCCTCAACACAAGCGTCAATCTGCTGTGAGACAAACTCTGTGGGAATAACATGGATGCCCCTCACGCCCTGAGTATTTTGCGCAGTAAGGGCAGTGGTAGCTGTCATGGCGTAGCAACCATGAGCGGCGATGACTTTCTGGTCCGCCTCCAGTCCACTAACCATAAACACATCAGTATTATAGACTTTATTCAGAATATGATTCCACTGAAGAGGCTTGAGCCAGCTGTATCATGTCACTTTGAGCATATAAGAGGTTCAACTTACGCTCCGCCCGAACTGTCTGACCCCGCGATAACAAGCACTCGTCCTTGTCCCATGATGCTAATACTGTCTTGCTCGTGAGAGAGCTTTATGCTCCGGAATAATGATTGAATGAATGGCAGGCGAGAAAGGAGATATATAGTGTGCGAGAAGTAATTTAAACAGCATCACCAGATGGTATGACCCTCTTAATCCCGCTTTGGGCCGGTCCCGGCATTGGTGGGGCCGAATCAACTCACTGTCATCATCATAGGTCGTTCATATCAGTTCATGATGTTACTCACATATCTCTTCTCTACTTGATCACCAAATGTACCAAACAATTGCATGACCAACACCACAGGTATTATACCTCTTTATTCGCAATCGTAATGACTCCATAAAGTCCACCAATAACTTGTGAATTCTTGATAGATCGTTTCCGAAGCGAATCGACAATGTTGTAGTAAGATGCTCAACTTTAGCAGGCCTCTTTACTCCTAAAAAAAAAAGCTCACAATTGAGCAGCCTCCCTTCCTTGACTTTTTTGTCCGAAACTCCTTAACCCAAACCCCAGTCCGGACACCAATTCCCTTACATCCACTGCTCGGCACAAAGAGATGTCTATAGCTCGAGACTCGCCAGCTCCCTCACCCTTGAACGCACGCGCCATCATCATTGTTGTCATTGGTATCGTACAGTTGAAACTTTCCAACTTCATCTTGCTTTTGGCTATGTAGTCATCTCGAGCTGTCCTCGCCGTCATCTTATCGTCTCAACCTAAGAGGCGCTGGTGTAAGGTCTGGCGGGGGTGCCAGAGGCTCACTGATACTGCGCTGCCTCTCCGTCCTATCATCGCCAGAACTGTTCTCACCTTCGCCGCTTTCTTCACTATCTTCCTGACTATCGTCGTCGCTGCTATCATCGTCATCATCCTCGTCCTCGTCAAAGACGATTTGCCGCATCACGTTCTTGTCAAATAGGTCTATGACCATCCTCCTCACACCCAGTCGGTAGTGATTCCACTCCATTGCGCTCATCACCTCCTTAAAAAACTGTGTACTTCGGAAGGCGCTTGGCTTGCGTGATCGTAACTTCTGAAGATCTGTGAGGGCTTTCTTATAAAGAACCATATTCCCAAGATCCACAATGAGCTCCAAGACTCTCCTGTTGACATCTGCTTCGCTTAACAGAGCTGGTAGTTCGGCCGGTTCAAGAGGAGGCCGAGCCGCACGAGGAGGTGGTGGCTCTTGGGCTGTACGCTGACTCGGCGGCAGAGTAATCGATGTCACCGTTTTTTGTTTCCATGGAGTTAGGGATAGTAACTTGGATAGGTTGTTGGGAATGCAGAATCCCAGTGAAGTGCCCATAGGTGTTGTATTGGCATCCCAACCGTGCTCAGACAGAATCTCCAGACCGTGCGTAGAGCGCGATATCAATCCGAGCACGAAGAATGCAGTTCCGCGCAGACTCATCACTTCGTGGTGCTCAGCAATCTGGATGATGTGCTCAACCACGTTGTTTGATTCCAGAAAGGGGGCTCCAAGCTCCATCGATCCGACGTTGCCGACTGCCCAAAGACACCCCTTCACCTTAGTAAGAATCTCCACATCTCCCTTATCCATCCCGTGCTCGCGAATCGTAGCTGCGAAATCCTCAAAGTGGCCCTTGTCACTGAGAAGTCTGCATCCCTCTTGAGTACGGGTCAACTCTCGATAGAAGTGTGGTGGTACGTGACTATCATGGTAGTCTCCATCCATCTCACCGTCGTCAAACATGCTCATGCGAGGATTGTTTTCATCTGGGTCAATGAGAAAAGCTCTTGCCAAGCTTGCCTCAATAACCCTGACATATGTGTCGTTCCGTCCCAGAAACCAGTCGTCCATTTCGTTGCTGATATAATCCAAACCGTCAAGGTAATGGTATCCGATAGATGTTGACAAGAAGCGGAGTAGTAAAGGTGCTCCAATTTCGCCTAGGTGGTCAAGAGCAGGCCTACATTCGACAATGTACTCTAGGTAGGTCTTGCGATTGCAAGCTTTCTCCAGGATCTTGACAGCTGTCGCACAGACTTCAATCTCAGGATCGTAAAGTTGTGTAACTAAAAGCTGGATTGCCCATTTAGAGTCACCTACTCCGCCTTGTCCATTGGCTGATGGCACAGGACGAATAGCGTATTTTCGAAGGGCATTAGTTGCATGGATACGAATATCCTTTGTACCTGCTGTCAAGGCTTTTGAGACCAAGACACGAGGATGACCCTGAATACTATAATCGAAACTGGAGAGAAGCAGTTTGATAAGGTCAGGTCTCTGCTTCAGGTCCACGATGTGATACATCATGTTGAACATCCTCCACCGCTCTATCAATTGGAGTCCCTTGGGATCGCCACTTAGAACGCCGAGCATCGAGAAATAACCCGCACTTAGTGTATCGGTTACTCGATCTCTTGAGAACATTGGGAATTGAGCTGTAAGTCCACTTGTCTGTGCGAACTGTTAGTACTGAGCATAACGATGATAGAACGTATATCTTACTGGGTCGCATTGTGCTAGGCACTCCGCGATTTGTCTGAGTAACTTGCTGTCTGCCAGGAACTTGACTCCTTCAGGAGACTGCAGCAACGAGTGCATCAGTGCACATCCAGCCCGCACATATTTTTGGGTGGCTCGTGTGTTTTTGACCTCAGCAAACCTGTATTTGAAAGGTCGGTAAAAGCTGATGATTCTCTTCATGAACTTGGATGCCTTGATAGCCTCTTCCAGTCGCTTGCCGCTCTGCAAAGGCCCGTCGATGATCTTAATGATCGTGTCCCAGTTCCACTTGGCATAGTTAGAGCTGTTGAGTACGTTGCTGTCGATTAAAAGTTGCCTGAATGTAGCATCGTCGAAGACCAAAGATTGATGTGATTTAGGTGCCTCGTCGATGGCAGACAGCTCAGTCGAGTTGTTGCCCGACGAAAACGCCCCGGACAAAGCACCGGATGGCGTGCTTCTGTATAGTGTACGACTGACACTGCTTATTTGGTAAACAATCCCTGATGCGACCCAGTGATCATTGTTGCCGATGTTCGCTGCCGAAGAGAAGAGCTCCGGCAAGAGGTGAAGCTCAGCACTCCAGGATGGAGGCAAGAGACGGCTCGCAAGCTTAAGTACCTCACTAATTAGCAGAGTCGTCTTGCGCTGAAGAGTTGGATTGCTGTCTTCTTGAGCAATTTTCAGAAGAACTGGAAGGAGATCTGCCCGGATAAGGACGGCGAGTAATAGTGCCGTGTAATGCTCGACAAAGTTCTGTTCACCACTATCCTCTTCAGTGAATTGCGAGTGACTCCTGTCCTTTTGGGTAGATTTCAGATTGGCTACTCTGCCATATGTCGTCAGTCTTCTGCCAGCAAGAAATGATGTTGCCCAAGCTGGTGGCTTAATTCGTAATAGGGAAAAGATGAGATCAAGAATAGTCTCGCGAACAACGTCGCTAGGTAATAGCATACTCGTGACCAAGGATCGAATTGTTCGTAGGTCATACATGCATAGAGCCATCAGCCCCGGCCATGATTTCATAGCTGTCGCGATGGCTTTGGCGTTCTGCTTCATGGCGCTCTCATTGGTAAGCAGGTGGTCGGTAAACACAGTGAACAACACCTCCAGACCATATCCGGGCTGTATGTACTTGCGTTTCCGAGGCGAATCGAGCAAGTACAAGAACGCAGAGGCCAAACTCTCAGGGGCTTTGTAAACGCCCTCCGAAAGAGCCTCAGTCAACGGTCCCAAACCGCCAGATGCCACTAAGAGTGCTGGATCTTGCACCACAATTTCTGCCAATGTCTCGATGCAGATAGGTCGCAAACGGTCTATATCCCCCTCAGACGGTTGAGGATTTGCCCGTCGGTCTTCTCCATGTTCAGCAACTGCAACGATTGTGCGTACGACTGCTCGAGATATCTCCTTTACTCCGCCTTTGACATCAAGGAATGCGCGGACGAACTTGAGAGCCTGCTCACGCTCGACATCCGCTTTTCGATAGTTATTCAATGAGCTGGGAATGTTAGTAAAGGCGAAGCCACTCTAGTAATGATACATACCGTATAACCAAGAAGTCAATGTTCAGACTACGTATCTTCTTCAGGGATGCCACATCGGAAATGGCATATCTAATCATTCGGTAGCCAGCAGCCACAACCTCGCGGCTTTCGCTCAGAAGCATGACCTGCATGCGGAGCCCAAAGATTGACCAGACCAAGTCATATTTGAGAGTCGGATATCGCTTGAGAAGATCGACTAGCTGATTCCCTCGTGACACATAATACTCGGGCATCATGCCCTCAACCTCCAAAGCTTGAAGGAGTTCTGTGAGCGCAAAGGTCGGGCTTTCTGTTGGCTCCTCAGCATCAGAGTCTACAACAGATCGCGCCACACTCTGTGGTGAGCGTAGCCCAACAGGCCTCGCAGATTCGACAACATTACTTTGGGTACGGTTTCTCTGCGGCGTGGCTGGCGGAATTTGTCGTGTTCGTTGAACATCGGAAATCTTTTGTCGAAGGTCTTTGATCCGCAAGTTACTGGCGTTGAGTTCTGCCTCAACCTTTTGCCGTTGCTCCTTGGTCTGCTTCGCTTTCTTAGAGTTCAGCGCCTCGAGCATGTTCTCGCTACCCTCCTTGATTTTCATCTCACGGTTGAGTCGTTCTTTGAGATTCGCCAGAGCACGTTCCGCTATTGTCTCTGAGTCGTCCTCATCCACCTTGTCCATGAAGCTACTTGGGTATATTGACCCCGCATCGGTCTTACTTCCAGCCCGACTGCGCAACTCTGAGCTGAAGCTGCCGGGAGCGACACTGAGATTACTTCCCCTGCCTCCAAAGGAGACAGCCGAAGCTGATAAGTTACGGGCATTAGCGCCATTGGGAGGTTGGAGGCCGGAATCACCCCGATCGAAGCTCGTGCGGCCTGACAACTGCTGAGGGAGGTTATGCTGGGAAGGTTGGCTCGGAGGGGTCATGCCCTTTTGTGCTGAAGCAGAGGAGCTCAGCATGACGACGGCGAGCAGCCCACCGGTTGGGACTGGGCCCGAGGGTGGTGGAGGTGCATTCGTCGATCAAGCGGATCTCAGTTGAATCGAGTGCGAATAATGCGATCGCGGTCGGTGTTCGAATGCGGTGCGGTTATAGTGTTTGGTAGAGGGACAATTCGTTTACGATATGACTAGGCCGAAGCGAGAGCGAGAGCGACAGTGATATGACGTGTAGATACAATTTGCCAGCCGCGTTTTCGTCGATTGCGCTGCCGAAGAAGGTATATGTTGACAGCAAAGTTGTTGTTCAAGCTCGAGTTTCGAGAGAGCGGAGTCGTCGCCAACGGTGCGCTACTCGCGTGGAGGTGGTTGCGACGCTTCGTGCACAAGCAAGCAAATGAGGCGGTCGCGAGAATACGTTGAAAGCTGGGGTCGCCGACAGAAGCAAATACCAGATTGATGCCTGTACAGTACGTAGATAGGCCAATATCAGAGCAAAACGAAAGAGGTTCGAGGAGCAGCTCGACAGGGTTTCGAGAATCGAGCGGGCAGGTGATTGGAGGATCGAGAACAGAGGCTGTTGAGTTGCGGGCAGCCAGGGCCTAAAGTGGAGGCAGACCCAGCCAGACGGTGATGCATTCCATCTACAAGCACTAATGATTGCCTTAACTCCTGTAAAAATGCGCTGTAGCTGCAGGCTTCTCAACTAGAAAGTTTCAGAGATAAGATCCGGTACAGTAGCGTGCTGTAGTCTCTAACTATGAGCTACTTCATTGATGGGACCTGGGGATATGCTGCAAGATGAAGCTGTACCGTTCATCATTAAAACTGTACTACTATACCTACTATATCACATATATTGTTGAAATTGGAATTTTGATGGTTACACAACAGCAAGCACAGTCTCAAAGAAGTGGAATTATGTTGTGATCATTCGTCTACATCTTGGACACCTCAACTTACACCTCCAAATAACCTCTCCATGCTCTTCATCACTCATATAACCGACAAGCCTGTGTTTTACTGTATTGTTATTCATTGTCGTGATATGCAGAAAAGTACTTATAATTTTCTATGGGTCTTAACACAATTATTCAAAACAGACATCGATACAGACAATAGTACATGTACTCAAACTGTTTGAATGGTCATGGAAGTGTTCTGCTTACACTTGATAAGCTATCAGGCAAGGTCCTGCTTTAGGTCTGGTACCCTTCTATATCCGTTGACTTACAGTATCTTTGAGTTACACATTGAACATCAGCTGGTAGTCTCTCCGCATAGTTATGTATCTCCGTAATCTCTTGTAGAACTCAAGACATGCATTTCTCACAAGAATCATGCGATTCAAAGTCGCATCGCGATAAGATATTCAAGTCAAGATAAGGACCCGAGCCACCGACCTCCATAGCTTCCAGGCGGGCCCCGATCCACGGGACCCAGGGCATCGGCGTCCTCCGCAGCCCGGCACCGTCCCTCATGGCCCCATGGGAAAGCTTGAATTCGCTACCAATTGCAGCATCAGCGCCTTGACCCTTCGGCCGCGGGCGCTTGTTCTTGATCGCCAACGTCCGTCTCCGTCCGTTGAGCCGCTTGAGGTGGTGTTGTTTGGGTGCTAAATTAGGAGCTGCCATTATCGCCCGGGAGTATGAAGGGGGCTGACATCCATCCCAACCATTCTCTATATATTAAAAGCCATTCCCTCCCTTCGAGATCATATCGCGTTTGACTTTAACTCTTCAAAAATTTACCATCAGTGACAGTTTGCTCGCAACCTTATCTTGCCATACTGTGTAGTTGAGACCTTATCTGCTCATCTCCAATATCTACTACGCGTTCCCAAACTCATCACATACCACATCAACTCTTCCAGTTCATCACAATGCCTTACGTATCTGCTGCTCGCTATGGCAAGGACAATGTCCGCGTCTGCAAGGTTGATCGCGATGCCACCACTGGTATCCAGACCGTCACAGAAATGACCGTCTGTTGTCTCCTGGAAGGAGAGATTGACACATCCTACACCAAGGCCGATAACAGTGTTATTGTTGCTACCGACTCTATCAAGAACACCATTCATATCACCGCCAAGCAGAACCCTGTCAACCCTCCTGAGCTGTTCGCCTCTATCCTCGGCAGCCACTTCATCGAGAAGTACAGCCACATTCATGCCGCCAACATCAACGTCAAGACCGTTCGCTGGTCGCGTCTTGAGGTCGATGGAAAGCCCCATCCCCACAGCTTCGTGAAGGACGGCGAGGAGACCCGAAATGTCGAGGTCCGCGTGAGCCGCCAAGACGGTATTGAGATCAAGAGCAACCTTGTTGGCTTGACTGTTCTTAAGAGCACTGGCTCTGCCTTCCACGGATTCGTCCGCGACGAGTACACGACGCTCCCTGAGACCTGGGACCGTATCTTCTCGACCGACGTGGACGCAACATGGAAGTGGCAGAAGTTCAACACTGTGGCTGCTGTCAAAGACTTTGCGCCTAAGTTCGACATTGCTCGGGAGGCAGCACGCAACACCACTCTCAAGATCTTCGCTGAGGATGAGAGCGCCAGCGTGCAAGCCACTATGTACAAGATGTGTGATAAGATTCTCGAGACGGTGCCGGAGATCTCTACAGTCACTTACTCACTGCCTAACAAGCATTACTTCGAAATTGGTAAGTTTGGGACTGCTACCCTTATCGTAACATTAATACTAACCAGTATCTAGACCTTAGCTGGCACAAGGGACTCAAGAACACAGGCAAGGACGCCGAGGTTTATGCCCCTCAGTCCAGTCCTAACGGCCTTATCAAGTGCGAAGTGTCTCGCGACACTCTGCAGGCAAAACTATAGGCCTGTATAGTGTATTTCGGGGCGATAGATGTCAGGATACAACAAGATGTAATGAACCTGGATAAGGATTTATACCAAGCGACGTATTTAGATTCGAGCGCTAAGCATGTTATTATTGATTGAGTTAATTGGCTATGGTCCTCTCTTGTCCCTGATGTGATTCATGATTGGTAAAGCTGAAGTATATTGTAAACTTACACACATGAGCCGTATATATAGTCTCACCGTGTGGATTGGGATCCGGCCAAGTGAACATCGAATACCATAAAATCGTATACAGTAAACATATGCCACATAAGGCGGATAAATGCACAAACAGAGGCTCGCCAGTTCTAATGTTACCGTGTGAGGTCACATCATGAAAAACGTTGATAATTGCTTGATGCTAGGTCATAAACATGCCCAAGATATTGGTACAGATAGTACAAGGACTTTTAGTCCGTCCACACTATTTCTACAACACAGTCCCTTCATCCAAATCGATTGCTCCTGTTCTGTTCTTATAATCGCTTCTTGTCACCCTCGCGGACCTTCTCAACAGCCTTTTCCCAACCCGGCTTGCCCACTTGCACTCCACTAAACCGTATCAAGTTCTGTTTGTACGGATGGGCATCTCCTTCAAAGGCCTTGAGTCTCGCCAATCGCTTGTCTCGTAGTCTGTTCTTGGGCAACATACCGCGCACAGCCTTGCGCAATACCTCGCTGCCTCCATGCTGCTCCATGAGCACATCCATCGTCACCTCCTTGAGCTTACCCGGTCGGGTCGAGTGTCGGTAGTAGGGCTTTTGCCACATTTTACGGCCGGTTGTGTGTAGTGCAGCGCAGTTGGTCACGACAACGTAGTCACCGCAGTCGTTTGAGGGATCGAAGACGGGCTTGTGCTTGCCCATGAGAAGAACGGCGATGCGTGATGCGAGGCGGCCCAGTGAAGGCGGTGTTACGCCGGGTTGAGTCGAGAGAGTGGCATGAGGGGCGGAAGCAGAGACACCATGCCATACTCGAGAGTAGGCCAGTTTAGTCTATTCGATATTGATTAGAATGGAGAACGCTTTGAGGATATGTCGAAATTGCTCACCAGACCGAGGACTTGTGACATGTTGAAGGCTCCGAGAGATCAATCCCTCATAAAATACCTCCAATTGTATTCGATCTTCACAAATCCGGTGAAGGAGGGGTCGAATTGCCGTAGCTGCTGCGTTGTGCTGTATCGCGAGATCTCCCACTCCGAACCCTCAACCAGAAAGTTTGGATCTAGATGCCAAGGATCATTTGCTGACTCAGGAAAAACGCCAGTCACGTGTGAAGAGCTTAATACGGTTCCCGAAGTCGCTGGCTGGGCCCACTCTATCGGAGGGTGGAGATGTGAGCAACTCCGGACCCCGATGTTATCACTCGATTGTGGATTTCAAAGCAGCGAACAAAACCCACCCACGTCTTGCTATAACCTCCTCCTCTAGTAAATGCCTCCGAAGTTTACAGCTGCTAGATTTCTTACAACTTCATCTCTCTTTGCAGTAGCTGGCTATTCAGCATATCAATACAGAAATTCTCGTCTTACCTCTAAAACCACGCCCCCCACGTGTAAGTACTCCAACTTCGTGGACTTCTCTTACACTACGAGTATGGAACTAATGGATCTACACAGCACCCAGCAAGATGACTGTTGATAACTCGTTTGAGGTGCGCATAAAAACTTAGATCAATGAGTCATCGCTGTGAAAAGGGGACGACGAGAGTTGAGGATTTTCACAATACCAAGCATACTAATGAAACGTCCTGAAAACAGACCCTCTTTGCTGTTCCGCTGTCATGTGACGGCTGTATCAAGGCGGTTTCAGACTCTCTGTATAAGCTCGGCGGTATCAACAATGTTGAAGGCAACTTGAAGGACCAGTTGATATCAGTCAAGGGCAATGGTGAGCCAAGATGTCTTCCTTGATGCTACTATATGCTAACTGTGCTCTCTAGCTGCCCCTTCAGCTATTGTGGAAGCTATCCAGGCAACTGGCAGAGACGCTATCTTGCGGGGATCAGGAGCCTCAGACAGTACGTATCAAGCAAGCCTTACCAATCCAAGCTGTCATATGTTGCACTGCACGTGAACTACTCAGCGTCGACGGACGTTCGCTGGCTGACGTAGTGTCTTACATAACTAACCTCGCAACCTCTTAGGTGCCGCTGTTAGTATTCTTGAGACATTCGAAGATCCTGTTGATGGCTGGTATGAGGAGCCAAGCCGAGATGTGAGAGGATTGGCGAGAATGGTGCAAGTCAGTTCAGGGCGAACACTGGTCGACCTAACTATCCATGGCGTATCGCCCGGAACTTATCGAGCTTCAGTCCGCGCATATGGAGATTTGAAGAACGGCGCAACCTCAACAGGACCGGTGTGGTCAGGAGATGATGGCAAGCCCCGAGGTGACCTCGGTGTAGTCGAAGTTGGCAAGGATGGCCGAGGAGCAACATTCATAGACCATGGTTTCCAAATCTGGGAGGTTATTGGACATGCCATGGTTTTGACAAAGCAAGAAGAGAGGGACGAGTCATTGAAGAACGACAAGGACACAGTTGTCGGCATTATCGCACGAAGCGCTGGCATGTGGGACAATGACAAGACAGTGTGTTCCTGTACTGGCAAGACGCTCTGGGAGGAACGTAAGGATGAGGTTAAGAAGGGAATGCTATGATAACGAGCCATATGCCGAATTTGAATAGGCCCACGAGCCATGAACATTGACGCTCAATGATGCCAAAAAAGTTGATGAAGCCCGAATTGTGGTATGATATACACACGTTATTGAGAGCCGCCTCTCCAATTGATAGCCTCTCCGCGACATGAAACAGAGCACTTGTTACTAGAGCCCGGTTTAGGAGTGACATGTGGAGGGTCTGTAACGTGGCGACCGTGCTGCGGCGATGTGTAGTGCGATATGTTCCTTGGGGACGAGATCGGGTATGGGTGTCTGCCATGATGATGATTCGAGAATGATCTAAAGGGTAAAAAGGGATGTGTACAGTTAGATCTTACGGAAGGATTAATTATTCCAACCGGAAATTGCAGAGACTTTCGGAAATATTATGGCGGTTAGAGATCCTCACGATAGAGTTTGGCAAACAGCTGATGCAGGTCTGAGACCAAGGCATAAAGGCTAGAAAGGGTAGGTGGAATCTGAGATCCAGGGCCTTGATGCATTGATATTCGAATCTTTCTGGGATGAAGATGAAACTTGTTGCTAAGCCACAGAATCATAGGGCATTATGCGAGACACTGGTGTAATACCAAGTGATAGCTATATGACATGTTCCACTGTCCTCTAACTTGACATCTGTCACGGTAACCCAGCGGTGAAAGGGGTTGTGGTTAGCAACAGATCTACCGATTCGAAGCCGATGGAGTCTCATGGGACAAGGCAAATTCCATGTAAGTGACATGAGACGAGGAATGACAAGGACAGCATACGGAAGTTAGAACAAGGCCAGTTGTTAGCTCCTAGTCTTGCAGATAAACTCGAGATCTGATGTGACGATGAGAAACAGGGCAAGATGAAAAATAAGAAATTGATTGGTGCTTTACCGAGATCCGGCATATAGGAGCACAATGAGAGTTTTGATAGCGGAGGCATTGACATTCACTATCGTGGAAATGCCCACTTTAATAAGGAAACAGCTGGGCTAATAGAATTATCTTGGGTCTTCAGGGTGCTTATAATATCGCCTATGGACAGGATTTCCCCTTAATTCGAGCAGTATTCCTTGTAGCTGAAGGCCTGTCGTTGCAAGCAATGGTTTTCTGATTAAGCGAGTTCTTCAAGACCACCAGACTTTGCATATCTTCAAGAAGCAAGCTGCTCTAGGTATTTTCCACGCAGGAACATATTTCACGCTAAAAGACGTGTTGGATCTCAGCAAATACTTCCCGGTAAGAGTGTGTGTCAGATATCTCGTGCCTGGAAATCATGACGTTGAGAAACTTTCTGCTACGTCCCCAGGTCTCGGGCTGTAACCAGCTGGCACCCCTGACTTGACAGTTTGACACTCGACTCCGTGGGGCTCCGGATCACCATGTGCCGAAGAAGATAATGCAACATGCACTGCCGCAGTTTCGGTAAGACCTCAGACAGAGGGAGTAGGCCTATTGTCGGCCAGCTGAGAAGTCCAGCAGGAGTCAATAGTCCCAGAACCATGCCTGGGAGACAAGACGAAGAGCCCAGGCTGGCGGTACTAGTCTAACTAGTAATCTGCAGCAGTATCGCTGTATCACGCAGCTAGATGCGTGTTGAGTGGGCGCATTAGCGTCGAACGCGGGCGGCAATCGAGCCAAGGGATAGGCCAGGAATTCTCCAAGATGGAGATGGAATTCGCGAGGGCAAAGAGCACCTGGCGGTCAGTCAGTTCGTCCAACGCATGCCATGTCGGGCTCTTTTCCAGAAGGCTGTTTATGCCGGTTTCTTCCTTGCCTACAGACGCCAAGATCGCTTGAGTCTCTTCCTGACAGGCATCATAACCGTTAAGGTTGAATCTCGGACAACGGCATAATACCTCTCGCGTTTCTCTCACCGTAGATCCACTGGCCCACGTATCTTGGCAAAGCGAGTACGGAGCACCACTTGAAAAGTTACTCTTTACCTCGTGCTTTCGGGACCGAAGTATAAACACTGCCAAGTAGTCATCGTCAGCTATGTTGCGTATCTGTTGTCCCTCTCTTTGGACCTGCAGGGTCCATCACTCTGATCTGACCATAGCAGGGCGCTTAAAGCCAGATTAGAGTCGATCGAGAGGACGGAACGCACGTCATTCGACACCAGCAGCTTGGACGTGCGGCCGGCTAGTTAGGTAGTTGGTTAGTCAGTTGTATTGATCCCATCAGCCACATTGCTCGACCAGGGTTATGAGGGTTTGCATCTGCAGTTGGTGAGTTAACGTTGGCGGTAATTAGACATTACCATGGCTCCAATGCCTGCTGCATTCTGAAAGGGGAGAAATTGGAGTAGGCGCCGAGGTAATGGGCCCCCAAGGCCAAGACCCTGAAAGCCAGGGCAGGGTATGGCCCAATCAGAAGCTGCGCCTGGGAGTGACCAGCACCTGTGACAATCGCTGCAGCAGGTTCGTAAAGCGCCCCGTCGTCCAGTCCAAGCAAACCCTGGCATGGCCCAAAGCCTTCGATCACAGTTCGCATCGAACCGACGGGAACCTTTCGATTATCTCGAGGCATCTGACGAGGCTGAGGAATGCAGTGGTTCGATTCAACGTGAGAGCAGGTTTCATGAGGTAGAATATGGATAACTATTCAGGTATCTATTTGGGAAACAATCACATCTAGTCCATCACATCACATCACAATTGCATTTACTGGGATGACAGTCATGGTGATGATATGCAGCCAGTCTCACCCGTAGTCTTGGTAAACTTTTCTTCTGTGAAATCGACAATATTCATTATATTGCCAGACTCCAAACAATATGCGGATTTTAGGTTACCAGCTCAAACCCGGGCCGGTGTAAGAGTGCGATTCTCTTACATCAGGCTAGCTGTCGATCAGACGTTGCACATGCACTGAGCAAAGTCAAACATTTGAGATCTCAGATACCGTCGGAAACATCACTGCAGCAGAGAAAAGAAGAAAGGAAAACGTGCAAACCCTTGTTGCACATCCTCCTGGCCCGCCGACAAGAGTCCACTGTCAGGTCCCCGTGTGACCAAGTGATAACCTATTTCGTGTCTAGGAACTCAACCAATTCCCATCCTCTCTACGCGCTGAGTCTGGTTGTACTAGCCACTCATTCGATTGTCGCCCTGTATGTCATTTTAAGCACTGCTGCATTCAAATCACTTCAATCACCACGCCGTTGACTCTTAGCTCGCATTAATCTCATGCACTATTCTGTAAGAAACAGTAATTACGATGGTTTCCTCCATTTGCCGAGTCCAATTTGTGCCATGTGTTTGCAGCTGAACCTGAGAGAAACATCCCACTTACATGAATGCTTTCTTGGCCTTTTCAAGAAGATTGCTCTAGATTGTTTCCACAAGGCGTCGGCAATGCCGTTTTTTTGGTAGTTTGTCGATCGGTATCAATTTGTCGCTGGCTCCGACATATCTATACCGAAGTATCCGTAGTGTACGGAATACGGAATACGGAGTAGCGAACTTCTACAGCAATACGCGCATTGCTTGGAGTCAATGACCAACAGACATATTGCGAGATTCGTCAATTTGGGTTAATGTTAGTAACCAACAACTAAGAACATACGGATGGAAACACACACCAAGGATCGATATAGTTACGATCCAACCTAATCTCTTGCCAATTGTCTATATCACAAAACAAACCAATCCCTCTCTTCTTCACTTACCTCTTTCTCCCTCGAGCTAACGCCACTGGCTCGGCCGCCAAGCCATCGAGACTGTAACTGCACCAATTGCTTGCTTCAGGCAGGGAAAGACCAACCGTTGCACTCCATCCGCTAGCAACACCGCTCCTACCCCTGCGACCTGAGCGCCCCCTGTCCTTTCCTCTACTTGGCGCACCCCTGCTAACCCCCGTACCGTGCCTAGCGTACGTGCCCCCGCCTGGGACCGCCGCACTTTACCTCAGGTCACAGGTGCTGCCCGCCGAATAATAAGTCGGGACAGCCCTCACACTTCTAAGCGCCCAGTCCAAGGTCCATGCCCCCTCCATCTCTCCCTTGACTCTTGAAATTCCTCTATTTACCCCGAATATCCTCTCTGTGCTACACTCTATTTCCGATTATTCTGTTCTTGTGTATACCTTCGACTTAACATCAACTTGACTCTACTGTCGGCCTCTGCACCGAAGCGACAACCATGTCGTTAAAACAGGTATGGATACAGCCATCGCCCAATTCAAACCTCAGAGACTGCCATGTCTTGCAAGTCAGCCACTAACTCGTTGGCTTCCAACAGGAAATCGAAACCTGGGTAGCAGCCCTAGGTCGCTACGATAACAACGAATTCGAAGATGCCCTCGGCGAGTTTGGAAAGATTGGTGACACGAGCAAGATTCTCTTCAACATGGGTGTTATTCATGCTACACTTGGTGAGCACGAGAAAGCAGTATGTTGCCCTTTGCATAGTTAGATAGCGTTCCATTTACTGACCATGATTCCTAGGTTGAAAGTTACCAACGAGCAATTCGACTGGACCAATACCTCGCCGTTGCCTATTTTCAGCAAGGCGTCTCGAACTTCCTCCTCGGCGACTTCGAAGAGGCTCTTGCCAACTTCAACGATACTCTCCTCTACCTCCGTGGCAATGCCATGATCGACTACGCCCAATTAGGTCTCCTCTTCAAGCTTTACTCTTGTGAGGTGCTTTTCAACCGAGGTCTTTGCTACATCTACCTGCAACAGATGGATGCTGGTATGCAGGATCTTACATACGCAGTTAAGGAGAAGGTGGTAGAAGATCACAACGTTATTGATGATGCCATCAGGGAGCAGGCCGAGGTTTGTGAATCCTAACATATTCGTTGGATAACTGTCTAACTTGTTTAGGGCTATACTGTCTTCTCCATTCCTGTAGGAGTCGTCTACAGGCCTAACGAAGCCAAAGTACGAAACTTGAAGACGAAGGATTATCTAGGCAAGGCCCGACTTGTAGCCGCTTCAGACCGAGCCAATGCTTTCACAGGGTTTGCTGGTTCTGAAATCAAGAATGTCAGTTGTTCTTACTATACATTGAAGGGTCATTTGTTAATACCTCTTAGGCTGGAAAGCTGGAAGTCAAGGACGACCGACCTGCCGATAACATCTCTTTTGCCGCCACAAACCTCGTCAAGCCCGGCCTCCAATCCCGGAGGCAACAGTCAGAACCTCCCACCAACCGAAATGTATTTCCGCCAACACCCCCACCCGAGAATGAGCGCCCATCGCGTGCTGCTTCCGTGCGCAACCAAAAGCCCCAGTTGGCTAAACTCAACATTCAACAGGCCGAGCCGAACCGCCGCTACGAGAAAGCAGCTTCGCCTCCTGACGGCCGTTACCGGCCGTCGCCCTCAAGGTCAGCGTCGACAACGAGAACACCAGTTAGGGAGCCTCAGCCATTGCAGATGAGGCCTAGACAAATTCCAGAGGAGACAGGATCACCAGAGGATTCATATGCTATGTATCAGGGAACTAATGGCTACCGAAACTCTAGAGGGTCAAATGGTAGCCGACGTCCAAGACAACCACAGTATTCTGAGGAGGAAGACGCCTCGGACTATGAGGGCACTATCAACGAAAATGATTTCGAAATGATCGGCCAGCGCCGAGGTCCCGGCTCTGTACGAACTACCCGCCGACCAGAGATCACAAAGATCCGAGTCAAGGTCCATGCCGAAGAGGTCAAGCTCATCATGATCACTCCCGACACCCAGTTCAACACATTAAGCGACAAGGTTCGCGATAAGTTCAACATTCGACGCCGCTTCAAGATCAAGGTTAAGGATGAGGATATGCCCAATGGTGACATGATCACTGTGGGCGATCAAGACGATTTGGAGATGGTGATCGACAGCGTCAAGGAGGACGCAAGGAAGCAGCGAGCAGAGACAGGAAAAATGGAGGTATGTTTACACTTTCTATGCACATCTTGCATTTCATTACTAACATTGATACAGATTTGGATCTTTGAGCTTTAGACATATACCCTCACAGCGCGCGTTTGCATTTTGGACATTTACGAACTTATATCACGGAGCGGTGGTCCGTGAGGTGACAAAGAAACCTTCATCAAAACAACCATTCATCTGTTTCATGGCATTCTTAACATTTTCTTAATCTTGTACTTTTTAAAGGCATGTCATAATGGCCAGCATACCAAGGATTCTTGAGGTAGAGGATAGCCGGAGTCTTGGGTCTTTTATTACTATCTATCTAATCACTCATGGAAGGGAAGGCAAAGAAAAGAACACGGGAGGGCCCAAGAGTTCATATTTAACATTAATGATGACTTTACGAGAACACATGATGATTTATGGGCAATGGGAAGTGAAGTGTATGAGAACCAACAGCTTTTCATTGAACTGTACGAATACTACCACACCTTGTTGTAATGGTACTTGATGTTACATTTATAATACAACACATCCTTTATCACACAGACAGCTACAGCCCAAGCACCATAGCCAATTTTGTCTAAATACCCAGGCCTTACTTATGAGAAGTGTTGACAGGTTTTGAAGGCATTGCGGCAGCCTCCTCTAACCATTGTTGACGAAGGCTTTCTCCTCCAGAATTCAATTCGTCAATCAAAGAACGAACAAGAGCCGTACGAGCTTGCCACTCCTCTTGACCCAATACTTTGAATAATATACGGGATGCTTTGCCGTATGCATGTGGGTTGCCAATAGCAATTAAGCGAATAGTGCTGTGCAGATCGAGTCGCTGATCCTCGGGGACACAATCCACGAGGCGGTCAAGAGCGACTTCCCAGTCATCCATGGTCTCAACAGTGCTATGCACAAACTCGATCAATTCGCGACGCGGAACCTCGGCTGCGAGAGCTGCGCGGTAGATAGAGGCGGGAGGACGCCAGAAGAAGTATGGGAGTCCACGAGCGATTTCACGGACGGCAAGATACTTCGAGGTCTCATGGAGTAGTATTTGAAAGACATATGATTGCTGAGACGATCTGGATGAAGTCATGGCTGGAACAAGATCCAATGGCTGAGGCCAATCGAGAGTGGTTCTCTGTGGTCGAATGGGCTCGTAATCGCTGGCTCCAGGTTGAGAGGAGGCAGTGATGGCGTGCACTTGGTCAATAAGGGGATCCAGAAGACCATCTCGGATGAACGCTTGTTCGTCAGGTGTCTGTTCAGCGGCTGGTATGTTGAAGACGAGACTTCGATATTGATGCCGGAAGAAATCAAGCTTCCCTGGGTTGAGTTTAATACCACCTCGGGTGAACTTGTAAGTTAACTGTGTCACGAGTTAGTACCGCATGATACAAAGTGATTACTGAAGAGAAATCTTGGGGAAAAGACGTACGTTTTCTGACACATCTTCAAGAGTACGCGGTGTTGGGGCGTCTTTCTTAAACGAGGCGCCTAGATTGGCAAGCCAAGATTGTAGAGCCATGGGAGGGACGTGGTTGTCCCTGTATGTAGACAGATTGGCACTGTCGTGGCGTTTGCTGAGTTTTGATCCATCGGGGTTAACGAGAAGACCCAGATGGGCAAAAGTAGGGGGTTCCCAACCGAAAGCCTCGTAGAGGGCCAGGTGCTTGGGGGTGGAGATGAGCCATTCCTAGATAATTGTAAGTTATAGATCTATAAGCTGGACCTTGAATATACTAACTTCACCGCGGATGACATGTGTGATGTTCATGAGATGGTCGTCAATAACGTTTGCAAGATGATACACGGGATACCCATCAGACTTCATAAGCACAAAGTCTTCTTCGGGGGCTTTCTTTTGATAAGGTCCGTAGATGGCGTCCTTGAAGCTTGGTGTTCCGAAACGACCCGAGTCGAATCGCACGACATGCGTCTCGCCTTGGGCAGCACGTTCATCGGATTCAGCACGATGGATAGAGCGACAAGTGCCGGGGTAAGTGGTAGGCTTGCCAGCGTCATGGGCAGCACGTTTTTGACTTTCGAGATCTTCTTGTTTACAGAAGCAGCGGTATGCAGAGCCGTTATCAAGGAGAGTTTGAGTATGTTCCTTGTAAATTTCAAGACGTTCTGACTGGACAGTTGTACGTTAGTCTGAGCCCTGCTGTTGTGAGGATGAAAACGGATTTACCTGACGATAGGGCCCGAATGGACCTCCTTTATCAGGACCTTCACTCCATGAGAGACCAGCCCATTCTAGATCTTTGAAGATACGTTCTTCGGCATCTGGTACCAGGCGGCTCTTTGAATGAGTTAGTAAAGTGCTGCTCTAATTCGGTATTTGCACATGAGACTGTGATATACTTGCCTGATCAGTATCCTCGATTCGTACAATAAATTCACCACCCTTTGTTGCCTTGGATACTAGATTGTTGAACAGAGCCGTCCTAACGGATCCCAGATGGAGATATCCCGTTGGAGATGGTGCAAAACGGGTTCGAATTGGTTGATCGCGTGATTGTCCAAGGATGTATTGCTGGCCAGATTCCTCTTCCTTACTTTCCACATCATTAGATCTGGGTTTCTGGCGTTTCTTTAACGCTGCTAGCCTCGAAGGTTTTCTGGTAGATCGGTTATCCCCAGTTGCCTGGTTAATGGATAGTTCCGGGGTATTTTCAGCCGGCGAAGCTGTTGCCGTTATTTCAGAGTTTGGTGGGTCATTTTGTCGAATGACTGAGTTTGCAAAGCCTCTGTAAACTAACGGTGTTGAGCGACGAAACAATTGAGCCTTTAGGATTTGACTCGATAGCCGCGTTGAGCGGTTTAATAAGAGTCCCATGGTGAGTAAGGATGTGACACTTATCACAAGCTAAGTGAGTTTGACTGAGTTAGACGATGATACTCTCATGAGACGAGGATATTGCGGCGGTGCATCGAGATGGGACGTGCGCCACAACGTGGCTGTTAGCGGTTCGTTTTCAAACCAAACCAACGATAAGAGTTAAATTTTCTTATCAGTGGACAAGACCCTGAAGTTTCAAGCGAAAGCGAGCCTTTATTGCATGAGCAATGGAGGGGCATTTGAAGATGCAAACATTAGTATCATTTGCTTGTAATTACTCCGCAACACGATTCTAAGATCCTCCTTGCGTTATCTGTTTTTCTAGTATTTCTACTGCTATTTAAACATCTTCTGTACTAAACAGGGCGCACAGGTGGGAAGACCCAGCTGTAAGAATGGATAATAGGCGTCAACGAACATGACGCATCCAACACAAATAGCAATAACTGCTTGCCCATCAAGTCAGCATGGTCCTCAATTGTTTGGGTTTTCCTTCATGTAATCAAAATAATAGAAGAGAAAATACAAATTTTATCCCTTCTTATAAACCCATCAAGACCAAGGTAAAATACATTCTGTATCCGTGACAATCTTGTAGGTTGCAGGTACCCCGCGCTACCAAATCCACGCCAAAAGATTTTCTACGGGCCCCTGCCCAACCAACAGAACAGAGTTGATCGACAGCGGACCAATTCTTCATCTTGCATTACAGTACTGTAGCCTGCAGTACCTCACCTTTGATTTTTAAAGATGGATGAGAACCCTTTCAACGCTGGCTCTCCGGGCGCGGAGGAGATCGATCTTTACGGTAAGCTTTTAACAACCCTAGAATTTATTCTGGAATTTACTATCGTCAAAATGCTGGTGGATGATAAGCACGGCCTGGCTGACTTGGCTGCTAGAACTACTCGAGATCGAGAAATCTGCCACGCCAGAGCAGATCAAGAAGGCTTACCGAAAGGTATGTGATCGCACATAGGAACGAACACTACAAACATGTTCTTACAATACCCAAACAGGCTGCCCTAAAGTACCACCCAGACAAGGTCCCCGAAGAGCATCGAGAAGAGTCCGAAGTCAAGTTCAAGGAAGTCACACAAGCCTACGAAATCCTTAGCGATGAGCAGAAGCGCGAACTCTACGATGTTCACGGCATGGCCGCCTTCGACAAATCCCGCGGCGGTCCCGGCGGTCCCGAGGTCGACCTCAACGATATCCTTTCCCAGATGTTCGGCTTCGGCATGGGTCCTGGTGGCCCTGGAGGTCCTGGTGGCCCAGGTGGTCCTCGCCGACCCAGACGCGGCCCTGATGAGGAGCAAGAATACAAGGTCACTCTTGAGGAGCTCTACCGTGGTAAAACTGTCAAGTTCGCTGCCAACAAGCAGGTTCTTTGCGGCCAGTGTAAGGGCTCTGGTGGCAAGGAGAAGGCCAAGTCGTCGTCCTGCGAGCGCTGCAAGGGCAACGGTATCGTCGAGGCTTTCCGCCAAATTGGCCCTGGCATGATGCGACGTGAGACTGTTATTTGCGATCACTGCTCAGGTGCCGGTCAAGTCTTCAAGGAGAAGGATCGATGCAAGAAGTGCAAGGGCAAGCGAACAACGCAGGAGAAGAAGGTTCTCGAGATTTACATCCCCCGAGGCTCCATGCAGGGTGAGCGTATTCTTCTTGAGGGCGAGGCCGACCAGTACCCCGACCAAACACCAGGTGATATTGTCTTCACACTGGTGGAGGAGCCCCATGACTTCTTCACCCGCATCGGACATGATTTGTCTGCTGAGCTGACTGTGTCGCTTGGGGAGGCTCTATCGGGCTTCTCGCGAACGGTTTTCAAGCATCTTGACGGACGAGGCATCCATATCGAGCGACCCCAGGGCAAGATCCTGCGACCAGGTGACTGCCTCAAGCTTGCTGGCGAGGGTATGCCTATGAAGCGAGGCGAGGCCAAGGGTGATCTTTACCTGATTGTCAAGGTTGAGTTCCCCGAGGACGGCTGGTTGAAGAGCGAGTCGGAGTACGAGGCTCTGCAGAAGATGCTCCCTGCTGCTCCTGCGAATGTTGAGGCCGAGGAGGTTGATGAGGTCGAGTACGAGGACGACGCCGACATTGAGAAGGTAAGTATATCCATCCGTGACTGAACCCGAAGCAGTAGCTGACTTAATGATAGATGGGCGAGAACTCAGGCGATGGCCGATTTGGCGGTGAATGGGAGGATGACGACGACGACATGGGCGATGGCCAGGCTCAGTGCCAGACGCAGTGATCGGCGACATATTTTCATCGGAAGTAAAGATATAACAAGCGAGGGAGAGGAACTTCTGCCCTGGGTTAATGAAGCGACGACTATTTCAGGATCAGGGGGTAGGTCGGGCACTACCACGGCGATGATAGTGCCCCGGTCTACCGAAGTCAGAGTCAGAGTCGGAGCCAGAGCCAGAGCCAGATGGTACCAAGAGATTCACCAAAAGGAGAAACGGCCGAGGACTTGTTCGCTTGGACATATACATTCATGGACAACATTACACTCGATACCATACCATGTCACGCAAAACCGCCCCTGGAGTCAAGGAGGGACGGGTGCCGCTCTGGAAGGCGAGAAATGCCATTGCAGGAGATAAATAAATGATAGACAGACATTGATGCATAAAAACGTTTATGAAGTATGAATACGGAGTAGGTGAAGTGATTTTGCGAAATGTTATATAAGAGTGAAGGGGGACAAAAGAGCGAAGCTGTGGGAAATTACCTTTGTAGGTACGGATAGCTGAATCTGAGGTCAGGTTTGGTGTGAATTGTGGACCCCACCTCTTTGGGTATGTACGGTACTTCTTCAGTCAAATCAACTTACACCGATTGTCTAACTTGAAAGTCGATCACTTCCTCTGCTTGGAGTAGTGGTTGAAGATGGTGGTGATGCCTTTAACCTAAATTCCACTAATCCAGTACGGTACAGATGATCGTTTTCTCACCTGGACGCGTCTACAGAATGCCACAATACACCATGAGCATCCGGGTTCTTTTATGGCTTGTCCGAGGCTTATATACCTACCGAGCTCTGTGGCTCGGCCTTATCTTACACCTCATACTTGATATGTTTATCCAACACCTTCTTTAAGAAGGGAAAGAAACCTGAGAGCCCATTAGATCATGCACAGGCTCTGAGATCTGCGGTAGATGTTGTTCTAGTATCGATGACCTTGAGGACTATCTTTGTAGAGTTTACAAAGTTCCGGAACGTGTGCCCTATATGATACTATTATAAACATTCTCTCATAGCCTCATGCCTCTCTTGTCACAGTATACCTATACAAACATATATCTCAAAGTCAAACATTGGTGCAGCAACCAAGCACGGCATGCACCTGAACTAGACCCCACCCCCGCCATTTGACGTAATCCTAAACCCATCACTAACACATCAACCCAACTTCTCCAACAACAACCCTCCCTATACCCTCAAATCTTTACCTCTCACAATGTCTCGCAAAGGCGTGGGCCTCGCAGCCTTTGACCGCTCACGCATCACATCTGCCCAATTCGCTTCCCACGGCTCTTCGCTCCGCGCCAACAACGCACAGGCTCTCGAGACCCAGCTCGCCGTCTTCCGCTCCCTCCTACAACAATTCGCAAACACACACGCTCGTGACATTCGCTCCGATCCAGCTTTCCGCGCCCAGTTCGCTCGCATGTGCGCTGCCATCGGCGTCGATCCCCTCGCCAGCAGCAATAGCAACAGCAGCGCTGACGGGAGCTCGATATGGGCGCAGTTACTGGGAAAGACGGTCAACGACTTCTACTTTGAGCTTGCGGTGCGCATCGTCGAGGTCTGCGGTGCTACGCGTGGAGAGAACGGTGGTCTTATCGGTCTGGCTGAGTTGAGAGAACGTGTTGCCGCGGGACGCATGGATGGCGCCGATCCTATCGCCGATGACGACGTTCGGCGCGCCGTACAGACACTTGCTCCTCTTGGTGGCGCATACGCTGTTCTGCGCGTCGGCCGCAAGGAGTATATACGAAGCGTACCCCGTGAGCTCAACGATGACCAGGTGTCTGTCGTTGAGGCGGCGCAAGTGCTGGGCTACGTGAGCGTAGGCATGTTGAGGGATAATCTAGGCTGGGATAGGGCTCGCGCCCGTACCGTGATAGATGATCTTGTCGCAGGCGGTATGCTGTGGGTGGACAAGCAGACAAAAGGCGAATGGGAGTATTGGAGTCCTGGATTCATGGCCGAGGTTGCTGGCCCAGAGGAAGGAGGCTGAGACATGCCCATCCAGCGCTTTTGCCGTTTCCTTGAAAGAGCCAGCCATTGATCTTAGCCAAGATGCGGCCACCACGGCAGAGCATGTGTTCTATTCCAATTCATAACGATCATAGATTAGGAGTGTTCCTAACGCTATCCAGCCACGACGGGTCTGCTCCAAATCGACTCTCAAACTCAACAGCCTTAGAGGCCCGAGAACGAGCTTCCTTCACCACTATACCCACGAGTCTCAATGACATTTGCAAAGCAATCTACTGTTTCAAACATACGGTAACCATGCAGCACGGAAGTCAGAGCCTTACGAAAGGATGTACTGGGAAGGTGCATCAAGACTGACATATTCACAAAGCTCGAGAAGCAGTCACAGTCTGGGACCATTCTCTTACATCACGAGGAGTTAGCACCCTTGACGCATTAGAAACATCATCTACACAGATTTAGATTAGACTCGAGCAAAACCAGCCATGTGGTCCGCCATAGAAGGTATATAAAAAGGATAAAATACTAGTTCGTTTCATTAACCAGCAACTCGCACATACAAACATACACACATCTTGCCACTCTACCTTCTTCCACATCGTCCTTCGCCGAAAAGATTCTCTTGTAGATACATATTCAACAGCTTGAGTTCAGGACGGGCACCGGTCCTACTCACCCCCTCATCTCGGGTATATACTTGTCAAGCGACACAGCCAACCCGAGCATGGCTTTGTTTTCATCCACTTATCATCAAGAAGTCATCGCTCGCTTCCTCTGTCGTCATAGCATCTCCTTCTCTTTCATATGCTTTTGCCGCTAATGTCACCTTATTCTCGTCATCTTCTTGGTGTAGTTGAGCTCGGGTTGGCGTCTGAGATTGAGTCGCTTAGTAAGGAGGGTTACCACCCATGCCAGGAGGAGGGTAGTCGTCAGGGCGGCCACCTGGTCGCATATCACCGGCGTTGGATCGGCGGTCGTCACCGAAGTGCTTCTTGCGGAGAGCAGCAAGACGCTTCTTCTTGGTGATGGTGTTGATGTAAGTGCCAATGATGAAGGACACAATGTTGAAGAAAGGAATCCAGAGCTGGTCAGGGAGGAACTTCTGGGCAAAAGCCAAGCAGATGGGTGATGTGATCCACGAAACACGCATCACCTTCCAGAAGCCAACCTTGACGGTAGCGCGAACCTGGTGATAGGTGCGAGCTCCAGCAATAAGAGCCATGGCGACAAGGTAGACGCTGTTCTGAATAGGAGCAATCTGCGGATATTATGTTAGCGAATGATACCATAACTCTAGTTTCTTCGGTTGTCGATCAAATTGCGTTTCTCCACATCCTCAAAGCATAGCAACTTCGTAATATCAGCACCCACGACCGATGCTACAGCCTCGTATTGCTTCCTTTCGCACACGAATAATTTCCCGTCTCTTATGCGCAATA
The DNA here is from genome assembly GCA_021020635.1 of Fusarium sp. PT. Classification (NCBI taxonomy): domain Eukaryota; kingdom Fungi; phylum Ascomycota; class Sordariomycetes; order Hypocreales; family Nectriaceae; genus Fusarium; species Fusarium sp. PT. The sequence continues at coordinate 2,578,355 of JAHMRZ010000002.1, read as the reverse complement.
TCTAAACTCACGAAAGGGGTGTTTTTGATTACTTACAATGAGATTGCTGACAAGGATCTGCAGGATCTTGGAGCGCAGACTGGTGCGGCCCTTGAAAGCCTTCTGGAGCGCCCAGATGAGGAAGTGGCCTAGAGGAGCGCTCACAAGAGATCCATAGGCGGCCATCTTGGGAACACGGGCGGTGAAGTAGTTGCCATGCTTGTTGCGGTCCTTGGCGAGCCATGAGGCGACAAGTTCCTGTGTACCAGCAAGCGTACCGGCAGTGAGCATCTTAGTGCGCAGAGGATTGTCCTCAAGCTCCTTGATGTAAGCCTACAAGTCCGTTAGTCCTGATCAAGCTTCTTTGTTTCTCTTTAGGCTTTTGGATAGCTGTAGCTACATAGCTTGTATAGTAGCTCATGCGCGTTGTGATTCAATGCCCAGGGAATGCATGTCCAACTTACTGCCAGATAACCTTTGGTACCAGCATTCTTCATACCACCGGTCAAAGCTGTGCCGAGGACTGCAGAAATGGGGTGGTGGCCCTTGGTGCCGGGAATTTTGCCAGCCTCGGCCTCATCGAGCATGCCGCCGACCTTCTCGGTAGCATCGTGCACCTTTTCCGTCACCTTGTGAATGTCGCCCTTGATGTCGACCATGATTGCGATTAACCGACGGTGTGTCGGTGTTAGTTGATGGTATTATTAAAAAGCGCGTCCTCAGTCGAGCTCGAGATAAGAATGTTGTTTTATTCGACTCAACGAGAACTGCTTCGAATTAAGTACGGCGTTTGGTCTTATTGGACTTGATTCGTCTTCACGGCGCGCGGCGTCTTTATCGTCGTCGTCGTCGTTGTGATCGTCCTCGTCGGATGTTATCGTCAAAGTCAACACGGCCGCGACGGCGTCATCAAAAGATCAATTAAGGGTCAGACGCGCAAGAGAGACGTGGACTAGAGAGTCAGTGAGGCTATTCAACGAGAACAAGCGGGGCGTAATGGTCGCGGGCGGTCGTTGACATGGGGACAGAGGGAATGTGCGCGCTCAACACCAGCTGATGGGAATGACAAGGGATGAGAAGTGCAGAAGTAATGATGGAGAGATGTCGACGAGATGATGAGAGGATATAGAAAGGTAAGGATAGAGGTGGGTCAAAGCCAATTGAGGTTCTCCCGAGATATCTAGCCAATGGCTTTGTTTACTCGGTCTGATCAACGAGACGTGGAATTGAGGAAGCGACTGGGAGAGTCGATGATGCTTGGTGATGGATAGGTAATGATGATTTTGTTGTTGTTTTTCCCAGAGGTACATCTGATTGAGTAAAGTCCAGGGTAAACAGAGGGAGAAAAGAACGGCCAAGAGAGAGAGAAAAGCAGGTAACTTACAAGCGCCGGTGCCGTTGAATGGTGATGATGATGGTGATGAGATGAAGTTGGTAAGATGGGGGAGACGTGGACGGGGAGTGGAGCGTAGCGGTTGGGGTTGGGTTGCTTTGTTTGTCTGACGGAGCACGCTGAGGTGATTTGATCTGGGCTGGGTCTGAGCCTGGGTCTGGGGGGGCGTGGGAGGGACCTGGGCTTTCTCGGCTGGGCTGGAGCTGGTGCTTGTGCTCGTGCTCGTGCTCGTGCTCTGGCGGCTGGGCTGGGCTGGGCTGGGAGATGAGAGATTGAGTTGAGTGATGGAGAAGGAACTTGAGAAACTTGAGGTGCCTGCCTCAGCTCACTCACTCCAGAGACGGAGCTGCAACAAGACAGGGGCAACATCAACACCCACTCAAAGCCGGTGGCTGGGAGAAAAGTAGAGTTAAGGTATTTTTACAACGCTTACACGGCGCTGAGATTACCTCCCCAGTACATCCACCCGCTAATCCACAATGCCTCGGCCCGCTGTAATTATTGACAATCGAACCAACCACAGTCCCCCATTCAAACATTGTTTACCCCTGGCCATGCCTCCATTCGGCAGCTTCAGCTGTCGCGGGTCCAGCTCCAAATTTGGCGAGCTTGCCCAAAGGCCAGTAATCATTGGTGGACCGAGGCCTGAACCTTGCAGGTCGCAGAAACGAACGAGCTTCCTCTTACAGCAAGCAACCTCCCCCGAATTTCAACCGTGGGCAGCTCATCCCTTGGCCCTTGCTCGGCCTTCCATCGCTCAACACCTCGGCCATCTACTACATCGTTCCCCTACCTGAGAGTTCGGAACTTGGCTACATTCGCGTTCTATAAACACTATCAGCGCCCTTTTCCCACTCGCATTTTGACTCGCTTGTCCTGCACGACACTACATGAAACTACCGAGGTGGCCTAAACGCCTTAGCCTGTTCGGTAATCATGGCCGGGACGTGTTGAAAAGCGAGTGGTTGGATCAATAGAAACAAGGTATGCATATGCAGGGATCCCTTCACGTGAAAATACGTATGCTCAGTCTCTCACTATTATACCAGTTGTCTTGATGCTACAAAGGATGTATGTATATATATGCAAATAACTCTCATCAACAGAGTCCACTCCGTGATGTAGGTCTTTTAGAATATGTCAACTGCCCAAAACAAGGCCCGAGGATTCATTCAATTCGTCCCAATCCTCTCCCGGTCAAGGCCAGGTCCTTCAAACGCCTGTCACCTATAATATAACACAAAGGACTGTCTTCATGGACGTGTCCATATTCCCCTAAATAATCAAGTCGTTCAACGAATCAAGAAAGAGATCTCGTCTTCTTACAGAGCTAGAGGCTCTTGGCCTGGCTCTCGAAGCCTCTGCTGGACTCCAAACCTCCTTATACTTCTACCACTTGCTCTATAGTGTCCCTCGAAGCCGTTGCTTTCTAGCCAACCAGTCTCCGAGCATATTGTCAAGTTGCTGTAGTCTTGTTAGCGTTGGGTCAAAAGGATGTGGTGCCTAACCAGGCCATGATGAAATACTCACAGTTGTAATCTCCGCCAGCTTTGCGTTTTGCTCCCTGAACATCCCACTGACCACTGGGTGGTCCTTGCCCACTGGCTCCACGTCTGTCTTGTCGTACACAACCATGAGAAGATCTCTGACGTGCTCGCCATCGTCGAAGAATGCACGCAGCTTCTCGTCATCCCAACCAGGCTCCTTGGCGCTTCTCGTTGAGCTGCTATCTTTGGGCGTCTCATCGCCAGGCATAAGCTCTGGGGATGGAACTTCAGATGACGACCGACCTTCTTGAGAAGACGTGTCAATCTCTAGTGCGGGTGGCCGTGCTGTATTGACAGGCGACACTTGTACAGGCGATTCTGACAGACGATCATGCTGCTCTTTGCCAACCCCCACAAGTCCACTCGGCTTCCCACTTGCGTCGAAGCTGTCGGGGAACGCTCCTGGAAGCTGTGGCCGTAGTCCACCTTCACTCTTCTTCTCGCTTGCCTGCTCTGGTGCCGCTCGAGACGCTGGTTGAGACGCGGTATCCTCATCTGAACTTGAAATTTCGTCAACGTCCATCAATTGGCGAGGCTTGGCACTCTTTGCTGTCCGAGGCTCGTCTCCCGTACTAGAACTGCGGCCCAGTGCCCTCGCCAGCGCCTTAGTATCATCATGCTGGGCGGTTGCCGAGGAAGCCCGGGCCCTATTAGGATCTCCGCCACTTTGTGAGTTCGATGGTACCTCGTGTGTCTCTTTTGTCTCAGGATTGACGATGCGCATGGATGCTGGTGGCACGTTTGACACATCATTGACCCGAGACTCAGCAAAGTAAGCTGCCAATTCCATTGCCGATGAGGTTTCGCCCTGTCCACCCTTGGTGGAAGATGTTTCTGTCCGGGCCATTGGTTTCTGAAGCTTGCTGGCACTCCGTTGAGGTGATGCAATCTCCTCGATCGACTCGCTATCCCGGGGTTCCGACACAATATCCATAGAACGCTTTCCAAAAGATTCGTCGTCGTCGTCAACTGACTTCTTCCTGTCTTTTCTTGAAAAGAAGCTTCGGATGGCGCTGGGCTTCTTCTCCTTCTCTTTCCGGGCCTTGTCTTGGTGCTTCTTCTTTTCTTTATCAGACATGAGCTCTTTGTCCAACTTGTCCATGCTTCCCCTAGATTTGACGTCTTTGGTTGAATCTTGGGAGGGCCGAGGTTGATTGTCGTCTCGTAGCAAGTTTGGCGTGAGGGAAATCTTTTTGGTCTCGACAGTCTCATCTCTAAAGAAAGAATCGGTATTCCTGACAGTACCGTTCCGGGATCGGCTCGGGCCTTCTGCTTTGTTATCAAAGAGTAGTTCCTCGCTGTCACGACCCTCGTCCTCTTCTTCCACAGTTTCAACCTTCGACGGCTCCATGGACATTTTGACTTCCTTGGTCGAACGAGGTTTCAGGGGCTCAACTCTAGCACTCTCCTCTGATGAATCATCCTCGATAAGTGATATTGTTGCTGCAGCCTCTCGGGTATCCTTCTTCTTTTCTTGTTGGCCCTGTTTGGCAGCAGTGTTTGAATTGGCGAATAATTCATCCAAGTCCTCTTCGTCGCTAGAATAGTCGTCGACTTCGGTGTAATCATGATAGGTTGGCGAAGTGAAGGTGACCGTTTTCCGCCCGAACCTAATTGGTGACTTGAAAGTTTGTGCCTTCTTCTCCGCAGTATCGCCCAGCATAGTGGCGGATAGCTATACTGCCTGTCAGTATGGTGTTTGGGCTTGCAGAGATGTGGTCCACATACGTCAACGTTCCTGTGCTTATTCAGACGGGCCAATCGTTCTGTCGGCGTCTCGATATGCTCTGCAGGTAAATATCCTAACAATTCGTTAAATCTCCGTGGTAACAAACATCTACAAGTCAAGCTTACCAATACTGCTGTCTTTAACAACTCGAACCAGCCACCAATAGCTGTTACTATCGTCAAGAAGAACCATGGTATCACCCTTGGTTGCATTTGCCTGACCCTCGACCGTAGCTACAAACGTGTGAAGCGCGTAAACGAATTCGAAATCAATATCCTCTAGTTCTTGTAAGCACTCGATCGCCCAGCCGGAATCAATGAAATTGGGGTCGTCAGGAAGGGAGAGTGCAGAATCATCGTCTTCAAAGGATTCCTCGTATGGAACGGTAAGTAAGGGGTCGTAGTCGGGACTGTTGTCATCGGTCAAATCGGAGAGGTCCATCATCGCATCACAGTCGTAGAAAATATCCTGATCCCTGTTGTCGGCCAAGGTGTTCTTTCCACCAAAATCCGAACCTTCAGAAGAAGGGTGCTAGCCTTCATTGCTGCTGGGTCTTACATGCGCCTGTGGTTGATGTGAAGCATTGACCTCCCTAATTTGCGTTTCCTCCTCGTAGGCTTCGTGGAACTCTTCCGTAGAATTGAGAGTAGCCCAGCTATCGTCGGCATCGGGTATAGCGTTGTTGTTGTCGTGGTCGGTATACTCACCCTGAAGACGATGGTTCCGGATTGTCGCGGGCAGTGCTTCTGGGAACTGTGCAATCGCACTTGGGCTGGGTGTACATTTGAGAGGTTCGGGATATGGCGAGCAGACTCTGGTGACGCTTGAACCAGAAATGCTTGGAGAACTACTCCTTTGCGAGGTGGGTAGAGAAGAGACACGCCGCGGCCATGTCCTTGGGGCAGTGACAGGGTGGCACCCACCATCTTCGATTGAAGGCGAACTTGATATCTTATCCATCATGTCGTCATCGAGGTCATCGTCGCCGTCAAGCTCGCCTTCGTCTGAAGACGAGACGCCTCCGTTTTGCGCAGCCGCCAATGCATCCTCCTGATTCATGGTGCTGTCGTTCTTGTCGTGAGTGCTCTGAGCGCGAGAGTTTGCACCTGATGGATTTGCGACAAGCTCGTCTGCGAAGGAATCGATTTCGTCGAGGCTGTTGCGATTGTCTAGAGATACTCGAGGAGAACGGCGCTGCTCGTCTGCTGTGTCGTGTGTGACCTCACGTATGGTCTCAGCTTGGTGGGGACCTAGGGAGTTGGCAGTGCCAGCCAAACGTGGGCTCTTGGAGTGGTCTTGAGCGGATGGAGCGTGATGATCTTGAAGATCTATAGTGTCTATTTTCAAGAGAAACGATTATATGTGTTAGTCTGGTGTGTCGTCAGAAGAAGCGCATGGGGGCGCGAGATGAGGAAGCGAAGGTCAAAGGCAAATGGTTGGAATGTATCGTGACTAGCAGCTATCCCAGAGAACAAGAAAAATGTCCAGCTTGAATGGTAGTCTGGGGGCAGGGGTAGACGAGATTTGAATGAAACGTCAGAGTAGGTAAGGGAGGCTTTAACGACTAATTCAAGAGCCCTGGTGGTTGGGGCCAGGGGAAAGAAAAGGGCAAAGGGTAAAGGGCACACTGTAAGAGGAACAGACGAAACAACACGAGGATGAGGATGAGGCTGCGCAAGAGGCCATGTACATCCAATCTCAGTCCCAAAGGCTGAGACTTAGGGTGACATTGGCGTTGGCGATGGCGCTGGCATCTCGTTCCAGGTGTAAAGGCAAGACAGCAAAGCAAATATGTAGGCACATACCGGCACGGACAATGGATGGTCGTGTCATGGTGACTGACAGAGAGGACGGGCGCGGCCGTCGAGAAAGTCAATCTGTCCCTGAAGCCTGAAGGCGCGAGGCACCAAAGGATGGGATATGCGATATGCTTGACCCCTGGCTATCGAGAAGCGCCGTCTTGATTTTTCTTATTTTAAATTCGGGGTGTAGGTTGTTTGCTGACGGGCTGGGGGCCGTTTTTTTTCGGTTGGTTTTAAAATGTCTCTGCCGTGGGAGGCGGGCGGCAGGCGCTATTGGATTCTTTGGTTGAATCTTGACTTTTGTTTGTTTGTTTGCTTTCGTCGTTGGGGTGTGATATCAGCTCGGGGACCGTTGTACTCGTCATTCGATAGGTAGAGAGAGTGCGCTCGCAGCAACAATAAACAATGTATGCCAACGTCTATATGCCTAGTGGCCAGCCACAGGCTCGTCCAACATAAAATGAAGCTGCCTCTGAATATCTGCGCGCGGATCGAATGGGACCTGGGTCTGATTAACGAAAAACTGGAGAGAAAGAGCGACGATCTTTGTTCCGTGTCTGTATGAGAAGGTTGGCATAGGTTGCAGTAATAATAAAGTGAGCTGCCGCCCTGGGCCTGCCTACTTTTAGCCCAGGAGCAGCCCCAGCGTTGGTAGCGCAGCGGAGCTCGGGTGGTCCAAGTTTCGTTTTCCACCAGCCGGACTCTTTCATTGGCTTGAAACCAAGGAATTGGTATGAGAAATCTGGCGTATGGGCACCAAAAAGACGGGCTCCGCTGTTGTATGGATAGTGAAACTGACACTGGAGAATCCAATGCCTGGGCACTGACATTTGACACTGTTCCTGCACAATGCGCTGAACAAGGGTTATCTCTTATCCTTAGTTTGCCCAAGTCAAGAGGCCTCTACGACTGATTCAAGACGAACAGATCTACGTATTCTGCTTTTAGGATTGCTCTAGAGTGTTATTTCCTAGTGTATTCTACATTTTTTATACATCTCGTTCTAAAGACATAAACCAGTGTCGAGAGCGTATAGGGGAATATTGTTTCACATATGCAACTTAAAAACAGAGAAAGGAGAATAAAACAAGAAAGCCCCCAACTGAAAGAAACAAAAGTGGAGGCTACGGTTAAGGGTCAATGGCAGACAAGTGGAAGCAAAAGAAAAGAAGCTGGAGGCGCTTGCTAAGACGATGATTTTAGCAACAGGGGTAATGCGACTAAGTCTCCCTTTATAACATTCTACCAATCAAAGCAAGGCTTTGACATGGTTGAAGTCAATTAAGAGACACATCTCAACTACAACAGGATAGTCAGTTGATTTTGCGTCACTGTAACACATATCACAAGTCACAAAGTTCACATGAAAATATACGAATATTCCGTAAATACTCGGCCTTGATCGTGACATTGGATGCTGCAACAAGACGGGAACGAGCGTGTCTGCCCATTAAAACCCCTGAACCTTCTCAAATGCTTAGCGGTCCCAAGAAAGCGTAAACTTTGGCCCTAACGCAACCGGGGAATCGTCCAGGGCAGCCGCGCCTCGGTCCTTCAAGCGCTGAAACGTCCAAACGCCAAATGGGTCTTGTTAAGGGGAACTTGACATTATTGGCTGTGGGCAAAAGTTGTATCTCGAACCCCACTCTCCATCAATGAGAAGTCTCATCAAGAACAGTAAAGTTGCTTGACTCAATATCGGGAGGTCCTCTAGAACTCTGCTAATTCATGCTGACTGATTGGCATCCATATGATTATACCTTTCTTGTCGCTGAATACAACCCTCAAAGGCCTCAAAGTCACCTCTGCCGTCAGCAATATGCAACCTCAAATACATGATGCACGCTGGGGTACAACACGAACACAGAGTTGTCTCAAGTACTGTATGATGAGATATCGGAGTGCAGGTAAACCCTATAAAAACATCTTACTCGTGTGGAGAGTTGCTGGAGGCCATGGCAAGGAAGCAGAATGTAACACCACCATTCACAATCGAGGTGACATCCCAAGCCTTTATATGTTTATCACGTGCAGCTTTGCCGGATTCAACAGAGTCCATCCATACATGCGTCGCCACGATATCTCAATGATACCATGATAAGCATCATGTTGAGGAGACCATGATGCGGCCTCAAGGAAATATGCATGCACGTTGTTGTCCCGCCAATGAGGTATCAGCATGGAATCGCTTAGTCTTAGTACACAGAAACTATCGAGCTCTCACGGAAGCACACATAACGTCACATCAATCAAGGCCAGTATGATCAAAACATGTACATGTTCTCGTTGCCGGTCCAAGTCACAATTCTACAAATCAATTGAGCAGTCGGATTGCGGTCGTCTAGTTACTACATCAAGACAAAAACGTGTCGCAGGACTTCGTCTGGTGTGCAGCGCAGTAGAAGTAAGTAGAGACAACACGAGTTTCATACATTCAGACACGTCACCCAATCTTTCAAAGAACAATAGCTTAACTTGAGAATGTATGATTACTATCGACTACAGGGACGTAGTCTTTTCGGACTTTTCTTTAACCTTGCCAACCGTGGCCCATTTATTAGGCCCATGCCAGGACCGTCCCAATGTTGTAAGGACACCGTAAAAATGCTCATCCCTCATCAGAGAAAACAATAATGCTATGCTTAAATCAAATCAAATCACACGCTTCGACACCATTTTATGGTTGAGGCAATCAACCTTTCTAGTTGCCAATCTGAGCCATGCGCTTAGACATACTGTCACACTAGTTAGTATCTCTTGTTTGAATCGGGGTGTCAAGGGTTAAAACTTACAAGTCGAAGAAGGCAAACTGGCTGGGGCTGCTACCGAACTCGTAGACGAATCGACTAGCGAGGTAGGAACCGAAAATGCTTCGGAGGTAGGAGTCGGGAATGCGGGCGATCAAGGTATCGAGACCAATCTTCTCGAGCAGGAGACGGGGGAGGGCGTCCTGGAGAATAGACCGGCGGATCTTCTCATTGTCCCAAAGATCAGAGTGCTGGAGCTTCTCATCGAGGTCGGTGATGGCAACAGACAGCTTGTCGGAGAGAACAGATCGGGAGATACCGGTCTGCTCATGCTCGCGCCAGATAGCCTCAAACTCAAGACGAGCGTTGTCCTGAATCTTGAGTTGCACCTGCTTGACGTAGTCGTGGTAAAACTGAGGAGCCTCGCCCTGGGCGTTGTGGCACATGTTCTCAACGAAACCTTGATCGTCAAATGACAGAGAGGCAAGAACCTCGAGGGAGGATGAAGTCACACCACCCTTGTTAGCAGAGGCGTCCTTGAACAGGATGCAGCCAGCGGACTCAAGGCGGAGCTTGGCCTCCTGGGTGATGAAGAGGTTGGCTCCCTCAACGAGGTAAGGGATAACACTCTTGCCGTCCTTGATGAGGCGGTTGACCGAGATAAGGTCAATGGAGGCAGGACGACCACCACAAGGAACGAAGCAGTCAACGCTGCCAGTATCGCGAAGATGGAAGGTGTTACGGAAGGAAGTACCGTTGTTGACAACCTCGCCAGTAGGCAGAGTAACGTTGACATCGTCGCACAGGACTCGGTAACCCTCAGAAGATAGCTTAGAGATGTCGTAGTCAATGATCATCTTACGGCCGTGGGCGAGGCGCAGGAGCTCCTCACGGTCGAGACCCTGGGGATCAGCAAGGACACCGGAACCATCGACAATGGCGGTGTACTTCTCGTTACCGAGCTTGATCTCGTTGCTGCCCAGATCACCATCGGGGCCACCAGTCTGCATCTTGCGGATGTTGGAGGGGTCAAGCTCGAGCTTTCTGTAGATACCCTTGACATACTCACGGACGGACAGAGTGGTCATGCCATAAGCGTCGTGAGGAATACCACCAAGCTTGGGAGACTTGCCAGTGAAGAAAGACTTCCACCAAGGGGCGCCACGAGAGCGAGCGTGCTCAGTAGCCCAGTCGACCAGCTCGGCAGTGTTCTCATCAGGACCCATGAAGATGATCTCTTCCTTGCCGTAAAGATCGACAATGGGGTTCTTGATGCCAGGGGTCTCGGCAGGCAGGAGAAGATCAAGGATACTATCGATATACTTCTCGAAAGCCTCGCGAGCACGGTTCTGCTGCTTAGGATCCAACAGAATGACACCCTTGGAGCCACCCTCAGGGATGTCCTTGTTCTTGCGCTGCTGTGTGCTGGCAAGACCGTAGTTCTCGTCGAAGAGACTACGGGCATTGATACCGTAAGCCTCCTTGTTACGAGACTTGACGATTCGGATACCGCCACGGGAGATATCCTTGAATCGGAGATGGAAACCGCGGGACTCGGAGCTGATGACGAGGAACATTCCGTAGAGGGGCTTGGGGTACTCGACATCGGGGAGGAAAGAGGGGTCAAGACGGAAGCTCAGGGCAACCTTGGTAGGGGTGAAGTAGTTGGTCTTGAGGACGGCGTTGTTGAACACGCGGAAGGCAGTGAGAACCATCTCATCGTGCTCGTTGTTGACGTTCTTGGAGATCTTGTCCTTGAGAGCGTCATCGGAGAGTACCTCGACAGACAGGCTGGAGGAAACAACCTTCACGGGATCCTCCTGATCCTTGACCAGGTGGACGTTGGCGAAAGAGGCGTAGAGCGCGCGTACCAGACCAGGGTAGTTCTGGATAATCTCGTAGATGTAGTCAGGGGTGAAGGTCTCGGAACGGAGACGGCGCTTCAGGTTGGAGAGAAGAGCCTGCTGGGCGTTGTTCTTAACATCCAAGAGCTCAGCGAGAGAGGCGTACTCGGGACCCAATCGGTTGAGGAAGTGCTGGACGAACACCCAAGCAGAGTGGGCGTAGACTGACTCCTGAAGACTGAGCTGACCATCGAGGAAGAGTCCGTGGAACTTGTTGTGGGGAAGACAGTAGAGGAGAGAGACCTCCTTGGAGATTTGATCAATAGACTCCTCCATGGAAGGGAACTGCTTCCTGGTGTCGATAGTGTCGGTGGCAGGTCGGAGGTAAACACTCATGACGGTGATACCGTTGGAGAACTGCTCGAGGTACTTTCGGGAAGAGGTGACACCATAGTAATGGTAGAGATCACTCAGGGCAGAGAAGAGACCTTGGGCGGTGCGGGAGCGGAAGGCAACAACCATTCGCTTCTCGTCTGTGTCCTCAATATCGAAGACCTCAATGACGGGACCAGCTCGGTTGACAGCCAGCTCAATGATGTCCTGGTAGATCTGCTTGGTGTTGGCAGTGGCCTTCTGGAGGAAACCGTTGTCGGAAATGAGATCAAGGTTGGTCTCCTTGGGGTCGGTCTGCTCAGGAGGAGTGGCAAACTGGCACTGGTAAACGAAGTAGCATCGGAGAGTGGCCTTGGACTCGGGGCTCAAAAGAGCGGGAGATCGGAAAGTCTCAACACGGTACTTGCTGGTGCCGGGGTGGTCGATGTACTTGGCCTCAAGGCGCTCCTCGTAGCGAGGGCCGGCGACGTGAGTCTTACCAGCAACGCTGGTGTCGATATAGATGGCATGGTCGTTAGCCTCCATATCGAGTCTGATCTCCTCCTGCTTGTCCTCGCGAGCGAAGGAAGCAACCTTGGCGGCGTAGAGAGAGGTGATGTGGCTGGAGATGACATCGGGGGTCTCTTGGTGGAAGTAGACATCATCGATACCAAGCTTCTCGTAGAACCACTCGATCTGTTCGTCAATTTGGGGCTCCGGGACAAAGCCAGCAGCCTCAATAATGGACTTCACAGTCTTCTTCTGCTCGGCCTTGCCAGTGAATTCAGGGGCGATGTAGCCAACGGTGGCGGATCGCAGAATGCGGTGACCGTTACCACCAGTGGCATTTGGCAGAGGAACAGAAAAGTGAGTAGGCTGAGGAGAAGGACCACGGCTGGCCTCAGCGGCCTTGACGTTAGCCACGGGGTTGGCGGAGTTGGCAGTCATGTTGGGTGATGATTCCTGAAGAGGATCTGTGTATTCAGGAAAAGTCTGGGAGGACACCATGTTAGTGGGCGATTCTGTTATAGGCGCCATCTTGGCGGTATGCCCAGATGGTAAAGTGGAGTTTGACGGTGTAAACACAGGATGGAAAGAACGGGGAAACGTATGACGGTGATGGGATGGAAGGAGATGAGATGAAGACCAGAGCTGCGGGCGTCTTATATAGCCAGTCCTTCTCGTGTAAACAAGCAAAGCAAGGAAGCTGAAGATAACAGTTCTCTTGCCTAAGCCGTTACCACAACCACCTTGACCCGAGACTCGGTGAGAGCTCGTGACTCGATGGGTACAGGACTAAAGCCGCCGCCATTGATACGGGCACGCTGATTCTGAAGCTGCGCCCGTGAAGGCCAAACTCAGTCATCTAGCGGTGGCATCGAAGCCTGTGTCAGGGAGGCTCAAACCAGGCCCTGTCCGGGGCGCCCATGTTCAGTGGGTGCCACCAGATCGGGACCTGAATAGCGCTGCAGCTGCACACCTAGGCTAGGGCTGGCTGGTTGCGGCTGCGGCTGCGAACCGAGCCAAACCACGCTTCAGCTTGCAACCTGGGAGCTTATCTCTGATACGGAGCAGCCAAATTCCCGGTGTAAGCCGCCCGGGCCGGCGCTCGTATTCTCGTCATTGGGTATTGAAAATCAGGGGGAGACCAATCAATGGGGCCAGGGATTTGCGATAAGGGTAATTTCTGGGGTCTTGTGCTGAATGACGATGGGGCAGTGCCATAGTCAGATAAGACTTATCCGCTACTTACCGGCGGGAGTTTGTGACGATCAATTTGTTCGTCACTGAAAATAGGTCAAAAGTCGGAAATGCCGAGCTTATAGCGGGGCGTTCAAGAAGATGACGAAAAGAAGTTATCCAAAAAGGATTAACTTGACGAGAGTAGGTAGGAGGTTGTTTGATCTCAGATGAGAGGAGGGTTGGTTATAGTTCTGACACTGGTTAGCACAGCCAACCTGACTTGAGGACTTGTTCCAGGTGTGGACGAACTCAACGCAGCCATCCGTCAGCCCTGTCGTAAATAGAAACTGAAGACGGTCTGGACGAAAGATAACAGAAGCTCTCTTGATACGTCGAGGTGAGGTTTGCGGTTGACGAGGATTCAAAGCTCAAGCCAAGGTGTCTGGGATGGACCTTTAAATAGAGAATAGGGGTGATAAGAGGGGAAGGGTAAAAGGAAGAAAGCTTCTTTGGTTGTGGGAGAAGCAAAAGCAATGCCAAAGGTAAAAGGTTCAGAAAACAAAGGCTTGAGGTCAAGTGACTTATCTCTCCAACTTTCGAGGCAGAAGCTTTGAGAACTGGCGATGGAAGCTTTTATATACTGCCAGTGCCAAAGTGTCTCTCAACACTGACCCGTAAGTGCACGATGGTACTTTGTACTCCGTACCTCGCAGTCTCTTACAATGGAGTACGTACCAGCATTGATGTCTCCGACATTACATTGGATGTCAACATATCAACTTGCATTTCTCTTACACCGTCACCTCACGCCCGTAGGTATCGAGTAAAAGCTGTCACGCTGCCATAAAAAAAACACGTCCCTTGCAAGGTCTCCCGCTCACCTTGACCACACCCCCTTCAACTTTGTGGGGCAGACCCTGCTGGGACTTCACTGGAGCATTAGACCGGGTGTTTATCTCCACTGCCTTTCATTTACACACCAGGCAGCCCGACCGCCCCGGAGAATTAGCCCAGCCCAGGCCATTCAATGCACTGAGGAGAGCAGACTGACCCCCGCCACAACGCTCTAATTGCAGCATCTGACTTACAACAGGACGGCCACTCACTTACCTTTTCTTTGATTTGCCCGGTTGCTTTGGTTTCCATTCAGCTCTTTTTCAGCACAATCGAAAACTTGGGTATGCCTACAGTATATACCTACATAACAAGGGAATAAAAGCACCCAAACAGCAAACATATATCACCACCGGCCCGGTCGTTCTGAGGCCTCTTAATTCGTACCACCCCCTCCTGAAGCGGAGCCCTGCTAAGCCCGCCAGAAGAGTCGAGAAGAAAGATTTTTGGTTTGGCTGCAGCAACGCCCCCCGATCGTGATCATGACCTCACGGAGTGCTGTACGGATTGCACGGGGAGAGAAAAGTCCCATTCAATTACCCAATAGTGCTTCTGACCTAACCCTCAAGAGGCAGCCTTTCTCTGAGAAACCTGACCTGGACCAAGCGCCTGGTTCCTGGTGCTCTGTGAGAGTGTCGTTCAAAGACTTGAGAGGCTCACACGTCGCCCCAGAATTGCCCAGAATTACTAGTGGGGGAAGGCCCGGTTATTCGAGGCTCTTCAGTTTTTGCATAGAATCCCGCCTTCTCCAGATTTTCGTTTGACATCACTAGTGCACATCAATTGCCAATGGGAGAGTTGTTTGACAGACTTGAAGTCTGCTACAATTCAGGTCATGTATCTGGCAGATTCAATGCCGACATGGCTTCACCGCGTTCAAGACTTGTTAATTTACTTGAAGACTTTGCAGGAGCTAGTCCCGTCAAACAAATGCTCTCCTTCGCAGGTGACAGGTTTGCTGTAAGTCGACATAAAGAGCCTCCATTTTCAGACTTTGATAACGTAAGTCTACAAAACTATCCATGCGCTATGCAGGAAAACGGCACCGCTGTTAACTTGTTTCGTTCGTCTTAACGGTGTGGAGGATGGTGCAATTCACTCACCTCGCCCACCTTTGCTTGGTCCGGTCTAGGACCTGTTGGCTCGTCTTGTCTCTGCGAGTCATCGTCAATGGGCAACTTGGTGACATGCAGATCCTACCTTGAATACAGGTTTTCCGATGTTTTCTTTTGCTCTATCTGGGTCTTTGAGAGCAATTACAACGCCATACCAACTCCCACGATCCCGGTGCACATCGACGTTGTCCTGAACTGTGCGAATGTCACCTTGTTGTAATAAGTGCCTGAAATGATAACTCTATGATGCACGGTTTAACGACAGCAAGTACAGCTAAGAGGACGGTATTAAACCTTACAACGCCAACATGCGAAACAATCAGGCCAGCAAGAGTGGTGGTTTGCACAAAACTGGAGCACTTGCATCTAACTACATCCACGTTGGCCTCAAACTGGACTATTCTCAATATCCATTTGGGGTCCATTGTGTTACAATAAGTGTCATGTATTTAGGAATAACTTCAATGGACCCATCTAGCGACTATATCGCGTCAGCTCAATGTTCACGTTGTGTAAGATTATGCTGGGGTTCTGCATCAGCCAAGACGAATTACCCGCTGGTTGGTTCTGAATCAACTGCATGTACACAAAACACAACCAATGCTTCACTTCCATTGAAACCTTGTCCAAAATATGGTCTAAGCCATCGAATTTTTTTGCTTGCAGGCCCAAAAGGGTGCGGTACCTGAATACTCGACTCACTACCCCAGACGGGAAGCTGGCGTTGAATCTGACCGCATCAGAAATGCCAGGCGGCTAGCTGAATTGCTCTCGTACCCCAGACGATAGACCGAAATCTGGCTCACCTGACTGAAGCAGCCAGTCTTCACCGAAACTTCCAGACCTTGAAGGCTTGACCGATTCTAAGGGGGGCGATCACGGGGCCGGAACTAGTCTCCATTTCCAGGGGCAATAATTACACCTTCTGGGGGAGAGATCCATTCCCCAGATCCAGTAACAGTCACGGTCATGAAGTTTAAAGTAAAAACAAAACAAAATGCGTTGGCAATGCTGCTACGGAGTACTAGATTGCTAATAGTTCACTCCAGCTTCCCACCCATTTCCCCAATTGCAAGGAACAGAAGCTTGCGTTTTTGCTGAAAGGACCGGGCCTCGACAAGGTTCCTCCGGCCGACGCGGGGCCGCTTGTTCGGTACTTACGTACAGGTACCTTCTCCGGGGTACCATCAATGACACAATAGTAGAGTTTTGAGGTGTTCGCGAAGGAGCACTTGACTGTAGCACGAGGGGTATTCATTGAGGAATAAGGAACGAGTCTGGCATAAGACGAGAGTTTCACAGCATGCTGTGGCATTCTGGCAATACCAAACCTTGTCGAAATTGGTCTATCTGTCTTTTGGCTGTCCCGTCATGATCTTGAAATACGACTTTGTGGTTCACCTGACTGGAACAGAGAAGTATCTTTCTCCAATACCCCAGACTCCAGGCTCTAAATTCTCCTCATTGATTTTGACTATTTTCCCCTCCTCCATCCGTCCCTCCATCTGTTACGCAAAAAGAACGCGACGTTATGTTGCTGTCCCACAGCCAACGGAGCCGGGCAAGAAACGCACCGGTCTCCCCCGGAGAGCCCCACACGGCCGAGGGCCGGCAGCACCGAAAGGTCTTGGCTACTTGGTAAAGCGCATCTCAAACCTGGATCTGGATTTCTATTACCCCCAGGTTTTCCCACGACTCCAGTTTCCCCCGGTCTGATCTGGATCTGGGACTGGGAGTCTGGGCACAAGGTCAAGAGGGAGAGAAAAAAAACTTCAAAGCTTTCCCCACGGCCCGCTTCCTCCTCATCGTCCGTCATTTCCATTACCCCCAGTTTACTTGATCTTGCAGTTTTCGTGACAGCCACCGTTTCCCTTTGTTCCACTGCACGGCACAGACGGTCACTTTTGCACCAACCGGCCAACCTCTAGAGGAAAAGGTATCCATTACATTACGGTAGAGCCACAGTTGTTTGAAAGTTGCGTGCTTTGCCCTGTGCCCTGTGCCCTGTGCCCCCGAGAGCCGTAGCCAAGCTTTTTGCCTTTGGCTTTGCTCCTGCTTTGCCGCCGTCTCGTGGCCCCTCTGGTCCATCTGGTTTGCTTAGCAAATCTTCCTTGAATGTATTTTTACTGCACCCCGCATCCGGCGCTTGGAGGCGAACGCTGTTAACGCGTCACGAGGGGGGCAGAAAAAAGATAGATCGATTCTCGTTCTTGGGGGGTGCGGCTAAGCTACCCCTTGAACCAGGTCAACTGAGTGAGGAACCATTGTTGACGATGGGATCAAGGTCACGATGTTTGACCTAGGAGATTACTGAGTTCTGTCCTTGGGATCATAGTTTCGTAGTTAAGTTCTCGTGTCCACACTGCTCATGACCCTCGCTCTAGGCTTCCAATCGATTGTTCCATTGGTCAATTGCAGTGTAGGTTACGTGTTTGGATCAATTGTATGTTTATTGTGGCTTATAAGAAAGGATACGTGGTTTGCGAAGAACGTACCCTAAAGTCAGAATAAAGCCCGTACGAGGGTATCGGTCCTGGGAGTCTAGCTGGTCTAGCTGGTGTAGCAGATCACCTATAAGTCCGTATTCAGGTGCAATATTTTGTTTGTTCTTGCACCTACGGTTCAAACCCATGAGATATTGCGACATTTGAATCACATACTTCCAATCCCTCGTTTAATGCAAGATTTCTCATGTTTCTGACGTGCTGTTTCGCCATTGAAGATGCTATCACATCATCTTATGCCAAATTACCCATGCCCAGTATGTACAATACTTTTCACCCCACAAACACACTCCATTGTGTTTCGCACCTCCACCATGAACCGCTTCTCGACGGACGAAGTTTTGCCTGCGTTGTTGAGTATTCGTTTTGTCCGTCTCCACCCTGCTGCCTCTTTGGGTCACCGTAAGTGTCAGTGTGTGAATGATTGAGTCTACGCAACACCTTAGTGCTACCCACCTCTTTATCTCAAGCTTCCATCCGAGTTAGTTGTACCTTGTCGTGGAAGTTTCTATTTTTGCTTCTGCTCTAGACACAGCTGTCTCGTACCTGACTTTATGATCTTCTCAATTGTCCGAAGCCGTCTCTTCCGGCCGTATTGTAAATCAACCAGCCTCATTTATTCTTTTCCTCGTGATCTCCTGTCTTTTACAAACATCAATGAGCACTGAGGATCTCTAAGCCCAAGACTCCAACCTGACCGCCGTAAAATATACACATTACGATACTTGCAAGGTGAGCCAATCAGCTCAACTCTCGGCTAGCCTAACCTGGGGACAAACTGGCAAGCTTCGGCATAAAAGCCAATTCTATTTCCTTATTGAGAACGCCTGCTTGTTCTAGAGACATGTCAATTTGACGTTACGGTACGTAGCTCACAAGTACTCACGATACCTTGCTGGCGTCTGGCTGGCCACCTTTAAAGTGCCACCAAGTGGAATGTTGGGGAAGAGTTTTCCTCGACGACGGCAGCTAGTGGCTCAGCGAGGGGCCCCAGGATGCGGTTCTAGCAACCAAACTCCACTGTCGAGACCATGCGCTGCCCTGTTTGTGGGTATCCGTATCCATTCCTAGCATCGTCTATCCATTCCCGGCCGAATGTGCTGCCGGTCCCCGGAGATCCTCAGGTACCGTTCACGTACTTGAGCCGCCTGTCGTTATGGATGGATCTGATCGGCAAACGACGCTATAATCCGCATGGATAGCACCCATGCTCCTTTGGTACGTCCGGGGATAGAATCAGGGTCGCCTGTGCATGGTCACGATAGCTTCATTGTCTCCCTTCTCAACGAGTGACGGCCCCGCCATGGATATCAGTGTCTATTCACTGCTGGCGTTTTGCGGTGAGGGGGAAAAGTTAGTTCAGACGAACCGGAGCTCCAAAATACTTCCCGGCGGACACAGTCACCAGCAATGAAGCCGAGAAAGGGCCAATGGGGCATTTTTCATGTTGTTGAACGTGGCTATCTGGGTACCTAGTAGGTACAGTACAAAGAGCCCTATGTCAGTATCACATCACATCTTTTTACTCTTCACCTTCTCATCGTGGGTCAGTCCCGTTGACTACACGCAAACCAACGGCACAGACACGTGCTGGTTGCAAATGTGACCTGGTGCATTTTTATTACAAGGGTTCAAAGCGAGAAGGCGACATCCGGTTGCTTAATAGAGGAAGAAAGTTCAAAATTATGTGATCTTGAAAGAATTTGTGTATACACCTTATGCATTGTAGGATAGTATCGTGGTGTAAACAAAGGTCGGGATAGGTTGCCGCTTACACGCTATCTGCACCACCCATCAAGTTCCCCAGATCAAATCGCGGCCTCGACGAGTCCATAAGTGACACCAACCTGAGCACACGGCATGGGTTGGTATCGTAGACATGATTTCGGTTAGATCACGAGGCTCAGCTTTGGTCAGCTAGTTTCCAATGCCTCGTAATCCAAGACCCTTGTGTAAATTGCATCTTAGATGTATTATGTATGTTTACCGCTCATCACGGCAATTGGGTCTATCAATGCAACAGATACGTAACCTCCCTGCATCTCAATACAGCGAAACGGGCTGAAGAGGTCACGATGCCCAGTGTTTAATTCCAATGGCTCCTCGTTAATGTTTACGAGATCCATTAGAGGTCATGTGTCGTACCCCTTGGAGCAGGGGAATAAACAAATTACGTACTAGTGCCTCTGCTTACAGGACAACGAAACCAACGTCTCACAGACTTCTAGAAGCTAGATCAAACTTGACCACTTCAACAACTCAACAATATACTTTTCAGATTACCAACTCCGATCCTCCCGGGTTTTCTGCATTTCACGATGCCCTCGTGATGCATTGCGTTTCCCCCTTCCTCACAAGATTGTCTCTAAATCAGGAGACAAGGATAGCAACAACACAAGCAGAAAACAAGCTAAAAAAGTACAATGTTCGTGGCCGTCCGGAGGTCGCCTTCTGCTCAAAAGTTACCCGAGTTTCAGTTGTTTGTAACATGGGCAATTTGCTGGATTTCGTGGCATCTGTCTTCACCCATGGGCCGCGAAGTCGCGGACACCGAATACCTCGTATATACACGTCGCATGTCTTGTTCATTTCCGTGTCCACCTCCGTGGAAGACCATCGATGAGTAGACATCATGGAGAAGGCCTCTAAGTTTGCATGTCATGTCGTACAATGACGACTTCAGTTACCCTAGCAGTGCCAAACCCTCTCTACCAAGCTCAGCTAGATACTCACAGGCTAAAGGTTGAGCAGATCCCCGAGATCTTGGCGAGTCGTTGTCTTTTGCCTTTGTAGTGTGAGTACAGCCAATTCCCTCCAAGGCCATGGTTTTGGGATATCGCTAGTTCTGCAAGTGCATGTCTGAGTTGGCAGACGAGTTGCACTAACAATAAGACACATGGAGTTTCACTAAAGTTACATTTGGACTACGATATCTTGACGATACAAATATTTTGAAGCTATTCTCTACTGCTTTTCAAGGGTTGTTTGTTGCAAGGGCCTCTTTGGTGTAGTCGTCTAAAACGGGGCGGATGTCGAACTGAGCTAAGATCAAATGGCCAGACCGTCTCGGCCAGTGGTTGAGAGCAATCACTTTGTCTGGCAGTATTATAGACTCTGGAAATATTGATATCACTCCGGTATGGATGGCATGGAAATAATCATGGCAAGTCTTTCATTTTATCTCCATCTTACGGCTTGAGCTCCTCAGAACTCAAAAGGCCCTTATTGCTGATAGGACATAGAGTACATAGAGATAAGCATATGTCCCTATTGTCTCAATAGAATCAAAATATAAATTAAAAAAACCTCTTGTAACCTCTTTGTGTTGTTACCGATATTCATCAAGCCTTTTACATATGGCCAGATTCAGCACGTGACGGCCGATGTCATCTTTCCGGCTAAACCATGGCGCGGCGGAGCTTGCCAGGAACCTCCAAAAAATTTACTCGTAGATGACATCGTTACGCCAACGTCAACGCCAACTCACCACCAACTATCGAGCGAATTCCACTTCTTGTCGGAATTCACTACCATCGGCTTATTAAATTAAGTTATACACTTGCCTTGTCTTTCTCACGAGTTCTCCTTAATTCGTGTCGGCCTATTATCCTTCGGCCGCCAGCTCCTCGACAACCCTGTTAATATCTTAAGCCTACCGATTCCACATACTTCACTCTCCAATCAATCAAAATGGTTACTCTTACCGAGGTCGAGGATGAGCACTTCCAGCACGCTCAGGCTGGCCCCGATGTTGAGGAGGAGGACGAGGACTACTCGGATACTGGTAAAATCCACCCCCGCACCTCGAATCGCATCCCCGATATTGTGCATACTAATTAAATTCGCAGATTCCGAGATTTCCAACGAGTCTGATTACGACCCTACAGAAGAGACTTTCACTGAGCGACTATATGCGCTGCGCGATATCGTCCCCCCTACCACCCGCTCGTGGATCTCCGGCAAGGCCAGCACTGTTGGCAACGCCGCCTGGAGCGTTCTCTCTTTCAGCGGCAAGGGTGCTTGGGTGATCACCACCTCTGCCCTCTTCTTCGGCGTTCCTTTCGCCCTATCCTTCGCCGAGGACCAACAGCTCACTGCTATGGAGCAAGAGTACAACATGCGACAAAGCGGCAGTGAGCTTTTGACTGCTGGCACCGAGCAGAGCACCGCCGACCAAGTTGGCGCCGCCCTTGAGGGCAAGCAGGCCCAGCCTTCTCTGTAAACAACCAACTTGGTGTCACGCATTCAAAAACAAATCACAACCCTTGACCTGATGTTTCTGGGTATGAGGATATTCTAGACAGCGCCTTTTGTTGCTAGGCGCAGTCATCATTGGGCCGAAAAAGCAGGACCCTTCCATGTGTACAATAATTGTTTACGGCGTATATGGCCGACGGAAACCCATGATGGATGCAATTGGGTAGGGCTGGAAGGACGAGAGCGCAACGCATCCATGGCGCATGGGGCACCGGTGTAAAGTATATGATGGGTTTAGTAATGGCTGCGATCTCATCTCCAGGAAAGGCAGTTCCACATGTATTTTGTCACATTAGAGCTGTATCATTGATGACTTATATGTGAGCTTTGTACAAGCTACAACCTATGATGTGCCTCAGCTGTGATTGTTCTTTCTACCAGAGTCGTTCAATTGGATCCGGCCTTGCAATTGCTAATGCAAGTGAGTTGGAATTCGAATAAATAGAATAGGTAAGGCCCTGTAGGTATTTCTATCTGATATAGGCCTTCGAGTTAACTGTACGGATACAAAGGACATGCTTGGGCATGCACTCCCGAGCAGTTTAGGGTAGGGAGTTTGAAGAGGAGCTTCTCCAACAAACCCCGAGGATGATACACATATGACCTAGACACAACTTCAACAAGCACAACAATAGAACACCTACACCCACGTAAAGGGAGAACAAGTGTGAACATGGATTACGTCGAGCTACCAAAGATAGAGGTGACTGAGGTTAAACTCTCGGTACTCCATCGCTAACATAGATACAAGCTTCATGCCCATTTGACTGGGAGTATATCCCGCCGTGCTCTTCACGATGTATGGCTTCGCAAAAAGGCCACTGGGAAGATGGATTTAGACGATCCCCTGGTAGTTATGCCTGAAGGTAAACACGACTACGATCTGAAAACGTGAGTGTCTTGTCTGCTGTCAGAGTCAAGGCTGCGAGTTGCACACAACTAACGACTCTCCTGCCCTATATCAACAGCTTCTTCCCGCTTTTTAGCAGTTACATATACAACCTTATCACAGACGAAGAGTCTGTTCGTTACACAACTAACTCTGTTCTAACCGATTTCTGTAATGATGGTGTCTGCTATCTCGAGCTTCGAACCACACCCCGCAGCACTCCTCAGCTTTCAGCAGAGCAGTATATTGCAACTCTTGTTCATACCATCTCATCATTTGAGAATCAACATCCTCAGCTACACACCCGACTGATTCTATCTGTCGATCGGAGACACAAACCTGAACAGGCTGCATCTACTCTCGAACTTGCAATGAAATATCGCAACCAGGGAGTTGTCGGCCTAGATCTTTGCGGCGACCCGACGGCGCGGCCCGGGGGTGAGATTAGTGTATTCACACCGATCTTTCAAGAGGCAAAGAAGCAAGGTCTAGGTATTACAGTGCATTTCGCCGAAGCTGAAGCCAGCGGATCCAAGGAGGAGCTAGACACGCTGCTTTCTTGGGAGCCAGGTCGTCTGGGGCATGTAATATGGGAGGATGAAGAAACAAAGAAGGAGATTGCAAGGAGAGGGCTGTGTCTGGAGCTGTGTCTAAGCTGCAATGTCCGAGCTGGCATGGTGTTGGGCGGGTTTGAGGGGCATCACTTCGGACACTGGAGAGGAATCAAAGGGCCCAAGATCGCTCTCAGTGTAAGTCCTGACGACCGATGTGATTGAATGCTGGCAATTTTGAAAGTACTAATAGTCACGACAGACTGACGATGTGGGTGTATTCGGGAGCCCTCTGTCCAACGAGTATAGGCTCGTTGCGCAACACTTTGCTCTTGATAAACAAGCTATATGCGAACTGGCGAGGCAGCCTATTGATGGTATCTTTGGAGGCGAGGTGGAGAAGGAGAGGTTACGACGTATCATGTGGACTCCATGATATGGGACTGATGAGTGTGATAGACATTATCATATATGTGACAAGTTCAATGCGAGCCAACAAAGTATGTTCCCTTGACCAAAGTATACTATTCAGCATAAGAACAATTATCTCCCTCTGCTATAAAACCAGTAATTTCTTACAAAACCCTGAACAACGATAACAGACAACACTGCGGCAATAAACACCAATACCAGTCGGAATTGACGAAGCCCTGCTTCACTAACACATCCTTGCCAACGTTCACTCAGGAGTATCACAATAGCGAGTATGTCGATTAAGAAAGATAGTAGAAAGAGACGGGCGAGTCGACTAGACTCGCGGTTCGATAGAGACATCCTACGGCGAGGCACAGTCGGGGCAGGACTAGATCTCACTAAGCAGTTAGTGATCGGGAGCCGCAAGACATTCATGATTCCATACATGGCATACCACTTCTGTCGAGTCTGTCTGACTGATGATGGCGACAATCAGACCCTTGAGGCCAGTGTTGCACACATTAACAGTGATAGATTGAGCATTGTATAAGAGCAGCATGAACTGTGAAGTAGGGGCTTGTATCTATGGAACGACTGATACTTCCACAGAGGCTATGCCGAGCCATAAACTCTTACATGCAGAACAGCCCTGAGAACCCCAAAGTGATCGCCTAAGCCTCACTGCAGGATTTAGATCGGCCCTTTATAGAAGTAAAGGCCTAAATATAGGTTGTACTTTGCGTTTGACTTACGAGACATACGACGCATGCTGATGCGAGGAGATTCAAGCAATTTCTTTCCAAGGCCTCACAGGCCCCACGGGGAGTAGAACGATGATGGGGAGTAATGTAAATGGTATCAATATTGACGTTATCGTTTAGGCATAAACCATTAGAAGCTGTTCTAATCTATTGGTATTTTTCTTCTGTTAGTAGCAGGGCGCAATGAACCTCTATGAACAGCTATCGAGCGGTTTAAGCATCAATAGTCAATTCAAACTGCTAAGACTCGCTAACAAGGTATGAGGAGAGAAGTTGATATCAAGCCAAATCAGGAGCATCTCGTCTTCTTCCATCAAGTATTACAAATGGAAAGACCCCGCCCGTTAAACGCCGTACTTTTCATGTGTTTTCGTCTCAATCTGAAACGTGGGCCCCATCCGTATACAACGAAGCCGTGTTCTTTCAAGCATTCATCCATAGCTTCATCATCAGTGCATACCTGGCGGCGGAGTCTCAAGGTCAACTCCTTCGACCTGGACACGCTGGCCATCGCTCTGGCGGACAAGGTTGCTGAAGAAACGAGAAGCGCGCTCGCTCTCGCCCTTGACCTTGATAGTCTCTTCGCGCTTAGCGCTCAGATCCTTGAGACTTTGGTCGAGACCAACTCGAAGGTTATCAGCAGGAATGCGGAGAACCTTGCGAACAGATGAAGAGATGCGGGCAGAGTTGGAATGGACATAGTCCATCTCTTCAAGTTGAGTAGAGATCTTCGTAGCAAGGCGAGGAGGAAGAGAGTTGGGAATTTGCTGCAGAACATAGGCCGAGGCGGCGATAGCTATTACACGGTTAGTAACCCCTTATGAATTTATGGATATACTTCACTTACCAGCCACAAGAATACCGGGAAGAATCAACTGGCGTAGGTTCTCATTGCCCAAGATTTTGGTTGCTGTAAGGGCTTGATCCATCCATGTGTTCATGCCAATCATCCTGGGTACAACAGCGCCAGCAACTGTAAGGGCCATGCCGGTACCGGCAAACTTCTCCTGCCGCTGCAACAAGGTAGTCCAGTCGACAAAGTCGGTCATTTCTGTAGGGATCTCGACTTGACGAGCAAGAGCATCTCGCTTACGTCGGAACATGACATCGGGTCGGAACTGAAGGTTCTGGAACTCATCGCCAACGTGCAGAATACCCAGCTGCTTGATGGTGTTTACACCATAAACAGTCTTGCTACGGGCATAATCCTCGCAATTCGACACTGAATCAGCAATGCGAGAGAACATGGCTTCCTTGAGATCCTCAGCATACTGGAAAGCATTCCAGATACCAGGGTAAGGCACGTCGTAGTGGCTGCTCCCGGAGTGAAGAATGGCCGAGTTGAGAGTGTTTCGTGTGTAGTCGTAAATATCCTTGCATGTGTCTTCAACGTTGGCGTCAACTTTCTCGCTGACTTCAGAACGAGCCCTGCGACTAGATTCCAGCTGAGGCTCTAGCTCTTTCAACTCCTGAACCACTCGCTCCAGCTCCGACTCGGCCACATCTCGGTTGACTGTTGCAAGAGTGCCGACATCGTTGAGAATATTGAGGAGGTAGGTTCGAGCTGGTGCAAGCTTCGACCGCGCTCGCTTCTCGAGTACAAACCTTCGAAGTGACTGCTCAAGCGCTTCAAAGTCTCGCACCTTCTCAGCATCCTTGCCCTTGCCCTTGTCATCACCATCGCCAGGGTCACCGCTGCCTCCACTTCCGCTGCCGCTACCGGCAGGGCCGCCTGGGGGAGATGGACCGACAGGGATGGCATTGCTAGACACGAAATGCACGAGCTCAGAGTGTTCCTTGTGAGTTCGGGGACTAAGACCAGCAACCTGGTCGAGGACCATTTTCTCACATCGATTCTTGTCTCGAATGACATCAAATCCATTGACGACAATGAAAATATAAGCCTTCTCAGCTGCGGCAGCCCAAATAAACTCTTTAGCAGACTGCGTGAAGTGATTGGCAGCCGAGACCACAAACACTACCACATCAATTTCCTCCTGTCGGGCAAAGATTGCTGTTGTCTTGGTCGTATCAGAGTTAAGACCGGGAGCGTCGATCAGAGCAATGTCCACTACGCCATTGTTCAAGAGAGATTCGTCAATGCTCCGGCTATCCTTGACATAGATTTTGCACTGAGTGTAAGTCTCATTGTCGATGACGATATTCTCCAGTTCCTTTAGCGAGAACACATCATAGGTCGACTCATCATTTCGGTCGTAAGGAACGTTCTTATGAACAGCATGCACCTCTTCAATACCAGAGTTTTCCCTAGCATCGAGAACCTCGCAAAAGATAGCAGTGCAAGGCTGCTGATCCTCGGGTAGAACCTTTCGACGTAGGAGGGCGTTACAGAAGGTCGACTTGCCGGCATTGAGATCTCCAGTGATTAGAACCTTGCTCGCAGTATCCTCGATTCGTTCGCGCAGAGCAAGAAGGTGCTTGATGCTGGAGCTGATCTTCCCATCGAGCAGTGATGCAATAGAACTCTTTTCAAGCGAATGCACAAGCTCGGTCTGGTGAAGTGCTCCGAGCTTAAGATCCAACTTCAATATGGAGAATTCTTGGGCAATTTGGGGTGAGACTAGTCGTGGCTCGGGTATAGATCGAGTCTCGGCGGCTCGGCTCGATTCGGCGGCACCGTCTTCAACCGTCGTCATGGATCGTCGTAGCGTAGGGTTTCGAGGAGCGTGCGAGGAAGCTGAAGCTTTACTTTCCATGCCCGTAAGTGCATGAGAAAGGGTTGGCCGTGAGGAGCTTTCGGATGAGTCCTGGCGTGCTCGTTGAACAGAGGGATAATGTGCGGGCCAGGATGCATTCATCTCTTGTAGCTTCTGAAGTAATTCGAGCACTTTGTTGATGGAGCGGCCAAGCGTTGCACGGTGGGCGTTATACCACATCTGGTGCACAGCACCCGAGGCAGGCCGGTCGTGGTGCATCGCCATGTCCCATGCTGCGGCGGAAGCCATGGAACGCTGTTCGTCGCCCGATACTATACTCCCGCCATAGCCGGAGTCGGCATCGAGCATGCTCTGGAGGCGAGCAGCATGTTCAGATGCCATGCCATTACCGACGGTCATATACTGGACATTGGAAGAGGACGAGTCTGCGGGTGGCGGAGAAGCGTGGTTGCTGTTCGGCGCGTTGAAATGGCCATGGTGGTTGTCACCGTCAGAATCGGTTTCCTGTTGCAGTCGGCCCTTGCCCTTGCCGTTACCGCTGAAATAGTCTTGGCTCATGTTGAATCAGTTTGTATCCGTCAGAGCGGCATGTTTTGCGCGGGAAGCGAAGGAAGAAAATATGAATGCCTGAACAATGATGCCAATGTGGTTGTGGCGGTCGGGTTGTAAGGTGGGAGGCGGAAACTTCATCCTTGCCGAACAAGTCAGTGTCAATGAAAACGACCCATCTCTGCATGAATTTCGCTACGTACCGATTCCCGATCTGATTGGCGGACGCTTGGACCAAGCGGGCTTCTATCTTATCGCAACCACTTCCAAGGCTCGATGACATAGAGAAGCCTAGTTTCGGGAAGCCCGTGACCGTCGCAATCAACTCATACCACGATCTTGGTTTTTTTGCTCGCTGCCTTGCGCAATTCTGCGGCCTTTCCATCTTGCTAACTGCGACAGCTCTGCTTTATAGCGAATTCCTCGACTTTCCCCTTCAACAATCCATCCTATCTCCTCGCTCTACGATAATCCCCCGCACATCATGAATGTAAGAACAGCGGTGTCGTGCGATGATACAGCGCGCCTATGATGGCTAATTCACTCATGATGTAGATCCTCGAGTGGGCTTTCGGCAAGCGCATGACGCCCGCGGAGCGTCTGCGCAAGAATCAGCGCATGCTAGATAAGGCTATTCGCGAACTCGATCAGATGCGTGTCAAACTTGAGAAACAAGAAAAGACCCTTATTCAGCAAATCAAGACGAGCGCCAAGAATGGGCAAATGGGAGCCTGCAAGATTCAAGCCAAAGACTTGGTCCGTACGAGACGATACGTTGAGAAGTTTTACAGCATGCGTAGTCAACTACAAAAGATTTCGCTGCGCCTTCAGGTAAACAATAGCACTTGCACAGCGATTGAGATTGGAGACTAATTGAATACGTTGCAGACCTCCAGGACGAACGAACAGATGATGCAGGCCATGAAGGGTGCTACCATGGCCTTGGGAAGCATGAACAAGTCGATGAACCTTCCCCAGCTCCAACGAATCGCTATGGAATTTGAACGAGAAAACGATATTATGGATCAGCGACAAGAGATGATGGACGATGCCATTGATGATGCTATGGATGTTGGAATCGAAGAGGAGGGTGACGAAGTGGTAGAGCAAGTCTTGGAAGAGATTGGAGTGGACTTTAACCAGGCGGTAAGCCTCAACACTTCCACGATTTGGAACATGTCTTGCTAACTTATTCACAGCTTGGCGAAACACCAACTGCCTTAGGAACTGCAGCAGTGCCCGAGGGTAAGATTGCTCAGGCGGTAGGCGGTGGTGGTGGTGGTGGCGGCGGCGGTGGTGGTGACCCCGTCGACGATGACCTTCAAGCAAGACTTGATAGCCTGCGGAAGTAGACCAGTTGGTCGAATGTTCAAGCCGCCTCCGGGTTCTTGAGAAGTCAGCATATTATGTCAAAATGGAAGATTCCTCCCGATATGGGCCAGTCGGGCCACGGAGACCAGCGACAGTTTCATATCACCACCGATCTCTGGTTATGAGAACAAAGAGATGGCTTCGTGGTGCTATATTTGTTAAGGTGCATTGGTGTCTGGAGAATTGTGTTATAATCCGTTAACTTATCAGCCTTCTTGTGCTTTATAGAAAACAACACTTGCTGCGTTGCCAGAGCTGGGGTGAAGTTAACAAGGCTCGATTGAAATACCACTCGATCTGCATCCCTGTTTTTATTCGCATGCTGCTTAACCTAGACAGCTCCTACATTGAAGGATATTAATCGAATATCTCCTGCTACAACAAACGTCCCGTTTCATACACACCTGCTTAATGGCCAAAGTAAGCATTATAAAAAACCTACGGCATTATACCAACAGGATTGATGTGGAGCCCGGGGGCATGGCTTTAACGGTAGCCTCGGAGTAACACGTGTACAGGCGGTCACAGCTCTTTAAGCTGGCCTCAAGAAACTGGATCTTAGGATAAATTAGGTCCGGATTTGTTAGCTTCATGTGACCGGCGAGAGAAGAATCATCCATAGATGGTAATACTAAGTACTCATTTCGGATGTCTCGGGTTAAGGCTGCAGTTCAGCAGCTAAATGTTGCAGAAGCAAACCATATATATCAGTATATACCTGTCTGATTCGCATCCAAGGGTCCAGCTGAGATTCATTTTCTGGAGCTGATTCATTATCAAGATCGACACATTCAAATCCACTGAAACCCTGCCCTGCCTACCAAAAACAAACAATCATAGCAGCCCAAGATCCATTTGCCTGCACAGCGCTAACCAGCGGGCTCATCAGCCAGTAAACGTCACTACGGTGTGGGTACGTCAGTGGCCAGCAGCCAGATCAAGCGCCGCAGTTGGACGTCCCCGCCCCCACTGACTCTGATCAGGGTGCACACTGCACTGCGAAGCCGTCCACGGGTCTCCACCTACTCGATTTACTAGAGTACCTACTTGGGCCCATGCTGTTCATCCAACGAACGTCCCAAGGTAACCTAACCAACTCTTTCATCAACTACGACACGACTTTCTGTAGAAATACCTGCCTGGCGTCAAGCCAAAACTTAATTCGATCTTGTCATTTATCTTACAGGGAGTCCTCTTGGATCCTCGCAGCACTTTTCTACTGCTTCTACCACGTCGAGATATTCTTCTCTCACCCATCATCAGGTACGTACGTTCGTTCGTTTGCTGGTTGTTCTTACTCTGTTGCACTGGAAGGATATTGTAATGTTTGCTTGCCTCTGTTCCTACGCTGCTTGCTTTTTCTTGTACTTATTAGCCTTTGCTTGTTGCGCTCGTGCTTTACCAAGTCTCGAGCTGTATGGATGGATGTCATTGTCCCCGCCAGAACAGCCCGTTTCCCCTCGTGGCGTCTACGTCACGTTTCTGACTTGCGATGCACTCTGGAGACTTGTGTCTCTACATCATTGATGCGAGCCATTGGGCCCGCAAGCTTCGCCTCCTGCTCTTGCCGTACGTTGCTCACAGCTGTCCAAGTGTGGCCGTCCAGTCAACTGTCACACTCAAGCTGGAAGTAACAGCAAAAGGCTGGATTATCGGTGATTTATGCGGTTAGCTACATCATCCACGTCTATCCTGCAACAATCTGCGTGTATGCGCTTATCAACCTGCCACTGCTGTCATCTATTGATTTTGTTCCTTCTTGGCGATATTGAATGATACCTCCGGTCCTATTTCTCTAACAATTCCAGGTTCATCTTGCGCCGGCGAATCATAGACGCCAAGCTGGTCGAGACCAACACCCCGCCCCTACACTTCCACGACATATCTATTCCCAGCTACCGCAACGATCGCGTGTAGCCATCCTACCATCCTCAGCCCTCTTGAGACGATACGAACGAAAACCGACATCTTATCCCTTACAGCATCACCATTGCTGACATTCCCCTCGCTCTGCGCAACGCCACATAGTAATATCTTGTTCCCATCACAAGCTGGCGAGTAACAAGCGTCGCAGTCTCTCCTCGACCGGAGGAAGTCTGCTGAATAGAATGTTTGGCAGCAGTTCCAACCACTCAGCGGGAAACAAATCCGAGAGCGATTCGAAATCCGATAAATCTCCTTCGCCCGAGCCTGGCTCGGGCCCCAGCGCTCCAACTCCTATCAAGTCAACTGATCAGGCCGCGAGCGGTGAAAAGCGTAGTGGAAATGGCAGTCCCCCAACTCGCCAGGATACTAGCGGCTCGAACGATAAGAAACGCAGAAGTAGCAGCGTCAGTAGCCGCGCCAGTAGTCTTCTGGCCTCGGCCAAAAACTCGCTCAGCTTCTCTCAGAGCAGTCGTAGCGGAGGCTCTGATGTGAGTTCTCAGACACCTATTCAGAAGCTTGGCAAGCAGGATCCTGCTCTCGCTGTTCCACAGGGCCAACACAACAATTCTGCCGGAGAGTCTGCGCCGGGACCCAAGTCTACATTTCGTGTTGGTGTTTGGGAAGATAGGAACAAGAAATGCCGCCGCACCATGGAAGACACACATGCCTTCCTCTACAACTTTGCGCAGACTCCAGTTCTCAATGACGCATCCGCAAAGGACAAACCTACCAGGGACGACCAGGAATTAGGCACCTCAGATATGGTGGAGTCCGATAACGGATATTTTGCTATCTTCGATGGACATGCTGGTTCATTTGCTGCCGACTGGTGCGGTAAAAAGCTGCACATCATTCTCGAGGACATCATACGCAAAAACCCGAACGCTTTGATTCCCGAGGTTTTGGACCAGGCCTTTACAGCCGCGGATGCTCAGCTTGAGAAGCTTCCGTTGAAGAACAGCGGTTGCACCGCAGCCGTTGCGGTTTTGCGCTGGGAGGATCGAGCATCAAACGATCGAGCAGCCATCAAATCCGCTAGGCCTGAGGAGCCTGTTGAAATGGACAAGGCCAATGATGGCGCGCTCGACGAAGCCACCAATGCAACCATTTCGAAAGGAAAGGGCAATGGCCGACAGCGAGTACTGTATACCGCGAACGTTGGTGATGCTCGTATTATTCTTTGCCGAGGCGGGAAGGCTTTGAGACTTTCCTACGATCACAAGGGTAGTGATGAAGTAGAAGGCAAACGAATTGCCGCAGCCGGAGGGTTGATTCTTAACAATCGCGTCAACGGCGTTCTTGCTGTAACCCGCGCCCTTGGCGATGCTTACATGAAAAAGCTCGTCACGGGTCACCCATACACCACCGAGACGGTTATTCAACCTGATAGTGATGAGTTTATGATTATTGCTTGTGATGGAGTAAGTTTGAGCCTGAACCCATTTCTAGGAAATCGAATCGCTAACCTATCTAGATTTGGGATGTGTGTAGCGACCAAGAAGCTGTTGACCTTGTGCGCAATGTTGAAGATCCCGTCTCAGCCTCGAAGCAATTGGTTGACTACGCGCTGAATCGCTTCAGTACTGACAATCTGTCTTGCATGGTCGTCCGCCTGGATCAGAACAAGGAGGCTGCGGTTGAGGTGGAAGGTGCAGCGTCTCAGGTCAGTGAGGCAGACAAGATTGTCAGCGAGACTAAACAAAAGATTGCAGACGGCAGTGCGCCCGCCGTAGGTGTATCAGCAAGCAGTAACGCGCCCCAATCAGACCCTCCTATAGCTGTTCAGGAGGGTAATTTTGTGCCAACTTCACTGGATGAAGTGGTGACCGAGGAACCTCCCCATGTTGCAGACCCCAAGTCTGATGAGGTTCCTATACTGAATAAGGCGGCAGTGGAGGAAGCTCGGAAAGATAAACCGGCAGCAGATAAGCCGGCTGAAGAGAAGCCTCCTGGGCAGGCATAATTCATGGACAATGGGTTAGACATAAGGTGTTCTGAACATACGTTAGGCTAGTTATTCGATCTCAAAGCAGGAGCACTGCTGAGCACTGTGAGAATGGAATACGGATGCAGTGAGTTGCTGCGTGTCCTTCGACATGAAGCTAGACTCGCATGTCCCTGGACCAAGTTGCAAAGTGCGGTCTGAGGTTACGTGCAAGCAAAGTGTGTTCTCGTAGGTTTCATGTTTTCGCCAGACTCACGAAGCTGTCAGGGGCGTGAGAAGTCTTGTGTTATTTCGATGAATTAGTTAAGCATGGTCGTATGAACAAGAGCAGAAAAGAAAGAAGTAGGACACTGTTCTTGGTGTAGTGCACTGCAGCATCATTAATGAATATGAATATGACTTGAAAAGACCATCAACAGAGGAAACCTTTCCTCTCCGTTCGTGACGGGCGGGTGAGAATTCGGGATGAGATGTTTATTCCGTGACTGTCGACATAGTCAAGTAGGATTTTGTATATAGGGTAGTGACCGTTAAAACAAGACAAGACCGAAGCAATTCATATCACGAATGTTTTAAATTAAACCATTAAATCGAGGCTAGCTGTTTCTAGGGTGCTTCGACCTGAGCTTCCATGCTTCTGGTCCAGGCACATAGCCTGGGACTGAATCGCTAGTTCAATACAAGGCTCCATTCTAAGAGGAGTTATCGGCTACAAGAGTGATTGCAAATTACAGTATCACCCACTAATATCAGTATACGCTGCAGCAGCTGAATTGTAATTGGGAACAGCCGAATCATTTCCTGCAATTCACAAGTATCGTTCAAAGGGAGCCAACGACTTGAGATCATAGCGACTAGGCGATCGGCCTCACTTACAAAGCATCCGGAGCCGGTTAAGTATCTAACATGCAGGAACAAGGGCAACACATGGCGTTAATTAACCCCCAAAGATGTTTAGATTATATGTCTAGGCGCAGTGGAGAAGCCGGCGCGGGAGTGATGTTTTGTTTCTCGAGTGGCTTTGACTTGTGGCTTTGATCTACCAAGATTGGAACTTTAGACCAAACTTACAATATATTTCGACAAGCCAAAGCAGGATCGACGGGAACGGACGGGAGCTCGAATATCTGCGAGTCATAACGATAGCCTTTGGGTGTATCATACAGTCTGTGCAACTGAGAGTAGGATAGAGATACGTAGGCATACACAGTATACGAAAGACCAGCTGAATATTCATTTCGTCTAAGTGTGTGGTCGTTTTGTTTCATCTCGTTGCTCTTTTCGTCTACATTCGCCCTGTACATTGTTGTGTCTTGGCTGGGTGAAACCTTCAACCTTCAACCTTCAACCTTGTGCCCATCTATGTCATGTTAGTACTTAGCCAAGCTTAGATGTAGACTTGTATTTTGTACTCCGTATTACTTCTGGTATTAGGTAGCTTTCGCCTACGTTTGTGTCCATGTTTCTGGTGGGTGTCTAGCTTGGGCTCGCTCAGTATTGTCCTATCCTTGGCGGGGGGATAGACGCTATTCATGGTTCATTCCAGAGCAAGACTCCCTCTTTGGCTGGCACGCAATTTACACTCTGACGGACATGATTGTCGAGTAATTGATTATTTATCGTCCATTTATGTCATGCCGTTTCTATAGAGCCCAGATGGTATGACGGGTATTTTTATGGCTTCTCTTCTTTTGTTTGAGTGTATTTGTACATGTCTCGGCTCATACTAAAGTGAGAAAGAAAGCATCTGATTGGTATCCGCCCGATTCAGTCTGTTACCAGGCCTAATCAATTTAATCAATTGGATCGACACTTGGACCTGGGGACGACAGCAAACGCCTGGAAGGCCTTACAAACGTTAAACATTACATACAACACGGGAATCATGACATTATAGTCGATGATTTAACGCAACTTCAAGAGGACACTGCAAGATCAAACAGAAGAACCAAAAGCAAACAACAACCAGCTCAAATTCAACCAACCCATCCATGGTGATTGAATCCTTGTTAGCAGTAGCAGTAGCAGCCCTCCATCGCCTTGAGCCTTGAGGTGCCCCTGAAATCTGGTGCTGCCGCCCCCCTGACCCGCACTGGAAACCCACTCGCCCATTCCCACCCACTTCTCGACTCGAAACGACCCCGAATTTATACTGGACTGGCCTAGCTCTACAACACTACCTACTCGACTTGCTCGACTGATTTGGCAGATTCCCCCGTCTTTCGGGAGCTTCATTTCTCTTTCCTTTCCTTTTGATCTCGTCCTCTATCTCGACTTCGACCTTGACTTCGATTTCGACTTTTGCTGGCCGATTTGCAGCGGTTCTGCTTGCCTTTCTTTTTACTCTTCCTTATTAATTATCTAATCATCGACCTTCTGTTGCTGCATGTTTGCTGCTGTAACATCCTGAGCCTTCACCCTGGTTCTTTCTCGCTTTATCTGTCTTTGACCACATAACGGAGACGCCATGTCGTTGAATGGGTTGGACGATCCAAAGATCCAGGAAGCCCACGAGGCCGCTGCCGCTGAACCTGGAGGATGGTATGTTTAAAACATTGGCATGCGTTAATTGAATCAACGGTTGGCTAAGTCTTCAGGTTCCTCCTCAAGTACGCGAGTCGCGATGAAGTCGAAATATTAAACCGTGGCTCAGGCGGCGTGGTTGAAGTGCGCAACAACGTTGCTGGATATGAAGACACGAGTCCTCTATACGGTTTCTTGCGATATCGAAGGAGAAATGTTCTGATTAAGTATCTGCCGGAGGACTGCTCCCGTCTCATCCAAGGTTTGTGCCCGTCTCGCTTCCCCTCCATGACAGAGCCTTCTTTGTTCTTAGCATGGCCGTTCGCAACGCGATACACTGACACGTTTTCAATGTGTAGCAAGAGTAGCTGTTCACTTCAACGCCGTTTGCGACCGATTCTCCCCTTACGACACCATATTTGAAATCACCGAAGCCAAGGAATTGAAAGATACCAAACTATCGGCTGCTTGCTCCCTGCATGCTGCTTCGGGATCCAATTCATCGTCTTCCAGCTCGCTACGTAGGAGACGATTGATGGAGATTGCGGAGGAGGAAGAGGAGGAACAACAGCATCGCGCTATCAAACGCCAATCGGTTGCTGGGGAAGACGAAGACGGTGATGTGAGGCCTAAGACAGCCAAGACAAGCCATGACAATGTCTTGTCTGCCGAACCAGTGACACTAAACTCAGAGTTGGCTGAATTGCCAGAGCACAGCAAATTTACTGACGCTTCGACATCTGAGGTCCCCAACTTCGTAGGTGCTGAAGACAGACCCGACTCGCCTTCTCAGTTGGATGCCGCCCCGCGCTTGTCATCGCAATCAGGTCGACCCGATTTGTTTCCCTATTCATCTTACAATTACGGCAAACCCAAAGTGAAGCTTGGACCGCGCCCATCGCTTGAAACGAACGGCGGTAGACCTCGTACTGCCGGATCATACCGACCTGTTTCGCAAATGCCTTCCGGATTTAAGTTATTTGGCAAAGGCTCAAAGAAGGAGAAGAGCAAAGACGAAGCAGCCACTGAGGATGTCCCTGCCGAGGACAAAGACGCAATGCCTGCACAAGACGGATTGAAGATTGTGCACACAGAACTCACCCGCCCTGCCACAAGCTCTGGGGTTTCTATTCCTGGTTCTCCTGGGCTGCCCATGCCTCCACCTGCCAAACCCACGATATCACCGGAGAAGGCAAGACTAATGAAAGCTATGAAGCTTCGAGAGAAAAGAAAGAAGAATTTGGCCGATGAATCAGCAGGTGCGCCGTCACCCCCTCTCGAATCTCCTGGACCTAGCGAAGGAGGATCTTCAACAGATCGAGCTGAGGACAACGACGGTCAACTCGAAACTGAGTCGGATCAACCATCCATGTCAAATGCTGACTCAGGCATTGGTCTTGATGGGTCCTCCGTCTCCATGAACAACGATCAAACGTCCGAGCTCACCCATACCGACTCTCACCCTGACAGCCCCATTATTGCTTCCTCTGAGCCGGAGATTTCCACCAAAGCCTCTTCGCTTTCCGAATCTACAGATGAAACTCTACAACCTAAGAACGAGGACGTGCAAGACCAAGACCAAGACCAAGACCAAGACCAAGACCAAGACAAGAAGACCGACGATGATATGGCCCCTGGAAATAGCTTAGACGAACAGTCCGTTGCCGTAGAGACGACTACGCCAGTCGCTGAGGCTCTTGACGAAGAGAAGGCCCAGGACTTAGCCGCCGAGCTCGAACCTCACGATGAGACCAGCATTCCCACCCAACAAACGAATGTCTCCACAAACAATACCGATCACACACCGGGCAAGATCCCAGACGCTTCAGAGACACCCGAGGCTTCGGCCAATATCAGCAAGGTCGACGAGCCGATATCCCCTACAACTGCTGCTCTGAAGATCCCCAAGTCCAAGTTCTCGACTCAGGATCTTCGATCAGCAGCGGCTTCAGCTCCTGTCCAGGCGCCTAGTTCGCCTAAACGAAGTACTCGTGAAAACAGCCCTATCATCGTGACCGAGGAGGCTCATGATGAGAAGAAGGAAGATGAACATTCCGACGCCAAGCAGGAAAAGCGCAAAACCAACATCGAACCAATCAAGACGAACTTCTCCGAAGACAAAGACCACCTATCTGACGATGAAGAGGATTATATGGAGGAGTTGCACAGCGCGACTCTTCATGAGGCAAAACCCATGACTGTCGCGAAGAGTCCCGTCACTCCAGTATTCCCTAGCCCTACAAAGGCTGATCGAGCTTCTACTATTGCCAGGACTGTCTCGAACCCCGTCCAGAGCAAGCTTCTTGCCCCTGGTGATGTCCTTGCTCCCAATGATGTCAATTCAAGCTCAGCGCGTTCTGTCAGCTCTGGGGCTGCTTATTTGCACAAAGTTGCTCAGCAGCCGAGTGGTTTGAGTAGGAAATCTACCGTGGGATCAAGCATTTCTCAGCGTATCAAGGCGCTTGAGAAACTGTCAGCCACCACTGGCGAAACGCTCAGCCCTGTTGTCACTCCCGCAAGCCGTGACAGGCCATCTTCAGCTTTCTTTTCCGTGCGGAGAAGTCGAGAGCCCACTCGATCTCCATCCGTGGCAGATCGAACCAGCTCTTTCAATCGCCAAAACTTACGAACCCCACCCTCCCGATCTGGTTCTCGTGACGAGTCTCCCGATGTTGCCAGGCGGGCTCACAGGGAGCGCTCCAACTCGGTAGCTAGTCGCCTATCCATGTTTGAAGCGAACCCCCCAGAGACCGGTGACTCGCCTGGTTCGGAATCGATCTCGGTCACTGCTAGAATAGTCCGAGATCCAAGCCAGAATGCAGCAAAGTCGTTCGAGCCCGCTAAAGACCTATCTGAATTTAACCCAGTGGAACTCAAAGAATCTCCCCTCCTGGTCGATCACCAGAAGGCATCACCAGCATGGACACCTGCACCCTTTGAACCTGCCAAGGAGACTATTATCGAGCGCCGTATGTCGAAGGAAGGTCGTGGATCAGAATCAAACAACCAAGACAAGGAAGACAACTCTCGACGGTCTTCTCTCAGCGTTGTTAAAGACTTTATCAACGATCGCCGCAAGTCTCTCACATCACCCTCGTCCGATGCAGTCTCTGCCAAGGGCTCAAGATCCCCAACCCGACCAACCTCAACACACCAAGCCCCGCGGTTGTCAATCAGCAGCCGTCGATCATCCATCAGCCGTGACCGAGATAACGTTCTCTCGCCTTCGGCTACCATCGACAGTTCCGCATCCAGCGATGAAGCCAAGTCGAACAGCGAAAAGAAGAAGTCGCGTACTGGTCGATTCATGCGCCGTCTCTCATCTCTTTCCAGCTCCCGTGGCAAGACTACGCCCCCCACTGTCCTCTCGCCAACAGTGCACGAGGAGATGGCCGAACCTGTCCGTCCTGCGACCACAGGCCCCCCCTCTATTGTCTCATATATGGGAGATGTCAATGTGCAGTTCCCTGACAATCTCCTCTGGAAGCGACGCAACATGTGTTTGGATTCTCAGGGCTTCCTCATTTTGAGTGCTCTTCCGGCACAGAGCAGTCGCACTGCTCAGGGTACTAAGCGTTACCATATGAGTGACTTCCGAGCCCCATACATCCCTGATGTTGAGGTCCAAGAGCTGCCTAACAGCGTTGTTCTGGACCTTGTCGACGGCAGTAGTGTGCAGCTCGCGTGCATGGACCGTGCCGGGCAGATGGGTATCCTTAATAGTAAGTGCCGCCAAGCAAAAACTCATGTATGACCAGTTTACTGACAACTAAAACAGCTCTCCAAGAAGCTCATGCTAACCATGCCACACCCTTTGTGCTGTGATTTGATGCCTGATTTGCTCCTGGGGCGTCTGAGACGATTCCATGGTATCATCAAACACGAGCTAACTACCTGCTCATCCATTCGTCGACTTGTACCATTACATATATATGGCAACCGTTCACCTGCCACTCCTATAAACCGCCTTCCGCGTCTTGCGATACCT
Organism: Fusarium sp. PT; assembly: GCA_021020635.1. Classification (NCBI taxonomy): domain Eukaryota; kingdom Fungi; phylum Ascomycota; class Sordariomycetes; order Hypocreales; family Nectriaceae; genus Fusarium; species Fusarium sp. PT. The sequence goes on along the minus strand of JAHMRZ010000002.1, from coordinate 2,538,894 downwards.
TAACGGCCTTACGACACCTCATTGACCCTCATCTTGGCTTTAAAGTGTATATCGCTGGCTTAGGCGTCTTGTACTTTACTGGGTGCTTCTTCTTTTACTAGACACCGCTGTCGTTGAACCACGACTTCCTTACATGGCTTTACATATTCCCTTTTAAACACACATTCACCCAAGAGACTATTCGAATAATTTTCTACTTCTGTTCTCTTCGCATGTCAACTATGTACGCATGATACCACAAACTTTTCTGTTTCATCCGCGTGGCCCCAACGGCTTTATTTTCTTCTTTGTATTTTCTTCATTCTGTTCATAAGAGCCTGGTTTGTGCTTATTCTAAACCATATGCTCTTTCTTCGTTGCTTTTACCCGCCAAGTTGTCGATTATCCTTGTCATACAGAGGACATACACGCCAAGTGCAAGGGAGAAAAGGTTGGATAGGCGGTGGAGGGTTTCGTACTATCATCAGGGATGGAGAAGGAACGGGTTCGGTCAACAGTTGATCAATCCGAGGTAGAAAGAAAAAAGATTGATTTCAAACTCGTTGTCCAATACTCTGTGATACAATACAAATAGATGAGTAGACTACAAATTCCTCGTGATGTTAAACTCACAAGCACGGAGAGGGTCTGGGGAGATGGTTCGACAGAAGTCTATTTGAAGTTTTCATCTTTTTATACGCTTATTTATGTTCTTTTGTGCCATCATGAGATGTAACTATCATCAACCCATCTTCATATACCAACTTCAGCCCTAGAGTTGTGAATATACCCTTGTCCTCTGTATATCCTAGCAAGCACGACGCCTATTTTTCCTGTTTTGCTTTATGTTGTGTTTCTACTCGGCAAATCGATTCCTTAGATACCCCCCTTGAACAAGATGTTCCGGGGTAAAATGTAGAGAGATGCGGAAGTACCGCATTGTACAGTCATTTAAAAGAATCTTTAATCCGAGTGACACAGTCATCAGGAACCTTCAAGTTACTGCGAAAACCACCCCGGCTTACGCGTGGCTAGTTGGAGGGCCTGATGATGGGTCTAATCCTGGGAATTGAGAGGGGTCCATAGCCATGTACTCAAGAAGATCGAGACCCCCGACATTGACCCCCTCAGGACCCATAGCAACAGAGGGATTCTCGACATTCTGAAAGAAGGCTGGCCCAGGAGGCAAATACCACATCTCGTTGCCTTGGTGGTTCCAATCTTCAAAGAGGCTCACATCCATGTTCGCAACAGCGTTCTCCACTACCGTAGGCGTTGATGGGCCCAAAGGACCTTGCCCAGGGTAGGGGAAGTTCTGTGCTGAGAGATCGAAAGGCGTGGCTGAGATGTTATTGGCTTCATGAGTAGGAGCCGGAGGTGGAGCTAGAGGATGTTTGTCAGCATTAACATCAACATCCCCTTGAAAAGGATGCTTACCATTTCCGTTGAGCCCGTCTCGGAGTCTCTGAGCATGACCGCCAACCCAGTTTGTATGGCCTTCCCCATCAGCAGAAGCGGGAGCGCCATCGTCATGATGCACTTGCCCATCCGGAGCAGGACTTTGGCCCCTGCCAGATGCTTGCTGCATGGTGGGAGCCTGGATGAAACGGTTGCGGAGACGGCTCGTCAAAGACTCGAGAAGGTCTGCAAAACGGATTCCAAGATGCACATCATCTACGACGCAATTTCGAAGGGCCTCAACTGTTGCGTCCATCAATTCGATGCTCATCCTCACATCGGATCGCGGAGCACCAAGAGCAAATGTCTTGAGTAAAAACATGGCACCGCTAATGATGCGGAAATATGTTCGCACAGGAGCGTGCTTGAGGTAATCACCAGGCAGCAAACCTTCAACGACTGTGCGAAGTAGATCCCGACTTCCTTCAACCACCTCGCGAATGTACTCCTGGTCGTGTGCAGTGAATCCCCCAAGTTGACCAAGAGGAAGCTTCCCATAGTTAATCATTGTCTGGGGCGACAATTGCGGGTGGCCGTTCGCTGCACTCGATCCGTGGTGGCCAGAGTTGGCTGTTGCCCCAGCTTGGTTGGTGCAGCGCTCAACGACGGCTTGTAGTGAAAGGGAGTTGATATAAATGCGTACGTATTGATACTCAATTGTCAGAATATGCCGGATAAACTCAGGCAATCGAAACAGCTCGAACTCCCTCCACCAATCTCGAAGGATAGGCTCGAACTCTTTGAGAATGCTGATGTATTTGCCATTCTGAATGATCTGTGTTGTATGCTTTCGGGAACGGAAAATCTTCTCATTACCCATCTCCATCGCATTGCTGATGCCGGCCCAACAATGGATAATTTGGTCATCCAGTTCCAGGTCAGGCACATAGTTGAAATGGTTGGACATTGAAGATGGGTTCGTTCCGGGAGTAGTGCCGTCTACCGAGCCAGGCCGGAACCGAGCAAGAGCAGGGTCGCTTCTTCTCAGGTGAGCTGGAGCCATGTTGGTCCAACCGAGACGACCAGCCAGTTGTGTCGTATAGATAAGCAACAGTCGCTTGATTCGGAAAGCTCGCTGCCGGTACGATTCCTCCTGATATTCAGGTCGAGTGATAGCATCATCTTTGAGCAATTCGTCAATGTCATCGAAGACACCCAATTCGTATGCGAGTCCATTCGCCGTGCTAAGCAACATCCAGCACATTCGGTCACTTCTCCATGCCGGTTCAAGCCAGCTTTCGATCCTTTTGCCACCAAAACCACTGCCCAGCGTTTTACTTGGATCCTCATCGGCAGCTGTGATGGCCTGGAAGGCGGCTTCCATGGGTAGAACCAGTTCATCGGTAGCTTCGGTAGGGGGAAAGTGCAATGCGCGAGGATGCCACTCAGTAAGGATCATCAACGACTCAATAGTTCCAAGAGTTCGTAGACTTCCTTTGCGCAACCCTCGCCATGGCGCCGTACTGCTTGTTTGAGACTCGTCGAAGATGGCGCTCGTGCTGGGTGGGACACAGAAACCACCTCCAAAAGCTTCTTGTCCCCATAGACACCGCTCGATCATACCACGGAGATACATCCACAGTTGCTCGTGAATTGCATGCGACCGGCAATGCCCACCGGTGCCAGGCATTTGTCGATAACGCGACGCTATCGTCAGAAGAGTGACGGTCAGGATAGGCTCCTCGTACAACAGGGTAACGTGGGAAGAAGGGTTACTGAACGTAGGCGGTGATATAGGCGTCAATGGAGAGAGATATTTGTAGTAGCTGTCCAGGTTAGCATCTTGCTCCATGTTGTGTAAGAGGGCATGTCTTACTAGTCGATATACTCAATAGCCTCGAGGGCTGTGAACCAACCAGCACGAACGAATCGAAAGCGTTGCCATGCCTTGATAGCTTCAGCATATCCGGGCTGGGAGCTCAGCTCAGGTCGAGAAAGCTCAGGATCAACAGGCTGCTCTGTCTTGGGCGGCTTGGATGTCGACCTCGGTACATACCCATAAGGGCCAGTATCTTCGGGCGGGGGGCGAGGAGGAGCGGGGCGGACAGATGAAGTGCTTTCTCTGCGTTCACGATCAACAGCAGGACTAGTCTATGTTAGCATTCCGGCTCGGGACAGTTAGAGGTTAAGGAGCCGTAAAGCATACCTGTCTGTGGCTGCCTTGTAGAGAAGATCTAATGCGTCCTGCGGTCCAAAAACACCCCGCCTCATAACCGTTTGAGCTTCGATATTTTCAAGAGTCTGGTTGGCATCGCCTTCATGTCCCCAATCGCCATCCCTTCCACGGCTTATTCGACTGCCATCAGGACGGCGCAGTGGCTGGGCTTGACCGTGAGAACCTCCTGGAGTCAAAGGAGCATTGCTATAAGATCGGCGTTCGATAAGCGGTGGTGGGGGACTGCCGTTGGTATTTAGTCGTTTGCGGCCGTTTCTAATGATGTATTCATCCTGATCGCTGCCATCGTCGTCGGTTTTGCGCTTGCGACGGGTAGCGCTGAAGAAGCATTCTTTGCTTTCACGGCGGCAGCGCACACATGGAGGATCATGTGGGTTGTCGACGCTGCCAAGATCGCATCGTACTTTGCGCCGGCGACAGGGGATGCAAGCTTGGTAGACACGCTTGTGCTGAGGGTTCTGGCCTCCATTGGCAGCCGATTGTCCAGGAGTTTGCTGCGCGGAACCTTGTGCTGCATTGCTGACTGAGGCGGCGGGACTCGAATCAGAGGCCCCGGAGGTAGGCTGCCCAGCGCCGTACGGGGCCATTACAACAAAGTTTGTTGGAAATTGAGAGCAGGTTCTATCGATTGACTCGGCGGTCGGCCAGCCGAGCTGAGGAGATGGCGCGGGGAGTCGGCAGGACACCCAGCGAAGGTGTCGATATCGTCGTCGCCGTGCTCGGTGCTGGAAGCAAGCAACTCAATCAAGAGCTGACAAGGCTTGGATCGGATGCGACAAGAAAATGACAAGGCTGATGGAATATGATGTCGCGTTTCGGTTTGCGGCGGTTCGAGGAGGGAAGAGAAGAGTACGTGGGCCGAAGAGAAGCGGACTGGGGGAAAGGCGTCCTTTTTGGACTTCTCTGGGCCGCTGGGTTGGGTGATCAATAGAAAGAGCAATCAACCAAGACGCCAGCCGCAAGGGTTTTGACTCGAAAGTGCCCTGTGCGTGATTGTTATAGTCTAGTGCGTACCCTTGCTACTGGCTCCATGGACCCATCGATAAGAGGACAGTGGCTAGAGTAGCTCACTAGTCTAGAGAGGCCTGGCCCTGTTCTATCGAGGTCCTCGATGCGGGGGGATCACCAAATCAAAGACTGGACTCGGCCGGAAGAGCCAATGCGAGGCTTCATTGGCCAGAGTGAATGTACAATCCCCAAGTCGCTAGGTTAGTACTGTACTGTATGTAGGCACCTACACCCACTGCAGAGATGGCACGTACCAAAGGCTGTGGTAAGACTTTTACTACTTGGGGAGGGCAGCAATCAGAGCAAGCGAATGTCGGTAGAGCAGGAACGGAGGTGATAGGTTCAGAGGAAGGTCACGAGCGTCGTTGTTGTTTTCCTTTCCTCCCGTCCTTGTCCAACGGTTATAACACGTTGATGTGAGAAATCAACGTCAAACTTTAGGAGGCGTAGTAGACGACAGAGTGTCAGGTGATGGGTTGTCAATGTGATACCTTACGTATTGGAAATCAACAGTAACTCAGCTTGACTTAGCACGGATGTCATACAGCGTAACCATTAGCCATTCTAATCGAGATCAGTCTCGTCATGGTTGTCAGTTAGCTGATATGCCAAGACGGTTTCGCTTCTTTGTCTCGCGTCCTCACCATATTGGGAATAACCAACCTGTCTATTGTATTTCCATTCTCCCATTTGATTGAGTCTAATATCTATGTCGCGAGACTAGTCAGAGTTTTCAATGGCAAGGCACGAGGCATGCGATATGCGATATGGTAGGTATTCAAACGTCTAGAATAAAAGAACAAAAGATCCCAGTTATTCAAAAGTTCGCCTTATCCCGAGACGGGCAACTCGATAACCAGCACCAAACCCCATTGGTTCGCCCAGACTTTGGTATCGTTTTTGCTGCAAAGCGCTGCAGGCGATCGAGGAGGCCAGGGCCAGGATCCAATCTCGTGCAGCCTTCAAAGGAAAAAAAGGGTAGCAGGTACGGAGTACTCAGTAGTTGAGTTGGCTTAGCAGGTGACATTTTATAACATGATGCTTATTGTCTATGTAGGTAGTCTTGTCTGTCCTCATGTAGATATTGATAGTCGAGAAACAGAGTATTATCTCTTCTTTAACCCTTCCATTCACAGCCTTTCACAAGTCATGTTTCTCAAACATTGTAGAACCTACACTCGAGCTCTCTCAGTTCCCATCAGCACTTGTTCAAAGCCTCCTTTCCGCCCCTCCCGTTCCTCTCACACAACCAATCACCAATTCCAACATACATGTCACGTTGGCAACGCCTCCAGCTTGCTACCTAAGTAGGTAGGTAGATTTTTTATACGTAGTATGTGGCGGTCTATCAAATTCTCATCAACTCCTTCCGTAAGAATTATCTCGAACAAGAAGGACATATTCAACCCCTGTAACAACAAAAGTAGGGACGTGCAGCCTCGTAGTCACCCCTGCCATTCGTTGTGGATAATAAGACGTCTTGGCTTTGAGACGGTCTAAAATTCTCCTAAGCCCCGCAGAACAACGATACCCTTGCTTTTTTCTGTTGGTTGATGGCAGTTATGTACTCCGTACCTTAGCTCCTTAGCTCCTTGTCTCACATGTTTCTGATGATGGATATCTTGCATACATAGGCACATTCAGTTAACGACTACAGTTAGACCTGACTATATATAAACATCCGTCCACTCAAACTTCCGGTCCCGGCTCCGGACCGGGAACTACAACAGGTCTCTCAACCCCAGAAGCCAAAAGCTTATGTTACCTGCAGAAAACATAGACCATAACTGAATATCTTTTACTTAGCAACGCCCTATTGCAAGCCATCTTGTAGACCGCAAGCACCCCTGCCCTCCCTCGTACGTAACGACAACGCATTTGAGCGGAGAACAAGTCCTCGCTTCCTTATCTCGGCCCTCCACCATCTCCGTCACTGCCGAAGAATCTGTGCTTAGGATGGTCCCCGCTCACGGTCAAATTCAAGGATTTAAGGTGATACTGACTGTCACGCAAGTCTCGTAAGTATCGATGCAGCTTGCGTAGTCGATACCAAGGACGCAAAGTTGCTAGTTGAACAGGTGGTTCAAGGAACCGAGAGAGAGAGAAAGAGAGAGATCATGCTGGTAAATATAAAGGGTAGTGACAAGATGCGACCCCGTAGTGTAGCTATATACGGTACATGATAGCCTCAATGTCATCGACTTGTGTCTTCCAAATAACATTACCTCCACAAATCGTGATTGAGCATGCGTCACGACCGCCAGTTTCTCAGCACTTCAATGGATTTGCTAGTCAAGTATGGTCGACCGGTACGACCTGAGAGAGGATCAACCAGACCAACAACTTTACACTCCCCAGCCTGAAGCATGTTCGGTTTATCGATAGCAGGACCCGTGCTTGTGACACCCATGAGGCGATCTACATTTGCGCACATGAACCTGGTACCCGGACACCGGCACCGCGCGTACACACACGGCGTTCTGGTGCATCATCCGCCCGGTAGGAGCGACAAGCTTTCGACACCAGACCCGAAATTCTTGTCAATCCGTTCCGTCGAGCTGGCCGGTCGGGGACCGGGCCAAGACTCAGTGCTATTGGTCAGCCCCTCATGAACGTCCGTCTTACGGCCTCCGTGAAACAACTTCCTTCCTCGAATGTGACCGATCGACAACCAGCTTTACCGATATAAAGTCACTCCACATTCACCGTGCTTAGAATCGATCAAGGAGATGGTGGATTTTGTTTTAAACTCAAAGGTAGGGCCGTGAGCAATTGCTCTACTCCAACCCCATGGCACAAATGTCAAATTCATCTTTTGGTCTTCCTTCCATTCTGTTTGGTCCCCTTCGTGCTCATTAACTCGTCATTTTCCTAAATCCCGATGCTTAGCAACTCCCAAGCGCAAACTATAGGCCCCGTCGTCGATGGAAATAATAGTAGCAGTATTGACATTAAGATGTGGTATCAAACATTTAGTTCACAAGACCCTTCTTGGACTATTACCAAGCCAAATTGGTTAGCAACCGACGAGCTCGACGTAAAGATGATCAACGGGGAGAACCTACAAGATGATCCCAAAGCTTCGATGTCAAACCATCGGGCATGGTGTAGAGGTCAATCGAAAACTCTCCGGCTTTAACCAAGTCATCCACTATTAGCCACCATACACATCAATTTCATGGGGAAACACAAGGGCGGGTTTGCAAGCGAGAGAATGGCAAGAGGGGGGGGCATGGCTTTGAGCGTGCAGAAGAAGAAAACTCACCCTCGACATCACTTCTAATATATGTGTCTGGTCCCTTGTTTTCGTTTATGATTTGGATGACCCGCAGCAGGTCCTCCTCCTCAAGTTTTTCCAGCGATTCCGCGATCTTCTCGTAGTCAAATTTCTGAGAACTCTTCTTGGTTGCAAGTCCCTTCTTCTTGGGTCGATGATCATCATCAGTAGGAAGAGGGCCGGTTTCGCGCAGACGTTCCTGCAAGCTCTGGGAAGGGTTCTTGAAGGTCACGGTGTGTACCTCTTCGTACCTCTCCCGCTGAAAGTTGAGGTCGTGAACGATAGGTGCCAACTTGGTCTTCTCGGTGGTGTAGCAGTCAATAGAGATCTCGAACTCGCCCCAACCCTCGTTCTTACACGTGAAGGGGGCTTTTGTGAAGCCTGATAAGTAGCGCAAAGCTGATTAGCAACTCTATACTCGCGATTGCTAGGTAATTTCGCAAACATACTCTGGACCGGGTTCTCGAAAGTAGGGTGAAGGTTGTACACAACTTTGGTGAAGACATCGGCAGGGCGCTCGTTGCCATCTTCGTCTAGCAGAAAGACCTTCAAGCTCCATTCTCGCATGGGGAACTGCTCAACGGGCGAGGGTTTGTCGCTAATAGCAGAACCATCAGTATTTGCAAGTTGGTTGATTGCACCGCTCCATTATATCCTTATCATGATCGGGATAGGAAGCTGGGGAGGAAGGATGCAAACTCACATGACATTTTGCTCGGTGACAACTTTGATTTTGCGCTCGAAAATGTTAGTTTTGGTTTTAAGGATCACTCTGCCGGAAGGCGCCCGTGAACGCCGGGGAGCCATGATGATGACCGAGTTTGAGTGTGAATCAGTCTCGAAGGGGGTGTGTGTGGCAATATGAAAAATAAAGTTACACAACAGCACGAGTTAAAATAAATGAGGCGTGTGATAGGAACGCGCTGGCGCTGAGTGTAGAGAGAAAGGCGGTTGCCAGATGGCAATGAAACGCGGTGGTGATAAATGACGATGAGGGTGAAGCGGCAGCTCACGCAACAAGCGAGTCCAGGCTGGTGAGACTACCTGGGCAGGAGGAAAACAAGACCTCGAGTTCGAGGTTACAATAGGAAAGCGCAAAAGCCACTACAGCTGCCAAATGGAAGTAGAAGCAAAGCCGGCAGAGATATCGCGGGCTGCCATGGCTGCCTGTCTCTGGTTGTCCGGCCCAAACGCGCAAAGCCTGTCACTGACACTGGCACTGACTGACACTGACAAAGGGAAGATGACGATGCAGATGCAAATGCAAATGCAAATGCAGACCGCGACCAATCTTTGCAGAGCCTCACCACGCGACGCACGTCAGTGTGAAGTGAAGCAAGACCAAACAGGCAGATCATGGCGCACCGCAGCCAAAATGAAGTGTTCAAACACGAGAAAGCCAGAGACTTCAATGACCGAAATGACGAAACCGACCCAGCAATAACACGAACGATAACAGGCGGTACAGTCAAAGGGGGACAAAAATTGGAACACACGTCAAAGGAGCAGGGCAATTCGGGACTTTTTCAACTTACCTCAACCAACATCTTCTCTCGAGGTCAGAAGCAACAATTGGAGAGAACCAAATATAATAGAGTGAAACGGGGGAGGATGAATATGACCAAGATGGGCGGTTGTACACAGAGACACACAATGGGTAATGGCAATGGCAATGGCAATGGCAGAGGACAGGAAGAATGGGTTGGGTTACAACAAGGGACAGGACAAATTCCTACAGCGAAATGAATTGGATGGGAAACGGCGGAGAACGGAGACGGAGAGGCCAGCAGAAGGTCCCCACGGTTGGTTGGCTGCTGGCTGCTGATTGCTGGCTGTTGACTGCTGGTTGGCTGGACGTGGGGAGCAAGAGAGGGAGAGAGACAGAGAAGGCTGGACAGGTCAGGTCAGGCAGGCGCAGTCAACGTCAAGCAAGGTTAAGCTCCAGCTCAGCTAAAGCTTGCCTGGTCCGTACCTGCACCCAGCAACAGCTGAAGTAGTGAAAACTGGGGAATACACGACACAAGATATGGATGCTAATAGTCGATTGGAGGAGGAGGAGGCTGAACAAGAAGAGGAAAAGAAAAAAAAAGCCAAAGGTGGAAGAGAACTGAAGAACAAAGAAAGGCAGGTACAAGAGGCGACAGGATATATGCTCTGTTTATTTGACGCGAACCTACCTCGCAAAAGGACCAAGACGGAAACTGGGCTGTTTGTCACTCTTGGGAGAGGTTTCCAGGGCACAAGGACACTGAATCGCTGCTCCACTATCCATGCTTTTTCCTGCCATGCTTCCATGACGCGAAACGACAGCACCCAGGAGAAAGAAAGAAATGTAAAGACAACCGGGCTGTTTGTTAATTCTACTTACAAGTTCGCATGCCTCAGTATTGCCTGGGTATACGTCTGGGCGTAAATCCCTAGGTATAATCAAATTGCAGACCGTGACTACGCATTCAAGGCAAGTTGTACGAGAGACTCTGTCCATCCCCAAACGGCTATAAACAGGCGCCATCAGCAGACGAAAGCAAGGGGCCCAACTATGGTATGGGCTATTTGCCAGTGCTTCACAACTCCTTTGGGAGTGATGGAAGACTGTATCAACAACTATCTGGCGGCATAATACTTCTATAATTATGTGCTGCGTCGTCAAGGTGACTTGATCAGACGTTACGGTGAAGCTCACCAGCCACATCTCAGTCTCTGGCCATCAGCCACGTTGAATGCCCACAAGTTGATCCTTGGAACCCTTCAATCTTGAGCCACTGACAGTTACGTAGCTCACACGCCGACAAACAGTATTAGTTCTATGTAATTTTTTTCTTCTTTTACTTCTTTCAACAGAGGGTGCTATGTGATCTGAATGTTCCTGCGATGCTAACTAACCATCCGTTCATCCGTCCACCAATCCGCCTCGGGGTTAAGCTTGGGCAGCTCACCTCCAAAAAAGTCCTCTCCGTCCCCAGGAATCTCTATCTATCCATCTCGAAATCAGACTTGGGGTGCAGTGTTGTGATGGGGTGTAGTGCGTGTGTATGTGAGCGGGTCGAGGCACCTGCAGCAAGATGAGGTGCTCGTTTGATGTTGTGGCATGTGCGATGTGGAAGTGTTGGAGCAGACTTGATTCTGCATATCATGGGACTACTAACGAGTGTGAGTCCCTGTTGATGTCCAGATCGATCTCCGAAGGGGCAAGGGGGAGGGAAAGGGTCATAAAAAGGGGGATCTCTAGGAAGGGGGAGCCTCGGCCCCTTGAGCCTTGTTGAAGATCTCCTCGTTCTCCTTCTGGGCCTTCATGAAAGAATCCTTGAAGTTGTTGGCGTCTAGAGGCGAGTCAGCAATAAGTATTGATAGGCGACTCAACCAGGGAACTTACTCTCAGCGTTGGCGAATCGGATAGCCAGGGTAACGGCCTCGGGCTCACCCTCGCTGACATCGGCAGCGGCGTTCCACACCCAGCTGCGGTCGGAACCAACGTTGGGGGAAAGCTTCATCTCAGGAACGATGTAGTGGTTGGCGCAGACCTTGAGGGTCTTGTCTCGGCGCATCACCAGTCGGGTCTTGCCGTTCTCCTTGTGCTTGAGCAGGCGGACGTCACCGGTACCACGCTCCTTCCACTCGCTGCTCTCCTTGACGAACTTGAAAAGCTTGGCGCGCATCTTGAAAGTCTGCTCCTCGGCCTCCTCGTTGGTCTTGGTGTCGACCTTTTCGGTCAGCTTGATGACAGGCTCGAAGTGGACGTCCTCGGACTCCTCGGGGGCCTCCTCCTATATAAATCAGACTTATTAGCTTCATGCGTCTCACGGGAAACAGTTGCAGCGTGCCACTGCTGAGACATGTAAACATACATCACCCTTGGCAGCCTCAGCAGCCTCTCGCTGGGCCTTGGCACTGCCAGAGTTGTCACCGCGCTCCTCATCTTCCTTCTTCTCCTTCTTGGCACCACCACCGAACATGGAGAAGACGGACGAAGATGTCACGGGCTTCTCAGCGGTACCCTCAGACTCGGCGGGCTTGGTCTCCTCAACCTTTGTCTCCTCAGGCTTGGTCTCCGCGACCTTGGGCTCAGTGGGCTCGGAAGCAGACATGTTGGCGGTTTGTATGTTCGTTCGAGAGTGCAAACTCAAAATTCTATTGCCACAAACGTCAGCAACCTTTTTTCATATATAAGATCCTAGTCCCGCAGTCATGACTTTTACCCCTCCTCCAGAAGGGGGCCCAGGGCCATTTGTGCCCCCTGCGTACCAAAAGACGGAAAGAGGAGACAAAAGTAGAACAGGGGGAAAGGCGCGATCGAACTCACCAGATAAGCGAAATATGGCTAGAGAGAATGCCTTCGAAAAAGTAAAGGACTGGTCTTGAAGATTTATGCTGTTGATGGCGATGGATGTTGATGGTGGAAGTGGATTGCGGTCAAAAGGTCTGGTGATTTGTTTTCACCTCGTTAGGCTGCCGTCCCGCCTAAAAAAAACTGAGGTGCCCCTCCTTTCCCCTGTTGTGCCCTGTTGCTCCGTGCTTGTCCTGCTAAGAACTTCTGCGGCAAAGGTCAACAATGCTACTCTGTGATTGGGGCAACCTCGAGCTGCGAGTAAGTACATCTCAGGCCAAGCTTAGGTGCGTAGATACTTGCTGATCAGGCAAGTAGCTAATCGAGCAGGACTGCAAGATTGCCTGTGGGGTTACTCATCAAGTGGAGTTTGCCTAATGACCAGTCTAGAGTCTGTAGAAGTTCTTTATCACGACTATCACCTCAGTTCGTGCTTATAAACAACACAAATAAACACGGTCGGGTTATTGCCTTACAAGAAGAGTACCGATTTGCCTCTCCTGTAAAACACATGTTCATCTGTCTATGGGTAAGATGCAGTCTCCGTGTAAGTAAGTCGTTGGCACTACAAGACGGTTTATTTGTTTAGTTCCGTTGCTAGGAAACTGACCCCAAGGCTCATTTCCACTTATGAGCAAAACGATTCATGAGCTGAGATGAATTTGATTACTTTGAATACTTAGTTTATAGCTCTTCTCCTTTTTGTTCCATCTTACAAGCAGATCACCACTCCAGCAATGTCCATATAGAAGGGATTTGTTGAGACCACTAACTATCATAGCAAAAGAAATGAAGAAGAAAAAACCAACAAGAAACACATCTACAGGTGGTATGAGACCCCATGAACTCCAATCCCCTAAAAATCCATACCTGAATATTGCCAACCCAAGCCCATCCATAACACAAGAATCCCCGCCTTATACTAACGATGAGGGGGGTTAAAAAGAATCCCATACACCGCAACACACAAAGAAACCATGCCTCTGGCTGTCTTATGCCTTCTTTCCCTGTCGCTTGTTCTGGCAGCTGCTCGAGCACCAGGGCCGGAAGAGCTGTCCAAATGCCGACGCGTCTGGAGCTTTGGTCTCTGGGTTTTGTAGGTGCCTGTTCGTCCGCACCTTGTTGGCCAGAAACTGCTCAGCTGCGTTTTGGTAACGGTCATGCTCTTCCTTGCCCGCAGTCAGCTTGAGCCACCAGAGCTTAGCCCTGATCTGAGCACTAAGCAAATCGAGTTCAGCTTGTTGGTGCATAGCTTCGACATTTGGCATTTGCTGCTTGACATCACTTGCAATCGCCTCAACCTTCTTTGAGATACCGTGCTTAACCAGGTTTGCACGATCCCGTATGCCTGTCTTTATCCAGCACAACGATCGATGGGTGTTGTATAGCCTGGAGCCTATATCTCTGCATAGATTGTCAGATGAGGTCTTGAGGTTGTCGGAAGCGGTTTCTAACGAGCGTTTGGCCTCTTCAAGACGCCGCTCTGCCTCTTGAGCAGCAGCGGGTACAAGCTCTGGGATCTTATGAGCGAAATTCCAGGAATAATCTAGAGCCTCTGAGATGATGCCCCTCTCGAATGTGATACGGAGGACCTTGTGAACCTTGGGGCGACAAGTAGACAAGATGTCAACCCTGACGGTTCCGTAACTCTCTCTTTTGGGAATTTTGAGGAGCATGCCTTCGTCAACAGACGAAACGCTCCACAGAACAGGCTCATCATCGCGCTTGGCTTGGAAACTGAGACAGTCTCTATCAAGCCATGACTTCTTGACACCTTGAGGCATATGAACCAAAAAGTCACCTTGATGTCTGGTGACGGTCACATCAGGTTGCTTTCCGCCCCACAGCCACTCATCAGCGAGGGCATTCTCAAGAGGTACAAGTGCTGTAGCTCTCGTCGCCGTCGAGAGAGCCTGCGATGTTGGTGATTGAGTCGGGCTAGAGGACAAGAGAGTGGGGTGAATTGTGACAGCGGAAGTGGCTGCGGGGTTGTGGGGTGCCGGATTCCCTTTTAACAGTGGAACGAGGATCATTGACACAATCACAACAAAGACACAGCAAATGATCTCGGGAATGATGGGTTCGATGCATTCTGTCATGCGGCCGGTGGACCATATATCGGCCTGCTGAACCTCCCTCAGCCACTTGTTGCATCGTGCTCGTCGGCTCTCTGCTTTGATGTCATCAGACGAAGGGTTCTGAGTGAGTTTATCCTTGGTACTGCTAGCGTCGGGGCCAGGGATCGAAGGGGTCTTGAGGCTCTGCTGGGTATACTCAAGAGAGCATCGGGATCGAGCTTCGTCCTCTGATTCAGACTCGGGCTCAGCTTTAAAGGTAGATTCATCCATGGGTTCGTCTGCAGGTTCAACCTCGATTTCGGCCTCAGGGTGAAGCCCGACTTTTACTACTGAAGCCCAGCTTTGTTCTGGTGATGGAGTCTCTTCAGCAGAGACAACTTGCGGTTCTTCGTCTGGTTGTTGAGTACGTGGCTCGTATTCATCAAGAATAGATTCGTCGTCGTTGAACTGCTCAGTGCTGGCAAGGCTATGATCATCGGGATGATGCTCGTCGACAGAGCTGATGGACTCGTTCACAGACTCAGTGTAGTTTCCATCTTGGGACTCGGTGTCGGTGCCGGTGATTAGTTCGTAGGTGGATTCGGACAAACCAGTGTCCTCGGTGGTGGTCGTGATACGCATAATGTCTGGGTCACTGGACGAAATCCAGTTGGCGAGATATCGATTAACTCGAGGACGAGGAAATCGTAAGGTAGGTTCAGAAGTCGATAATGGTGTTGTTGGGCGAGAAGAGGGTGTCGCAGTGCGATGCTGAGGAGGTGGTGTAAGCGTAAAGGTCGAGGGGGGTGATGACGATGGGGACTGGCGAGTCGATCGGTGTTCAGTATCACGGGTGACGGCAGATGGAGTGCAGGGAGTATCTGGACCCTGCTGTTCCATAACGAGGCGAGGATAGAGTAGAGGGAAGTTCTATGCCATCACAGGCTTCATAGCAAGAAGCAGCCTGTGAAGAGTAATGCGATGAGGCGTCAGGTGAAGTCGGATTGCGAGGGGCAAGAGAGAGTGAGGTGGGATAAGGTGAGGGGTGAGCGGAAGGCCGGATAATGGGGAAGGGGGGTCTGTGTAGGATGCGATGGCGGGGGAAGAGCTCAAGAGGTAGGTAGGTAGAAATAAGGGTCAGAGAAGACTCGAATATTGATGTGAACTGTTTTGGGTATAGAGTTTGTGTAGGCAGAAGGTTGTGAGAAGGTAAAAGAACTAACCGCAGAAGAATGAATTAAAAGATATGGATGGCCTTGAAGCGCTCTGGAAATATCGTTGTTCCTGGTTCCTCCGGGTCCGTAATGTGAAGGCGTCTTGACCTAAGCTACGGGTGCCTGGGGCTGTCTATGGCCAAAGGGCAAGGCAGCCAAAAGGGTGGAGATGGATGTATGTTGTTGTATGCACTCTACGTGGCTCGTTGTAGATGCAAGAGAAGGAGAGCCCGGTCAAATAGTCGGGCTGGGTAGGGCAGCGTGATTTCGAGGATGAAAAGTCAAAATCCAAAGGTTCCCGATGAGACGGAAACGTGTTGAATGGATGAGGTGCTGACTCTGATGGCGCAACTGCGGTTTGGGCTGTGAGGATAAGCTCGGGCGGGCTATCACGTTGATAAGGTCCAACTGTACCTCTCTCTTGGCTTGGGCCCAAAATGGGGTCTCGTTTAGGGTCAGCTCAACTCGAGAGTGGAAGTTTGGTGCTGGCGATGAGGAGAGAAGAAGGAAGAAATGCGCTTCGAAGATGATGGATGGAATAAGGCAGAATGAAGTGAAGTAATGTGCATATTCACAGTGCAGGCAGTTCAGCTGTGGATCGCTTTGAGCTTCACGGCGTGCATGAGCTTTAAGTTCGGTTCTTTGAGACACTGCCACTGTCCTTGCCCTGAACTTAAAGCTTCAGCGGGCGCCTAGGTTAATCTATTTAGACTTAAATTCTCTCTATCCAAGCATTCTTCTATTCTTCCATATTAAATAGGAGCATTGCAGGTAACCATCACCACCTCTCGAGGTCGTTCTGATGTGTTTGATACCTTTCTGCTGCTCGCTGTCGTCACTGAAACCAGGGTCCCTGCTAGCACTAAAGAGGAGGACCCATACACTTTATGTCCATGAGATATGGAGGCCCAGGTACCCAAAGTCAAGAGCCAGCCTCTTTGTTTACTTTCAACCCAGCAGAGGTGAATGTGAAAGTCATAGATCAACAAACTCAATGTTGTTCACTTCTATACTGACTCATTATCATCCATTTTCAACCTCCTTACAGGCCACGTCCTGTATATTCCATCATCAATTATCCTGACTGCCTTATCGCTTTGCATGCCGCTATCGCACCCTGCACCCCCACCATGAACCGTCGTGACCTCTTAGCGCAACTGCGGGGTATATGAGACTTCTGTTTCGGGCTTGAATAATCCACTCTATGGACCCCGTGAGCAACCTCCCATCTCCTCTTGTTGTGCTATCAGGTCACTTCAAGATAGACTTAACCGCCGAAACCGAGCCCGTTCTTTCAAAGAATGGCCGTTGAGTCGAAGACTAGATAACAGAGTCATATACTAAACTTCGCTTTTCTCACCGCCATGGTTTGTCTCGCCTGTGTCATTACTCGAAACCAATAACAGTCAGCCAACTGACACTGAGATGCAGCCCCGTGTCTCAATGCTGGCCTGTTCTGCGTATACGACATGACGTAAGACCACAGGCTGGTACACCAATCCTCTTATTGACTTCCGTTTTATTTGGGATATGACACGCTGTTGGCCCATCGTCCTTGTACAAGTATGCAATACACTTGCGCAGTCAAAGGAACGCCCGGCATGATACTGTTGAACTCAAAACCTAAAGTATTTAAACACAGTGAATACTGCTATTATAACGGCATATCAGAAAGCCTCCGCTCCTGTCGATACCAAAGTCCATATTTCCTAGATCGTGGAACTCTAACATAGTAAGGTGATCAGGAATACAATACGGAGGGTTATGACAGTTATCTTAGCTCATTATCAAACGATGTTTGTTTCAACGCACAGCAATTTCTCATTCCGGGGTATCTAACAACGAGAAGACATCACAAATGCTAGCAAGTCGTCCTATTTCATGAAATAATGTTGATGATATATAGCTTATATTTCATGGGAATTCAATTGCTTTCCAATCCCATGAGGTGTAACCTATCTGGCCCAAATACCCCAATGTCTCCATGTCCACATAAGGTAGTAGGGTATCTCTATCTGTGTTCTGAAAATCAATAAGTCTATAAAAAGGCGCCGCCATCATTGCAATATTATCATGCACTCTTCTCTTCAGTAACAAATAAACAAATGTTCTGGTGCTCCATTGCCGCACTCAAAACGCCGTCAACAAAACATAGGGAATAAAGTAGCGTGTCTCCCTCCCGGAGGGTGAATCAGCGCCATGTCTGGGTATCGTAATCAAAGGCGTCAATCCGGGTTGACGCCGATGGAGGAATGGTAAAGTGATTGTTGTGTCGTAGACGTGGCCGCATTAATGTAGTGTGGGTATGACAAAGATGATATGTTCCAGCACATTATAGAATGGTATGTTTTTGGAAGAGTTGACTTAATGAAGGAGTACCAAAGGACTCATCATCAGGAATCATCTCAATCAGACCTGTCAGGTTGGCAAACAGGTCACCTTGGTTTCGATATCCAAGGACTGCAGGCACGGCAGCGTTGTCAAACTCAATCTCCTCGTAGTGGACCTTGACAAAGTGAACCTCAGGGTTGGCCCTGACAATGGGCATGAGCGCCGACTCGATAGTGGCTGAGACCTCACACTAGACAGGTTAGTATTGTGTTGTTTAAAATGTGAAAAGACAAAGACATACCTCGTGGTCATACACAAACACGACAACAGTTGTTTCCCTTCCAACCTTCTCAATAGCATCGAGGTAGCCCAGAGCATCAACCTCATCTAGTCGACCAAAGATTCGAACGCTAGGGCTTGTTCTTCGGTTCCTGACAGATCGGCTGGCCTCGCTCTCGAGCTCACGTCGTCGGCTCTCGCGCCACTCTGCAAGGAAAGCCTCCTCATCGGCATCAACACTCTTGGCATCGTCGTCGCTGCTTTCGGTGTCGCTCTTGGGAGCAGGTGGGGCCTCAATGCCAAAGATGCTGTTGCGTGCGGTGCGAACACGGTGTCGCCACTTGTTCTTGCGAGCAGCTTCATAGTTTCGTGCGTCGGCAATGACGCCCTTGACGCCGGTAGCACGGCCGTTGTCGAAGGAGACAGGAGGGAGCTTGATCTCTGAGGCGCCAGCGCCAGTGAGACGATCGACAGTAGGCATGCGCATTGCGGAGTCGATCTGAGCGTTGCGGAAAAGGTCTTCTTCGGATAGATCTTGGGTGTCTTTGAGTTCAAGGTCGTCACGGTCCTCTGGATGAAGGGTTTCGCGGTGTGTATTCTTGGCGACCAGGTCGTTAAATTCTTCTTGAGCAGCGTTTGACATGACAGGCAAACTGGGGAGGGGGGGAGAGCTGTTTTAATATGTATGTGTTTCGCAACAGAGTGTTAATGTTAATGATGGGAAAAAAGGTCAATGCCAGAGCAGCGTGCAAGGTCCGGACTTGGAAACACAAGTGTTGTATCGTTCTGGAAGATGTGGAGAAGGGGGGGCGTAGGGAGAACAGGGCACACAAAGGCGAAATCCGAGTGTGAAAAGACAGCAAAACACAGTAAAGCAAGCGTAAAGCACAGGAGGTTATTGAGACATGGACAGGGATGGTCCAGGTCCTAGGGCGGTGAAGCTTGGATCCAAGGGCAAAAGGTGACGAGGCAGTTCAAGCAGAAGGGGAAGGGATCCTCTTTTTCCGGCTTTGGTTTGTTTCAGAAGCTGGGTTTTGGTGAAGGAATGTTTAAGTTAAGGAGATATTCGCCCATGATCCGTCAGAAACAATAGAGCAATGCGGTCGAGCCACCTGACGATCTGTCCTGGAAACGGCCACAGGGCGCAAGACTCGGGCGGAGCAGGGATTGAGCGCGTGTTACAGGGCGCTCAAGTGGAAATGTGCTGGATTGAAGTGTTTGCGATGGAAGCTGTTGGTGGACTATACCCAATCAGAGGGATAATCATCCTATCTAGAGGGCGATATTGATTTAATCCTCAGCCATAGTTGAATAATATGCCTAGAGTATTATATACTATCATTGATCTCACTGTAGATCTTATGATAGTCGAGTCATCAATATGGGGCATGTTCGTCAACAGATCACTTGTTGTTCTTCTTCAACCGTTATGCTGCTAAAGAGACAAGATTAGACACAATGAGCGGGCTTGACTGGCTCAAGCCACGCAAGTACGTACCTAATCAGGGGTGGGTACTGTAAGGTAGCTCCAGATTAAGCAAGGATCCAGGGTTCACCAACGGTTTTCACCTTCTCAACTCTGTTGTCGACCTGTTATTGATCGGCATGACCGGTTATGGACATCGTATCTATGAATGGATGGCTGGACGGTAGACTAGACTTAAACTAATGGACGACGTTGCACTACAGACCAGCTTCGGTCATCTGGTCCGAAATATTAATGTTAATGGCTAATGCTAACGGAATAGTCAAGCAAGTGCGGAAGGCACTTTAATTAGATCTGATGCAAGCAGAGTCACATTGGTGAAAGATCGGCTGTTCAGGGGCCGACGGATCTGGAATGTGTGAATAAGCAGGTAAACATCCATTGAGGGGGGGGATTTTGATTGATGCTGATCTGGGTGAATGAAATCTATGTTTATCGTCTGTTCTTTCTTGTTGAATCAGCAGATCATCATCATCACGACCTGAAATAGACTACATCAAACAAATTGCCCAACAACGGCGCCTGAGACTCTGGCTCTACAACATCCAAGTTCTTGCGCAACTCTGCGACACTCCAGAAACGGACTCGGCATTGCCACGGGTTCCTGGCATAAGCTGACCAGCATCTTGAGCGAATCATTTGGACCCCTTTACCCAATCAGATAGACCTTGATGCATCCACTATCCGTCAACTGCGACATGGTTTCACTTTCACCACCAAAAGCATTAGCCAGGTCAACGTCTGCAACGCCTGGAGAATTCCACTGACGGTGTCAGCCAATATGAAAAGCCAATCGCAACCAGTATCAGCATCAAGTAAACCTCACGAATCACGAGTCCACTACGCGTAACGCTCCCCCCGCGCCCAAGAGCTCGGTGCTTTTCTGTGCGGGCAGTTATTGCTCAATCTCAGCCCCAGCATCTTAGGCTCCTGGCATAAGCATGACCCGGCCGGCTTCTTCATCTCCAGCCCCAATCATACCGTGTCATTCCACACAGGGGGGAAGACGATAGGGCCGCTAGCGCAAACCTCACTTGTTTCACGATCTCGTTTCAAGCCTGGGGGCACCAACAGACGGTCAAGGAAATAACAAGTTGACTTACACGCGACAGAGCCGACGATACCGGCACGCGACAGTCCCCACGATTTGCCTTTGATACGATTCGTAACATGACGAATGATCAGCATCCGGAAACGTCACCAAGCAACGGTGTCGACGCTCGGATGTGAAGACTGGATAACACAATCGTACTCCGTACTCTTTTCTTTGTTGTGCTTCAGTTATGAATCGCGACCTGAAGATGAATAAACGCATTGTCTAAACAATGTACAGCATGGCAACAGCAAGCCCGTGGTGACTCGGCTTCACCGTACTGCATATGTCTTTGCTCAAGCCTCAGGTGGTGTTTGCATCGCTCACTAAAACAACTCATGAATCTCGGTGCCCAACGATTCATGCCTCTAACATTACCGTACTGATCGTGCTATCCTCAAATCTGCATGCTTAACAGCTCAGATCAGCCAAGTGGTAGCAAAGACCACATCGTCATCATGGAAGAAGCAATATTTCGGCCAACGCAGCCTTGCTTCAGTCAACGACTGGCATTCTAGCGTGTTTCCAATCCTTCTCATGCACATCATTACAAGCAATGACCAGGTTGTCTTGATTTCCCCAGACCCAGCCTCGTCTTTTTCTTTCTGGCCAAGGCTGACTCAAGTTCCATCGAAGAGAGCCCAACAACGGCGACACCAGTTAGCCCATTAGGTTTGATAATGCTATTCATAGAAGGTTCTCTCCTAAAGCACGTTCTATCACGGAAGACTCAAATGCCGTAAATTGCACATTGCTAGAGCCAGGGCCATTTAATGGTCAAAGCCGTTTGCATAATCTCCATGCTCGGCATCGCCGAGTGCTTCCAACGTTAGAAGAACTGCCACTTTATCTAACAAGTTGGCTTTCTACACTGCTTCAACTGTCAACGACCCTTAATATTGTTTATCTCGTCATAGTCATTATACTTGATAATTGCATTGTTACAGTTCCATAGACCAGACGCTTACGAATGTCATCCTCGGCATTGTTGGATGCATAGCATAGACTTTACACATCTTTCCACTAACAAACATGGACACAAACACAAGCAACTCACAACAATGAACGCAAGAACTCCCGGGCCGTTGTCAGACACGAGCTCTGTAATACCATCGTTTAACAGCGCATCTTGTCTCCATCCCGTGACGTATCGTCCTACAAAGGTCATCTATCTCGGCTCTCATGCTTGTTGGTTTCGTGGTTCCATGAGCATCAGAGCCGGAC
Organism: Fusarium sp. PT; assembly: GCA_021020635.1. NCBI lineage: Eukaryota > Fungi > Ascomycota > Sordariomycetes > Hypocreales > Nectriaceae > Fusarium > Fusarium sp. PT. The sequence continues at coordinate 2,516,988 of JAHMRZ010000002.1, read as the reverse complement.
GGGCTCCTCCTTCGTTCTTCTCCATCCTTAACAACGAATGCTCCAGCTGTTTTAGGCCAGCCTCGAAGCCCAGTGGCACCGTCAACTCTACGAAAGATGCAGATCATCCATATGCAACCCCGAAATCTCCGTCAAACTACGCATGTTACTCCAGCGCCTTCCAAGACTTCGCAGAGCTTGGCAACTCTACAGTTGCTCTTTGTAGCGGGACTGCGTGGCTCCCAAGTGCCGCTTTGGAGAACATCGGGGAAGATATGTATTAACATCACCGACCTTCATCGGACAACCTTAACGAAATGGAGAGCAACATTGATTCGCTTCAGGTCAATACACACAAGGATTCATGCCGGACTTACTAGAATATACCATAACTCTCGGCATTTGACTTCTTGGACATTGAGACTGAGTTACACAGTGGCCATGATTTAACGTGCCCTATCCGCCGGGTGTAGTGTGGTACACGAGGTCTCTATTGATTTTCCCGAGACGGGATTCAACATGTGTCACCGTCCTTGAGCAAGGTGAGGGCTAGCTGTCGGCATTCAACCGTTGTGCTGAGAATCATTTTTGAGAATGAGTTAGCAATGATAAGTGAGGCTCATTCGTATGGTAAGCCCAAGACCCTGCCTATTGATCCGAATTGCAGAGATACCCGTAGAAGACTTGAGTCCTTGCGATCATCATACCTCTCTGAACGTTTGTCGGTATTCAACTTTGAGTCCGGTACCTGGTTACTCTGGACTTACACAACAGATTCAGATCTGGACGACATATACGAACTTGGACCTTCGTGAGAATATCATGATGGAATCTTCCTTATCTTCCTCCTACATTATCTGCATAACATCACACGAGATGTCCAGGTTCATGCTCTGTTCTCAGCCTGAGCGAGCCAGTGCAATCTGCCTACGAAGCACCCGTTGCAAGATCGATTTCGAGACGCATACCGAGGGAATGATAACAAGTTGCCAATTGTTGTCACAGAAAAGGTTTAAAACGTCTGAACAACAACTTGCTCGAACCTGGTGCAACATATATCTATCTACCCTTCAGGTTCAGAATATGACGAACAGAACACCTGGTCTGTCCGAGGACATCGATGATACAGGAGCGGTGCCTCTCAAAGGTAAATGCTTGTGCAACCACAGCTTCGACAGAATCAAATCAACACATACGCGGAATGAAGGTTGTAGTACGTGACGGTAAGAAAATGCGCTTAATTTTGAAACATCATGATGTATTATCTCGAGTACTGAAATTTTTGCTCGGTATAGCCGTCAACTCCCGTGGAATCCCTCATATAAAATCGTCCCTCCCCCAGCTTTGCAGACCTTGGCTCCTTGAATTATTCGTTTCGCAGTAAAAACGGCCTGGAACCGAGACATGTGCCGCTGAGAGTCGATACGCATACAGAGGGTAACTGAACAACAGAGGAAACCCATCCAATAATACAACCACCCATTACTAACAGCCCAGGTTGTGTCAGAAAAGGGGAAACTATGGTGCAGAGAAGTTTGCAGGTGCGAGAAGAACATAAAAACGGAGAAAACAGTGAAATGAATAATGAAAAGGAGGTATCGCATCAGCCAGTGTGTTTTCTTCCCCTGATCCACCACGAGAGAGCATCCCGCATTCGAGTGCTGACGTCCGGCTGGAGGAAGTCGTTGGTAGGGGTATGTGTTAGAGGTATGGCGCGGTTCGTCACGTCGTCCTGCATTCGATGATAGTCGCAGCCAAAGTAAATATCTTTGGCTTTCGGATTCGGTGGGCAATATAGTCGTTCGAGCGCAGATGGTATAGATGCCGTGGCACGTACTGGCATTCATATATCCAGACAAAAAGATTCGTAGTTGCAAACAACAATTAGTATGCCCAGATTTTAAGCTAGACTGATTGTTAGTATCCTTTTACTTGTGTGCCGAGCTTCTCTTTTGCGAAAACTTACCAGAGAGTCCCACGATCCTGTGCACAAGCTTGTGCCGTCGTTGCTGACGCCCAAGCAGCTGACACGGTTCTCGTGGCCGACCAGAGAGCCAACCTTCTCGCCTCGGGTGATATCCCAGACCTATTTATCCTGTTAGTATTGTGCGCGTTCCTGTAGGGGGTATTGCTTGTGACTCCACAAGTATAAAGTAACTTACCTTGCATTCAAAGTCATCGTAACCGGCGAAAAGAAGACGTCCTGATACGGAGGTAGCCACCGAGGTGATACCACAGAGAATGGACTCGGACTACCAATTGAGTTAGCTTGAAATTGAGAGCCAATTTGCCAAGATCCACACTTACCCCGTAAAGGTTGAGTTCGCGATCCGCGCGAATATCGAATAGACGACAAGTAGCATCATCGGATCCGGTAACGAAGGAGTGGCCGTCAGGGAAGAATTGGATGGCGTTGATATCAGACTCGTGACCAGCAAAGGTTTGAACGGCCTTTCCAGCGCGAATGTCCCAAAGCTTGGCGAACGCATCACAAGCACCAGAGATGAAGGTGTTTTGGTTGGTAGGGTTGAGGCTGATGCTCATGACGTCGCCGAGATGGTCGGCAAACTCAGTAACCTTCTGTCCTGTCTCGATATCCCACTTCATACAAGTCATGTCACCGGACGACGTTAAGATGCTGCGGTCGTTGATGAATCGACAGCAAGAAAGATAACCGGCGTGGCCAGAGAGCTCACGAGCAACACGGGTAGGACCATCGCGTTGCTGGTTCAAGTTGTAGATGGAGCAGATGTTGTCAAGACCACCACAAGCAACAAAGTTGCCACTAGGGGCGTAGGCGCAGGTCATAACCCAGGATGATCGCAGGGGAATGGCGTGGACTTTGTTAGTGGTATAAGCGTCCCAAATAATGAGCTTGCCATCCTGAGAAGCAGAAACCAGGTGTCTCCTATCAGTTGACCAGTGCATGGCATAAATCTTAGCCAAGTGACCCTTGAGTGTGCGCTTGGCCTTCATAAGCTGGTTCTTGGGAATGGGCTCATGAGCCTGTTGCGCGACAGCGCGAACTAAACAATTGAAGAGACCAGGTCAGCATTGATTTCTATAGTGTAATCATCTTGTTGAGTGGACGCGTGCTAATGAAGCAAGGGCTTTGCTGGATAACAATGGTTGTCTTGTTTGCCAGGAGTATTTGGGGGTAAACAGGCAGTCGGGAGGCACGTACGAGTTGTGTCGGCGAGATCATCCTTCTTTCTCTTAATTCGGTCCTTCAGGGTTTCGGCTTCGCGACGAGCCTGCTGGATTCGCGACTGCATAGCCTCAGGAGAGACATCGTTGTTGCCTTGAGAGTTCATCGTGATCGACCAGTAGACAGTGTCGGGTGGTTGACGCGCGACGAGTGATTCGACGAGTTCCGATACCAGGAGGCGGTGTCGAAAGCAGAACCGAGAAGAGTGAGGAGAATACTCAGGTTCAAGTCGAGCTCAAGTCGGGCAGAGCAGAAAAGAGCGACGTTCGAGGAGAGAAATTGACGATGGGCGAAATCAGGAGCTCGGCCGGCTGAAGATGGTGGATGAATGGAAATGGACAAACTGCAGTGCAAGTGGAGAGAGAAAGGCCGGAGAGAGAGAGAGAGCTGGAGGAGAGAGGAGCGAGGAGGATTGTGAGTGGTAGGGGCCTTTAGGGGGAGGGAATGTGAGCTACAGACCGCAGACCGCAGACTACATTGCAGGGGGGCGTGTGCTTTGAGTGGGTAATCCCAGAGTGGACGAGTGGGCGCGGGCTCGACTTGGCCAGTGGTAGCGGCAGCGGCAGCGGCAGCGGCAGCGGCAACAACAGAGTGATGTCCGCAGGCAGGTCAATGAGGTGAGGTGAGGTGAGGTACTGTAAGGTACTGTAAGGTACTGGTTAGATAGATCGACCACATATTGTCGATATATCTACTGCACTGTACTCCGTACCTGCGGGAGAACGCCTAGAATGCCCACCTCTCACAGTATTACTGGAGCACAGTATTGAGATGACGGGGCCCGGGCCTGAGACATGATCATCACCAGGCTCTGACTGACACCGTCGGTTTTTAGATATAAAGTAACATTCAATATCCGTTGGCTTTTCCTCTCGGAACTATTAAGCTTTTACTTATCAGGAATCGTTAGACGATAGAGAAGATTAACTTCCTTTTTACACATTCAACTACCTTAGGCAGTACTTAACTTTCTGCACATCCAACCAACAAACTCCATGTACTGGACTCCTGAGTTCCATGCCGTGCTGAATAGCCCCGCCATCAATTTACAGTGGACGCGGTTAATGCACGAACCCCGAACCTGCAGCTAAGGTAGAGTAAGGTACCCTGCGGCCGTCGCCGTCACGCCCCGACCCTTTTCGTCCACTTCATCCGACCTCCTCTCTCCAGCTTCAGCTCCCCTAGCTCAAGTTATTATCAATCCATCCCAACACCATCAACTTTCGTGTATCGCACCGTATCCTTCATCATCGATATCATCACATTCGAAGATAATCAACTTTACTTGACATTTGTTTTCAATCCTTTCACACCTGGAGTTAATCATTCGACCTGTCACTACACTGCTCCGTGATTCAGATCCTGGCTACCTACAGCATCGAAGACGATTGACCCTTCTCGGCGCGATTACCACTACAAGCATCAGCAGCAATTCGAGATAACCCAGCCCCTGACTGACATCGTCCTGGCCATCGCCAACTAAGCCTACCCAAGCTTCCATCAGAAGCTCCTCCCATCCACTGAGAGGCCGAACCAGGTCGTCCTGGCAGCGAACAAGGCTAGAACCTCGCCCCAGACCGGAGGGTCTTAACCCAACCTGGATAGGTGGAAGACTGGAAGACTCGACGGCGCACCACCCCCAAGCCAGATTGCATGCAACCCAGATTGCGCCCACTGCATGCGTCCGTCCGCTTAAAATGCATCCACCAAAGCCATTGAGGTGATCTCCCGCCAAATTTGTTCTTACTCCAGTACTTACCCCCAAGATCATGCTCCAACAAACGATTACCCAAGGTCTACTGATACGCAGATTGATTTACAAGTATCTTCATTATCATTGCAAAATCAGCACAAAACATCATGGTGTCCAATGTTACTCTACGTAACAAAAACATTATTTGATTTCCGCGGCTGTACCTTTCAGGGGAAGTAGCTCGTCTCTACCCGTACTTTCATGGATGGTTAGCAAATCACATCACAGCTCATCCACGATGCTCACTAGCCGCTGGTAGCTCGGGCCAAGACAAGTCCAGGCTGCGCTACCTGTTGCCGTGCAGAAGATGATCTTTCGCTTCGCTACAGAAGCAGAATCAGAAGCTAGTTAGTCCATGGATACTGGTTCTGTCGTGACCATTTCCAAACCCGTCGTGAGCTGTTTTCATACCCACGAACTTTAGGCCTTGTCATCTCCACCTGCATAATTTAAATTATCCCCAGAAAGGAGTCTATGTTCCAGTGTTATTGGGGCGAACCTCCACTACAGAAAAAAAGGTCATGAAGCAACAAAGGACTTTCGAGCTTTCCTTCTTGCCCATACCACAGCAGTCTGGAATGGAGCAAACAAATCTCCATAAGCAGGTCTACTGTTCTTGGGTGTCTCAGGTGGCAAGTTTTCTTCCTCAGAGACGCTTCGGGTTCTTCGAATTGACTTCCTCTCAAGGCTCTCTGGTATGCTCGACCCGGCATTCTGGGTTCAGTTGACTCCTCAATCGTTAACGGATTCCAGTGACGATCTTGTGTTTGAGACAAACCTGTATCTCAAAGCATCAACTACTCGACTAGGCAACAAGACGCCGAACTGTTTGATGAATTCGGGCGCACAACATTATTTTGGTATGTTCTACGGAGTATGCTTTCGACCAATCCCAGTTGTCTATTGTCTTTGACCTCATTCACCCTGCAGAAATTCGAGATGCGCTCATCTCGGAGACTTGTTTCTGCATGGGTTAAAGCCAAGTAAAACTGCAAGCAGGTTGGGGAACGATGGATTCGCGTAATCCTGTGGATCAAGGTTCTGGGCTACAATGAACCCTAGCTTTTTGCACAGACGGCCCTTTGGACCATCCGCTGTTGCGATGCATGTCAGGTTGTGAATTTGGACCACTGTCTAATGTCTGTAACAAAAACTGTTGATGTCCTGTTGCTAGTTGCCGATCATTCTTCCACGGAAAACACTTATTAACCATTTGGTCGACATTCGGGCTTTCGTGTCAGGACAAAGCCTGACAGAAATTACTCATCAATAGGACCATTCTTCGGGCCATTCTTCTTTAATGCGCCACCAAATCTTCACGCCCACATCCATCAAGTGCTTTCATGGCTACCATCTGTGGCTCAAGCTGGAGTTTAATGCAAACCAGCCAGCGTCTGTCAGGGAGTGTGCAGTCGTTCCAGAACAGAAACTAGCCAAGTGATATCACAACCGGTCGGTGCCTGCAGCAAAATACAACCTTCGGAAATGCGTTGTTGTAACCGTGCAATATCAAACATCCTAGACTATAGATGACCCAAGTTTCTCGCCGACACAGGTAGCTAAGTCCATATTATCCACGTATACAGATACATTCGATAGTACCGCGATATATAAAGCGACTCGGTACCCGAAATGCTCTTGTCTGCAGGAAGCACTTACTATCACAAAATTTTGTGTCAAGGATCGGCGTTCTTGTCGCCGGGAATGCTTTTTGGGGCTATCCTGCAACTCGTTGAGTTTCTAAGCAGTATTTGATATTTGATCCGCTGCCTTGTGGCTTCAAGATTCACTTGACCTTGAGCTACTTTACCTGGATCGGATCCCTTTTGACGTCTTTTGGCTGTCAACCTAGTGTAGAAAAGCCAAGACTTTCGATGCAATTTACTAACCACCCATGTTTATTGCCGCGCTTGTCAAGCCCCTGCATCTTAAACTGAGGTCAATCCCCAGTCCCTGGTCTATTCCTAGTCCGGACAAGGATACCTAAAACAAGAATGCGATGTTCAGGGGTTATTGGTAATAACGTCTCTCTCTCTAGCCTCTTTGGCTATTACTCTGGATTTCTAGATCGATCATAGGGAGTCTTGGACTCGATTTGCAACATGCGCATGATAGTACTAACTGTTCTTCCGGGTAATAGGCCTTTGCGCGCTCTGTTTGCCGATGTTGTTATAACTATCTACCTACGTATAGCCATAGCAATTTCGGCTCCTTAACCATTTCGAACCCATCGGCTGTCAGGCCGGGATTTGCGCTGTCGCTGCGACAGGTATCGTCAATATGTGAGTTTGCTATATACCAAAACTCTTGAACCATTCACGCGTTTCACTCGCATCGCATTTAGCCACTGCCGTAGCCCTCGCCCCGGGCTATTCATTGTAACTTCTGATATACGCGTTCATGAGTCGAGCAGTGGTTTGTAGCTGGAAATATACGACGACTATCCGGCTTGGCACCCCTTACTACCACTCACTACTCATCGGTTGGACGTCCCATGCCGAAGCCATCCCAATAATTAGCTTCGACAACTGGTCCCCTATCCTCCCCGGTGTACGACTCATGGCGCACTTTTGTTGATTGCTCAGCTATCTTCACCCCAGCATTTGTTGTCATTGGGGTCCATTTTTACGTAGTAGCAACCGATACTCTGCAAAAAGCTTCATATATATCCCCTCTGCTATCTAATGTTAGCTAGTTCCTGTATATGTATCAATACAGCCATTCTTATATTCTATGATATGTTCTTCAGCTATTGAATGTCTCTTCGTAGTCCTCTCTTGTTGAGTCGATGGACGTGCTCATGACTCAAGAACCATGAACCCTGCCCTGTAGTAGTGACGAAGTGAATGTGTGCTTTGACACAGATCCAACATCCAACAGGACTAGACACGGCACCAGATGGCTTTGTCGAAAAATGGCGACCGGGAGTGAGTCTAGGATAACCTTTAATGCTAGTGGATCAGTCGTGATCATTGCAAGCATATTCGCTCGATGAAGGATATGTCTACATCCATCTGAACTTACCCTATACCACCATATATTTCTAACATTTGACAATTTTGCCCTTGTTGAGATGACATTTGAGCTGATTATCTCAATTACTAGTAATGATAGCTGCACCTAAACAATGGCAACGGTATTATTATTTTAATCATTTCAATATCACCGAGACAGTTCACACGACAAAGACATCCAAACGAGCATTGACGTTTCCATGTTTAGAAAGGATGTCAAAATATAAAAGCTAGCCTTTCCAAAAGGATGATGACCATTCTTTGTAGTAGCACTGTGACAACCAAAGCATTATGAACCAAAGAAACACTCGGTAATGGAGCAGAAAGTTTTTAATGTAAACAACAACAAAAGGTGAAGTATTATGATATTTCTAGGTCCTGTTTATAGAAGCATTCAAATGCAAGACAGCAGACCATCTACAGCATTCACCTGAAACTCGACAAAAACATAAAGTCCAACATTCCCACTATTATATCCAGCCCCAGCAGTTTCCTACCAATTCCGACATGTATACTCGGATTATTATACTCGTAAATGAGATTGATGGAGTGAGCAGAAAGTGAACGTATTCGTGAACGGCCTACCGGGTTGGCCATCCATTATATACAACTCACTAGTGGGTGATACTGATCAACCATCTTACGATGCGAAAGGTCTCTAAGACAGAATATATTTGGTGAAGGATTCTGTTTTGACCATTTATGCTACTGTACCTATAGACACCCATAAAGAAAGCCATCTACCTCCGTATATCCCCCAGCCGATGTTTTATCTAGTTCCAACCAAAGACATACCCAGTTCCGGCTGAATAATGACCTCTTTTAGTGACTCTCCGCCCATTTCTTGAACCAATCTAGTGCTTCGGGGTTGGCAACACTGGCATTGGTCTTTACATTCATACCGGAAAGGATTTGTTTCACAGCAACTTCAATCCTGCCTCACGTATTAGCATCAGGCGTCCGACTGGCTTCTAGCAGTGAAGACTTACTTCTTTCCGTTGCCAGTCTTGGGAACTCCTCCTCCACATTCTTCCACCACACCCGGCACATGTCGAGGGCTGAGTTCAGACTTGATCTTGGACTTGATCCGTAGACGAAGATCATCGTTGAACTCATGTCCCGGCACCATTACCAAAAACAAACACACGGTCTCGTCTGCATCTGTTTCTCGGCGACGCCCGATACAGACAGCATCCTCAACCTCAGAAGCAAAGAAGCGCGTGAGAATGTTGTAAATCTCAGCAGACCCAAAACGCACACCTGATGGTTTCAGTACACCGTCTGATCGGCCAAGCATGACAAGACTGCCGGTTGCTGGGTCTGGGATCTTGACAAAGTCCCCATGATGCCAAACAGGACCCTTGGCTCCGCAGATGTTTTCGAAACGTTCGAAATAGGCCGACTGGTATTTGGCCTCGCCGTTTGGCCCGAAAAAGGTGAGAGGCTGGCAAAGGAAAGGCTTAACACAAACAAGATCGCCAGGCTCATCAGCTTTGATGGGCTCCCCTGTGATGGAGTCAACAGCACGGATGGCCATACCTAGACCTGCGCACTGAATCTCGCCAACACGCACAGGGAGAAGTGGGCAGGGTGCACCGAAGAGGGAGATAATGTCTGTCCCGCCTGTGATAGATCCGAGGTTGATATGCTTAGGGAAGGCTTCGTATACAAACTTGAAGGTAGAGGGAGGGAGAGGCGAGGCTGTCGAGTAGATAGCCTGGAGTCGTGAAAGATCGATTGACTTGTCACGGATAGGGTACACGTTGTTGGCTTCTAGCGCAGTGAGATAGGCAGCTGAAGTGCCGAAGTGAGTGACCTCGAGGTCAGACAGGAGGCGTGGAAGCGAAAGGTGAGCATGAGGGCGGAAAGGAGAGCCAGAGTAAACGATAACAGTAGAGCCTACAGCAAGAGCCGCGATGCTCCAGTGCCACATCATCCACGAGGTCGTCGTGTAGTAGAGCATTCGGGACGTCGAATCGAGCGAGCAGTGGAGAAGATGCTCTTTCTTGTGTTGGAGAAGTGTACCCAGCGCTGTATGAACAATAGCCTTGGGAAGACCGGTCGTTCCACTGGAGTATAAAACGTATAAGGGATGAGCTGGAGGAAGTTGCTCGAACCTCAAAGGCTCATTGGAGGCGGACTCAAGCATCTTGGTATAATCAATGGCTGATACACCATGTTTCTCAAGCTCTTCGAGGCCAAGTCCTCCAGAGCTGATGTTGTTAATCACGACGACCCTCTCAAGGCCCTTGTCCTTCAATGCAGCCACGATCTCCGTCGTTTTGGACACACTGGACCACTCCTTGCCGTTGTAGACGGTGCCATTATCTGCGAACAGCACTTTGGGCTCAATCTGGTTGAGACGATCCAACACAGCCGAGACACCGTTATCGGGGCTTATACCTGTCCAGATGGCACCTATCGAGGCGGCGGCAAGCGTGGCTACAATCGCCTCGACGTGATTTGACACAAAACCCGCAACAACATCATCCTGCTTTAGTCCAGCTGCGCGCAAGGCATTAGAGCAGCGACGAACTGCCTCACGGAGCTCCGCCCACGAGGTAGTCACTGTGGAGTTTGGTAACTCGGTGACAGTGATAACAGCTGGGGCTGTAGGCTCGGGATGTGGAGAGGTTGCGGGAAAGAGGAGATTCTCGGCGAAGTTCAGACGTGAGCCGGAGAAGAAATCTGGCCGAGGATACATGGGAGCATCTTGAGGTAGGACCTGTGGATGGCGTCAGTAGGGGTTACAACATGCTGAGCTCACTGTCTGTGATTTTGAGTATACTGAGCATCTCACTTGAGATATCGTTCTCATCACTTGGCTTCCCTACCTGATCAAAAGCTTTTGACGCTTTAACGCCAGCAAAATGCCAAACTTCCTCCCAAAATGAACCAACTTCGTCAATTGACCACTTATAAAGTGCCGGATAGCCATCGAGACTCAGATTGTGCTTTTTGTTGACATGCTCGAGAAACTTCCACATATGAGTAGACTTGGGATCCGGATGCCGCCAAAGTACATTATCATCAGAGACAGGTGCCGCAGCAGACGGTGCAAGCTTGTCGATAGACATGAAGGGCATTGGAACGGAGAATAGGGGAGACCGAGTAGTAAATTGATCCCTCAGCTGGATTTCTGTGCGAGAACAATTGAATGAGTGTCAACGAGACAATGGGTCTGTAGTCAGGACGAGACAGCAGCGAGATGTAGCCCAGATAAGAGGGACAATGGGTACTCAGTATGAAGCAAAGAAGAGGCAGTTGCCGTTATTTGTTGAGAAGCAGAAGTTTACTCTTATCCCAACGCAATGGAACGGACTTGAAATTCCGTCTTTGGAGATAACTCGGAACCGGAATGTTTCTCAAATGGCCAACCGTTGAAAGCCGTCCCCTCCCGTTCTCGGCTCCCCGCCATTGAATCTGCACCCCGAAGTGGCTGTGGTGGGGGAGGCTGATGATGTGTGGCTTGTATCTCAACTCGGAGAATTGCTTATTTCTATGTGAATGTACTATCATGACAAGGCTAGATAACTTACACGATATCAGCAATGTTCAAGATGGTTGTAAGATCATGAAGTGACCATAGATTAATCAACTAGACTTCTATACGGACACTTTAATTTCCTCAGGCTCGTCTCATGTACTCAGCAGCATCGATTGCCAAACTTCTCGTTCTAAAGAAGAAAGTAAGTGCCGACCTAATACGTAACATAATGTGATTCTCGCAACTTAGACGAGAGCTGAATCAAGATCACGTTGTCAAACACCTTTGGCGAGATTGCTTTAGCCGACCCTTTGTTGGTTGCCTCGGGAGAGGAGCCCAAGCTCATCAAACGCAAAGTACCGTAGGTCCGTAGCTAAGCTCGGCATGGGACATCGTCCCGAACCGCTCTTGAACCCGAGATGAGAGCTACCTTATCACTTGAGCCTTGAGCCTTGAGCCTTGAGCCTTGAGCCTTGAGCCTCATGCCCCGTGTTATACGTGGAGCGCTTCGTATCGTCGGGGAATATATGCTAATTGTTCCTCGGATGTAGAAAACCCAACGACTGGCATTCGATTTGCAACTCTTCTCCTATACGAATTCAGGGGGAGTGGCATGATGATTATCAGGAGTCAAGATGGCATTTTGAAGCCCCTCAACTATGGCAAAAAGACAATGCAGGGTCCCATGGGCCATGATCGCGTGCATTAGCTACTTTGTGAGAGCTGAGACAAAGCTGGCGGTGAACGAGGACATCAGCTTAGTGCAGGAAGATCTTGTTCATCTTTGATGCTGTGCTAGCTCCCATGTCTGTCCAACACCTTCATCTGGGTATCTAAGCTGCCTAAGCGTGTGTGTCGGTGTGTAAGCGCCATTCCAATACATGCAGTGAGAAAGCTGTCTGCAGCCCAGTACAACATCGTTAGCTGCAACTGTGCACTGTCGACCATGCAGTAGCTCGTTCTAAATAGTCTAAATACCTCGAGTACTATGTCTGAAAGAGAGAAAAAAAAGTGACTAAGAATGAATGATGCGACTATCGAGGCTGCTGGATCAAAGACCAAAATACAATCGAAAGAGGTTGACTCGGTAGAAGGACATTCACTGCACGACAATAGCAGTTAACAATGCCATCATCATTGCCGGCTGCGGCGGAAGTTTTGAGCTCTGAGTGCGGCATGCGGCATGTAGCATGTAGCATGTAGCATCGAGCATACCCCTGAATGATGACATTTCCCTTCTTTGGAGGGTTCAATGACCAATGCTATGCAAGACAACGAGATCTGAGGGTGCTGAACCGCGGCCCCTTGAGGGGTCTGCCATTCGCTACAGGAGGCAAACCAGAGAAATTTGGTGCGAACCGAGCTGCTAGCAGAGAGAACAAAAAAGGTGGCGCCTCCCTCTAGAATCTCCCGAGTGTTCCTATTCGCAGGCCGGAGGGCTCGGAGGACCAGGGGTCTATCTTGAAAACAGAGCCATTGGATGTGTTTTACAGGGACTCGATTAAGGAGAGGGAGCCAAAGACGCTGGATGTTCTGATGATTTTCTCTTGGTGATACGTGATATTGGAGCTCGGATGCGCTGGACAGGCAGGGTCAGCAACAAACCGGTAAATAGGGCATGATTTTCAAAGATAGACGTCTCACTTGGAAGCTGGGGCTACTACCCTCGAGCCTCCCTGAGCCTTGGGGCAAAAGGCAGCGCCGAAAGAGCCTAACGCAACGAGTCCCTTGTCAACTTAAAGCTCGTGAACGAGAACGACAGGGAAACGAGGATTGGACTGGCCTGGCCTGGCCTGGCCTCGCCTCGCGTGGAAAAGGGAAGAGGCGACAGGCGGGACGAAAATCAATGTAGTTCCCCGCTGGCTGGCCCCTTATTGATTGAGGATCCTTGTGTCCGGTCCTCTCCGGCTGTGATGTTTCCATGCTGTAAGTTGTTGCTGTAGCCGTTGCTGTTGCTGTTGCTGTTGCTGTGGGTGTGTTTATCGTACATCGTACATCGCATACGGTGACACAGTCAGCAGCTCAGGTACATGCAAATAATGCAACTTTAAACTTCTAGTCGGCTGACTACTCCGTACACTCCGACAATCTAAGTACGGACACTGAAAGTATCTGCTATCCCCGTCACTTCAGAGCGTCACAAGCAAAGTCAGGTACCCGGTACTGCCGTCGAGGTATCCCCGCTGTTTCCCGTGGAGCGGAAAACCTGGACTTAGATTAATTATTTTTTAATGCACCAACATCCCACCTCGTCTACTCGTCCCGCTGACTCCGCTGCTGTATGTTGCGTTGCGGTGCCTTTGCAGTGTCAACTTTCAAATAATAACTAGTTACTACTCCCTGCCTCTGTCACCTCTTTCTTTCCCCTCATCATCACTTTTGCTGCGTGCTAGGTCGTCGTTGTGCTTCGTCGTTCCTCTTGCAGATAGGCCTCGGCCGAGTGATCGAGAAAAGAGAACCCACACCAATTAATAACACCGTCCAACCTCACTCCAGCATTTCACTAACTGATCGCGTCGAAGCCTGAGTACTCGAGCACTAATTACATCTTATTCAACTTGATCAGTGCTTTTCTCGGCGATCTTGCTCGGTCACCAGACCAAGTCATCGACAACATTACTCAACTCGACGATACGCCCTTACGTTGCGGCCTGATCGATTGGAGCTTGGATCGATCTTCCTGGGACCGGTTACCGCTTGTCTCGCCGCCTGGAATCTCGAAACAGGAGCCATAACAAAAGTTGTTTTTGCCTCCGAGAGGTGACTAGGTAAGCAGATATTCCATTCTTCCAACAAAGATCGACATCACCAACCCTGCAATATCAATTCCATCCTTCTCCTGCTCTTCCTTCATCCGATCCTCTGGTGTTTTAGAGATTCTGGCGGGACCGCGGATGGCTCCGCTTACTGGCTCAAGGCTCCACAAGCAATTTGCAGTCGGCGGATCTTTACTTTCCTAGTTTGATTCGACGCCACCTCCTGCGCCCCCCTGTGCCTCCTGGAACACGCACCACCACCTACACCTTAGACGCAGCACCGCACCTCCAACTCGAGTTTAAACTCGGTTGTTACCTCTCTATCAAAACAAAAATCTGCCTCCATCAACATCTGTTGTACCGTGTATCAGCCCCAGCTCAACATCTCTGCCGCAATTGCTTGTGTTGCAGCTTGTTCTGGCCCGCGGTGCACTTTTGATATTCTTTTCTCCCTTGCTTCGTCTCTCCTCGCCTGCATTGGAAGCATTTGAGTACCTCACCTCAACAAAGCTTCGTGGGAATATGCGTTGCACCGAAACTTGTCGAATCGATTATTAGACTTTTCGCGCCAGCTGACACTCGCTCCTCGCTAGCAACCTCGATTCTTTTTCTGCATACTCTTCGCTATTTGGTGCTGCACCTTCCTTAGGCCTTCTCTCGACCGCGCCCTTACGTTCGCGCACCCCCAACAAACGCACCACTGCCAGGAGAGATGCCCCGTCGGCTGAATCCTTTTTCATCCTCATCCTCCATGTCTCAACCCGTCAAGTCGGGCGAGAGGCGCCCTTCTACCTCCAAGGGCAACCGCATCACCAACTTCTTTTCAAGCAGCCCCAAGTCCACCGGGGCCCAGCAGGCTCTTGCCGCTGTTCAACAGAACCAGGCCGCTGCCACTGGCTTTGCTCCTTCTCCCGGCTTGCCTACCATCTCTCTTTCAACAGCCAGCCCCGGAGATCCCAACAGCATCGATACTTCAACAACTACCATCTTTCAGCCCAAGTCCGTCGAGGAGATTGACCGCCAGAAGCGTGCCGATGCCCAGTTTGGTCCCCTTGTTCACCCGACCCATCGATATGTCAGTCAGTCTCACGGAGAACCTCTCGAGCCTCCCGTTGAGGACGAGCCTCCTTACTATTTCATTCTTACCACCTACATCAGCTACCTTATCCTTATTGTTCTCGGCCACGTTCGCGATTTCTTTGGCAAGCGCTTCGGAAACCCCAAGCACTACCGGGCTCTCAAGGCTAGCAACGGTTATGCAGCTCTCAACAGCGATTTCGACAACTTCTACGTTCGACGTCTCAAGATGCGTCTCGATGATTGTTTCGCCCGTCCCACTACTGGTGTCCCCGGACGTTTTATCACCTTGATGGACCGCAAGTCCGACGACTTCAACCGTACATATCAGTACACTGGCACCTACACAGAAACCCTCAACATGAGCTCCTACAACTACCTTGGCTTTGCCCAATCCGATGGTCCCTGTGCTGATGCTGTGGAAGAGTGCGTCAAGCGATATGGCATCAGCTTCTGCAGTCCTCGTGGCGCTGCCGGTACTTCGGATCTTGCTCTGGAAGTTGAGCGTGAGGTTGCTGAATTTGTCGGCAAGCCTGCTTCTATGGTCTTCTCTATGGGTTATGTTACAAACTCTAGTTCCTTCCCTGCCATTGTCTCAAAGGGCTGTCTTATCATCTCTGATGAACTCAACCACGCGTCTATCCGTGTTGGTGCCCGTCTTTCTGGTGCTGTGATCCAGTCCTTCAAGCACAACGATATGGCCGACCTCGAGCGTGTTGTGCGTGAGGCTATCTCCCAAGGCCAGCCCCGAACCCACCGTCCCTGGAAGAAGATTCTGGTTGTTGTCGAAGGTCTCTACTCGATGGAGGGTACCATGTGTGATCTTCCCGGAATTCTTGCTCTGAAGCGCAAGTACAAGTTCTACCTGTTTATTGACGAGGCTCACTCTGTCGGCGCTCTTGGTCCCCGCGGTCGTGGTGTTTGTGACTACTTTGGTATCGACCCTTCGGAAGTTGATATTCTCATGGGAACTTTGACGAAGTCTTTTGGTGCCAACGGTGGTTATCTCGCAGCTGACAAGCACATCGTCGACAAGCTCAAGAGTACCAACGCTGCTACCCAGTATGGCGAGACCCCTGCTCCTTGTGTTCTCATGCAGATTCTGGCTTCTCTGAAACTCATCACCGGCGAGCTGTGCCCTGGCCAAGGCAAGGAACGTCTTGAACGTATTGCATTTAACTCTCGATACCTGCGTCTCGGACTTAAGCGTCTTGGTCTTATTGTTTACGGCCACGATGACTCACCCATCATTCCTGTTATGCTTTACCACCCCGCCAAGCTTCCTGCCTTTAGTCACGAGATGCTGCGACGCAACATTTCGGTAGTTGTTGTTGGTTATCCCGCGACTCCACTTATCAGCTCTCGTGCCCGCTTCTGCGTCTCTGCCGCCCACAACAAGGAGGATCTGGACCGACTGCTGGCCGCCTGCGACGAAGTTGGTGATGTCCTGCAGATCAAGTTCTCCACTGGCGTGGCAGGCGGACTGGATCCCCTCCCTGAAGGTGTCACACGCGAGAACGAAGAACAATGGAGAAGGGAGAACAGAATCCCCCTCAAGGCCCCTCGCTGGAGCATCGAGGATGTCGTCCAACACGGTGTTCAGGATTCAAAGCTTCCCTTACGCTAATATGTCGGTCCCTTAATCAAATCTTGTTTTTGGTGTTTGATACATCTTTTTTTAACCGCTTGTATACTCAGAAACTGTCTGAGTGGTGTTTGATGCAATTATATAGATTCATCCTGTAAAGGAATGCGACGTTGCACGACGTTTAATGGCTTCTGTCTTCTTGGCGGCTAGCCATGCGGCTGTCGCGCTTTTTACACCTAGGCTCTCTTCACAGAGCCCTATTTGAAACGGATTGATGGAGTTAAAGGCGCGTAAAGGTTGTGGGTGATATTGGGACGGGTATCACGAGCAAGGAAGGCTCCATTCAACGACCTGAGAAGATATGGCATATAGAATAATTATTGACCGACAATGTATGTAAGGCAGAAGCTTGACACACCGGCTTCTACTAATACAGAATTTATGATTGAAGGTATCGATTGGGTGTCTTGGTGGTTGGTTCCTGTCTTCTATTGGCGTACCAACCGGCTGTTGTCTGTATGCTGTCGTATCACCACAACTACTCCGTACCAATCGTGAAAGTGGGCTGCTTGAGAGTTGAAGGAGTGTTTGGAGGTGAGTCAAGGCCAGATACCTATCCCTAGCACTTTGAAAGGGAATGCTTGAGGCTTGGGCTCAAACCAGAAACGTTTCCTTAGAATACCTCTGAAGATGTTAGTTCTCGATTCAATTGTTTCCTTAGCGTCCCAGGGATCGATCTGGTTCCCCTCATATCTTATTCCCATGGCGTTAAAGGCCCAATGATGTTTGAGGAAGAGACAGAATGAGGTTAATTGAGTGGAACAGGAGTTCGATGCATTTCAGTGAATACTTGCCAGGGCTTAGTGATGGTTTGAGCCAACGACTGAGACTTTCCAAAACGTAACACAACTGAACTATGAGGCAATATCTATCAGGGCCCAAAGGGATACATACTATAGTAGTATTGATTCTGGATGTTCATTTATTACCCAACATATGTCATAGACAGCTATCCAGTACGGAGTAGCCCAGCTACCTATGAATATGAGGGTTAAATTATGCCATGCAGTACCTATGCAGTGGTTGGACTGGTAAACGGGCTACAGTGCTAGGTACAGCAGCGGCGGCCAGGCTCAGACTTCACAGGGCGGGCACCTTACCGGGCGGGCTATTTAGTGGGTGAGGGGCCCGGCCGGGGGGCTTACAGGGGGATGCTGTCAGTGGAGCGGGACGGGAGCCAAGGCGTGTTTTCAGTGGAGGACGAGTTATTCAAAGTCCCTCCCAGGCCGGCCGCCAGGTCCACCAAGCAGACTGCCAAGTCATGAGCCAAGTACGGAGTACATCCGTAAAGGGCCCAGGCAGGTTATTGATGGGTTTTACGCTCAGGTACCGGGTACCTAAAAGAGGTGCCATTTTTTAGGTATAGGTCGTTGAGGTGGTAACTCTGGAAGTGGAGGCTGTCCCAACTTGGGTAGGACCTCCTCCTCTCTTTCCACCCCAAGCGCTTCCACGAGCGAGCGAGCACAAGCAAGTCCAGGACCAAGACCAAGTCCAAGACCAAGACACAAACACCCCGTCATCATCACCAACACCCGCTCGCTTTTTCCTCTTGCTACCTCCGACTCCTCGCTTTCTTCTTGTTGACCTTCTCAAGGCGCCTCGGCTTGGCTCTACTTATTATCTTGGGGTTGGCTCGTTTTTCTCACATCGACACTGCCTTTCCTCAGCCCATTCTATCTATCTTCTATTCGTCCTTTCGATTGTTGTCTCGCATCCAATCGTCCTACAGACTGCGCCCACTTTCTCGACACGACGTCTCCCACCTCTTGGCCATCGCTTCTCTTTTTATGACGTTCCGATCACGATTTGAATGAAAGCTCTACGAAACATTCGACCGACCGACGCTCGCCAAATCTCATCCTCTTTCTTTTGACCCGATAGTGCCCAACCCAGCGCACCTGTTTGTTGTTTGCAGCATCACCACCAGCACTGTCGCCCGAACTTAGTTCTGCGTACCAACCCCCGCTTCAGTCGTTGGCGCGTACTCCTTTATCTTCTTCAGGATGATGAGCTTCGATGGTGGCACAGCCTACGCCGAGTCCGATGCCGACGACGAGTACGAGCGAAGCATGGGCGACCATTCTCCCATCACCAACTCTGAGCACTCTCCTATAGACTCCGAGCTTTCCACGTCCGCAGAGCATACTCCTACTACTTACGGCCACCGCAGTAGCGCAGATCGTCTCCCAGAAACTATCATTACCGAGTGGACCGTTGAGGAATGTGCTGATTTCATTGGCACCATTGGCCTTCAACAGTATGCCGATCGCTTTATAGGTACGTCTTTGGTCTCGAGTACGGTCTCTCTTCGTCTCGGCGGGCGACCTCATATATGTTGCAAAGTATAAAGTGATAGCTGACTCTTGATTGCTTATAGAAAACGAGATTGTGGGCGAGGCCCTGGTTGCGCTACAGCATGATGATCTTAAAAGCATGGGAATCGCCAGTGTGGGACATCGTCTGACAATCCTCAAAAGTGTCTATGATGTCAAGAAGGCTCAGGATGTCCCTATTGAGAGCGACCATTACCTTCCCCTATGTACGTTGTCTCCGATTTTCCCTTTCGGGTGGACTGGCGTGATTCTAATCATTAACCCCTGCAGCCGCCGACGCTGAAGCGCAATATGCTACCGCAACTATCAAAGACATCAAACACCTTGTCGAACAATTCCGTCTCCGCGACGAACGGATGAGCCTACTCGAACAGGACCTACGACGGATGACAGACGATTTTAGGCGATTGCGAGAGGACATGCTCCCGGCTTTGCGCCTGGCCAAGGATGCGCAGCAGCCATTGCCCAACCTGAGTGGCAACAGCCAGCAAGTTTATGGCTACGAAACTACCATATCACCCCCCGCACCAACACCACCCCCAGGTTCTAGTCAATCTGGAAGCTCCGTGAAGCGACAATATTCGACTCGCAAGATTCTAATCGGAGCAACACCCAAGAATGCATCGCCTACCCAATCTACACACGAGAGGTCGATAGCAGAGACTGCTTTGGATCCCGCAAATGCCGCAGAGCGGGCCGTTCTATCGTCTTCCCATCTCGCAGCTATGAATGGAGGTGGCCAGGGCTCGTCCTCCCCTTCGTATCCCTCACCAAACATTCCCTCCCCGACATCTCCTCAGACCCACATGTCCGCTACTACCCTCGCCTCTCGATCCTACCGCAGTGAAGCACCGACACCCTCCACACGAACCACCTTTAACGATGATGGGCACGCCAATGCAGTCTACACCTCCCGCGAAAAGGCAACGCAAGGGCCACCCCGACGACGAGAAACTCCTGTACCTGATACACCTAGTCAAAGTAACGCCTCGGTCGAGATCTTCAAGTCATTCCGCGTCAGTATGGAAGATCCTTGTTACAAAGTTCTACCTGCTGCGCTTAAGAAGTATCAAATCAATGCCCCCTGGGACCAGTATGCACTCTACATTGTGTATGGAGACCAGGAACGCTGTTTGGGCCTTGAGGAGAAGCCATTAATTCTGTTTAAGCAACTGGATAAGGAAGGCAAGAAGCCCATGTTTATGCTACGGAAGACGACAACAGCACCATTAGATGGAGAACCAGGAAGCGCAGGATTGGGCAGTACATCAAGAGGAGCGCCGACAGGCTATGATCCGCCAGGAGGAATCATTTAAGCCACGTTAGGGGTTGATCGCTCTTGATGGAGCTTCCTTACGACTCAGATGTACAGTATCGGACGGCGCCTATCGAAACCGAGGTTCTTTCAAGTGGCGGGCACGCGATGCATGTACGTCAGATTTGCAGGGTCGGCACAAACCACCACTTCAAAGGCCGTACGACGCGCTCCCCAGGCCTAAATCCGTTTCTTGGAAGTGGGACAAGACCAGATTTGGGAGACTTGTCGACTTGTCTGCATGACGTTTGGCGATGTTTGTTTCAGTGGGTCAGCGTTTCTGAGCTGAGGTGGTGAACCTGAAACACCAACCATGAGCTATTATGGAGTCAACGCTAGACTAGATGCTGTTTTGGCCTACCGCGTCTATCTTGAGTTGAATCCGATTATTGACATGATTCGACACTTGAAAGAGGAGGCTTTTTCGAAGACCAGGGTTTTGGGGTTGCCGGGCCGGGCGACTGAAGTTTCCGGCTGGAGGGAGCTTACATCGATTGAGCCCTCAGCTGGTTTCATTTTCAGCTATTTGCTTTTGTCAAAGGGATACTCATCGACGCAGGGCGTTGCTGTTGGAGGAAGCGATCAATCCACGGCATCCATGTGCAGCATTTTTCATCAGTTTATCATGGGGATATTGCGGGTTACGGCGTTTGAAAAGTCGACATTGGTGTTATTCTGCAACAAAGGGCGGGAATGTCCTTCGTCGTTCTATTTTTGGGGCTTGCATGTTAATTTCAGCGCAGCACAGCACATCACACAACACAGGACGGGACAGGGAGGAAGGGTTGATAATCATGAGAGGTTGAGTCGGATCAGGACGGATCAAATGTTTGTACAAAACTGAGTTATGCCATGGAGCTAGAATCTGTGCGAGTCGGATCTTGTAGGCTTTGCCTTGCATCGGAGGACATGCAGGCGGCTGGTCGGAGTTGGACATGATGTTTGCGCAAGTGACAACAGAGTCATGTGTAGTTTAGATACAGAGCCATCTTTCCAGGTTGGGGATGATAGACAGCATGTCTTTCTTGCACGGTGTATCTGTCAAACGTGTTTGTTTATACTTGTCATTCCCACAGTTTAATATCCAGCAAACCACAAGTCTTTCATCTTCACAGGCTTAGGCTAACTATTGCTTCACCTTACATACCATTGCCATCCCTCTCCAAAACTGTTCTTCCTACTCGCCTCAAACTCCTCAAGGAATGCCACAACCGCCTCAAGTGGCACTCCTCTCCTCGTGCCTGTCTCCTCATCCCAGCTTGAATGCACACCTACCAAAGCCCCTGCTTTTCGATCGAACAATCCTGCGCCGCTGTGTCCCCAGTACGTCCAGCAGTTGTGCTTAAGAGCAC
This sequence comes from Fusarium sp. PT, assembly GCA_021020635.1. Classification (NCBI taxonomy): domain Eukaryota; kingdom Fungi; phylum Ascomycota; class Sordariomycetes; order Hypocreales; family Nectriaceae; genus Fusarium; species Fusarium sp. PT. The sequence goes on along the minus strand of JAHMRZ010000002.1, from coordinate 2,495,066 downwards.
CAATATCGCTATTATCCTGCGGATCTTGGTCTTTCGCTAACCCACGAAATGTGCCCTCACTAAGCATTAGCGTGTCGTACTCTGTTTTTACGCCGCTGGATTCTGCCTCTAGGTCCTCTGAGCCGGGATGGCCTATGCATAAGAGCTTGGAGTTGAACTTGGGAGGGGTCGATCCTATGCAGGCGTAGGGAAAGGGTCTGTAGGGGCGTTCGGCTTGGGCGATGAGTAGAAGAGCGAGATCACGCACCGGATCCCATGCTATCACGGTTGCCAAGACGAGATTCCCGTTTGAGGATATGAGAGCCCTTGAAGAGTGGGTTGCGAGCTCTGATGGTGTTTCTGCAACGCAGTGAGCGCAGGTGAGGAGGACGCCGTCGGGCGAGATACAGACTGCTGTCCCAGCCTCTGACTGGCCAAAAACGTATGTTGCATCTACGGGGCTATGATATGTCTCTGAATGGAGAGTGAGAGACTGGACCACATCTTGGGGAAGGGGAATAGTATGAGAGGCGAGCCAAGTGCGCTTGGAGCGGAGGGCACCATGATCCCCTCTCAGCAAGGGAAGACAGGAGGGAGGATGACTGGGCGGGATATGTCCTATTGTTGGTTTGCCGAGTGACGGTTCTGACAATTGGTGTCCCTTGGGTAGCAAAGCTGTGGAAGAGAGTGTCTGGCGGGTTGAGCTGCGGGTCTGACGAGTTGGAACCACAGGTGATGAGCCTGTTAAATCAATTATTTCAGACATGGCTGTAACCGAATGAAACTGTTTATGAGATGGCTTTGAGATTTTATTTTGAGCGGGAGATGGTCGTGGTTGAAGTATTGACTTATATACATGAGTGTCGACTATGGATACTCATCAATGTAAAGGGGCCAAGACCAGGTGGCTGCCTAATTATTATAGGCAGAACGCCAAGATCAACAATTGTCCATGACCAAAACGAGTTCATGAAAGGGAAATGAACTTCAGGATACTAGAAGAAGAATATGAATGCATATGGCCTAAATCAACCATAATAGGTCAAGCCAAGACAACTCACGACAGTTAGATCGCTTATATAACTTCCGCGCAACAATCTAGTAGCTCAGCGAGTGCAGCCATTGATACCATGGAGCGTCTGTCCCCATCTGTTTCATCTTCCACTCTTGCACTAAAGTACTATAATCCTTTGGGCCGTATGGGTATGCTATTTCAGCAATCATGCCGTTCTTGCGATAAATCGGCAAGCCCAAGTCCTTCAGGAGAAGATCCATGTACGGAACCGCATCAAACACAAAGTCTGGATAAATGTGTCCATACCCATAAGGGTACCTCCATTTTCCGAACCGACTATGGAGCGCTGTATCATGCTGCAAGCGAGCTAGAAACTCGGGCGAAGGGTTGCGAGGTAATGATGAGATTTCATTGTCAAAATAAGCGCTGACCCAAATCGATTGAATAAGGGCAACCATGGTCGTGCCGAAGTTGTGCACCATTCCCACAAAAGCAATGTCTCGGGATTTCAGGAACCGACCTGATGGCGGTGCGATGAAATGGTATAACGTGTACGGTGTCAGCACCGTCGAAGGCGTGATTGCATCTGTACTTGAGAGACCTTTGTTGTCCAGTAGCGGTTGATATTTGCCGTTTGCTCCCCTTTTCACTGGCTGATCCTTGAGACGAGGGAACTGGTCGAGGATTTCTCTATCGATCTGGTCAAGAAGAGGCTTGGAAAAGAACGACTCGGGAGACGGAGTGTGAGGAATGCCCATTTCTTCCTCAATACCTTCGGGAAGGAACTTGATGGGTGGAACGTGTTTCCACCCCGTTATACAGCACATCGCATCTGTATGCAACTTTGTGCCATTGGATAAGTGCACAGTCTGATTGCTCAAGCTCTCGATGTCGGCAATATGGATCTTAACCAAACCTTTCTTGACAAGGTCGAAAAAGTTTGTCTCGTAGTTGAGAATGGACAAACTTGTGGCCACAAACATTGGATTACTACTCCATGGTTTAAGCTTGGCCGTCTCAGGGTGGGAGTCGTATTGATTGAGTCCCTGGACATCGCTGGCAAGGATACTCCAGAATTTGTCGACAATGGCTCGTCCTATAAAAGTCCCATGGTAAAACCTGCGAATCTTTGCGTAACCGTCCGCTGTACCCCAACTGCATGGGCTGAACCAACTGAGCATGCGTATGTGTGGGAGCGTCTCAAGCAACTTCTTGAAAGGCGTCACTATTGAAGGAGACATCCACGCAGGACCGTGTCCGGACTCTGTAAAGGTCAGCAAGCTATGCATGCCAGTATTTATGGCTGTTACCTACCTCGGATGACCCAGTCCACCTGGATCCCCTTGGTGGCATAGTTGTATATGGCATCCCAAGCCAATTTTGTACCACCAAATACTGTCACTGATTTGGCGGTCTTGTACGTATCTTCATGTTTGAGCAAGTCTTTTCCATGGAAGAGAGGAACTCCGAACCCCTCCTGGCCTTCAAAATGTGGCAGGAAAGGTTCAGAAGTGACACCTGTAGCGAGGACAAGCTTCCTGGCCTTGATCGTGACAGCTTTGTGTGCTTTTGTGTCTTTCACTGTCAAGATCCAGCCGCCTTCTTCTTGATGTTCTGCTATTTCAACCTTGTGCTCGAAACGCATCTTGTCGTAGATGCCGAAGTGCTGAGCGTACATGTTCAGGTATCTATGTACCACCTCGCCAGGAATGTACTCATCTAGTTTCGTGCCAAAAGTCTTTGTGTCCATTGGGAAATCGGGATACTCATAAGTGCCTAGCCTGTTGTTGGTGTAGAGGCCAGTATATAGGCGATGCTCTGCCCAAGTGCCGCCCAGAGTAGAAGCTGAGTCGATGATAGCCATCGATTCCTCTGGGTGCAGCTGATGGCGTGTCTTTGCCGCAGCCAGTCCGGCCCAACCTGTTGACTCGTCAGATTGAGATCTCTGTTTATATGCGCTACTGGCAATGCAAGAGGGACTGTAGTTGACGATGAATGGAACATAAGTCTTACCGGCTCCAACTACCACAAAGTCAAGAGTTTCCATCGTCAAGTATCAAGGTTCAAGAAAAGGAGCCTGATGTGAGGGAAGAGAATAATGAGTAGAAGAAAGATGACCAGGAAGTCTGGGGAACATGATGGTTTGTTTTAGGTGACACGACAGCTAGAACCCTGTAACGCCGGGCACACGATATTTGTGAGTAAGCTGATGCGATTGCGCCCTCACTTGATCATCTGATAGCTGAAGTGATAGGCGCTTACGCGCCTGTATGTGTGAGATCTTGCATGCGAAGCACAAGGCCAAACTGATAAGAATTGCCAAATACGAACAGGCTTGGCTGGATGCCTGGGGATGCCCTCAAGTGGTTCTAGAAGAGGCAAGGAGTGCGATAACAGAGTTAAACTCGGTATGCAACACAATGAACCGTTTCATCACCGCCAATAGTAAGAGAAGAAACAAAAACACACATGAGCAAATCGCTTGGGATCTAATACGTACGTAAATATTACAATAGATTACTCTATTATAATTCTATTCAAGTTTCCTAAGAACAACTGATATAGGGAAACTCCGAGCGGTGGCCTTCAAAATGGGAAGGAAGTTGGAGTGCAAGCAGCAGCAGCAGCTTTCTTGACATTGATACAAAAGTCTAGATCACTCATCCCACAATTCACTTGCTCTACATATCATCACTTTCGCTCTCTCAGGTCACGATTATCACGATTATCAGCATATTTCGACTATAAAAATGCCCGACCCCTTATACGAGGCTATCGGATTAACCGTCGCCGGTTCTGGTTTTATCATAGCTCGCTTATGGTATCTGCGTGCTACTTCCGAGTTCGCGATCGAAGACTTCCTAATGATGATGGTACTGGTAAGCGAATTCTCATAATTTGAGACAGAGCATCATTCTAATATTGATTGACTTTGATAGATGACTTACATATCTCAAATGGCACTCATATGTTGCGCCGGAACCCAATAGCATGGGCTTGCCAACAACGGCATCACCATGGAAGAGAGAATCACACTTGGTCTACAGATAGACACTGACGAGTACAAGGCCCGGGTTTCTGGGTCCACGGCACAGTTCGCCGGCCTACTGATCCACACATGCATCTTCTTTCTCCTCAAGCTGGCCATTTGCAGATCTTTGTGCCGTCTCTCCAAAGAGATGAAACAATACTACCCGTGGGTTATCATTGGGTTCGTCCTAACCATCTTTGTTTTTGCTGGAGTCGTGCTGGCGCTGGCCTTGGCTTGCCAGCCCCAGGAATTGAACTGGCAGATCAATCCGGATCCTGGATGTAAGTACAGGTGCAGCTTATACGCTCTTACTTGATGGGAATCTAACTGGCTGTTGACAGACTACTGCCACCCCGGAAATTCTGTACTAGACCTCATCCTTACTGCAGGGATTGACGGAGTTACATATCTTTGCGTGGCCTCAATACCCATGCCAATACTCTGGAACAATGAACAAGGTGTGTACAGGAAGACTGCAGTCTTTTTACTCTCGGCTGGGGGTTGGCTTGTCGCGGGTATGGGGATTGCGCGATGTGTTTTTGTAGTAAAGGCTCGTGATTCCTTAGATGCTGTCGGCCGTGCCTGGGCAGCAAGGGAGTTATTTGTAGCCGTCTCTACCGCAAGTGCATTTGATATGCTGATAGTGTTCCATAACAATAAAGCCAAGGAGGAGGAGGAGGAGGAGGAGGAGAAGAAGAAGAAGGAGGAGGAGGAGTAAGCGTTCACATTTTAGACAATCATGAATAACCTACGGTTACAACGGGGTCGTCTGTCCGATTTGGGTTGTCAAGATAAGCAGTGAAGATGATTAAGCTTCCTGGTGTTGGAGAGTCAGGTCCGTTTAGCCAAGACGTCTGGACTGGTCTCTAACTCGCCTTGTAACGCCGTGCCCCAATCGAAAGCAGTTACTTGTCCACGGTCTTGCAGGAGTTCAGGGTCTATGAGAGCGATAGGTGAAGTGTAGGTTGTCTAAATTATCCAAGTAACTTTCCTCACAATAGCCAGCGGAAGTTTCTCCCGACGCCGCCGCGACCTTATCAGCCACCCCGCGGTCCCGGGTTGCGGGGGAGTGAATCGGGCTAACCAACGGGGACCGGGAGCTTGCTATTGGTTGTTGGGCATGACGTGTTGAGACCCGCAGCGACTGGGATAGAGGCATTTAGCATTTAACCTTTGTCAAGGATAGTAGTGACATGGGATTAGGAAGTGTAGTTGAGAGAAGTTGAGAGGATATTCCTAGTGATCAACTATCAGCATATTCTGTAGGTGAGTATGCATGTGTAGCTACCACTTTAGCATAAACATATGAAGCTTTTTTGCCTGCACATCTTCACTGCAAACGCAGCTACTGTATATCATTTCTTGGCTGACGCGGCTGTGGATTACATGTCGTTATTAAATGGAGCCTTGGCCGTTGGAAAGTCGTACAATAAACGTATTGGCGCACTTTGATGCGAATGTCGTGTTGAAGATGTGACAGAGTATCAAGATAGCATAAAGTGTCAAGTGTCAGGTGCCATTTGAAGCTGAGGGAGGGAGAGTCAGGTACGAGGGAGAGTTGGAGAGTTTGGAACAAACCAGCGAGAGCTCAAACGGAAGGTGCACCCCGGACGGGAACTCCCCTACTCCCTGCAAACCTCCACTTGAAATGTCAGGGATATTCTCTCTTCCTTGTGTAATTCTTTGGGGAAAGAGGATGCCCTTTTAGCGAAAACTGGAGGTTTCCTGCTCTTTCTCTTTACCATCCCAACCACCAGCGTCTCCATCACTTTTCTTCAACCTCCAGACTTTTAGATCTTAGTTTTGTTTTACCTTAAATTCCTCGGAGGCAGATCAGACGCCGGTTCTCACGCTGTTCATTTCTTTGTCTTTTGAGACCAACTTGTTGTTAACCCTCACTTTTCGAAAGGCTTTGATCATCATTACACGATACGATCAAGTTCATCTCCGCATTTAACCTCCGATCGTTTACCCAATCGCGTCGATTGACAAAGCGGTCTCTCGATATTTGTCTTCTACGATACTATAACAAGCACCCCGCCACTTTTTAGTCCTCTCAAAACTGAACTACCCTCTGCTGTTTTTGAGCCGTTGAACTTATCGAAGTTCTCGCATACTACTACTCATACATCAACTGGACGATATTCTGTGGGTGTGGATTGCCGATCCCCCAACGCTCACTATCAACCTCCGTTGCTACCGCTCCGGTCCATCTTTCGGATCGTCCGGACGTATGCCCGACAACTACCGATCCATTGTTTTCTCAAGTCTTCCAACTTACTTTTATTTCTACCATCGACCAAGCATAACGAAGGGATTTCAAGCTTAATTTCTACTCTTAATCCGTCTGCTCGCCACTTGCGCTCACCCGGCGACCAACATTGCTTGCCGTCCTCCATTTCTGTATCATGCCTATCTCGCCAGTGTGGCTACTCCTTCCCCGTGGCGAGCACTCCTCGTCGCCGGAGGATGACAAGTCCTCAACAGCAGGTACAACAGGGAATCTCGTTCCCCAAGATTCATTCGCGGATGACCTATTTCGCGATAAGTTCATGGGTATCGCCAAAGGAGGTTCAAATGGGGAGAAGATTATGCGCGGCTTTTTAATAGGCTTGGCTATTGGCTTGGTTGTCGCATGCTTCTTTTGCTGTTGGTACCCATGTTGTCGACCAAGATTCCAGAATCAGCGCCGAAGGCGACGGGCGCGCAGAGGACCTCCCGCAGCAGACGAAGAGCAAACCACAACAAACCCTCCGCCTCCCGCATAGTCACAGTGAGACTGACACTGACTGGATAATGGCAATCAATGGTTTTGCATTCGTATGTGTCACTGTCGACAATGGGAGACAAGGGGTGACCGATTCCGAGAGGAAAAATTGAACAACAAAGTTCACTGGAGTGCTCTCATGCAATACGAATACACGGAAAGGTGAACATCGAACACATGCGAGCAAATACGAAAATATGGCGGCCTTGGGCGTTGCGCACAGCCTAAGTAGGAACATACCACTACCTGGGGCTGCCTGTACTGCTGGATCTTTCATGGACGAACACCTGCAGCAAGAACTATCGCAACTGCTCGTGCTAAACATAGCTCAGGACGATCGTCATGCAGGTTTTCTGCGTCTACGGGTGCGGGTGCGCAGAGTACTGGGGGCCGGATGAGATTACATAAAAGAAGCGTGGTACGAAATTCACGAAAAGGCGTAATGAACCGAATATGGCATTTTCATTGGATAAAAGGCGTTGAAGGCATGATGATACACTTGGAGTTGGATTTGATAGTTCTACATTGGAAGACACGAATCAGGTAGCTGGGGTTTTGCGTTTACCATTGCACGGAGTTTTTATAGCCTCTAGACGTACAGATGAACCAGCTGAGAAAGCTGGGTCTCTATAAATGCGAGATATACCACATTTCAGATTACCGGTACGCAGTAACTGAGTGCTAATGAATTTACGCGACGGATCGATCTTATCATACTGCACTCAGGGCTGACGTAGAAAACGAGGCTCAAACCGTTTGTTTGTCATTGGACGCGCGTTAGCTGAAATAAACATGCTTAATATGGCCGGCGTCACTCATTGGCAGAATCGCTATTAGCAGCCGATCGTTGTGAGGCTTCCCGTCGGAGTATCGCAATCCGATAGATCAGGTCCAGATGAGACAAGAATAGCAACGAATGAGCGATGGCACAGACTGCACAGCCTCTTTAATAGAGCGGGTGTGGCGTTGGGCGGATTTGGAACGAACAAGCCGAATTCTCAACATGAAATAAAAGAATGGATTCTATCTCGATATTTCTGTTCTGGGGCATTCTTATTTTCATTGAGAAAATTCGCCTTTGTCTGCATCGTTTATGCTTGTCTCGTCGCATATCGGTTCGTCGAGTCTTTAAAATCCTCGTGACCCTCTCAGAGCAGTCACAGGCCGTGTAATTACTTCCTTGCTTCAAAACAGCCCCGCCTTCTCAGTCTCAGCCTGCCGCGCAATTGTCTGTCAGGCTTTCTTCCTTTCAACTACTCACGACCAGGTATAACTACCACTAGTTTCTCCTCTCGTTGCTTCAATATATTTCAGCACCATTCGCGACAACCCGTTTTTTGCGACACCGACTCTTGTTCCACGCGTGTGTTACATCCGATATACTACTACGTCATCTCCCGAGTTAGCTTTGCGACACCCAACCAACAGATCGCATTTTGGGTTACAGATATAGAACACAATCAGCAAGATGCTCGACGAGAACCTCCCAACATACCGTTTTAAAACGTCATCAGAAAACCCGCTCAACAACATCCTCTACTTTTCGCACAATGGATCAGACCCTGCGCCCGAATACCTTTTGAAGCGACCGTCTCCCTCCGATGCCGATGGACAATATGCGCTCGGTATCTTCGACTCGCAAAACACCTCCGTGATATATGCTGAGGTTGGTGTCAAGCCTGACTGGGTAGCGCCTACACTGTCTGCCGCAGAAATTCGTGCCCAGAATGGCAACCCTCCGCCAAAGACACCAGCTACGCCAGAAAGCTTTGATGTTTCGCTTTACAACCCAGACCAAGCCGTCGCCGTCAAGCAACACCCAGGAAGCTGGGGTAAGACGGATATTTGGGAGTTTGAACTTCCCGAGAGATCCTTCAAGCTACCCAGCGCCAGTCAGATCGACCAGGAGCATCGGCCACCCATCACCGAGTTGGTTCCTAAGGTAGTCTTTCGATGGAAACGTGATGGTCGTTTAAGTAAAGACATGACATGTTATATGACCGGTAGAAATGTTGGTGGGAAGAAGAGCAAGGAACCCGACATCACTGTCGCCTTTTTTCGAGCTAAGCACGACTCGATCATGACCATCTACGAACCTAACATGGCTCGAGTTGAGATCGAGGATCGGAGAGGTCTCGAAATCACTCTTCTCATGAGTGCTGAGACCATCAAAGACATGTACTTGAACCCAAGTCAAGACCCTTTCCACCTCCTTGCTTCGTCCAATGGTCGACGTCGACAGAATTCCAGACCGGCAGCAGATTCTTCTACAGGCCCAACAATGACAGGGGCTCTGAACAACAACCGGCCATCGTCACCCCCTCGAACGCAGGTTCCGGCACAGCCTTCGAACAATAATGCACAACGTGAGGCTGAGGTTGAAGCCGAAACACGACGACTGCAAGCAATGGTAGCCGAGGAAGAACGAAAAAGGCTCGAACGCGAGAAGCAGGAGGAGGATGAACGCAAGAGGATCCAGAGGATGCTTGAGACTGAAGAACAAGAACGTTTGAAGCGAGACGCTGAAGTTGACAAGGAGACAGAGCGGCTGCGTCGAGAGTACGGCATGGCGGGTCAGGAATTCGAGACTCCAACAAGTCCTGAACATCCATCGCCGTCATTACCTCCACGACCACAGTTCGCTTCTGGCCCGGCCAACAACGCTCCACCAAACCCATCCAATCTACCCCAGAGACCTTACAGCGTCGGGCCAACACCAAACGGTCAGCCCCAGCCTAACTTCTTCGCCCCGCCTCCCTCTCAGGCGAATCCTTCGCAGCCAGGTCCCAGTGAGAATGGCAAGAAGCGGCACGGCTTGGGCGGCCTGCTGCAAGGAGCGGCCCCTTATGCAGGACCTGCGGCGGCGAGTGTTAGTGGCTTCTTTAGCAGTCGAAAAGATGAGGACAAGCGAAAGAAGGTTCACAAGAAGCGAAGTGTGCATTTTTAGATATAGCTGATAGGAGGTAGTTTTTTGTATACTTTGATGTGGGTGTTGTTTGAACTGGCGCTACAAGGAGGATATACCATAGATTATTGGGAACAGCATTATTTTTATGAAAGACTTTGTCTTGTATTGGGTTTGATCTGTCATATAAGAACTATAAGTAACAGTGAACCCCGGTATGAATATACCTGGAATTTGTTCTTGCGCTTCCCAACGTCGCATCTTTTTACCCAGCGGTTCCTCGAGTGATGGAATGCCACAACGATATCATTGACGTCTGGCAACGTACGACTGGGAAGTTCTGTTGCGCGATATGACAGGAAGTAAAGGGTATGCGGAGAATAGAGGTGACGTTCGAAGCGAACTAAGGTATGCTTGGCTGTCTAATCCGAGACTGGGGCCAAAGGGTCGTCTTATATTTAAGAGCTCAGAGTGTGCAATACTGCCTCCTGACTCTTCGTCAAGTCGTCTCGCTGATACAGAAGTTGTTTAGAGAGCCTCTCCCTGGGGTATCTGTCCTCGCTTTGACGGGAGTCTTCGACTGGGCTCTCCTCGAGTTTGACATGGCTCATGGTGCGTAGTGGAATTGATATGACACTTTGGCTCTTGAGCGTTGAAGCTCTACGTGGGCGTACGAAGATAAGGTCGCCGGAGAACATGTTGATTTCAATGATGAAATTGACTGATGAAGCCAGAGAAATGTAAATACGAAGAGTAAGAGATACAGGTTCATTGTTGTAGCAGAGGGGAAGTGTTCTCTAGGTGACGAGTTGGGCTTATTGTCAACTGTTTTGGGATATACATCAAAGGAAAATTGACACTCGAGCCACCAAACATCACTAATGGTCTTCGTTGGTAGGCTACGGTATGAGAGATATAGTCAACGAGACTGGATATACCATTTTAGTTCTGGGTGGCTATTAGCTATTGCTATTGAGGTCAATATTTCGAATTGCGTTTGATCATCCACTTCATTTCCTTGATATTCTTTGTCTGCTACACATTTACCACTTGCAAGTTGTATTCTGTCCATACCGCTTGAGTCTTTACACACGACTAATAGGGTAAAATGAAAGACATTAGACGAAACATCTCTTTCTTAAGATTGCTGTAGTTCTTATTTCATGCTTCTTCCTACTAACATATAGACCAACTTCAATGCCGAGCAATCGTCAACTACAATTGAACCGATAGATAGTATGCGTGTAACAACAAGCCTAATTTGATTAGTTACACCTGCATATTGCCGTCCATTGGCCTCTCCCGTCTTGTTCCACCCGATCGAAGCACCTGTATACCGTATGACAGTACGCAGCAGAACAAGTGCATACGAGTTACCCTGTTTTGCCTACCTGACGTTAGCTAACAAGATGAACACGCGCCCTGGAACAAGGGTATGTCCCGATTCAGCGGATGCCCTGCCGATCATCGAACCTCATTTGGGGAGTGTTGTTTCTTCTGCGAGACCAGGGTTGTTTTGTTGTTTCTTTACCACACGATTACCGCTAGAATACTCTGTACGTCAAGTCACATTCGCGGAGGAATTAAGAGTGATCCTCCTCATCCTTCTACACACATTTACCCCCATAATATGTCCACTCCGAAGCAGAAACCAAGTAGCAAAGAGAGCGTCTTCACCGGATTCTGAAACATACAAGTTATGCTCGTCCATATCAGTCAAAGCGCATATCCATTTTTGGCGCACGTCACTGCTGTTTTGGAACATGTTTAATCAAATGGAGAAACGATTCGCTCTAAAATTACAGTGCAATACAAGGGATAGAGAAGGAGCTGTGCCATGTACAACAAGAATCCTGCCGAGACCTTCACGTCTTGTTCCACAAGTGACGAGATGCTATATAAATAGAAGAACAGGCGCTTGCCCACGCTTATTTCTTCTTTGGCTAGGGAAGAGTGATTCTTGCACCACCAGCCAAGTCAAGTCAAGTCAAGCCAAGCCGCAGTCTCTCACGATGCGCTTCTCATCCATCTCGACGGCTCTGCTGGGCCTTATCAGCTCAGTCAACGCCTGGGGCGGTATGACACCTGATAGTAAACAGTTCCGCACGTTGGAACGCCACGGACTTACAGCGTTTAAGCATGCTGCCACCGATTCGAAGCTTGAGTATGTAACCAATTCAGGAATCTGCGAGACTACGCCTGGAGTTGGGCAATACTCAGGGTACTTGTCTGTTGGTATGTAAACCCAATGCAGAGGCATCGAGGTCAATAATAACGCGCACGTAGGCAAGAACCACAGTATGTGGTTTTGGTTCTTCGAGGCCCGTAACAATGCCAAGGACGCTCCTCTCGCTATCTGGCTCAACGGTGGCCCTGGGTGCTCTTCTATGATCGGCCTTTTCACCGAACATGGGCCATGCCACTTCGTCAACAACGACACTGAACCAACTCTCAACCCTCACTCCTGGAATGAATACGCAAACATGCTCTATATCGATCAGCCCATCGGCTCTGGCTTCAGCGTCGGTACTGAAGATGTCAACTCCACGACGCAGGCAGCTCCCTATATCTGGAAGTTCATGCAGGTCTTCCTGGACAAATTCCCAAAGTACAAGTCGCGAGAGTTTGGACTCTTCACCCAGTCATACGGTGGACATTATGGCCCGGAGTTTGCCGACTACTTCCTCGAGAAGAACGACAAAATCGAAAAGGGTGATGTCGAGGGCCATAAGCTCGACATGGTTGCGCTGGGCATCAATAACGGCTGGATCGACCCTAAACGGCAGTTCAAGTCGTACGCGACATATGCGAACCGCAATCCCTACAAGAAGATCCTCGATAACAAGCTCCTCACCCGTTTCATTGACTTATACGACGAGTACTGCTTACCTGCTCTCGAAAACTGTACCAAACTTGAGGGCCAGGACGAAGAATGCGCAAAGGCCGATGATGCGTGCAACACCCAAATGTACACCAACCTAGAAATTGCAAGCAAGACCGACTTCAATGTATATGATGTGCGCATCGGAAGAGATGATGTCGACCCGCCGGAGAACTTCCTAGAGTACATCACACGAGCTGACATCATGGATGCGATTGGAGCGAACACCCGTTTTGCTGAGTGCAGTGACACTGTTTTTGCAAACATGGCGACCACGGGAGACGGTGAGTGGCCTGTAAAGACGAGCCCCAGAGGAAATACTTACACGAGTACAGGTGCGCGCTCATACGTCGAGCGCTTGGCCGATGTGGTGAAGCGTGGTGTCAATACGGTTATCTGGGCCGGAGATACCGGTAAGTTGACATCTTGTGCCACATGGAGCGTGATATACTGATTTGATGATGTTCAGACTGGATCTGCAACTGGGAAGGTGTTCTCTGGGCTTCCTATGCGCTTGAGTGGCCAGGGCAGAAGAAGTTCGTAGCGGCACCATTCAGTAACTACACAGTAGATGGTAAAGCCCACGGTCGATACAAGACTGTTGAAAACTTGTCCTTCCTGAAGGTTTGGGAGGCTGGCCATTCAGTGGCGTATCATCGTAAGTTCAACCCGCGGGTCTCAGTATCACTGCTAACAACAGAATAGAACCTGAGACTGCGCTGCAGGTGTTCAAGCAGGCTATGCAGAAGAAGCCCATCAAGGCCACTTGATGAGATAAGTACGAAGATCATGCTGTATCAAGGCGTTCGGGTAGAAATAATGATATAATCAAAGACAACGTTATTCGTGATATGAACCCTGACATTTCGAAACTTCTTGCTGTGTGCAATCTGGTTTCGACCATCAACTAACTGTATTGGATATGAGCATTCTGCCTTGTTCTCGTAAATTTCCGTTTTCAATGCAAGCAAGATATAGAAGCAAACCGTACGCTAACGTCGTACATACAAATAGTACCGAATATTCAAGATGAGTTCCAAACTCCCCGGGCCATGCGGTTCTTTCCCATTCCGTTTTGATTACTGCGGCTTGACCTTCTCGAGACGTAGGTCGTTGATGACCATGTATCGGCTGAGGGTGATCCAGCCATATCTAAACCAGACCATCTGGCTCCTGTGTGCTTGGGTCATGGCGCTCCAGGCGGCGCCATATGCGCCGCGGCCAACAAGCTGGTTCATGAAGACGAGACCCTCTGGGCGCTCCTCATCCTGTTTCCGGACGCCAGCCCACGATAGCAGCGTAGGAATAAAGTCCATGAAAGCCGAGTACTTGCGCACAACCCCCACAGTGGTGAGGGTATATAGATCGACGGGGCTTGGCCACTCCGACTCGGTGGTAGTGAGAGCCTGGATAAAGGATCGGGCACCCAGGTAGAGAGAGATATGGTTGGGGTGAGAAGATACGCCGTGGCTGTCAAAGGTGACGAGGATGTCAATGTTAGCCGTAGGCTTCATATTGTTCTTACGCTCGTGGCCAAATTTGGGCGCAAATGTGCTTCCTAGCAGACGAGCAATTAGATTCTTGTCCCACATTGTCGTCATGGAGTCAGGGAAATCGGTGCTATAAGTGAGGCAGTCTGTTAGCTTTATGAACAGCAATTATCGGCGCCCAAGGCATTCGACATACGGGTTATCCACCACAAAAACATCATCCTCGTTCTGGAGTCCCAACGCCAGACCGCTCTTGACCAGCTCTTGCTTGCGAATGTCTCCTAATCCGTCGGCATCTCCTATAATGCGCCAAATCACCATCAGCCAAAACTGCTTTCAACCAATTTGTGTAGTCGCATCACAATGCGATCGCAAAGCACGGGTCGTTGCAGTCGGCTCATACCAGTACTCAAGCATAGAATCTTGACGTGGTTTCCGTTCTCGGGTCGTGTAAGAGCGAGGACGGTCGGCGAAAAGAACATGGCTTCGTCGTCGGGGTGCGCAATCAAGAGACAGACACGCTTGTTCTTGATGGTCGATTGGGCAGTGCTGGCTGTGAACATGTAGATGCCCGGCACCACAACGGCAAGGCCTGCAAAGATGTGAAGAACATTCATATCGGCGATCGTTTCGGTAACAAGGTTATAGCTATGTTTTGCGACGGGTGTTCCGGAGTTGTCGCTGTTGGGTTGCGACTTGGGTCGTTGGTGGGTGGATGGATATATATGTCGTCAGGGCAGTGCAGGTCCTATGAGTGCGAGTGAGCAGAAATTGTAAGCTGTACTCAGCTCAATTGCACTGTTGGAAGAGAGAGTTTGCGTCCTCACGAGAACTGGACTTGGCCCGGATCATGAACAGGTTGCGATGGCTGAGACAAAAGTGGCACGAGACACGAGAATAAACAAGTCAAACTTGGATATGGAGGGGCAAGAGCTCACGAGGGCGCGAATACCAATCGCTAAGGCAACCCCCCTAGAACGAGCCTACCTTTACTGGACGGTTCACCGCCTCACCACCCGGGAAGCTTCAAGCTGAAGCCCCACCTTCCTTCCATTGCATAACTCACAGAAGGTCGAGGGGGAAGCTCAGTGGCGTGCAGCGGGACGGCACTTGACAGGCTAAACCCGTTGGGGTAACCTGTTGACGTTGGCCTTTAAACTTCAGCTTACAACTTCACTCCTTAAAGAACTTCATCTTACGACACCCTCTTTCGTTTAATCATGGCCCGCCAACGCAAAGAAAAGTCCGCCAAGGACATTAAACTCGAACAACCTGATCGGTCTGCCCCTAACAAAGAAACTCTTGTCGACTTTGCCAAAGGTCGCGACCTTTTCGGAGAAGCCGATCGTCGACAACGCGAGCTCAACGGCGAAGGACCTCTCCTGTCGCCTCGAACAGAACGGATCTTCGAGACATTACTATGGACTGGGGTCATTGCTACGATTCACTTTACGTTCGACGTCCTAGTGCAGCGGCAGTATGCTATGGATCTTGATTGGCCTATAATCATCCAGAGGACTTTTACAGCCTGGCTCTGTATGTCTCCTGCCAGCCATCTTGAGTAAAGCAGTTTACTGACATAATGATGTAACAGTGTTCGTTATCTTGTTTTACGTACTACATCCGCATTACTCCCAAAAGAACTTCATTCCGCTTCTTCCTAAAGCACACCAAGAGACCGTTCGCCAAGTGATATTCTTCATCATGAGCACTTTGGCCGGTCCCTACCTCATTCACATCAGCAACAACTACGGATATATCGCCATTATGAAGCGGGCTCCTCCTGTGGGATGCTTATGGGTATGGGCTGTAGTGGAAATGGATATCCTCTGGGCCTTTCCAAGTTTATGCATTGCAGTTGCGTACGCCTACAAGAATGGATATGGCTTCACATAAATCCACCTCTGATTATCAACATGTGGGCTTGCTGTGTACAACTGTCTCCTCCGACTCAGATGTTGTGGTGGAACCGTCAATATCAATCGCTTCAGTCGGCCCCATACTTTTGACTTCGGCATTTACCAATGTTCCAACTCGTGAAAACCCAGAATGGCCATGATGCGTCAACCGACCTACAAGGTCCTCTAGCCGGTGGATTCGATCTCTTTGAGACTCGACTAGAGACTCTAGCTTACGCGAGCTCTCATCCATCTTCATCTCCCGCCATTTTGTTCTCGAGTCCAGCTCTCGCAATCGAGAAGAGATCATGCTCATTTGCATAAACTGCACCCTCGCCGTCAAACCTTCTCGCTGCCTGA
Organism: Fusarium sp. PT; assembly: GCA_021020635.1. Taxonomy (NCBI): domain Eukaryota; kingdom Fungi; phylum Ascomycota; class Sordariomycetes; order Hypocreales; family Nectriaceae; genus Fusarium; species Fusarium sp. PT. The sequence goes on along the minus strand of JAHMRZ010000002.1, from coordinate 2,478,740 downwards.
CTAGCTCAAGAGCTTTTGTCCGCACAGGCAACCACGCCATGGCTACCGTTGTGCGACCGTTCCAACTTCGAGGCAGGAGTGTCCACCTCTTACCCTCGTCGCCAATGCTCGCTTTGGCTTCCGTCTCGTCAACGATGTCGAGCAGACGTTTCTCAAGATTCAACAGATCATCCATGACGAAATTATACATCTGATATTCGGGCTGATATGCATGGAAACTCTCATGCTGGGCATTGATGGCATTCACGAGGTCCGCCAACCATGTGGACTCGGTCTTGTACCACGACAAGGATGTTTTAACGCGAAAATACTCGTCATCACTATTTCGTAAATATGTGAGACGAGCATAGAATGCTGCGGCAAGGGCAACGACAAAAGTCAGGATACCTGCAATATTGGCGCTTATTGAGAGCGGCGAGTCTCGCTGGCCATCACCAGCATCCATTGGGTTCTAATAGATCGGGCGGGAAAGCTTTGGGTGGGGATCTGGGGTTTGGCAGTAAATCATAAACAAGAACGCCCTAGAAAGGGTATGTTGAGGACCAACTCGATGCAAACTGACATCAAGCAGCAATGAAGCTTACCTGTTGAGGCCCCATTATACAGTTGACTATGCACGTGATACATCACATGACGGTTATCTACCATTTTGAGAGACACTATTGTAAGCTTGAATAAGTATGTTTTCTAATTTCAGTAGAAATAGAGTGATTAAACGTGAATTGTAAACCCCCTCTTTTGTTTCGTTCGTAACATGATTTAACTTCGTGGATCATGCTAAGTAATGCACGATGCTCATTATCACTTCCCCTGACAATCCGTAAAATCATACTGGATATCATCATCTATGTTTAATGCGAACAAATTCGCTTTACCAAATGTCCATCCCTTAATTTGCTGTCCTACCCCTACCAGGCCGTGTCGAATCGGCAAATGTGATGCCTCGCCTGTTGGGTGGCACCCTCTCACCACCCTCGTCATCGCTGTCATCACCGTCATTGCCAACGCCCAAAGCAGCTTCTCTTCTTCTCCTCTCAGCTGGGGTCTCGCCTGTTTCCTCCATATGCTGCTCATCCTCCTGATCTTGGAGGACTGCCAAGCGACGCTTTCGCTCGACAGCTGTCTCTCCAGTTTGTTCGGAGGGTCTAACTGGGCTTGTTAGACCTGGACGACGAGCAGAGGCTGCAGGGGGTCCGGCAGGTTGCTTGTCCTTTCCGATGGCGTGGTGCTCTGCAGCCTTGGCGGCCTTGACAGCTGTCTCGGGCGGTAGATCCTGCTTGGCAACCTTCTTGATAGCTTGTGAAGCGTTCGATTGCTCTACAACCTCCTTTCTTGTTCGCGAATCCAGCTTCTGGACTTCACGGATGAAGTCCTCCTTGGTCATACGCTGACCAACGCCACCAATCGTGAAGCGAATAGCCTTGTCATCGGCAGCTTGGTTCTCTGCAACAGACTTCTTCCTGGTTTGTTGTTCATTTGCATTGTTGTTGTTGTTGTTGTTGTTGTTGCTGTTGTTGCTGTTGTTACCGCCTCCGAATACACCTCCAAACTTGGCCCATCCGGGTGTGCTGGGACCAGCTTCAGAGTTCTCACCCTTAGTTGTGGGCAGTTCATAGGTCTTAACGACTTCACCGTCCTCATCTTCGACAATAATCTATGGTTCGTTAGTTCTATGTTCTCCTGACAAACTCTCAAGGCTAAACATACCGTGTTTCCGAATTGGTAGGCTCTGGCGGGTTCATGTCGTCGGTCGGTACCCTTCTCCTTGCGCTTCTCCATCTCAAAGTTGTAGACATCTCCTACTCTCTTCTTGAAGCCGGACATGGTCCACAACTTGTCGTGCGTTGGTTTAACAGCTGTGATAGGTACGTGGTTCTCGTCCTCTCTGTGAGAATCGGGTGCAGGCTCAACATCAAGTACATCTCCTTCCTCGTTCTCGAATACTAGGTCGTGGCCTTCTTCGTAAATGTTTACAGGCTTAGGCGGTGTCTTCTGGCCACTGCTGCCCGAAGAGCTTTCTCCTGCCTTCTCAATCCTGTCAGGATCCTTCTCCTTGGAGCTATCATCGGCGGCCAGGGTTGATTCGGTGTGATCTTGAGAAGGCGAGTCCTCTTGCTCATACTGCTCAGTAGGAGACATGGGAGCCGATCCTTGCCGTTGGGGAAAGATGGCGGATTGGGTAATGGGACCTCCAGGGCCAAGGTTCTCATCCCAGTTCTTGTTCTTGCGCTTCCGTGACACGACGGAGGACGACCGACTTTCGCCATTATCTCGTTGTCTGCGCAACAAATGACTGTACGGGCTATTGGCAGGAACTGAGGCATCAGGAGGGAACTGCGGCCCCTTCTCCTCGTCGATGGAAGCTTCGGAAATAGATCTCGCCTGAGATCTAGATTGAGATGAGATTCGGGGTAGTCGGTTCATCCAGGATGGGCCATCCTCGGGGGCGGCTGTGTATGACATGGTCAAACTCAAGGTGTTGATGCGCTTTCCGAGGGTAAATACGGCAATCGAAGATCCATGGACGAGAATCGAGGTGACAACCATAAAGCTGACTATAGGCCACACGAGGTATATAAGCTCATAATGCTCAACATTCTCAGGTGGCATCTGTGACAGGGGTACTGGTTCGCCATGCTCGAGTTCAGCTCGTGCCAGGATGGCCACGAAAATGGCGCCTACACCTATTGGTCCGAAATGGCCAGCGAATAAGGCTTCGCGCCACGTTTTGACGTCCGGTATAAGCGGTTTCAGAGCCAGCATGATAGGAATTCGGCGGAAGAGGAGAACAAAAACGGCTATGACCACAAGTCGCCAAGCTCGCATGCCAAAGACATCGTTGTTGAATTGCTCCCAAGGGATGATCGTTCCAAAGTAGACGAAATAAGTCAAGTTAAGCAAAAGATCGATAACGTTGGAAACGTGAGATTCTTCAGTCTTTTCGCCAAACCAACCATCGTTTGAGAAACCAACTCCTGCAGCGAAACCGACGAGCAGGTCGTCCATGCCCAGGATACTACCAGAGCCGGCGCACCAGAGCGCGATAACGAAGTAGAAGACGAGGAAACTCTCTCGATCGATAAGTTCACGTTTTTCGGCGAACTTGATACTATGGCGGGCAATGTAGCCAACAGCAAAGCCATAAATAGCGCCAAAGATACACTCGTAGAGAAGGACATACACGACGAAGTGGAAGCTCACATCTTGAGCATCTCGCTTGTACTGGATCAGATACAGAGACAGATAGACGAAGGGGAACGCCATGCCATCGTTGCAGCCAGATTCAGCGGATAGTAAATCTCGAAGATGCTTAGGAACTCGCTTTGCAAACTTTCCCTTTCCGACAACGGAGGACGCCAGGACAGGATCAGTAGCAGTAACACAGGCAGCCACAACAAGACTGTCAAGCCAGTCCAGTGCCGGGATCATCCAGAAGATGAACAGACTTGTGATGAGCCAGCCAAAGGTCATGACTGGGATGAGGAGAAATACAACAGACTTCCAATGGCGCTCCATGTAGAACTTGGGCAATTCGACACCAACGGCGAAACATTGTACAACGAGAACAATTCTGGAGAATTCGACGGTGACGATATCGGTCGAGCCCCAGGATTGGGGATCAATCAGGTTGGCGGCATGGGGACCAAATATGACACCGCACAGGGTGGCAACAGTGGCTTCACCAATATACATGCGCTCCTTGATAACAGAGGAGCAGAGCATGAAGATGGAAGTGAAGCCGCCGAGGATGATGTACACCAAGTGCGGCTTGGTGATGTCGAGGTGACTCCACGCCATTTTGACTGGTGGGATAAGTATACAATAACTTGTGTCGTTCGGTTGGCCTAATTGGCTCTCGAATGCGCAGGTGTGGTGTCGCGATCTCGGATGCAATCACTGCAACGTTTGTCGCGATGGGCGAAAGTCGGCGGCGGCGCCGCGATCAATTGTTGTTGGCAACTCGTCTCGAAGAGAAGCGCAACATGCACCAAGTCGATTAGATAAAAAGAGCGACGAAGTAGAGAGACAAGAGGCCGTCGATTGTGAGATTGTGGCCTAGTCCGATTGTTGTTGGAAGAAGAAGAAAGAAATCTCAACAAAGTCAATGGTCAATGGATAAGAGCGACGGGTTTGATCCCCGTCAATCGGCCGTCGAAAAATGGCACAGGCCTTGAACAGTGTCGTCACAGGGCAACAGGGCCAGTAAAAACCGGGATGATGCGCCACACAGCCACTGAAGTCTTGGCGGGGTGAGACTGATATGAAAAGGTGTGCAATTCCAACGGTCAAAGGATGTCGCGTAAAGAAGAAGAATTGTGAAGAATGACGATAAGGAAACGAGAGAAAACGTATTAAGGTTGATTTAACCTTCATCGGCTGGAGATTTGTGCCTCCGGAGCGGGCGTCTTCTAGCGCAAAAGTTGAAGGTCACCATCCACCACACAAGGAGCTCAACTGTGAGATCAAGGTCAAGGACAGGGTGTGGACAGGGGTCCCCAGGTAGTTCAAGTACCGCCAAGAGCCTCTCAGTGGGGGCTCCGCGGGGCCAGTTGATGCGCCGTTTGCTTTTAACCAGAGACTTCACGATACCCAAGCCGGACGAGTCGGCAAAGTACCAAGACATCAGAGTGTGCAGAGTTTGTTCTTCAAGAGATTATCCGTATCATGCCTTGAAGAAGTTATATACATCGTTCTACTAAACCCAGACTCAAGAACAGCAGTCTCACCACACTCACACGAGTTCGGGCTGTCTTCCTATCACGCCTTGTCCTCCATTACATGCGTCTCCCTTGTTGAACGCCTAGACCTTATTTCCAATGCCAGCATATTTGGTTCCACCTCCCGCCTCAAAATATCGATCTTCCACGTATCTACATAAGCCTTTGTCCAATATCAAATTCCAATAAAAAACGAGATTAAGAACCTAACGGCGCCTAACCACTAGTGAAGGACGAAAAAGCAAACTGACGCCTGATATCTCAGATCATTATGCTGCTATCTGTTAACATAGAATGCTCTGGTAAAAGGTGCGATCGTAGACCCCTGCACCTCTATCAAGAAATGGGACCTTGTCTCCCTCAGTCGCCAATACGAATCAACGTTTTCACTCCGGAGCAAACAAGAATTGCGGACAACCGATTGACCACCTGAAGATCCTCCAGCCAATGCCAGTATTTCTTGGCACTATCTCGTTCCCTCAATGACGACTCTGTACCGCCAATCTCGGCACTACTATTCTTTTATCGCGAGTCATTCTTTTTACTTCTCCCGAGATAGACTGATCCGCAGCATGATCAACGTCGATATTGTACGTTAACGTCCAGCTGCATTGCAACGGCTTGTCATGCCACCCCCACGAGGACGAAAACGTTGTTGTTTGTGCTCTCTACCTAGCTCTGTCCTCGCTGAGAAGAGCAACATCTGAGCGTCCAATGCCTGCACATCTAGCGTCTCCCCCGGCTCTTGTTCCCTCTCTTGATTTGTGCATCCGTTCCACTAAAAAGCCCGTCGCCTTGTTGAGCTTCTCTTGTTTTTCGCACCCGGTTTGAGGATCTGTCAAATCAAGGTTATTTGTTACCGCCACAACGGCCAGAACCTTAGACAACCTTAATTGTTGCCCTGTCCGGCTGAGAGATCGATATGGTTATGCTTAATCATAGTCGCCTGAGCTGCTAATGGTCGATGTACGGGACATTGGGAACGTCCAGCGAGGTCTCTGGTGGTCCAGACCGAGTTCTGGCCTCTGTTCCAGGCTTTACAACCACCAAAGACAGAAAGCTGCTGATGTTCCCTTGTCTCCAAGCTTAAAATCCAACCCATTCGATAATTGCCTCGTCCAAACTGACGTCAGTAAGAATGACAGGCAGCGCACTATCCTTCTTCAGCAAAGCTCCGGACTCTTTTCCCCATGATTTGGGTCTTCCCCGAACCCACAAGCATTGAACGGGATATCAAATACACCGCTCATTCTGAAATGAGATTTGCAGTCTGTTTGTGCTACGCGATGAAGGCATCACGTCCCACCCGCGTCTTCTCAAATGTCGCGAAAAGGCGACATACCTCTTTCAAGACGTCAATTTTAACGTTGCATTTCTGAAGTCTTGGATATCTCTTGGAGATCTGGAAAGACCCTGGATTTTGGTGCAGCCAAGATGCCCAGAGATGCACCCCAGGCTTGTCTGGTACTCGGCGCCAAGGGCCAAGCTCTCACATCAAGCCGCCAAGAGACAAAAACGTACCCGGTGGTGCAAATACCCGAAAGCATGGTTTGATGATAGCTTCAATTGTTCGCTGTGTAATTGAGAGCGCACTCAAATTGTCATGTCTTACGTATACACAATAAGCAAAAGGTCGGGAGTTGTGCCATGACGCCAAGCCATATATCACACACGATCCTTGATGAGATCCTAATGAGGTATTTGGACGATTTTCCTTTTTACCAACTTGGCTTCATGAATGACAATGATATTGAATGTGATATCTTCTTTATTATATGATTACAGCTTCTGGTAACAACAATACAGCTATTTGTTACCTTCGATACAGCAGGCATTATATAATCATTTTTCCAATTTGAAGTTCACAGCAAAGATGCAAGCCAGCAGTACATACGGAGTAGTTTGACGGGTATTGTTTATTCTGTAGCTACTTAAGAGTGTAACTCGATGTGAGATTTTCTCACTGCTAAAAAGATCTAACCTGTGATGCCTATGTAGCGATCACTACCATGGCCTTGGCCAAAGGTACAAAACTCCTGGATTCCTCTTTGGGAATGAATTGCTAATCAAGACACTCTAGTTGACAGCCATGTACATGACTGCGGACACGACAAAAGATGCACACATGAACCGGAGGCTTGGGGCTTGGACAGCACCAGCGGCTTCTGCCGGTGTAGGTGTTGGTGCCGCGGTTGTCGCCTGGGCTGTGTGGCTAGGTGAAGCAGCCTTGGTCACAGACGTTACTATCTGGTTGGGAACGGGTAGAGAGCCAGTGGGTTGTTCTGTGTCGATTGCGAGGACGGTACTCTTGGTTGCAAGATCTTCATCCACAGAAGACAGCGGTGGTCCGTTCAAACTACCCTTTGAAGTGTCCTCGATAGAAGAATGGGGTGTTTCGATCAGAACATTCTTCATGACCTTGGTAGCAGAAGCAGAAGCTGTTGTGGTAGATGCTGGCTGAGTTTCGGGCTCAGGTTGGGGTTCAGGTTGTTGAGTCTGGGGCTCGTCGACATCTCGGCAGAGAACAGCAACAAGGTTGCCCTTCTGGCCACGGCTAAGAAGGGATTCTGAGCTGGTTGAGACTTCACCACATGATGCTTGGATGAAGCCTTGGGCTTGTTGAACTGAGTCCTTGCAGGCAGCACTGCATGCCTTGCCACCAGTGAAATCGCCTGGTGTGCATTGAGATAGTGGTGTGTCGTATGCTTGAACGCAGTTTGATGGGAAGGACTTGTCACTGATTGACTCAAAGTCGGACAGCTTGAGGGATCCTGCTGAAGCAGTGCCAGCCATCAAGAGGAAGGACAGCTGAAGCCATCGTGTTGTAGATTGTCCAGTCATTGTGAGTTTTATGTGGAGGATATGAGGGTATGAGGATAATTGGTAAAAGATATGAGCTACCAAGAGGGAAATATTTCGATGGTGAAGTTATCGAGTGACAAGCTTAATTATATGATTGAGTGCGTGGTGTGGCTTAGACAACCAGCATTGATAGCTTCAATCAATAATAAACTGGCAACTGGATTGAAACACGCTAGGATGCTGACAAGGCTGACGGGACCAACAGACTAAAGGATCTGGTCTCGAACGAAAGGGGACAACTGATCGTTGGTAGATGGCTTTATGCGTTGTGTATTAGTGAAACTACCCTTGGGTAAATCGTTTCACTCAAATGTTTTCGAGTTTGAACGTCGAATAAACAGGATGGTCGGTGTTTATGAAATAGATTGGATGTTTGTAGGTTCCTGGTGGATATCCGATTCTCAATGGAAGGAATTTGATCGGCGTTTCGTGTTTGAAGTGTTTGTAGGAACGGGAAATGAGGGTGTCGTATGTGATGCAGAGTGTTCCTTCGATGATAGATACACGTCGAGTGAATTAAATAGAAATGTGAAAATGCCAGCGACGGTGGATGATGCTTGAACAAGTAAAAGTAATGGAAGACAGCGAAGGTATGTATTTGTGTTGAACGTCGAGTTCGAGTGTAAGACGAGGGAGCACAGCTTTCCTCTTGCGAAATGGTTTCACAACTGAAACGAGTGGTGTGATGCGAGATGTTTGCTTTCTCTATTAAGAGAAGGGAATGAAGAACTGGAGATGGAAGAAAAAAGAGGATTAAATGAAGGGGGATGCACAAATTCTTAAACTCGCGTGGGACTGATGAAAGATATGGGGGAAAAGGGCTATGGAGGAAAGGATAGACAGACAATAGAGACGATCAGGGATGCTTTTTGGACGGGGAATAGTTTACAGAAAGGGATACTTAATGCACATCACAGGCCCATCACAATTCGAGGGCCCTAACAATGTCGTGAGAAGAGCCTAGAGAGCCAAGACTCGGCTTGTCAATTGGTGGGCTCCGCACTGATCATCAGGGGTTAGGGAGGGACTAGGCTGTGAGGGTGCTGAATATTGAGTTTGACGTCACACGGATCCCTTCAGTCTTGGAGATGCATGTGTTTGGTGTTGTTGCTGTGTTTGCTCTTGAAACGAGAACCACGACGTCTGTGATGGGCCTTTCTAAAGCACAACATAAGCTCTTGTGCTCTGCCAACAACATGTTTGCCTCTCGTATTCTCCCTCCCTCCCGCATCAAAACCCGAGTCTGATTGAGAAAACACAATAGAAGAAAGGTTCACATCAGACTGTGTTTCAGACCCGTTTGTTTCGGTTTCATTCTACCCATTGACTACTGCCGCACGAGCAAATCAGAGCGTCCAAGCGGGGGACGCCAAGCACAAGGGAAAACCGTTTGCGAGTCAGAAATGTTCCAAACGGGCTTCTAAGGAAAAGCCTTGACTAGGCATTGACTTAATCGAGCTCGATTATGTTTATCAAAATAATTATGTCTAATTGTTGTGAAATGCCATGATGATGATGATGACGATGTGTTGGGCTTCACCCTTTCATCCCAAGACCCTGGACGGAACCCTTGTTTGTCTTTCTCGCCAGTAAGATTTGCCCCCAATAATTGCCCATCCTTTGGCGGATCGAAATGTGGGAAAATGCCGTCGAGAGGCAGCACAGGGGGGCAAGTATGTGGCGCAATAAAACTTCCGACCGAGTTACTGGACTAGAAAACTGTTAAGGGAAACTAAACTGATGGCGATGCCCGAAACACACGACTTTAAGCGCATGATTGGACACTCGATAACCAATAGCCTCAACCTAGAGAACCCTTCAGCCCCTTCACGACCGAAAGCGGGTTTGCTTTTTTGTTTCCCAAAGCTCTTTGAAGCTGTCGGAAACGTTTCGGCAGTCAAACAGAACTCGCCATGATCAACGATTTCGATCGACTCTGTCTAACCCTTTTGCTCAGAGATCGACACCACTATTCCGCCCAGGGCACGACCCTCTTGTTTGAAGTGACCCGTTTGAGTAACGGCTCGACACATCAGGCAACGGTCCCCTTGTATTCTGCCTCGGTTAGCAGACAAGTCAAGGGAAATTCATCCTTTTGACGTCTCCCAAGGAAAGGATTCATTTTTCAGCTGACAGTCTGACGCAACGTGCTCCTTTCTTGCCATACAGCCATAGCAATTGGCAGTGGCACGAGAAGATGGCGTCCAGATGAATCAGTTCAAGGGGCTGTTTGCTGCCGCTAACACACAAGTTTCCAGTTGCGGGTGACAACGGCGTCACAATCCTCAGCCAATGGGAGTATCATCTGCTATTGTCTCTTTTTGCGCCGTTGAGGGTCTAGAACCGATTGTTCATCTAGACTCCAAACTTCCTCTATTGTGCACTAATCTAGGCCAAAGGCCATTGTCTTGTGCATCTAGTCCTGCCACATGCTCCTCATAAGAACGCCAGCGTGCTTCTTGTACGCCCCCTCTAGACCAGCGCATGTTTGCTACTGTCAATTGAGGTTAGTGCTTGCCGAGTAACCGATGGCTTGGGACGACATCACCAAAGCTGGGGAGTCAAAGTCAGGGTCACTCAGGGACGCGTTGTATTGCAAGGTCCCCCTGGGTATCAATGACGAAGCTCTTCTTTCGCAGAGTACGTAGTATCACGTAACCGAACTCTTCCTAATCGTCATTTTATACCACTCCTTGTCATCTCTATTAGAGAAATCCGCCAGGTCGGCACGGAACTGGAGTCCAATTTCGCGACGCCGAGATCGTCGCTCCAATCGTCTTAACAGGACTCAGATATCGTCCTTCAGCTGCCACTTCACCCCTCTTTGGTCCAGGCTGCTGGGTCAATGGAGATATGACGAATTTGACGTTCTTGGAGGCTTTTTCTGATGTATTGGCTTGGTAACTTTTACTTGTGTTGGAAGAAAGTAAACGATGCTTATTGAGGCGTGCTTTTTACTCTGTACATCTTGTTGAAATACTGTCCGCTGCGGTACCCTCAAGGTCTGGGCCAGTCACCAGAACTACTACCGTATTTACTACAGTAATATTGCTTCTCAACTTGTAAAAGGCATTCTTAACATAGTATTTACTCATGAAACAGCAGCGTCTTTGCCGTTGTGCGGCGTCATGCTTGGTTTCATCCGACTATTTTCTGGGAAACAGCTTCAACCGTTTTACAACTGCACCGACTGCAAGTACTTGACATCATTGAAGCGTCCAATATACATTTTTACATACACATGTTTGGATACTATGTCTTTTTCTTCACACAAAATGTTCATATGCTGTGTTCATAGCGCTGGTAAGGACTGGCAGTGGCCGCAAACGTACTAAATCATCACGAGTCAATGCAGTGACATGACAATCCCAGAACGGACGTCCCGGCACGCAATTGTGGATGCAATGACACAATGCTATCAGTATAACAACAGGCAGAAGTCCTTCCCAAGCTTCAAAGTTATTTTCTTCATCATTTCCTCTTCTGACCTCTCCATGGAGGAGAAGCGCATGTCGCAACAGCAATTGATTCAACGGAAATGTCATAACAAAAAAGCTTCTTCCTACCCTGCAACCAGGTCGAGAAAGATTTTACCATCGGGTCCTATACTTATACCGTCTTTACTTCACGTAAACCATGAACTAGGATCGATAGCTCAGTGGTAGAGCGAGGGATTGCAGATCCCTAGGCCGCGTGTTCGAACCACGCTCGGTCCTCTCTTTTGCCCGACGCCGACCCCAACGATGGAGGTGTCGTGTCCTCTTTTTGTGCCTCAACGCCACGTCTGCATCCAAGACATATGCACAAACAACATCTCTGCAGACACAAACAAATCAAGGATCGATAGCTCAGCGGTAGAGCGAGGGATTGCAGATCCCTAGGCCGCGTGTTCGATCCACGCTCGGTCCTTACCTTTTGATGTTTTAACTGATTATCATGCTTTTGTCTCCTCTGCTTGTCAGCCTTTTTGCTTGATTTAGGGACTTTTTGGTTGACAAGATGGACCAGAAATGCATTCTGTTTCTGGCCTGCCTTTGCCGAGTTGTCACCTGGGAAGCAAGCTTGCTGTGCTGATGCCATACATCGAGATCGAGACGACATCTTTTGATATATGCTTATCCGTAACTAGACCGGTGAAATCATACTAAAGGATAATTTATTGCATCTTAATAAAGTATCTATATAGCAGGGCCTCTGTCAAGCCCTCTTCTGCGCTCTAGTAAATTATGCGAAGGCTCATGGAGCGGTATATATGTCTCACATGGAAGCGTCATCACTCACAACCGTCAACCAGGTCACTCAGCAATTCAAGAACTAAGATGGAATTGTGTAAGATTCAAACACATCAGGAATAAGCAATCTGTATCAGCTACTGTCAATAAACTCTCTACAGAATCTATATCTTCAAGTATAAGTCATACTGCTGTCTATAGAATGTTCATCAAGTCGCTTGCAACCTGGCTGATATTGGTGCCAAACTCTGCTGGAGGAGCCTGCGATAAATGTTAGCTTGAATTTGCTTCAAGGAAAGACGTATGTATGGAACCAGTACCTGTAGATAAAGGATGCCATCCTCGATGACAGTCTCGTTGTAAGACCTCTTCGTCTGGTCCACAACACGGAAGTGCACAGCTCGCTTTTCCATTGCTTCCAAAAGAGCCTCCTGAAGCATATCGTCTTTACCGAACTTATCGTACTGCAGCTGGGAGACTAGAGCCTCGAAGTAGAGAAAGTGGAAATTTCCAAAATTGTCTTCCCAGTTGCTGTCACTACTGGCCTTACTCTTGAGCTTTTCAAAGTTGGCTTCGAAGTTTGGGACGATGGTGATATCCTGGCCGAGGATCTTGTTCAACTTCTCCTGAACATCCTTCATGTTCGGCTCATAGGAGTTCCTGATCGAGGCTCTTGCCATGTAGCTCATGGGCCGAACAGTTGAAGGGGCCTCGTTTAGAGCTTTGGTGAGGTTGTTGGACTCAAGAGCGTAGTTGGTGTTGGTTCCGAGTTCCCTTTCCTTGAAAAGGATGACAAGTTCGCCCTGGGAGGAGACCTTTGCTCCACAGTAAGAGACAGTGTTTGTCTCGTCAACGTCAAGGGCTAGAATGTGTGCGGAGCAGATCTCGTTGATTTCATCTTTGGCACCATCTCCGTTGCGTTCGATAAAATATTTCAGTTGATACTCAGCACCCTCAATATAACTAAGCAGAACAAAGCTTAGTTAAACATTTGCAAGGAATGAAATTTGATTAAGTGAATCATGACTTCAGAAAGTCAACGACACGGGAAAACACAGGGAAACAAACCTAACAATGAGATCACCGAGAGAGGTCGAGCCCCAAGTGCCCTCTTCGGCGTAGGCGTAAAGAGCGTGGTAATCAACCTGGATAGCCCAAGGCTGGCCAAGTAATTCAGACAGCCTGCTTTCGAAGTCTTGCTTTGGGGTTTCCCAGCTGTCGCGCACTGCATGAGGATGGGTGTTAGTGACCGTGTTCGTACTGGGGAAGATGATTAGACGCACGGTTTTTGCGGACAACAAGAGGAAGCTTTGCGATGGGATCACGTCGGACCATGGTGTTGAGACGAAGTGTATGGCTTGAAGGGTTGAGAAGTAGTATACAAGCTCACGGCAATGTATTGTATCTGCAATTCATCATGGGGTCAGCTGGCTTTTATGGCTGTTTCTAGCATCTGAACCCCTGAAAAGCCACAGCTCAGATCGTGAATGCCAACAGGCAACAGACTATCAGACTGGCGTTCTCTAAGCCTAATCCAGGCTATCTACGGCTGCGAAGCTGTTGACCCCATCTGAGTTCAGTCTGTGACCAATAGCACGACCTAGTCCGGGCACAGCCCAAGGGGTCTGAATGGCAGCTTCCGCCATTCTCGCCAATATGTAACCCACAGCGGAATATATATATAACAAGTCACTCCGCTCTCTCTTATAATCGGATGTTCCTATTATTGATCGTCACCTTCGACCCAGTTGCTGCAGTGTGGAGCTGGTGGATATTGGGCTTGCCCTTCTAGAGTCTGGGGGTTGTAGACAAACACCACCTGGCGCTAGAATGACTACGGCTCAAGCCAAGAATTGCCTAGGTAAACACAATATCTGTAGCTGCAATAGCCCTATTGGAAGAAAAAAACATAGGAATGTCAGGAAGAAATTGGTGGTTGTTTTGGTTAGTCTGCCTTGTGAACGCCAAAGCGCCCAGCTGAAAACATAGCGCTTCTTAGCGTGTGATACCCTCCCTGGCTTGCGTGAAGCCGCACTCTTCTTGGTAATGGAAAAGCAACCTTGAGGCTGGACCTCCATTGTCAGGGTACACTTGACCGAGGTACAAATAGTACAAAAATAGGCCCACAAGGATACTGTCTGTCAATTCTCGATTTCTTATGGACATCTATAGACCAAATTATCTTCTGTATAACCTTCCATCTTCTGCATCATGTCTCTGTAAGTTGGCACCCGTCCTTATGACTCCCAACCACGAAACCACTAACTGTGCCATCAGCCCTTTGAAGGCTAAAGTCTCTATCCGTGATAACTGGACAAACCCCGACAGTCCTGTTCAGAAGTCTATCGCAAAGCTCCATAGTGTGCTTGGCCTCGGTGTTTACTGCGAGCCACAATGGCAGATTCTTGTGGCTGAACTAGAAAATGTCTGGGAAGACAAGCATCAACTCGTCGCCTCAGTGGCAATGTTTGTGCAGACTTGGGTTGAGACTCTCACGGAGATTGCAGAGACCGAGGGTCAAGAAGTCTGGACGGATAAACTCCTGAACAAGATCGAGGAACTAGCCACGAGGTTGAATCTCACAGTTGAGGTATATGTTGTCATTTTCGCAGCAAGCTCGCTTCCTTGCTAACTCCTATACTCTAGGTATCAGAGACTGAACGTCCTTCTACCAAGTGGTCTGATGCAAACTTAGGCTTTGTGATTTATATCCCAAAAGTCTTGGTCTATCAGCCAGCCCAGTATGGCGGACTCCTCAAGGAACAGCTCCTGGAGGCTTTTGATAAAAAGGAACCATCCAAGTCATTGCCTATCCACTCCAGTACCGGCGACGAATGGGCTGATGTAGGAGTTGACGAGCCAGAAGAGCGGACAACCAAACCATCAATGGCAGGCAACAAAGCACCAGCTATTGACTATCTTCCAGACCCAAATACTCTGCCGAAGCCCGCATCACTTCTCCAGAACGCACCATACCACCTCTTTGTGCGTGCTTCGGGCAGCAATAATATTGAAATTGAATGCAGCCACAGCCAGACATTGGAGGTTCTGGCAGCATATCTAAAAAGATGGACAAGAATCAACCCAAATCGTACAGACAAGGCAAGTACAAAAGGCAGCTCAGGTTTAGAAGTCGAACTATTCTAACATGATGTAGCCCCCTGCTGTGGAGATAAGACTCAACCATGCTACTAGTGGCTTTGGACTTGAAAATGACAGGCTCACACTGCTATGTGAGAATCGATATGGAAATCCCTTCACTATTTCTGCTACTATGATTTTGAATCTGGTTGAAGGAGTTTTCGGTTATGAGAGAGTATATGGTGATTCGTCTTCATGGCACTATCGAAGGGATGCCCCGTTCAAGAAACGGTAGATCAAACAGGAACCAACGACTAAGTGCTTTTACACTTAGTATGACTTTATTCTAGACAAACTACCAAAAAATTAAAAGACAAAAACATACAACACCGAGGATTCGCTGGTCGTCACCGACCCAACTACTAATTCAGCACTTATCAGTTTATCGAACGGAGAGCAAACGGGATCCCGAGTTTTCTGATAGCTATGGTCGTATGTGCTAAGCCGTAGAATAATTAGAGTCTATTAACCAATGATTCCACTATAGCATGGCCCTTGGATGTGAAATGTTAGCCAGACTTGTCGGAGCAACACAACCATGCACCACAAACATTTCACGAACCAGAGCTCATCCGAAACAAATATGCTTCTTATCATTCATCGCCTCGTCTATCCTACTTGGTGGAATTACTTTCTCTGTCGCCGATTTTGTGTGGGGACAGCTTCGACTCCTTCGCCCAAACCGCGAATACGAATGCGACGCGACAACTTCACAGTACGTATTCGGTAACGGTGTAAGTGCTCGAAAGCAGTCGTATACACTCCTCGCATTGCTCAAAAACATAGAACCTAGTCAAGAGGCAATACACGCTTACCGCCGAGTGATAAATCATTGGCCAAGGCTAAGAGTATGAATCCTTCTGCGTATCAAGACATTGATAATCCACAGCAATATTGATGGCTTTGACCCGTGGCGAAGCTTGGCTCAGCAGCAGGGCATTGGTTGAAGTCATTGAGAGAGGAAGATGCCCTGCTCAAGAGAACCATGCCCTCAAGTTGTCGTCTTTCTCCAGCCTGCGCTGTCCTTATAAACTCGCTGTTCCCCTCAGCTTGATAACTATTCCAACATATCAAACCAGCCTCTTGCCCCTGATCAGATGTTCTCCCTCCTATGCTACCCGTTGTGGGCATTCGCAGCCTTTCTGCTCATTGTTGTTATCAACGTGGTATACCAAAAGCTCCCTCGAAGAGCAGAAGAACCTCCATTGGTATTCCATTGGCTCCCTTTCTTTGGCAATGCTGTTGCTTATGGACTTGACCCTTGTGGCTTCTTCGAAAAGTGTCGAGAGCAGGTAAGAAACTTACGGACTGCACCTGTTGAACTCCTCTCTGATCTCTTTCTAGCATGGCGATATCTTCACCTTTGTACTCTTCGGCCGGAAGATAGTCGCCTGTCTGGGTGTCGACGGCAACGACTTCGTTCTCAATAGTCGTATCCAAGACGCCAACGCCGAAGAAATATACGGTCCTTTGACGATCCCCGTTTTCGGTAGCGATGTTGTATACGATTGTCCCAACTCGAAGCTCATGGAGCAAAAGAAATTCGTCAAGTTCGGTCTTACCCAAAAGGCCCTCGAGTCACACGTCCATCTGATCGAGCGAGAGGTTATCGAGTACATCGAAGCTATGCCGTCTTTCTCAGGGAAGACTGGCACTATCGATGTCGCAAAGACAATGTCCGAGATTACAATATTTACCGCTGCTCGTTCTCTGCAGGGAGAGGAAGTTCGAAAGAAACTCACTGCCGAGTTTGCTGCTCTGTATCACGACCTTGATCTTGGCTTTGCACCTGTCAACTTCCTATTCCCTTGGTTGCCTCTACCTCGTAACCGACGTCGAGACGCTGCTCATGCAAAGATGAGGGAAATATACATGGGCATCATCACGGAGCGAAGAAGAGGTGGAGGCGACTTGGAGAAAGGCACTGACATGATAGCCAACCTAATGGGCTGCACGTACAAGAACGGACAAGCAATTCCTGACAAGGAGATCGCGCACATGATGATCACAATTCTCATGGCAGGGCAGCACTCTTCATCTTCTGCCAGTTCATGGATTGTACTCCATCTTGCTTCGTCTCCTGACATTGCTGAAGAGCTCTACCAGGAACAGATGATCAACCTCAGCGTTGATGGTGTTCTACCGCCCCTTGAGTACACAGATCTTGACAAACTTCCCCTTCTTCAAAATGTCGTCAAGGAGACGCTGCGTGTTCACTCTTCCATCCACTCCATCCTACGAAAAGTCAAAAACCCCATGCAACCCCCAAACACCCCTTACACGATCACCACCGACAAAGTGATCCTAGCCTCACCAACCATCACTGCCATGGATGAGGAAAACTTCGAAGATGCGAAGACTTGGAACCCCCATCGTTGGGACAACAAAGCCAAGGAAGAGGCTGCCACAGACGATGTGATAGACTACGGATACGGTCTTGTGTCTAAGGGAACCAAAAGCCCATACTTGCCTTTCGGTGCTGGTCGGCATCGCTGCATTGGAGAGAAGTTTGCCTATGTCAACTTAGGCGTCATTGTTGCTACTTTGGTCCGTAACTTCAAGCTATCAACACTGGATGGTAGGCCTGGTGTTCCGGCTACCGATTATACCTCTCTTTTCTCGAGGCCGGCGCAGCCTGCGCACATACGGTGGGCACGGAGAAAGGCATGAGGAGTTCGTGGTCAGACAAAACGGCTGTGGGATGTACAAACAATCGAAACGGTACTAGCATCTCTTCGTAGTCTTGATTGCCTGATACTTAGGTGCCAAATATACTGCATTTACGCAATCGATACACAACTCTGAGGGAAGACGGCCTGGCTCTGGAGATATCTTCATCCAGGTAAAGAAAGGATTGATATTTCCCATCTAGCAGGGACAGAGTTATCCCGCGATAAGCCACAAGTATGTAGAAAGTGGAATGAGAAATAGCTATTTGTATTTTCTATTCAGAGGAAGGTAGTCAAAAGAGGAGCATGCGCACGGCTGTGTTTTCATGTTCATCAATGAATCGTCACCCTTTGGCGTCATCTAAAGGTCATGGTATAATAAAGCTCTCCTGTTTCCACCTCTCTACTGTTGCGCACCGCCCTGTGCGCCCTGTCCACCTTGTCCGTTGGCACCATTGGCACCACCAGCTCCGCCAAAGGGGTCGCCTCCAGCACCGCCCATCATGGATCGAGCCCTGCAAGTTTTGTTAGCTTCTATTTCATGATGGGGCTTAATGATATGACTTACATCTCGCCGATATCGGGGTCGGACATGAGGCTGCCAAGGTCGGGCATACCACCACCAGTAGAGTAGCGATCAGCCATCTCACGCAGACGGGGGTTACCCATAAGGTTGTTCATAAGATCAGGGTTGCTCATAAGCTTCTGAGCCATGCCAGCAAACATAGGGTTGCTCATGATGCTGCTGAGATCGGGCATACCACCGCCCTGGCCTCCAGCGCCGCCACCGCCGAACATGCTGGCAAGGTTGCCGAGGTCGGGCATACCAGCTCCGGCACCGACATCACCACCGGCACTAGGAGAAGCACGAGGAAGAGTGTCCTCCTCAGCCTCCATCTCTTGGACACGGCGCTTGGCTGTCTCATAACCCTTCTTCATAGCGTCGGAACCACCGTTACCCTCATGTTGGATACCACGGTCGTAAGCCTCCATAGCGCCACGAGCATCGCCAAGAGCGAAACGAGCGAGTCCAAGACGAGACCAGGCCTTTGTGTAAGCAGGGTCGATAGAAACGGCAGCCTCAGCATCGGTGCGGGCAGAGGAGTGGTCCTTGTTAGCCGAGTGGGCGGCGGCACGGTTGGAAAGGAAGACAGCGTTGCTGGAGTTGATACCCAGCGCCTGGGTGTAGAAGTCGATGGCAGCACGGTAATCCTTCTGAGCCATGGCAGCGTTACCCTTAGACTTCAGAGACTCGGCCTGCTTTCGCTGCTCCTCGGTGAGCTCGACGGTTGCGGGGGTAGGAGCGGCAGCGGCGGGCTTGTCGGCGCGGGCCTTCTCGAAGACAGAGTAGATCTGAAGGAGGTTTTGGGATCCGATGGCAGAAGAGACAGCAGAGGTATCGGACGGGTCGACCTTGAAGGACTCAGCGATGCAGTTAATCGCCACATCAATAGAGTCCTTGTCGTCAGCGGTGAGGGTGCCGTCATTCGTTGAAGCGGAGAGGAAATCGCAAATAGCGAGCGCAAGGCGCTGCTTGGAGCTGTGAGTAGACGCCTGCAATAGGGCATTAGCCACATGTCAATTGTAAGAGAGTCACGACGAATATCTAGCATTGCTTGATACTGCGGGGGTTTGCGCTTACCATGGCGGACGGAAGGGAACCTGTAGAACAGGTTGTGAAGTGGAAAGAAGGGCGAGGGATGTAAGAGTTAAGATGCAAGCCAGTGAAAAGAATCCAATGAAAATAAACAAAGGATATGGTTCGGTGAGGGAGGTGGGTGAGTTGGTCCTCTAGGTAGAATGCAAAAAAGGGCCCCGCGGCTGGGGCGTCGTGGAGTTTGGGCAATGGGCTGGAAGGTTCCACGTGGGGCAGGCAGCCGAACCTCCAAGGATGATGATGTGGGGGAACGACAGAGGACATGGATGAGCTTGGAGATGGCACTTTCTGCACGCACAGCTCTAAGTCCGATCACAAGCAGCCGCGCGAATAATTATTGGATATGATGTGCACGACAGCTATTGAAAAGGCGATCCAAAACAAGTAGCATTGGGTACGGTGCGGTATTTACTTTGATGTTAAGTTGTCCTAGGCGAATACATCTACAGATTGGCTTTTCACACCATAAGCCAGTTGAAGAGGTGATTGTTACTTCCAGTACCTATGTCTTATAGCCTATACCCTACGTGTGACCCCGTTATACAAATCCGTAACTCCGTGTTGATGCAATCGCTATGCCAGCGTCCGGTGCTCCTCTACTTGCACTATGATTCCTCACTTTCCGATTCTTCGTCTTGCTCTGTCTACATTCTTCACACGCCGGTTGCTCATAGCAGCAACTTTACGGTATTTGGTGTAAAGTCTAAGAACGTCCTTGATCACCACATAAAGACATCCTCCTACAAGACTTCGTCCCCATTGTTGCTGGAGTAGCCCCGGTCGCATCGTGCTGCCTCGTGAGAGCGAAAATCCGGCAGTCCATTGCTTAGGGAGGGCGAGACGTAGGAGCTCACCCATTGCGAACGAAACACCAGGAAGTATAAGTGCGCTTACTATGGCATTGGATACTCCGGATAAAATCGTCCCTAATCCGGGGCGACGAGCGGGTGGCGCCTGAGGAGCCTCGTGCTGGTTCTGCTGAGCGGCTTCAATGTCGTTTCCAGCTGCGGGAGCAACGATTGCATCTGGAGCCGGATCTTGGGGGGCCTGTTCCGGGTCGAGAGGTATATCGACTTGGGCTTCGTTGTCTTGGCGCTGTGCCGGTCCCTCGGGGTTCGCATGGTCTTGCGGGACTCCGTCATCTTGCTCGGCTGGTCTTTCATCCCAGTCATCTTGATCGTCTCTGTCGACCTCCTCAATAACCAGCTCGATGACAACTCCTGGACGTTCCTCGCCCTCGGCCTGTACACCCACAGCGCCATCGTGGCCCTCATCGTCAGCCTCATCACCTTCAAGGGCCTCGATCAGCCCATTAAGAAAGCCCACAACGCCACCCTCTCCATTTCGCGGCTCCGGTTGTCGCTCGTTGGCGGGAGGTTGATCTCGTCGAGGCTCAATCGGAGGTAGGCCCATGATCTGTCGATTGAGATTCACTTCAAAAGGAAAGACGAACTCGCGCCAGAAGTTGAAGTAGGCTGCTCGGACGTAAGGGAATGCGGCCATGGCGAGCTGGGGCGAAGGAGGCCAGGCCAGAAAGTTGTCGTCGTGCATGACATGATAGACGCCATACTATTTTCTTGTTAGTTGTGCCCATCGTTTGTACCAGAATACAAGCATACCACTGAGGCCGTGGACAAGAAAATCTTGTTGCCAAACCATGGCATCAACTGCCCAAGCAGCAGAGCTGGCCCTACGTTTGTGAGAACCAATGCGTTAGTTAACCTCTCACCTCCAGACATCAAGATTCTCGATGCCTCCCCATGGGCCCAGACCTCATGACCAAGGACATAGTCTACCAAAGCCTCACGGCCCGAAAAAGCCCACATCGCAAATGCTCCATACATCTGTAGACTGAACTGTGCGCCCAGCGTCACAGAAGAAAATAGCATGAAGGGGCTCGCTCGTGTGAACTTGTTTGCGACAGATTCCGTGAGAGCGACAAGAGGATCCCATAGCCCTTCAAGCTGAATGCGGTCCTTGCATACTGGGCATTGGAGAGGTTTGTTGGAGCGTTCGCAGTCCGTCACCCACGAGAGCATGCAGTCCTGGTGAGCTTCGAGAGTGCAGCCGCACGGGTCGACCCATGATCCTGGGGGGTCTGAGGGGTCTTCATCTGTCAGACAGATAAAGCATCGTCGGGGTGCATCGGTAGGCTTCTCCGGGGGAGTGGTGGGAGCAGGTGTATCTTGGGTTTCTGACGACATGGTGGGAGATTGCACCTCGGGTCGCGTGCAGAGCGGGTGAGTCGGAGATAATGAAACAGTATTCTATCGATGTGTGTTCGTCGTTCTATCGCATAATGATGTTTGAGATGTCCTGAGGGGAGTATTCGGAAAGAGTAAGCACAAAAGCTACCTACGATAAATACAGCCTTGTCTTATGCTTGGTGCTGATCAGTGACAACGATGTTTGGATGTGGCACGGCGCGGTGGGCTCGACCTAGCTCAGGTGGAGCCTGACATCACCGATATTTCCAGGCTGCCTGCCTCGGGCGATAACGCTCAGAAGAAAGATAGCCAATCAACGCGAAGCATCGCTTATTGTGCTTCCTAACCACCATTAAATGTCATTCAATGAACTTAGGAGAACAGATTTCGAAATTACCACCAAGATATCTTCAATCGAGTATAATAATTTTTCCTAAGATTATTTCTCTTAGCTATAATGTATTATAAGTATTATTAAGATCTCTCTTAAGTTCTATAATTTCTATTTTATATTGACTTTTATTAATAGATAAATTGGCAAAAAAGCCAAATATAAGGTGAATCTCACGTCCCGTGTTTTGTTTCCCCCAGTGACAGAGGCATACTCTAAGATATACATTATTCTGGATACTTATTACTAAGCTTAATATGATAGATAAGTATACTTCATTAGTTTTACCTACCCACTAATGTAACAAAAGTTCACGCGTGAGGCGTAGGTGGTGGCAGGAACACGGGGTTATCATGCCAAAGCTTTCCATACTACCTCCGTACTCGGTGATACTACTATTGGATGGCTGCTTTGAGCATCGAATAACAAATGAGCATTCGAGATCTCGAAATTCGAGGCGCTGGGTGGTTGGCGAATGGCCTTAGGAGATGTCATGGCCATACCATCACTAACAACAACTGCGTTGACCAACCCGCAGCTGAGGCATAACCACTAATTATGGTAACAACATGATCATTTACTTGAATTTCTGCGCCATCCTGATACCGAGGTTTATGTTTAAGTTCAATTCGATGTTATCCAGGTAGAAGCTAGCGAGAACTTTAGTCAAACGTCCGAATGCTCGGCAACATACTATTGAATTCAGCAAGCGACGTCGTGGCGTACTTGACACTCAACCTTAATTCCACCGTCTTCTTCGCAGCCAAAATGTATTTTCCAAGATCTTTTCATAATCAGAATTGTAATGAGAGCTTCTGACCTTGAATTCTATGAACCGGTGTAAATGCTGTCCCGGTTGACAAGACCACGCCATGGTGCGGCAGTATGAGCAAGTTTTTATACCACAACACCAGGTTATGAGGTAGATTTTTGACCACAGTACAACGTAATTTGTCCACTGACTTCAATGTAATCACTCTTCATGTACCCTGAGAGTCTACAAGAAATCCACATAAAGGCTCTCCGCCCACCATTCTCTCTTGGGAGCTTTGCGGCAGCAAACATCAAGCAAGATGGCACCTGCGACAAAGACACCAATCGCCTTGATTCTTTTAGAGATGGCTATCTCTACCACAGTCTTGATACTTTTTAGTCTTTCTTATCCAGCGAGCTTCAGGTCAAGGCTGTGGGAAAACGGAGGCGAAGAAGGCTGGAACTCGAATCCCAACAAGCGCATTTACTTCTATGCCAACAATCGCGAACCGCCCGAGGTGCCTCTTATCTGGAGTCAAAGGTATCGAATCTCAGCTGTTGTTATCACAAGTCATGTCGATAGAATCCGTACTGACGACTGAATGTCTAGATTACCCACCTCGAACCTCGCCATCGCGATCCTTGGCTTTGTCGTCTTCTTCGCTCGCACCGCCATGTCCCATCTCCGTTACCTCCCTCGGTACGCAAACATAATCTACGACATGATCCTCTTTGGTCTCTGGGCAGTGAGCATCACAGGTCAAATATCGGGCGACTTCTCCGACCCTGAACATCCGAGTCCGCATCCTTGGTATCTGACACGGGGGTGCTCAGCAGCGTGGGACAAGACTGAAGGATATTGTCGTATATCGCAGGCGGGATTCGCATTGTCGGTCATGGCTATGGCTCTGTACGGTGCAAGATTGATGCGAGAGGTTGTTTTGACAGCCTACGAAAGAGGGCAGCGTTACCAACGGAAGTGGTCTGTTCAAGATGATGGGGTCGAACCGATGGAGAGCATATATACGGGCGACGGACGGGACTCGGTATCTAGATCGAAGACCGCCGAGAATATACAGGATTTGGCTTTGAGTCCAGTTCTAGCATTCTTTCCTTCTGATACAGGTCATCGTTGGTAGAGCAGGGAATAGTTAAGACCAAGGGAGAGAGCATTTTAAAGCACTACCCAAGCATAGTAAGGCACATTCACTGTACAAGTAGACTATCATCTTGGTTAAGGGTTCAGATTGCAATTTGTGACCTTCTTTTAATTCTGCTAACGCACCGAGTGATGCTGACAAGAAGTAACGAGTGGATCCATCGCTAATCAGATCGTCGTCCCCAAGCCGCCCGTGTTCACATTCCCCATGTCTCATCCATCAGGGTTCCCATGGTTGTCGAAGGAGAATAGTTTATTTGTGCTTGATTGGTATCCGTTAGTTCTCCGTCGCCGTTTAAAGACATGCATCCAGCCCAAGGGCTAGACAGGGAACACTTACAGGGCAGCCGGCGCAGGTGCAGCTAGAGCCGCAGCCGCAAGAGCCAGAAGAAGCGCATCCACAGCCAGACATGATGACGGTTTGGTTTGTTTTGGGGGAAAGTGTGGTGTTGAAGTGGTTTGTTTGGTAAGATTGAGATGTGAAGGTTGTTGAGGAGAAGAAAGAAATAGTGGGCGGATAAGAGGGGAGGTTCCTTTAAAATAGAGGTAAACGGCAGGGCCAAGATTCACGGGCAGTCAGTAAGAAGGCAGGCGGGTCAAAATTCAGCTGTTTTGTGATTCACACCCACTCGACTTTCCCTTCTGACGACCAAAAACGGCTTCTCAATGGCTCGTGTCTTTGAGCTTGACCATTCTTATCGGCGCTCTTACCCAACAGAGGAGAGCTACACGGTGCCCTTTGCTCAGAGGCGAAGGAGGCGCCCGAATGACGTGGGGAATCAGGTAGATGGCAGTTGGTGATTGGTGCAGTGAGTACTTCCATTTCTGCGCCGGAAGATCGATGGAGTGGAATTCACCGACTTCCGTGCGGTTTAGAGAGTGTTTCGAAGAATGTGAAGATGACGACGATGGACAAAAATACATCATTATTTACTAGGTAATTAACCTCATGGTATACCATGCAGAATAGGTCATTTTATTTCATTTATTTGTTGATCCCTTGAATCATGTCGGCGGGGTATAGAGGGGTAATTTGTCTCAAAGTCCGGGCTGTCTGATGTTCGCCTCAGTTACACCATCCTAGATGTTATATCATAATCCTGCGCATTCTTGCTCAATTGCTCAGCGGCTCACATCCGATTATCCGTTCTTCATTGTTACCAGGTGTAAAATTGAGGGCGACTGCTCGTAATTCTGACCGTAAGCGGTGATCATGTAACTCATCAGCAGTGATAAAATATGCTCAAACTATCCATTGGCTTCCTAGAGATTGACATTGGCCTAGGAAGCGATTGTCATACCCAAAGATAGTTCTCATATTCACTTGTCTTCTTAAGCTATTTCGCCTAGTCAGGATATCAAATTACGGGCCGATCGCTGCGTTTCTGGATTCTCAAGTATATTTCTGAACGTAGTTGCTACCTATGCCCGGAGGCTAGAGATCCAACTACTCTTGTACCCAGCCTGATGATATGTTATACAATCTATGATACACAAAGAAATATGCCGATTTTGCTCGAATCTGAAACGAAAATATCTCAGTAACTGCGACAAAGTGCTGACCGAGGAAAATACCAACGCATCCCTGAGTTATCCAACGCCATTCACCTTTCATCACCCTATTAAGCTTTCTTCTCTCGGCGCATCTCCTCCTGGTTCACCTCTTCGCGCACCTCTCTCACAACTTCCATGAATTGGCTCGCACCAAGAGCCGTTAGGATATGCCACCAGCCGTGGAACTCAAAGAGCCAAGCCCAGGGCAGTCCAATGCGCTGACGAAGGTTCCTCAACTCGGCGCAGAACTCAAGATCAATGTTCCAGATGAGGTATCCAAACAAGCATGTGAATGTTGCAGTCCACACCCGTATAGACCAGTTGCGGACATTCTCTTTGGAAAAACCAGGCTTGGCCCAGTTGAACAGGTATCTAACCCGTACGCCGATGAGGATGAGCGAGACCCAGAAGCCAATAACCTGGTAGATGATCTTTGCAGATCTGATGTAAAAGATTGAGAACGAGATGAAGAATACGGCCAAGACGGTTGAGATCAGGCGAACATTCTGAGGAGACTGTCGCAGGATAAGGAGGGAACGGAGCATCGACCAAGACAGCAACAGCATCGATAGCTCATCGACGAACTCAAGAGTCTGGCGAAGAGTAGCGTGAAAGAGGAAAGATCCGAAGCCAAGTACCAAGAGAGACACAGACATGAAATCCCAATCCGGTGCAAACAGTCCACGGCTGCGTTTGCCATACATAGATCTAAGGGCAAAGTATACTATAAAGCGGGAAAGTCAGCGTTAGAGATGCCAAGATTCTGGGTTCTGTTGAGGTTGCACATAACTCACCGTATGTAACGTTGGTCAAGGCATTAACAAACTCGGCAAGATAGAAAGAGATAGCATAGTCCTCTTCACAGAAACTATCCCACGAGGTTAGCATCGCACAGCAGATACACAGAGGGAGGTGACGTCTCACTTTGCCCTGCTGGTTGGAGGACTCCAGGCTCCACTCAGAGCGTGAGGATCGCCATCGAAGCGAAGGTTGTGATGTCCCATCTCGAATATCTCTACTATGTATAAGAGGCCTTCACTGTTTGTCGATATCTTTTTCTTGGCTGTTTTACTTCTTCTCCTGAATCAAGGGCAGGAATGTTCATGGATCATAGAATAGAGGCCACAGCGTTGGCTCGGGGATAACAATCACGTGGCAGTCCTCCACTGTTTTCCCATCCGGCGTCCGCGGCCATTTCCAAGGAGAAAAAGTTGTTTATACTCGTTTTCCGTAATTAAGGCCAACTATAAACGCTTCAATTCATCATTAACGGTCTATCGTGCTGCCACTCGTCGTAACGAAATCCGCTTTCGGGGCTGAGCGCCGGACGATGAGTCCAAATGATGGACGATGCAAGTGCGTCTAGGCTCAAGACCGCCTCGGCTACCTGCGTCATCTCATGATCTCCTTTGTCCCTTGTAATTCCACCTAAAAAAATGTTTGATCCTTGCGTGTTTCCAGCTCAAGACCTTCCCATTTCGATTCGACATTCGTTCTTATTGACCGACCACGTGGTGGCGGTAGGATGTGGACTGCCTGATTGTTAGTCTTTTCACATTCCAGCCAGGGCTGTTCGAACTCACTGTCATTGATGATCGATGAGTTTGAATGCTCCGTTGTCTATGGAGCATCAACCTTCCAAAGGCTCTTCACAACTCCAGCGGCGGGCAGAAAGATAGGTCGTGGAAGCTGTCCTGCCAAGGCGTACTACACCTCACGGTAGGCAAATTGTGTCGACTGGCAGATCAGCCCGGGAGCATCAAAGCCCTCTGTTGTCAAATCGGTTATCCCTAGTTTCTTGGCAACATAGATTCGTGCTCGCAGACAGATCGTTGTTGCCCAGGAGTCATCTCGCGATGCCTTGGTCGCAGCGATTGGCGCCAGCCAGTCGAGGTAGGCAGAGATTTCATTACCCAGAGTTTCAGGAATGCGCATGACCTTGATCAATCCGACTACATGGTGATGAAGACGAGGGGATTCCTTCACGTCGACTCGATGGTAGACCCAGGGCTTGTAGAGTCCGGGCGGCCCTTTGTACATCGGTGGTGAGGTGAAGCGAAAGGTGTACCATGTTCCATCGCCAAGCTTGCGATGCCAATAGAGTCCCCATTCGAAATCGTTTGAGCCGGCAACGTATTGTCCTGGTTCATTGGAGTCTTTCGAGCCAAGAACTTTGATGTCGCTTGTATCGCGGTCGTAGCGATGAGCTATAGTATGAGCAGGCTCTTCGGGAACAGATACTGTAATGTACAGCGTAAAGGGCTGGAGCTTCTGGGTCGGATAGCTCATTGTTGCAGTTTTTCGGTAGCTAGACGGTTGTTGGGCCAGGAGGCTGTTTGTTAGAGTGAAGCATTTGGCGATGTCAAATCGCGTTTGCAGGATAAACAAAAGTCATGGCAAAGTACAGTGACTTGTAGTCTGGTGGGACACATGGTGAGACTTGAACAGTGGCAACCGGCTGCTATTGTCAACAGTATTGAATAACAGGTATGAACAAGGATCCATGGTATTGTTGTGTCGCGTGACTCTATTGTTTGTATTCATTGTTCAACGCAATCATTGTAAGTGTCGTAGCGACTTAGTGAAGCTGGGATGAGATGATAACTCCAAGTTCGGCTGCCGTCCAAAAACGCATTGGTCTCGTGTTCGAAAGGTTGGCAAATTATTCGCATCATGAGTTCACAGCATGATGAGATGTCGGAACAACGGCATAGTCCCTCAACCATTCAACTCAGCTACTGTGGTCTAACCATCCGCCAGGTTAACTAAAGGACCGACCGTTTGACAGCCGCGCCTATCTCTGTGCAAATAGCCAGACCAACCCCACAAGAGCCACTCCATCGTTCAACTTGGCTAGGTGTTATGTCTCGCTAATTATAAACGGAACCACCGAACAGATGGCCGCGGTAAAGTGACCTCAGGTTCTGGGGAAGCTCAAATACTGCGCACCGATAGGTGGGGATATATTCGGGGTTTGATGAGGGGTTGAGGGAAGAAGTTGTGAGTTACAAGACGTCTTTAGCTGGAAATCAATTTCTTTCTCAACGACTCGACTTGTTCTTAGATCTCTGGCATCTTATAAATATCTCAGCTTTACGATACCTTTAGTAGTGAAGCAGCTGTTATTCCAACTTCCTACGTCATCTCCAAACGCGACCGGTTGACGATCCCCCGAGGGGCAATAGCGGGGCATAGAAACCTTGCAACGACAGCTTCCTCACGCGATACAACTTGCGACAAATACAAAAACTCGCGATTTCCACTTCTAGAGCTCATAAAACCGATCGCAAACCATACATTTTCACATTTACCACTTGAAAAACTTCAACATGTCTGGTACTGTCCCCGTTGCGAGCGCCTTGAGCGACATCTATCCTCCTGCTTCGCTCTCTGAGCAAGGACCCCGATGGGACAATCTTCTGAGCAAGTTTGAGTCCACTTACGGCCACGCTGCTTCTTTTGTTGCTCGCTCTCCTGGACGAGTTAACATCATTGGAGAGCACATTGATTACTCTCTGTACTCTGTCCTCCCTATGGCCATCACCGCCGACACCCTCCTCGCCGTCTCTGCTACACCCGCCGCCAATGATGCAAAGACCTTCCGCATTCGCATCGCCAACGTTGAGGATGACAAGTTCGATGCCGCTGATTTTGAGGTTCCCTTTGATGGGGACGTGTCGATCGATGCGACCAAGTTGGAGTGGACCAACTACTTTAAGAGTGGTCTGACGGGTGTGTTGGGCTTGTTGAGGAAGAAGTACGGAAAGGACTTTAAGCCATGCAGCATGAATCTGCTTATGGATGGCACGGTGCCTGTTGGCGGAGGATTGAGCTCAAGTGCTGCTGTGGTCAGCACCAGTTCACTAGCTATCATGTTGGCCAATGGAGAGAAGACGGTGGACAAGACTGAGCTGACGGAGCTTGCTATTGTGAATGAGCGTGCCGTGGGAGTCAACTCGGGAGGGTATGTAACATTGAGCTCCATCTTTAACTATCCTTCTACTAACACCGAATCAACAGTATGGATCAAGCTGCCTCAGTCTTCTCTGAGAAGGGCGCCGCTACCTTCGTCTCATTTAGTCCAAGCCTCAAGGCTAAGCCAGTTCACTTCCCTCCCACAAACCCTGAGATTACATTTGTCATTGTGCAATCCTTTGTTACTTCGAACAAGCAGGTCACTGGTCCCATCCACTACAACCTGCGTGTAGTTGAGTGTAGCATTGCTGCATCCTACCTCAACGCTGTCCTCAACCCAGCTGGCACACAGTTGCCTGAGGATGCAGGACCTCTGGGCGTTAGTCTCGGGGGCTTCCACGACACGTTCTTCTACCATCAGAACGGCTCAGATTACTCTGCTGCCAAGACCCTAACCAAGGAGGAGGAATTGGAAAAGTTGATCGAGATCACTGAGAAGACACTTACAAAAGAGGAGGGATACACAAGGGAGGAGGTTGCAAAGGTGTTGAACATCACAGTCGAGGAGCTTGAGAAGCGATTCATGTCCAAGCTTCCCGTCCGCGCTGAACGGTTCAAGCTCCGCCAACGTGCTCTGCATGTCTTCAAGGAAGCTCATCGCGTTATACGCTTCATGAAGCTCCTGGAGAATCCTGTTCATACCGGAGCTACAGATACGACCGCGTTCAACAAAGAGCTAGGCTCGCTACTTAACGAGACCCAAGCGTCGTGCCGTGATTTGTACGAGTGCAGCTCTCCTGAACTGGATGATATCTGTGCCATTTCTCTCCGGGAAGGATCTTATGGAGCGCGTGTGACTGGTGCAGGATGGGGAGGTTGCAGTGTGCACATGGTGCCGGCGGATAAAGTCGAGGCTGTGACACAGGCCCTGGAAAAGGAGTATTTTGCTAAGCGGGACTTGACTGAAGAACAGAAGAAGGGGGCTGTGGTGGTGAGCCGGCCGGCGACTGGAAGTGCCATTTACTATGTTCAAGATGGTGTGAAGCCTTGAAATGGAATCTGACTGAAAATGTGTTGAAGCATGGTGGTAGTCTGGTAGGGTAGAGTAGTGCATCAAAGTGTGAAGCGTAAAATTAACAATTAGAAAGTTCCTAAGTTGATCTTGAGCATGGACAAGGATTTGTAAGGATTCCAAATAAAGAATTGCACTTGAGCGTATATCCCACTTGAGGCCCGATCGCTTGGGCTTTCTGGTATTGGGCGATGTAACGAGTTTGATACCAGGTCGGATCCAAGTCCGCAGTAGGGACTGGCGTCCTCTTTTGATGGACTTGCGACAAAAGATTTGAGGCTCAATGTACTCCGTATCCTTGTTATGAATACCCAGAGTCGGGCAATGCTACGCTCCGAAGTGCCGGACACGATCACACGCAAATGCCGACATGCAATAAACCTTCCAGGGATGAAGCAGATTGATTTCTCCGGATGCACAGACTGCGGCGACTGCGGCGGACAAAGCCAAATTCCAGGCAGGGTTGTGTTCTTTTGGGGCATGGAAGAATGGTGGAGGACCAGTGATTAGGCCTTGTTCTTTATTAGAGTTTCTCCAAATGCCTACTACGTACTCCGTATCCGTACGGCGTACGGATACGTGGTGCAACTCGAGCGTTGCAAACTTGCATGGTGTCAGGGAGTTGGGAAAATCTAGATCGACAGGGCCGCGTCGACAGTTTCATCTCTGCGTGGTATGATTGCTGCAAGGAGGAGACATTGATGCCATCGCGGCCCTTGCTTTTGCTACCCGACTCCCCGGGCCGACAGTTTTGAAGAAGAAAGTATGAAGCCCGACACAGCGGTACGGAAGCAGGCCGAGGTAACTTAACGTTAGATGTTAGTGACTGGGCCGGGATGTACAGCGCTATCTTCCGATGTGTCAATGCCTCAAGTCATATTTACCCGCTCCAAGTCTAAGGGTACAACAAAAATCCAAAAATGCTTCGCTGCATTTACGATTGAATTTCAACCATTTTTCTAATCCATTCTCGTAAGAGTCAGACAATATCCCCAAAGCAACAGTAGACTTCAGGCTGCTTGACTTGTAGAGACGCCTCTGCTCAATCAATTTGCGATCCCCAAGGTCAGCCTAGCCTCTGTTACGCGGTTAGAAGAGCCGGAGGAGACTCTGGGGGTGGAGGAGCTGGAGAACTTAAGGCGGACGAATCAGGACAGTAAAGCATTGGGGGAAAGGGGAAACGTGGAAGGAACTCAATTAAAGTGAGGAACCTGGTCCCTGGAGATCAACGAGAGCATTTCTTTGCAGTGATAAATCATCACGTCACTTCGTAAAAGCCCTTTTCATACCTGCTGCTGCCATCGCAAGAAGGCAGTGCAGGGGGAATGTAAAAAGTCACAAAAATAGGGTGGTTGTGGCGGTATTATCCGTAAGTGGATGTCAAGAACGAAGAGGGCTTATCTGAGGATTTGGAGTCGTCGTGATTAATGGTTTTAACGTGGTGCTGACTGGCTGAAGATCGAGTCTGTTATTGGCTGTCAGTGTCTGACCAGGGTCTCAAGTCGCCGTTCCTGGCTTGGGCTTTGGAGAAGCCTGTCATGGAAGCTTGAAGGCTGTGAGGCGTCGTCTTGACTCTCAAGTTTTACAGGTCAAGTTGTTGCGTTGGTTTCTTACTGTACTGCAACTCGACGTCTTAGATAAGATCTTAGTCTTTACAGCTGGCGATAATAGGATCCAAATAATTAATTCGAAGCAGGAATAAAATCGACAACCACTGAAAGCAACTCCTGGTCTGAACACTGACTACACAAGCCTTGGCCCATGCTTTCCCCCCGGGGCCAAGATGCAAGAATCCCACTGTTTCCTCTTCTCCAGATCAAGTCAAGGCCCACGGCGATCCCATCACGAAATACTTTCACCTAAGACGACCTGTGCGTTGCAGCTTGCAGCTTGCAGCTGGTGTTACATGTCCGGGGCCAGCCCAGGCGCGGATCCGGATCAATTCCCACTGTTTCCCCCGTCTCTGGTGGAGCATGAAGCATCAAGTCGCAACGTAAAACGGCCAGTCAAAGAGAATGACCGGCTCCGCGGCGTTGCGAACGAGTCTGAGAAGAAGACCCGAGCGTTGAGATGGAGAAGGGATGCTGGTCGTGATGATATGAAGGATGTTGAATAGTGTTGAATAGTGTTTACTATTTCGTATTTGATGAGTCGATAATGCTCTGGTCCATACTAGCTGCATATCATCAGCTCATACCGCATGAAGATCTCGAGTCGAGAGCCGCAGGCTGTCCTTTGCAGTGACTGGCTAACGTTAGCTGTCATTACCAGAAAAACTTGATCTTGATGCCGTTGCAGGATCCCTGTCAACTTCTGTCCCAGCAAACACATAAGGTTCTGATGAGAGAGACGATGCTGGACGCACAGCCCACGTACTCCACAGAATTGCAACTCTTGAATGATTGCCGGAATTATACTCCGTATATTGGTTCATCTACCCGAGCTTCGCTTTCGGTATTCAGGGGGAATGAGTGCCGGGCCCTCAATTTCAGGGCTGGACCTTGAGGCTATCCCGCGGACGACCGTTGTTGAGTTGAACCGTACTCCATAAACCATTGATCTCCAAGAGCCCGGTTACTGTACGTGAGGTGGTTGATTTCCAAACGTACAGAGTGCAATGGCACGAATGGCACGCTGGGCTGGCCTGGATTCCATTGGGCCTACGTAAAGTTCCCCCCAAATGTGAGCCAAGTCGGGATTAGGGTCAGGCAGTGCCCATTGGAAATCATGGATACCATGCCCTCCCATTCATTAATTCATTCCCCTCCTTCGATCGTCGTCGAGAGTGAGTTTTAACATATTTATTTCCTCTCTTCATTCATCCATCGTCGCCCTCGTCTCTCGATACACGAGGTGCTTCAGTATAATAATAACCAACTGCTGCCCCTACGATTCGAGTATCTATCTCTTGGCTGTCCCCGCTCATATCTTTCCTCTTACCCCAGAGCAACTGTATCGCATACCGCTATCTTACCCGCTATCATTGACCCCTGCTCCCCGGCTTTTCATTCGCGATCAACTCCAACGCTCTGTCATTCTTTTTGGTTGCCTCATTCTCTACTTTTTCTCTCATTTTCTCAACTATATACCTCCTTGTTCTGATATCTTGTCGTCTGCCCCGTCTTGCTGGTGCCTGTACACGCTTCCCGCATCCACTATATTTTTTCGCTGCCGTTGCTTTACAGCGACAGCGGGAACCCTGACCATTAAGTTTAGCCCACTTCCAGGGCTGACATTGGGGTCACTCGCTTGTACTCCACCAACCATACAATCGGGTCCAGTTCTTCTCTCTAGGTTTGAGAACTTGATTCTTCCACCATCATTGCTACCATGGCGCCGGACTCTGAGTCGGACGCCGATAGTGTATCGCAACGTTCTCAGGCGTTCCATCATGATGATCATCTTGATCGCCAGTTACTTCGCCATTTGATGCAACGCTATGGTCGCGAAGGCATTGCTCAATTAATGGAAGAGGAGGCTATCTCACCTGCTACCTCGAGTGAGTAATTATCTCGCATGTGACTAACATTGCTAACTTTCATGTCTCAGTCAATGATCGAGCATCCTTCATTTCCTCAAGCACTTACTCCTCCGTCAAATCTGAGGAGACGCCCAGTGTTTTCGACTCAGCAAGCATACGAACGTACTCGTCCGACAACTCATCCCTCCGGGGCAGTATTATTTCGAATGTGGCAGGCCGCACCGCCAAGCTACTTGGTCGCAGACCACCAGCTGCTCGCCCATCTATTACACACGACGAGGAAACTTCACCGGCTTCAAATGAGTCAACAACTCCGGCACCCAAGCAAAAGGGCTCTTTCACATGTGGTTTCTGTCGGGAAGAGGACATCCAAAAGACATGTACGCGCAAAAACGACTTGAAGAGGCATATCGAGGACTTTCACAACACCAATGCTCAATGGTTCTGTCGGCAAAAGGGTTGCGACAAGGTTTTTGACTGGCAAACAGCTTACAAAACCCATCTCAAACAAGCTCACGGCGGCTCCCGTATGTCTCTCGACGAGGCCAAGGTGAATTTGTGTCGTCAAACTGTTTTTGCATGTGGTTTCGAGAATTGCGCCAAAGTTTTGGAAGCACCTACTGATGACGACGCCGACACAATTTTCAAGGAGTTTGTGGCCCACGTGGTGAAACACTTCGACGAAGGTTCCAACAGTGGAGAATGGAGTTATTCGGGACGAATGCGAAATTTGCTTCGACAGTCTGGCCTTGTGCAAGCCTGGGAAAGTTCTTTGTGGGATGAAAAAGGGCGAAGTCTATTACAGTGGCACCCCCAGTCCAGCGGCATCTTGCGAAAACGCCTTGAGACGAGGCATCTAAATGACACGCAACTTCTCATACAGTATGCCATTGCTCTTGGCTCGGAGCCCTCGTCGATAAAAGAGTATCGCTTAGACTTCGTCAACCCTATCAAAGACCAATGTCGTCAAGTCGTTCCGGGACACAAGTCCCGGGCGCCTCCTCTGCCGCCTTCGGGTCCTCCTCCCAGTGTGGATCAGTACCAGTTTCGCATATCCCGAGGAAACACAAGCCATACCCCTAATATGGCAGCTTACATGACTGCACAACGCCGCGCCGCTCTTACTGCCAGACCCGGCCCTGTTCGTGCTGGTCGCTCTGCTCGACCTCCGCGACAAGCTATGCCCGTTACTTCGGCGGCTCCAGGGCCGATGCCACACCATTTCCAATACCCCAACATGGCCTCACCGACCATGTTCGATCCTCGACAGCAGCAGCATCAGCAGTTTGCCATGATGCAGCAGGCCAATGGAGGTATCATTGCCGAGGACTTGCGCAATTTTCGATCCATGGCCAACAGTATTCCGGAGCAAGACGTCGACATGGGTGACGCCGATATGATGGGCCCTTCATTCCTGCAGGAACCCAGCTTCTCCAGTCCTTACGGACCCCAAGCTATCACGAGCCCCGCGGCTGATGGGTCATGTCTTGCGCCTACAGATGCCATGGACACGCATCTGGCTTTTGGATTTGACTCGCCGTATACCAACTGATCACAATCCTTCCTGTTTATTTTCTTTGTGTATATCCCGTCATTAGACGACAGATGTCGTACACCACCTGAGGAGCGACTATTGGTCTTAGGTTTGCTTCTGGATGAGGGGGGTTACTTTAGAACCGGTGGAAAGTTTTTTTGCCCAAAAGCCTGGGATTTGTATTTGTGTATGCTCTAGATAACAGGAGTTTGGTCTGGTGTGTGTAGGCATGTCTAGTGTCTTGTATTTGATACCCTGTGCTTGAATCAATAGCAGATTTATTTCTATATGGGCGTTATCTGTTCTGCATTTTGACTAAACGGGTGCTATTACGTCTGGATAGACCTCAAGGTCAGTCAGGATGTCTGTCATAAGACAAGACAAGCATGTCCACGATGAGGTTGTCAGGAGATTAGCATAAGCGCATGGCTATGTAACTTGAACCCAACTTTAATCAACCTGCCGGTATCCGAATCATCAAGATCCCGTTACACTTTCCTCGGTAGCAGATCCCACTCGGTTGATGTGATCGGCCGGCTGGCTCGGGAAGGCGGGTACTCATCTGGAAAAGCTTAAGGTTTGAGCAAGCTCAAGATTAAGATATTACGCTTCCGGGGACAAAACATATTCGAAACAGGGGACCTGGCGTGACATTGGGTCGAAATGATACGGTATAGAGTTTGCTAGCAACGGTGATATCCTAGCTTCGCGTCTCCTTCACCAGCACATCCGATGAGGTGGGATGGGTGACAGTTAATGTAACATGGCGTTGACACTATCGTCATCAACACAACTGCCGGGACTGGGTATGTTTCTAGTGTTTTGGGGGTTTACCCCGTACGAGTGCTTGTATTGCCTTGTTTGGGCAGGAGGATCTACTGCTGGGTGTTCGTGTAAGTCGGTAATGCAACCAAATGCTTTTTTCAACGACGAGGTACAGGGTAGTTTTAGATGACAGGACAAGGAATGGACCTTGAGCTCAGCATAGAGTTTGCGGAAGGCTTTTTTCCATCTGATAAACTAATATGGTTGAAGACATCACTATGCTCAGTAACCCGGACATGTATTGGGCATCTCCCAGCCTTGAGGAATGCAACATCGCGTAAAAGTTGTCGTTGAGCAACTACGGGGAACTTTCCGGTGATCCGGGAGAAATACAGTTTTCTAATAAAAAGGATTCCAAGCCGTTGAAACCATCGGGTCAATGAACAAGGTGCAGAATCACCAAGTGAACAGTGCCGTTATTTGGGACGAAAAATAGAGAACGGAATACGGATACATCGAGCACAGTCAAAAGCGCGGGCCAAAACATGATATCACGGACGCGAGAGGAATCGGTGCCTTGGGAGACAAACAGGAGGCCTAAGCCCATCGGACATGGATCCCCCTCGATAGTGTAGGAAGTTGAGATAAGGCCCTTTGGGGGCTTACGGGAGGCTGTTCCGACGAACCCATGTTAAGATGATGCCGAGGCACGGCAAGGCGTTGATGAGTTCAATACGGAGGCTGTAAGACATCTTGATACCCTAGGCTGGTGTTTATTTGAATATGTGGCGCAATGTTCGAGAACATGAAGATGTAAAAAAAGAATGTTACTCAAGGGTAAGAGAGGCGCAACTATCCCTGACAGGGGTTCTTTGTGCTGTAGGCTGTCGCCGTGCGATGTGAAACTTGTGGATGATGACGGATAATGTTGGAGATAGGGGACCTGCATGACCTACACGTGGAGAAGGGCACCAAGAAGGGCAACAGGTTGCGAGATTGTGGACGAGGACGGGTGAAGAAAGAGGAAAGATGCTGTTTGTTCGTTGTTGATGTTGTCTACTACGTAGTATGGTGTGCTTGGCTGCTTGGCAAGATGTGTGTGTCTGTGCGTGAAGCAAGCAAGTGGTCAAACCCAATGTATCCGTAGAGTTGGGAGGCAGGAGTCGATCAACACGGGTAAAGCTGCTTTGGAGGTTTAAGGTTGCGTACACACAGGAACCGACCCAGAGAAAGATCTACGGGAACGGGTGGACCACGTGGAAGTGGAAGTGGAAGGGCGTTACGGATACAGAATGAAGAGTTGGTGCCGGAGGGTTCACTCCACCTGGGTCGTGTCTGATGTTGATCACTGAGTGTAAGCTGTAACCCCAAGAAGTTATCTCTCATATCAACGTGTGTGTGTGTGAGTCTCAGTCTCTCAGGCTCTCCCCCCCCAGAACGTTTCATCGTGGCGTGGTATCAGGTCTCGAATCTTGTGGTTGCGGGGAAATGAGCTGAACGGTCACGATACCGTGTAATTTATGTCTTGCTGCTGCAGGTGCAGCATCATACATAGACAATCCAGCAAATCGGAACAAGTGGGATCAACCCGATAGAGAATGGGATGCCTCACAAATGACAGGAACAGAAGGAGAAGGCGCAAGAAAGGAGCCTGCATATGTTCATGGATGACACAGCCGTGGTCATGTTGTATCGGACTTTTGGTACGGATAGGCGATTCATCAATGCGCGTCCATTGGGGGCTCATTTACCCCAGCCCTTTTTTACTGACAAGGACATGCAACCGTACAAGTGCAAATACACGACAAGCAAAAGCAGAGAGAAGCAGAGAGACACACAGACGAGCAAGCAGAAAGCAAGGACCAAGCCCTCCCCGAAAGGCTTCTGCTCATGATCTACAGGTGTTGATCCATGGTGCCCGAAACACGTCGCTTGCATCTGCTGCACGTACATTGATTAATTTCAACAGTCTAAGAGCAGGTCAGCCACTCGTCTCGCCATGCTCGAGGAATCTCGGCAGGAGGAAAAAGCAAACGCCACAGGGAAGCGGTCAGCGGTCAGTGAAGAGAAATGAAACAGAACAAACAAAACGTCGACGGGGATGTAGATGTAGATGGAGATGCAGATGTCGATGAAGCAAGCGTCTGTAACAAAGTGACACTTCACTTCTGCAACGGTTCGATGATCAATGATGCAATTCCAGAGACCGGGACAATCGGCTCTCCTTTCTTTTTCTTTCTTTCTCTTCCCTTGTCGATAGTCGGTGTCGACTCTTGGGTCTCATTTACTGTAAACGAGGCTGTACTACCACAGGATAAGGGCATCATCGTCATGAGAGAGATGCTATATGTGACTCTAGTTATATGTCGTCTCGTGCCAAGTATGGAGTCACTCTCACCGTAGCTGGGCGAGTCCTTGGAGACCAGTACAGAGCCACTTGGAGTATCCACCTCGATTAATGTTTTGACCTCTTTTTTGCTGTCTTTCGTCTCTTTTTTCCCTTTTTTTGCACTCTGGAGCCCTTTGGCCTTTGGCACTCTGAACTTGCACTTACAAGGGGTCTCCAAAGTGGCTTAGACTTGACCAGGCTCGTGTCATGTACCCCCCATCCCATGCACGCAGCCAATGTCATCAAAAGGCCACCCTCCAGGCTCCGCACCGTAAAGTCTCGGCAGACCATTAAGACGCCGTCTTTCAACAGCACAAGGCCAGAGATTGGCCCATCGTCATTTCCCGCTGAAACAGGGTCCGTCTGCTGGCCCGCGTTGAACTCATTGCTGATGCGCTAACACGACGGACTAGGACTCATACAGCAATGGCCTTGGGCACAATGGGTCTTGGCTTGTTGCTCGTTAAAGTTTAGTTTCTCTCTTTTGGCTCGGGCTGATCACTCTCCGTCCACAAGTTTTCTTCTTCTTCTTCTTTTCTTGACTGCTGTGGTTGTCTGGGGATCCATTAGTGGGTACTTTACACCTTGCGTTAGCGAAAGAGGAGCCCGGTCTTGATCAGTTTCAGCAGGTTATGTCAGAGCAATTTAAAGCTTTTTTTTTTATTTTACTTGCCCGATACTCGGAAGCCACCGAGTTATTCTGACTAATTAGTAGATAGATCGAGTTTGTGACATGACAGTGAAGGTTGAAAATATGATCAGGTGCTGAATCAGTCGTGTCGTTGAACCCGTTACGTACAGCTTCTCTGTCAACTCCAACGGTTCTTAACGGCATTTCAAAAAGAAAACATACCAAAAAGAAAAGCAGGGTTCATCAGGCTGTCGATGGGCTAATTACTCACTGACCTCACCTCTTTGACCATCGCAGCACGGGTTACGCGCCTATCGGGAGATGCTAGATGGTAAATGCACGAAACCCTAATCCACCATTGATGTTGCAATATTGTGTGTTGGACGTTGGGCGTTGTATTGGTAGCAATAGTCTTGGAGCAGTGCAATCTCTCTTGCATGCAGTGTTTTCTAGAAAGACGGCAGAAGAGTTTCAGCTGCTGACGGTCATGTCATGTCCTTGGTGCAGGGGAACCCAATTTTGTAATTTGCTGCTGGGTCGGCTGAGCCTTGTTTTTGGCTACGCACTCGCAGTTTAATGTTCCATCCAGTGAGTGGTTGATGAAATGACTATCGGTAGCCCCAGCCGAAGTCTTTTTTTTGTTCAATGGTTTCGCATTTCAGGATTTTGGTGCTGGTTGCCCCGTTGCGACCCAGACTACCAGACCAGACTGGGCCCAAAAGAAAGAGCGTGCTAGAGAGGGCCTAGCCTGGTAGCCTGGGTTGAAACCGAGTCCCTGATGATCAATTCTTCCCTAGGGAGATAAACAAGCCGGAAAAAGTAGATCACTGTCAGGCACTTGAGCTACGGGTACGTCACGTCAGATCCATGATCCATCCCAAACCAACATCTCATCTCGTCTCGTTTCCCTTCTTTTTTTTGGTGACCCGCAAGAATTGACGTTTGCGAACAGAATTTGGCAGCACTTCTTGGCTTCGTTCTCTGGGCGAATGACGTTCCTGAAACGGGCGTTGGTGGTTGAGCCAGGGTATCCCCCCCTGTTTGACGGAGTCACTAGCTTCTGGACTAGTCAAGGACAAGGGTTCATCAGCGTGTGCGTGGGTCGAGCAGAGAGCGATCACTCCGGCAAGCCCGTTGTAATGTCTCATCCACGGCCAGGGATTCGAAGAAGAAAGAGGAAGGAAGGCTTCTAGAAGGCTTTCTCTCCCCAGTCTCTCCCTCCTCCTCTAAACTGTCTCTCTTTCCCTCCCATTCTCCCCCTGCCCTGCCCTTCTACCATTTTGCTCCCTCTCCCAGTCAAAGTACTCACTCAACCATAACCGTACCTACTTTACTGTCTGATCCCCATCTCAAACAAGGACCCTTGCCTGTCTCTTGTCTCGTGGTGTCTCGACTCGTCTTCCATTCTGCTTCTGCTTTTGCTTCTGCTCCACGGAGTACCTAATTGACCCTCTTATCTGCTTTAATCCGCTCTCTCAAGCCTCACATTCCAAAGCAATTCTTGCTTTACGACTCAACGACCCAACTGCTACAACCTAATCGTCGCGGGCTGTCGATTTCCCCTCCTTTCGCATTCACTCGACTCAATCTGAAGCGTGTTTGCTGATACTATCTCGACTCATTCGCCATCGCCAAACGCAAACGACACTTCGCTAATACGACTACCGACTCAACTTGATGATAGCGACATTGCCAGTCACTCTCTCATATTGCTAACATCCACCCGAAACACGGGACCTCGCGTCTTCAAGTCGCTGTCGATAAGTCACTCGAGCGCTGAGTGCGCGTTATCGCATCGCCGATTGGCCTTGGGTACTCCACAACAACACCACAACATGTTTCCCTTCCCAGCACAAGACGACCAAGTGAGGCCTTTGACCGAAGAGGACCAGCAGATCCTCTTGGGACTTGCCCGTCGCTATGGTGTCTCGAGTCTCGTTTGCGCTCTCAGTGGTCTGGGTGCTTCATGTGAGTGATTTTGACTCGAAACAACTGATAGCCATTCTAACACCGAACAGCCCGAGCCTCTACCTTCTCAGCATCCACACTACTCAGCAACACCAGCGCTCCTTCATTAGCATGGAGCAGTTCCGAGGCGTCTCATGCCCGATCCGATGCCGCCTCGATCCGAACCCAATCCACATGGCAGGACAACGCAGGCGACGTTCCTTCGATTCACGATGGTGAGGTCGGTAAAGTTGCCGATCGCACATGGCTCGACTCGCCCGGTCTCATGCAGTCACCCATCCCTTCATGCGATGTCACCTCCAACCCGTCGCCCCGGCATGTCACACCAACATCGAAGAAGTATCAGTGCCCTATGTGTTTCCTGGACAACAACCCTGTGGGTTTCGGCAGGAAGAGTGATTTCAAGAAGCATCTCTACAACTTCCACGGCGCTGATGTGACCTGGTTGTGTAAGACCAAGGGTTGTCATCTGTCCTTCGCTACTGAGCGAGCCTACAGCACTCACGCCAAAGAGACGCACCGCATGGACGCTCTACCCAACAGCTCAGCAAAGACAGACTTATGCCCCCAGGTTGTCTTTGGTTGCGGTTTCGCTAGCTGCAAGGATCGCGTCTTTGAGGCTTCCACCAGCGAGCAGGCTTCGGCCAGCCGTGACAAGTACTTTGAGCATATTGCGAAGCACTTTGAGGATGGATTTGATGTGAACAACTGGGAGTACAAGGCTCAACTCCACAACCTTATGCGCCAGTCTAAGGTTAAGTCTATCTGGAAGACATGTATCTGGCCCAAGGAGAAGAGGCTTCAACTCACATGGCGCCCTCGCTCTTCTGGTGATCTCAAGCGTATGCTCGAGGCTCGTCATCTTGGTGAAGATATCTCAACACTTGTTCGTCTGGCTTTCATCCTTGGCACATCTCCTTTCACTAGCGTCACCACACCGCCTCCGAGCGAGATTGATCTGCAGTTTTCTCTACCTTTCCGCTCTCAATGCTTGATGGATACTGTTGGCCACGGTGATGGTGTGCCATTAAAGACAGACGACCACAGTGAACACAACACGCCGATGGTCACTGTGACAAAGCAGCTACCCCAGACACCTCAGCCTCCCTCGTTCCCTGCTCGACGTATCAAGCAAGAAACCCGACCATCAACACCAGTAGACGGCATCATGGAGCCCATGGTTCAAGATGATCTCACTGCCGGTCCCCACCCCGGAACACCGTTCCCTATTCCTAACGAGCATGTGTGGCCTGTTGATGCGCCCAAGTTTGCGCCTGATCAGATGAACACCTTTGCTGACGCCTCCATGACCTACATCCTGCCTGGTCAGGAACTTCCTCAACATCAATGGGACATGACTGGTATGCAGCAGCAGTTCCCCCAGCAGGACACTGTTATGACCAATGTCTACATGCCCCCTCAGCAACAGCCTGTTGCCCATCGTCCTGCCACCCCTATTCCCTCCAAACGACCTGGATCTTGGGGCAAGCGACTCAGCCTTGAGAACTTGCGCCCCAAGAAGAAGACCAGCGTGTATGGAAGTCCTTCTTCCGAGCACGAAGCCGTCCCCCCTGTGCCAGCTATGTATGCCGAGATGATGCCCACGTCTGTGCCAACAGGCTATGAACTGCCGATGCGAATGGGTCACCCTCAACAAGGGTATACATCCAACCCCGGCTTCATGCCTCAACAACATCAACATCAACATCATCCGCAACACCAACAGCAGCAGTTTGGCTCGCCCACAACCTTCTACCTGGATGATGGTGAAATGAGACTATAAGGCGTTTGAATCTCGGCACGGAAAAGCATTCTTTGAAAATCATGATTTCCTTTTCTTGTTACTATGCATTATCATATATCTGTACTAATAATACCCCGAGGAAGGGGCTCAAGAGAAGCACGAGGAACATAACGACGGGATACCCATCCTCACTATCTGACGAACTTTCTCCTATTACCCCATTTTATTTTGTTTCTGGATATATTTCAGCACGCATTCGGGATCGAAACATACCTATTTCCTTTTTCTGATATCATGTTTTGTCTATTTGCTTTTTGTATTTGTTTTGAGATACCACGGTGTTGAAGAAGGATGGAAGGGATGAGACGAAGGAAACCAAAGTCATGGACACTGCGAAGCCATAGAATTGTTCTTGCAGCCATGTCTTTTTGCACTTGCTTTCTCCGTTGAATATTGCATCTTTCTGGAGGTTATATGAGGAACTTGTACCGGGATGGCAGATACCCTTTTGTAAGCCAGCAATTGAGACAACTCATGCTTTGGCGGGATACATATGATAGATAGGAACTCTGCATGTTAGCGAGCAACATGAAATAATTAGATTATTTAAGACTACCTTGGTTTCGGCCATAATGTGATGATTGGCGAAGTTGGGACTAAACTCTAGCATGTCTGAAGCTGCTGTTTCTCTACCAATATTTGGCGAGGGATCCATTCGCAGAAAGGGTGTGTGAGAATAGGGAAAATAGTCCCTGGAGCGCTCTGGTCACCGTGAACATAATATTTGTGTTGTATTCTTTGCGCGTGCTCAGCTTTCTACACCAGTCTGTATTGTAACAAAGGGGACATGATCTGTTTCTGGGTTTGACCTGGACCGAATCACTTGAGAGAGCTTCAATCAGATACGAAATTAAGCAGCGGCCTGTCACA
This sequence comes from Fusarium sp. PT, assembly GCA_021020635.1. Taxonomy (NCBI): domain Eukaryota; kingdom Fungi; phylum Ascomycota; class Sordariomycetes; order Hypocreales; family Nectriaceae; genus Fusarium; species Fusarium sp. PT. The sequence goes on along the minus strand of JAHMRZ010000002.1, from coordinate 2,434,968 downwards.
CAAGCTCAAGCAAAGCAGCTTGGCGCAGTGGAAGCGCGGTATGTCTCTACTCCACCACGCAACTCCATCACAGAGTACTAACTCACTACAGCCGGGCTCATAACCCGGAGGTCATCGGATCGAAACCGATAGCTGCTATGAAGCATTCTTTTTTTGCGTCTTGTATCATTTGAGGTATGGATGCAAGTTAGGTAGTTGGTTAGAAGACAGAGTTGAGTTGGTTACTATAGTGGGCGTGTAAGAATTCTGATAACTTCCTCTCTTTTTTAAGACTATAGAAGATCTGGTGCAGATATTCGTGAATGGATTATGGGTACTTCACAATGAAAGCGTCCTTTTGAGTCTCCGATGCTCTGTAATATTGTTGATGGCTTGAAATTGATGTTTTGTGCGTCCGGGACATGGCCGGACTCCACGGCATCGGAGCGGAGGAGGCCCACCAATTTCGTTCGCTTCGGAACGGCGTATATCTACGGAGTACAGCGGAGACTGTTGCCATCAACGTTCACGGGCCCTATTGACACTACCTTCGATTTCACCCCTCCCTATCCCTATGACTACGCTAATTATTAGACTGCCTAGATCTATGACCTTGTTGAAGGCTGGCATCATTGTTATGCATGCCTATTTGGCTTGATAGCAGTCTTGGAAGAAGAGGCTTGCAGACGGCGATGTTTGACAGAGACGTGTCATTGTGGGCCATCACTTACAACCTTCAGCCTGTTTTCAGTATCAATATACCCCCGTTTAGCATAATATCGGCTATTCGCCATTAAACTTACCTTGGTTTTAAGTTTGGGACATATGCTTATCAAGGTTAAGCTTGTTTAGTTGGTGGCTGAGCGGACCGCGCCTCAGCGCAGATCACTGGGCAGAACGCCAGGCTAACAGCTTTGATGGCCGATATCTACACCTCGAACCCCCTCAATCCTTTCCCTCCATTTCTATCGCGTACTGTTTTCCGGCTCTTGACTAGAAACAAAATCAATATATACCCCAATGTCTTTCTTTTCTCAGTTCCGCAGTCGTGCAAGGGTCATAGACCAAGCCAATCTTGACCCTCACACGTGGACATTCCCATCATCATACTCGACTCCTCAGCCTGGAGGAAAGGAAACAACGATACCGAATCCAAAAATCTTTTCCAACGTCTTCTCCATTCCTTCGGAGGCTGAGCTTCAGTCTGTCAAGCTTGAGACTCTTCTGGCGTACCCGGACGCTAGCCACGCCGCAGTCCATCTGGCTCTGCTAGAATGCTTCAACAATCTGAGGACCAGCGCTAGAGCTCTTGAAGTCAAGGTCGCTCAACCGCCTCAATACAATGAGAAACCAACGGCCCCTGCAGCATCGCAGTCTGCGTCACTTCCAGAGTCCCAGAGATGGGACTTTCTCATCAAATTGGCCGTGACACGCTTTACAGCTTGGTGGTCCAGTATTGACATGGTTCTGAACCATGCCAGTGTGTACTCGCATCGCGCTGGTAGCCACGCTGCTCTCCAGCTAACAAAAGATTATCTGCCACCGCTGGACATACTACTTGTGTGGTATGCCCTAATTTTGAACCCAGATGCATATGATGCTGCATGCAACTCCTACAAGGGCAATGCTACACGCCTGAAGAATCTCTGCTTCCCATGGCCTGCTATTCGCGATGTCGTCGATATGGAGAAGATGGAGTTTATGCTACCGCGCGCAGCCCAGAATCTCTTCAAGAACTTGTCATCACAGTCATGCGACATCCTCTCATATCTTGAGAACCCACCGGCATATACCGACTCGGGAAAAATGCGATTTGAGACGGATCTGTTTACTGAGGTGAAGAAGCACGAAACCTTCATTGATGAGTCTCATAGAATGTTGTGGATACGGTCACCGGCTCTACGAGGATCGTTGGTTCGTGCAGGATCGGAGTATTTGGACTTCCACTTGGGAGAGTCTACTGCGATCGAAGAAGATGTGGCAGATCAACAACTTTTTGGAGTTCAGTTGTTCTGGAGGACACACCGTCTGTTTCCAAGACAATACAAGGCATTCCTGAAGGAAACTGCAAGAAGTCAGAAACAAGTCATAGAAGACTCAAAGGGGAACTTGAAGAACACATTTGACGAAGACTCAACTCCTATGCCTGACCAGTTCTGCCGCTGCTGGACCTGCGAACGCATCCGAGATGACCTCCCCGAATTCATTCACAGTCAACTCCCATCTTCCCCCCCTCTTCCTTCATCTTCCAAAGCTCCCGGACCTACACCATCGAATCCCATGCAACAACAGCTCTCACTGCTATCGCCGGAGCAGATACGTCAGATCCAGGATGACATAGGCTTTTACCTTGCCGTTGAGGATGCCCGCAGACGCAAGATACCTTTGCCAACACGGCCGCCGACAAGTGCGGAGAAGGAGGCAGAAAAGATTGCAAAGCAAAAGCAGAAAGAGGTCGGATATTTGCCTGGCCTGAATGAGTATGTGGAGGTTTTACCTGATGGGACACGTAAGATACGGGTACGTAGGTCTAGAGGTAATGGGTATTACGCCATGATGTTGCTATAGTCTATAAGTCCTTGTTTCTCTCTCTTTTTCTTCTCTGAGCTCTATACCATTTTTTTTTAGCAAGTACGGAGGTAATATTTATGATAACTATCTTTGTCATGTTACTGGCATATACTTCCGACGATTGAAGACTTGGGCTTGATGTCAAGGCTCACTAACACATGGGCGCTCAATCCAGCCATCGGCCATTGCCAACTCCCATAGACTTTGACCTGCAATATCATGGACGATGCCTATCCAAGGAAAGGGCTTGAACAGGGTCATTAAGTCTCCCCACTCTGATATTCCGAGTTGTCGCGCCATCCTTCTGATCTCTTTAAGAACCCCTTTCCGCCTATCATCCGGTAACGAAAGCGCATACACAAAAACAGCCCACAGCCACAAGCTTCGACACTCGGTTCCTTTAGCTACCAGCGCACGACTCTCAACATGCTCCCGAAGCAGATCGTGTAAGAGTTTACAGTGTAATTCCTTCAGGTAACTCGTGGACCACTTGACAGTGACCAAAAAAGCCAACAATGCGAGCTGCCACACATCGTCCAACAGATCTCGCGGCCTCGTGCCACCCAACGGCGCAAACTCGACCAGACGCTGCCACATCGAGATCAAGACATCCTGGTACTGCAAAGCCGCCATCTTCGCTCTTCCTGGCCGCCGACACAACGCAAGGAGCTCACGAGTGACTCTCTGCAGCAACTCGCTTGTTTGGTCCAAGGGATGCGCGAGTCTTCTCGCAGATACCGGCCCCGCTGCGACAGCTGTGAGTCCTGCGTCGCTGAAGCGAGGTCTCGTTCCTTGCGCCACGGCGAGTTCGACGTCGGTGCGGCAGATCTTCTGGACTAGTGCGCGGTTGCACTCGCGTATGCTGGAGATACCGCCCGGTCGAAGATCGAGAAGACGTTGTAGTGCATCGAGATGCATCGCGCTGGCGGGGAGATCTTGTGTAAGGTTAGAGTGTATCGCCAGAGAGATGATGATGGCGACGTTGGCGTCTTCAGTTGGGGCTGATGGCTGTGAGAGCCTTGGGGTTAAGAGACGGAGTGTTTGGGTGAAGTGACGGGTCGCTTCGAGGCTTTCGACTGGTCTTTCGGACTTGCTCATGATATTGAGATATGTCACTGCCATTGCTAAAAGACAGTGTAGGCCTGGCGATGTGGTCAGTAGGTATGGGAACAAAGAAGGAGATGGACTAACAAGCCGGATCTGCTACCATGAATTTGAACCATGGGGATCCTATCTCCTCTGTAGGTCGACAGAAGGCGTATGGGTAGATCACGTTACAGATACTCGTGTTGACTAAAGCTGGTCAGTATATATTTGCAGCAGGTTAACCCCAAGTGAACGAACATTCATAGACAAAGTATCTCATCGAAGAAGTGAACTGGACCGGAAAAGAGAAATATGTATACTCCTCGCCCGCAAAAGGGTTGTTGAGTGTATAGGCAGTATCTATAAGTGTGATCTCTGGGAATATCAATGTACTCCCGTCGGCATCCACAACACCCTCATTATGCTCAGCCAGATGTATATCTTTGAAGAGGTCACTGTTCTGGGCCACAGCATGTCTCCGTCCACGGCCTTGAATGATACGGCCTGTGTTCTTGCCCTTCATCACATGGCTGCGTATAGTCTTACGAGAGCCAGGCTTATTCGTCGAGTCGTTATTGATGAATTGGAAGTTCATCGTCACGTGAGTTCTTCGGGGGATATGGCACAGTAGGGTGGTACACTTTCGTTATGGTGGTCGAATAGCTGAAGGATAAGGATTCGAGATGGGAGGTGAGATTATGGCGGCATGGGTAAACTCCGCAAACCCCGAGAGGGGTAATGCTGTACGTGGTCAAGCATCATCGTAGTCTTGTTGGAGACGAACAGAAGAATCGTAGTGAAGGTGTGATCGGAGACGTGAATAAAGAGTTAGTGTGTATATGACTCGAGTTTGTTGAGGCCAGGGAATATCATCACATGCATCAGTGGCAGAAGTCAGCGGGATATTCGGTTGAAACACAATCGGAAGATATATGATTTCTCGACTTTGGAATGAATTACTGAGCCGTAACTGGAGTCTTTCTCATCTGTATTTTTGCGTTGGAACGCTTTTTATGTTACCGTCTTGTCTTGGACTGGGTATGCTGTGGTTGCTTGAGCGCGCATTCTCGTCCACCGTCAAAGAAACACCAAACTCAAAAAAGGTTCCAAGTAGCCAGAAAAGAGACAAAGAAAGGGAGTATAAGATAGCTATATAGCCAGCTAATATGAAGAGTTCCATGTCTTACTTCTTCCCTAAGCCCGTCTCCGGAGCCGTAACCTCGGCCCAAGTACCCGGCCGTCCGAGTGCTGTTATAGGACTCAGCCAGCTAATTATCCTGAAATCATCTTCTGAAAGGACTATGCCAAGTCTTGCAACAGTCACCAATAAGGTCTTCAAGTTTTCGTCAAATTGAATGTTAGTGATCTTACAATACGCGATCCAGTCGGGCAGTGAAAGATGTGGCCGAGTTCAACAGCCACTTCGCAATAGTCTGCTCATATATCTGAATCGATCTAAAACTTCATGTTGATAAGCTATACTGCGTTTGTTCGGGTGTCATGGAATCGTAGCTGCATGAATAATCAACTCATCGGTTGGGAAAATCATGACTGTATACTTCTTACACAAGCAAGATTCAACGGAGAGTCATTTTCCTAAAGCCACAAAGACAAACTATTAAAACGAAAAGTAGCTGTACCCTGGCCAGGCTGGCCTACAGACATGCTACTTGAAGAAACCTGCTCTTGAGTATTGTTTGTTCTATTTCGATACCGACCAAGGTCTCGACTAAATGCCACAAAATCAGGTGGCGACATTCTCGAGTCCAGCTTCAGACAATTGGTGTAAAGATGCTTGCTAGGCTAAAGATGTCTTGAGCTACCCAAGGGGGCGTATTATTGCCTCTCTCGTCCGACAGGTCGATAGATCGTGGCCACTATCGTCTATGTGCGGACTCACGCCGAGAGAGCAACCACGACTTTGCCCGTCTGGATCATATGCAATAACGTTTAGGTATAATTAGACTGTTTCTTATGTGTTGCTGCCTGATAGCAAGGTCAAGGGTACCCCAGACTTCCCCAGATATTCGATAGGCTTTGTGGGGGTGAGCCAAGACCACGTTTACATAGCAAGACTGAGGTACCTCTCACAACCTGATGCAGTGCGTCTGATGTATAGCCCCTGCAGGATCTTCGGAACTCAAGATTGTGAAAATTTTCATTCTTGGCTTCTTTCGGAGCTTCACCGAGAAAGCATTCGATACCATGATGGTGTACAGGAAGACAGGACAAGATGATACGCCAGCCGGATAAATCCGAGCAAGCACCATGAATCTATGATGCCCTAATCTATGTCATACGAGTGGTGTTTAGGCCAAATCAGTTATTTGTCATAGAGATAGAAGACTAACTACGAGAGTCCAACAAAAGGGACAACTTTAGCCGCACATATGCTCACAGACCCCATTTCTACGGCTTGCACTAACACCAAGGCAACCATGAATCTCGTTCCCAGGGTTGCCACAGCTGGAAACTGGGGTAATCGGACGATCAACGTGGGGAAGCTGAAGACGAGACATGTCTGGACAAAGATGCCCGAGGTGGTGTGCACACATGGTGATTTGTTGCCGACAATCATCGGCCAGACCGGTCGTTTTACACGCGAGAGTTTTAATGCAAGAGAGACAAGCTAATTTAGCAGAGGCATCTAAGAAACGGACGATGCTGAGTGAGGAGAAATTCTCCGCGTTTATGATCCCCGCTCCCGAAATCTAGATTACGGCAGGCTAGAAAAGGACGTCTTAGCTGTTGGTTGTGGTGGGCGAGCCATACGGATAGCTCGGATTATAAGACACAGCCAAGAGTATGTGGGTGAAACAACTATTGGAGACGTCTGTGTAAGGTTGGCAACATCGTTCGATGTGATTCCACGTTACAGCTGATATGAGGCGAGGGAAGGACGATTCGAACCCAACAGAGCGGCACATTCTTGCATCCTTCACATTCTTCATCTGCAGATACTGCATGTTGAAAACGTGGGCATAGATATGGGGTGACTACGGGCTGAACAAAGGGTAACATCATGGTCACCAACGCAAGTTACAGCTCAATGAAAGATGAAACAAGAACGTTTATTGGTAGCGATGTTGTCGCTGCAGAAAGTGTGTACGCCATCCGCATGTCCGAAGACGCAAATGGATTATCAAGAGAAGCGTAAGAGAAAGATGGAAGCTGGACGACAAAAGAAACACATGCCAAGACAAGCCCGCTGATAACGACGCCAAAAGCATGTGGTATGTGACGATGTGCGGAATGACCAATGATTGAGAGGCAAAAAGTGCGGAACTTGATGATCTGACACCCAAAATAACTAACCCCAAGAAAAACTGTGATGGAGGGGGGCATGGAAACGTGGTTTTGTGAGCATCGCTCCAGGGAATATCTGACGGTGATAGGCTGAGAATGGTGATGGTGTGTAGACAAGAGATGGTGCCATCTACTAAATGTTGTATCTTTGCGCGGGGGAGAAGGAGTCATAGATGATGATAACGTAGACGAGAGGCCAACTAAAGACAAATCAACTTCACTGCAGGTAAAAGACTGCGGGGATGTTCTATCCCCGAAAAGGTATTTCCTCCGGTGTTGAGAACTCAAGCGAGCATTAGGTTGCTGACCTTTACGCTTGGCAAGATGCATTCTGGGGTAGAGTGCGGAGTAGTGGAGATAATACCGAAGAAGTGAGGTTAGATTCAAGATACAACAGACAAGATGTAGATGCAGATTCTGTCGGTACCTGAGTCATCCTCAGACCATACTCACAAATCATGGCATCATATTATACCAGTCTTCCCAGAAATAGAGACATCATCATCCGAGATCTCTACCGGACTCTTAGTGCCTCCGAAAAGAACGGCGTGGAGGATCAGTGGAGACCATCATCAAGCTTAACTCTGACCTTAATCTACTTGACGACCTTATTCAAACAGCGACCTAGTCTAAAAATGAGGAGAAGCGAGCCATGTGATAAGCAGAAATTGTCTGTTTCTTGTGACAGGCCCCATCACCCCAACAAAAGGACAACACGGTATCTTAGCCGGGACACATACAGCACACACCCCTGCTCTTTGTCAGGGATAACCTTGTTTGTCTTTCTCATTTCTCCCTTTTCTCTCGTGGCAGTGCTTTTTTGGGGAATGCAGATTTTGTGTACGTAACAAAACTACTGCGTTTCTCCAAAGTTTGGGGGCAACGTTTAGGCGGTAAGCCTGTTGCTGAGGAGAAAAGAGAGAGAGAGAGAGTTTGACTTGGACTTGGAGAATGTTGCACTTTGTGCTTTAGCCGAGGATATTGACCCGGACATGCGGAGCTTTGCATGTGCACCGGTAGCATCTCCAATAATTAACTTAGAGGCGTGGAAGTGAAGATATCACAGATTTACTTAGCCATGACGACGAGAACAGCTTTGAAGTCGTGAGAAAGTACAACATCATAGTCTCCCACAGCCTTACAGGCTTCCCCAGAATCTATCTTGCCTTTCCCCGGAATCTCTTCGCAATCTGCTCCATCGTGCCCCGGATTATATTGGGGCTCCAGGGAGGCTCGGGAGTCGACCGGTCATTCAAAGTGGGAGCATGTGTGCAGCGACTTTTCTCCACGGCGCAGTTGGCCCTGGACAAGGAACGCTGGCCCACTGAACAGACTTCACCCAGGCGCTGTAATCAGCCCGGGCCGGATGTCGATAGCGGACTGTCAGCCTAAAACGGGGCCAGTTGAGTGTGGATAGGATAGGTTATTCCCCCGCAAAATTAGCTTATAATTAACCAAGTCTGGGGTCAGAAATTGTAATTCCAACTCCATTGAATAAACGCACCAACCACCACCACCACATTCACATTGTCATCAATTCTTTCTTTTGGGCCTCCGACGCTATCTTTTTTAGCCTCTTTTCTCCTCCTCCCACACTCAATCTTACACACACACACACATTTCCCCTCATCGATTTACCTCGCGCGCGTGTTTGCCATGTGGCGTGGCGTCCCAAGCGCTTGCGCAGCGCAGCGACGCAGACTTTACTCATTTCCTCCTTCGAGGCAAGATCAGCTACAAAGACGAAACTAGGTCGAAAAGAGCCAGTTTCCATTGATCCGACATGAGCTACGGCTGTCACGATAGCCGAAGCCGTTGAAGCAAGCCCCCTTTCGAAGACTTGAGGCTCTTGGAGCTCTTCTTCTTCTCGAAGCCGGATACAATCTCGCTCTATTACCGTAGATCTAAGTGATTAATTTCTTTTTCTTCTTATTGGGGATTTGACAACTCCCGACTTGCCGGATACGTGCTCTCAGGCAATGGAACCTCGTACCTGGCAAGCGTACAACACACTGCAATCTGGTCTACTACGTTACGCTTCTCGCCTTATCTCAGGATATCTACCGGGCATGCAGACTTGCTTCACGTAGTGGATGCGATGCCATGTGCCTCATGCAACTCGTTACATCCATAGTTCGAGGGTGGTCGCGCCCGGGACTGACGGCAAGTTTGGCCTCTCTCACGCATAATGCTCCTTGAGGGCACAGCTCCAGCCTGCTCTTTCGGGGATTTTGGTGGAGGGTCAAGAGCGCACGGCTACAGCAATCAGTGACAGATTTGTGATTGGTATAGGGACCTTGATAGCTCAGGCTAATAGTCTGGTACAATGGAGATCGCCCGCGGGACGCCGTCGTGTTAGTCTAGGCTTGGTCACGATCGTCTACTGAGAAATAGCGATGTTCTGTATTTACATTGCCATATTTCTGTCCAACAGAGCCAGCACCTGCGCGTTACAGATGCGTAGCAACGTCCCGAAATAAATGCACAGCGGGGATTTGCCCGATTGTATTCACACCCGCTGTTGGTCTGTCGCGGCACAGCCGAGTGCCTCGAGGACATCCAGTACCGACTTGGCACGGCCTGTCAAGCTTTTTGTCGAGCTTGGCTGACAGCTTGGAAATCTCTTGACCATGTCTCACTCTTCGCACGAGATGATAGATCGGCAGAGACGATCTCTGGACATGGTCACTTGGCACACAGCACGCAAGCCCTGTGCGTGCCTCGTACAACTGAAACAATACTGCGCCAGAGAAATGCAAACTTCTTGGTGCTCCCTGCAGAAAGAGGCCCCTTCCGAAATCCTGCGTCGAGACACCGGCTGCCCCCAATTGTCTACTCGTCCGTCGTCCTCCTCAATCCGCGCAAGAGAGCGAGCAGATATCCTTGGCAGCAAGGGTCTGGACGAGCCTGATTGCTCTTTGGGGGTCGGCCATTGGTCTCCGGGGGGAGAGTGTTCCAAGCGGGGGAAGAATGCGGACATGGGGTAAGATAGCTAGTAATATGGAGACATGGGGTAAAAAGGAAGAGAGCAAAGGTGTGAGTGGAGTCAATTCACCCTCGTAACCTGGGTTCTTCTGTGTGTAAAGGGTTGGAGGCTGTCGGCTGTCGGCTGTCTTTCCATGTCATTATCCAGTCGCATTTGGACACTCTTTCTCAGTGAGATTTGGTTGCTCCTCTCACACACACTCTCTATCTCTCACCATGCAACCTTTACTTTTAACCCTTGCTAGTTGCCGTTCGTGCGGAAAGTGGATTGACACCAACAACGGAGGCTTCGAAAAAGGGCTTGGTTTGGAGGGGGAGAGAACCTTGACCATGACAATGCCGCCATGGCAGGCCAGAAGGTGACAATTGCTGGCAGTAGCGTACGGAGTAGTAGTCCCAGGAATATCTGGGGAAAATATAAACGATACCTCTATCATTCACTTGGTATAAAGAGCCGTCTCTTCCCCAGACTTTTCCCCTGCTCCTCAGATCAGAAGCATCCGCCTCTTCTTCTCTCTTCCTTTCCTCTTTCCTCGAGGACAATCTTTCCTTCTTTCTCTTCATCTGGGAAGTCTTACTCTCATCACCACTCATCCCTCCTCGACAGCATCACCCACATCAGCCGTCACAATGCTCGAGCACCACGATACCAAGGTGGCTACTCACATGGAGAACTCCTCCACCGACAAGGTCGACTACGAGAAGACCGTGTCTCTCCACGAGGATGCCTCGCAGGAGGTCTTCGATGAAGGTGCCACCAAGCGCCTTCTACGCAAGATGGACATCAAGCTTCTCCCCTTCTTGGCTCTTCTCTACCTTCTTTCGTTCCTCGATCGTACCAACATTGGCAATGCCAAGTTGGCTGGTCTCGAAGAGTCCCTGGGCATGACCGGCAAGTGGGATTACAACGTGAGTACAACCTTTATCTCGGGATAACACACCCCCATAATGTATATGCATTAGCAGAACTAACTTGCTGCCTGTAGATCGCTGTCGCTGTCTTCTTCCCCTTCTATGTCGCTGCCGAGATCCCCTCCAACTTAGCCATGAAGCGCTTCCGCCCCTCCATCTGGATTCCCTCCATCATGGTCGCCTGGGCTATCTGCACCACCCTCATGGGTATCACCCACAACTTCGGAGGGTTCCTCGCCTCTCGTATGGCTCTCGGTCTCGCTGAGGGTGGTCTCTTCCCCGGTATCACTTACTACATCACCCTCTGGTACAAGCGCCACGAGTGCGGTCTCCGCATGGCCATCTTCTTCTCCGCTGCCACTGCTGCTGGTGCTTTCGGTGGTCTTTTCGCTCGTGGTATCATGGAGATGGACGGCGCTGGTGGCCTTGACGGTTGGGCTTGGATCTTCATCATCGAGGGTATCCTCACTATGATCTTTGCTATCATGGCGTTCTTCGTTATGCACGATTACCCCGATACTGCCAAGTTCCTCAACGACTCCGAACGCAAGGAGGTTCTCCGCCGCCTCGAAGAGGATCGCTCCGTTCTCTCTGATGCCTTCGACATCAAGTTCGCCAAGGATGCTCTCAAGGACTGGAAGATCTGGGTTCACATGGTCATCACCATTGGCATCTACACCCCTCTCTACTCCATCTCCATTTTCCTCCCCACCATTGTCAAGAGTCTTGGATACACCAACGAGGTCGCTCAGCTCATGACTGTCCCTCCCTACGTCGTGGCTTGTCTCTTCACTATTGGTGGAGGTTTCGCTGCTGACAAGCACGGACAGCGTGGTATCTACATGATCTTCTTCTGTGTTGTTGCGTAAGTTTTCTTTCCTTTTGCCAAGCTGCCAAGATCAACTGGGAGATCTCCCGACTTGGCATGCTTGTTCCCGATGGTATTTTACTAACATTATTCCCAGCATGATTGGCTTCATCATCCTTGCCGCTGTCGACTCCCACGGTGCCAAGTACTTTGCTGCTTTCCTCATCTGCTGTGGTATCTACCCCAACGTCCCTCAGGGTGTCGCCTGGAACGGCAACAACATTGGTGGTTCCCTTAAGCGAGGTGTCGGTATCGCTATGCACGTTGGCTTTGTAAGTTATCCCGATATCTCAGCCCTTTTCCAAGCCACAGTCTCACTAACACTCCTGTCAACAGGGTAACCTAGGTGGTGCCGTCTCTGGCTTTGTCTACCGCAAGGACGATGCCCCCAACTACCGCTCCGGTCACTGGACTCTCGTCGGAACCACCGCCATGAGCTGCGCTCTCAGCATCTGCATGACCCTCTACCTTCGCCGCGAGAACGCCCGCCGCGACCAGACTCACAAGGCTCCTCATGAGTACACCCGCGCCGAGAAGGAGGTGGAGCAGAACTCTGGCGATAACGCCACCTTCTTCCGATACACCGTGTAAGCGCCAGGTATCGGCAGCGACGTCTTGCAGAACATCTTACAGGACATTGCATGGAATTGTATATGAGCGTTTGGTTATAGCAAAAAGGGTCACGACTAAAGTATATGGCATGGATGGAGTTAAAAGGAATGACTTTTAACGGGTGTTGAGTTCTTGACAAGAGTATTACTTCTAAGATATAAGACTCATACATTTTGACATGAATAATAATTGAACCTCAATATTTGAGGTATTCAACACTATCTTTGATCACTTTCATCTGTGAAATCTGCCTGTGTTGTGTGCTATGCGATCAGCTACATGAGACGGTCAATACAAGCCACTCATTGACACCCCGAACCAACACAAAGAAAGTACACCTATCAAAAAGCAGAACTCAAACCACAGCCAGGCCGCACAAGACTCAAAACATGGCTGAAAGAACCACCAACCGAAACAAACACTGAATAGGCCTGGAGGCTGGAGGATCTAGGGGACCTTTTGCGCAGAGTCTAGACCTGCACAGCAGGGATTCACAGATGATGATCTGCCAACCCCAGTCTCAGGCAGGATGCCGTTTTAGCCGTCTGGGCGATGCTTTCTGTAAGATTTGGATAAGCATGCAAGACACGTCGCAAGATTGTGTGGTGTAAAAACCCTGTTGCATGAGATCTCGACGCGTTTTACTCCGTATGCTCATTTTAGACCTTGCTGACCCGCAGCTAAAGTTCACATGCCATAAGCTTAACTACCGGAGCATAAGAATTTGTGGAATTGCATGACCGTGTCTACAATCATATGCAATCCTCCAGTGGCTCTTTCAGCTCCAGCAACCACCCGTGCTGTAGGGTCGTATCTGCGCCCATGCGCACAGCATAAGCCTCTCGCGTCCCACTGGCCTCTATCCAGGCTGTCGGAGGATTGCTCCGATGTAGATCCTTTCGAGAATGGGCGTTCCTTAATTATCGTAGTGGCTTCTTCACCTGAAATGTTTGTGCATTGCCGATAAGCATGAAAGTGGCTGTGAGACCCTGCCCCATCTGGTACTGGATAATCTACTCGTATTACGCCCTTCTGCGGCACGTAGAAGGCTAGTGATAAGAAAAGGTGAATGTTCCGTAGACGGAGCCAACAGCTGCGAATCCAATCTAGATCTAGAATTAGATTCAGCGTATCATCCCCACCAACAGCACGTATTTCCAGGTATGGACAGTCATCCGAAACCTTGAAATTTCGTGACAACCAACGCGCTGGCGCTAAGACAACTGCATTTAACCGTGGGGGAAAACATCCGAAGACGGGTATTAAAAGACAAGGGCGGGTATTTAACGTTAGAGTTCTTCCCATCTTGCCACGGCAGGGGGTTACAAGCTAGACAAGCAGACAAGCAACACGTCGTCTCCAAATTTTGTAAGGATTCCCCCGCATGTCTCCCCAACTTTTTGAACGTCCGTGTCTCGGCGGTTAGTTTTCTCGGTGTGGTATCAGTGCTGAGATGGACGTTACACGAACAGAGACGGCGGTGCGATTGTGTAGGGTTTACTCTGTATGCGGAAGTTTGTTCATCTTCGAGTGCGGTGCAGTGTTTGATTAGATAAAACATAAGTTTATACCTGTAGCTAGGGCTACAACCATGAGAGGGACAGCATACAAGCCACTGGCCATCTCTTGTATAGATCATATCGACTTGGCTATGGTTAGAGATGAGTTGAGGGATTCCATGATCAAGGCCCGATGTGATGCACTTCGACATGTAGCACAGATATCTCGCTTACCTGGGGGTACAAGTTAGTTTCAATTAATACTAAATACACTACCCTCTACCTAGTCAAACAAGCTCACAAATGATGTATCTTCAAAGCCATCTGAACCTCCCCCCTTGCTAGTCCACGGCGACTTCTGAATTTCTAGTTCCTCAACACCGCATCCCTCACACGTAGAATCTCCAGGACACCTCTTCGCCCAAGGCCGTCGTGTTTGAGTTAGCCGTCCAGGTCTAGGTTGACAGGCTAAAACCCGTAGTCGATCTAAATCCCTTGTGTCGAGACGATCTGCCAAATAATCGAACATGTCAAAGACAGTGCTGCCCTCGCTGTTTTCAACTTCATCATTTCTGGGAAGCCAGACTGGCCCGATGTCTTCTCGTTGGACTTCGGTGTAGATGAAATCTTCGGACCGGAAGGTTTCCCTCACAGGCTGTGAATTTAGATCAGCTCGCGTCGCGTGTGTAGAGCCGTCCTCCCTGTTTGAAACATTCTCAGTAGCGTTTTGATATGACAGCCCATAATCAATAAACCATATAGTCCTCTTCACACCGTTGAGTAACCAATGGAGAATCATGCGAAAGTCCCACCAACCCATTCTTAACTCTTTCTTCCTGTAGTGAACTTTCCGCCCAAGAAAAACATCTAATATGGACACATCATAATCAAGCGCAATGTTTTCTCCAACGAAACTCGGCTTCGCTTTTGGTCTCGGAGTGGTTTTGTAGTCGAAAAGCGGTAGAGAGTCGTGGAGAGGATCGAGCAATGGTAAGTGATTTAGATGGCAAGGATCTAGATGAATAAGATCCCTGTCAAAGTCTATCGTGATATGTTTGACGCCACCATTATCATCTCGGTAAGATGCCGTATGGCTGGCGCCCTCTTGACCGAGATAATTCCCTGGGGTAGCTGTGTGTTTTGGATGATAGGGTGATTTTATATGTGACCACCATTCGTTTTTCCGGAACCGCTTTTCCATTGCCTGACGTGAGTCCTTGCTGAAAGTCCAGAGCGAGCTATCGGATAAGTAGACCGAATCGTTGCGATTACCGTCGATATCATCTATAGGCACAGCGAAGGAGAAGCTTGAAACGAAGTTCACGTTCTCATCATCAATAGTTCTTGTTCCCAATAGTTGGAGGAAGTTCACGTTCTCGTAAGCAACGGCTCTTGTTCCCAACCATTGGAGGAGGTTCTCTTGTCTGCGGGATAAGGGACTTGGACTTTTGAAGTGATACTGGGCGATGAAGAATCTGTGAACGTGACGATCGAATGTACGGGCGGCAGCTTCCCAGATGAGAAGCTGAATCTCTTTTGGGAGGTCTAGAAATTGGGGGAATGTATCGGGTGCCATGGTGAGATGTGAGTACAAAGGGAAGTTTTGGAATGTTTGCTTGAGAATATTGAACAATACCACGGTGTTTGAAAGGATGCGGTTTGCAGGGATAATTGCTTGTATTTATACTAATCCTAAGGCCAAAGCATAATATCGACAACTGTGTCTTTACTGAAAGATAAACCTTGATTGCGGGCATTGTAAACATTATGACCTATTGTGTGGAAGGAAACTGTGTTTTCTATCTGTGTAGCTTTGATCTATCTCGGCGAGATATTGAGTAAAGTTAACTTCAATTGATACCACGGTGTATTTATCGAGAGATGAACTTTATTTGAGGGCATGGTATATAATGCCCTATTATGTGGAAGGAGACTGTGTTTTCTATCTGTGTAACTTTGATCCATCTCGGTGAGATATTGAATAAGGTTAATAATCATTAATGTTAAAAATACGGGGATAAACACAATACAATAGTTCCATGTACGGAGTAGGTTCCTATCTATTCAAAAGCAGTGCTGTCAGCCTTGCGGATGACGTCGGCCCACGCCGCGTGTGTTATCTCAATCTGAATAATTAGCCACAAAGCCACATGTTTCCTTTATATTGACAACACTCAATAACAAATCCGATGTGAATACTGATATAAGAATACAGAGTTCGGAGATATGAGTAGAGGTGAATCACGATCAAACAGACCCAGATAGCGACTTCTAGAACCACCGTCCTGGCTGATAACGTTGGGTACATGTGTGAATATGGATCTCACCCTCCGATTTGCCGCGCGCGAACTCATAAGTCGCCGACTTTGATGAGTGGATTAGCAATCCCCATCATTCGTACTCGTATCCGAAAAGTACTATTACTAAGGATTCTCGAAAGAAATATAGTCATTTGTCAGACAAATTGCACGTAATATATATATCGGACTTGCAACCGGCTGTGCTTTTATTTACACTGATATGATACGGCAACTCTTGGTTCATCCATATTTGAAAACCTCTTTCTTGAATATTCTGCCTACAGCTCATATTAAAACAAGACATAGGTCATTTAATTTCCTGTATAGGAGTTCACACTACTCCAAGAAAAGCACTATTATTCACACTGACAGTATGAGTGATCATGTAAGTATTGTGCTACCGCTTACCTCTCGACTACCTGGCTAAAACGGTGAAGGACGACGAACTCCTGCTCAAGCCCGCCGCAGATGGAAGCTTTATTCGACCTGAAAGTGCTTTTCGAAATTTCATCTCGAACAAACCAGGCTCTCAGTTTCCCGCCGAGAAAGATCGATACGTGCTTTATCTTAGCCCAGGATGCCCTTGGGTACGTTGTCTACCATCTCGACCCACAGTCATCATACTGACATATTTTCAGTCTCATCGTGCAATGATTGCCCGAAGTATCAAGCGACTTGAAAACACCATCGACTTGTATCTCTGTTCTCTATTCATGGGCCAGGAAGGTTGGACCTTTGAAGACGACCCAGAAGCGGCGAAATATGGTGTCCTGCCTAGAGATCCGCTTTATGGGCTTCAAAATCTGAAGCAGCTATATTTGAAGGCCAACCCGAACTATCAAGGCCGATACACCGTTCCTGTTCTTTGGGATAAGAAGACAAACACCATGGTCAGCAATGAGTCTAGTGACATCATTAGGATGCTGTTCACTGAGTTTGACCACCTTCTGCCAGAGGAGGATCGTGAATTCAATAGACCCGGTGGTGGCTTATATCCAGATAATCTCCGAAGCGAAATCGATGAGATTAACGAGTGGGTATACAATACTGTCAACAACGGCGTTTACAAGACAGGCTTTGCAACTTCACAAGCCGCCTATGAAGAGAACGTCGAAAAGGTCTTCAAATCGCTCGACCGTCTCGAGAAGATTCTAGAGAAAGGGCCCTTTCTTTTAGGAGACCACATCACTGAAGCAGACCTCCGCTTATATCCCACTATTCTACGCTTCGACACTGCTTACGTTCCGATCTTCATGTGTAACCTCGGCACTATCCGAGACCATTATCCGAATCTTCACTTATGGATGAGAAGACTTTATTGGGACGATAGTGCGAGGACCAACGGTGCTTTTCGAACGATTGCTGAGACTTGGATTGAGAAGTATAAGGAATGTTACTCCAAGTCGAGACGTCGGGTTCTTGGAATTACTGGATTACACATTGTTCCTAGAGGGCCTTTGATTTTGGTTCATGAGTTGGCTGAAGGGGAGAAACTCGATGTTGAGGTTTAAATTAATTCAAAGAGGATAAGGCACTAGCACTTATATTATACGAGCAACAGTCACTCCTTAGTAGAGTACCTAAATTGTAGCCTGTATGTCGGTTTCTTATCGTTGCTGGTATGATGGGGGCTTTTCACCCTTCTTGATAAGACGGTCTCATTAAGACCGGAAACAATTAGCTAACGTTCAGCTTAGATAACCATACACTTTTGAAACTTAGAGATGACCAATCAGCCGACAAGCCCAGATAGCCGTCAGCCCTAGTGTTAGAACAGGCTAGAACGGCACAAGGATGGGCAGACTTCAGGCCCGTATAAACATTGCAATGTACGGAGTAACATAAACAAGATATTACACTTCGTATTCTTTACCCCATGTGATAATCTCCCGCGTTATACTCCGTAGTACGAGAAATCTCCAGGCTTGTAGTCAAAGCTGATTGTTTCGTGTCTGACCTAGCCAGGTATTCCCAATCTCATCTCTTTTTTAAATAGTTTGTGTAGGAACAACACCAAGCTTCAGGGTAACTTGATATTGCTTGTTGATTTTTCGGATACTGGTCGCCACTCGATATTTTCTTAATCCACTGTTGATGTTGATCTTTTCTCTATATATCACATCAGCTCGAGAACCATGAACCCTGAAGAACATTTTAACATGTTAGTTTTAATCCGTTGCGATCAGATGGGTCGTTTCCGTTATTCCCGTCGTGTAGCTTTAAAGCCGAATTACCTTGTAATGCAATTTTCATCCTCCTTGAGAGGAATTTAGCTGTGAAACACCAGCTAGTGCCTAAACTAGGTTGAACGCAAACAAAGCCTAACTCGAAGCATTGAACAAAATATGATAATAGAGTAGTATGCATATTCAAAGCAACTGACATCTTTGCTAGTGCATATGTTCCGGCACTGACATGCCGAGATCTAAAATTAGAAGAGTCGCTATGACTTTTAGTCCCACTCGGAGGATTGCAAATCAAAGAGGATCTTGATGAAATCAATGAATTATGATTGGTCTGTATTGATCTCCACGTTGGATCGGTTCTCTAGTGGACTCTTTTTCAAAGGCACGGCTCGTATTATTTCTCGGCCTGGACCCCTGAGACTCATCACACGGGCCTAGACGGGCCTGCCGAGGCCTGCGAAGGTGCTTCTAGATTGGAAGGTGGATTGTTCTACGCATACGGAGTAATAACGAAGAGTCCATTTCTCGTATTTTCCAAAAGTGCCCCGGAAGTGAAACATCGGCTAAAAGGCAAAGCTCTTTGCGCATTATTGAGAACATATACTATAAGTTGGCTCGTAACATCGTGAGAACAATGTTTCGATCATCCAGCCCTCTCAGTCAATCATTATTCTGCTCATCATGAAAGGTTCAGCTGCCGTCGCTTTTTCCCTTGTTCCCTATGCTGCTGCTGCTTCACAGCTCGTCTGGCCTTCAAGATGGGACGAGGCCGAGGATTACATGAACATGTTGGGAGGTTATGGCAAACGCGGTTTCGCTGATGGTAAATACCCGATAATAGAACAAGACGCTTACTGGAATGACACTGACACTCTGTGTAGCCATTATTACCTGCGGCTTCGGTGCCAACGAGCAAGGACGACAGAACTCGGCCGAATGGATCCGAACAGCTTTCCACGACGCCGTGACACATGACGCCAAGGCCGGAACTGGTGGTGTCGATGCGAGCATCTTCTGGGAGACAAAGCGACCCGAGAACCCCGGAAGGGCTTTCGAGAACACCTTCGGCTTCTTCAGCGGTTTCCACAGCCCCAAGACCTCTGCTTCAGATCTCGTCGCCCTTGGAACAGTTATTGCTACTGGCTTGTGTGAAGGACCTAAGATTCCCTTCCGAGCCGGACGAGTTGATTCCTACAAGGCTGGTCCCTCTGGTGTGCCCGAACCTTCTACCAACATGAAGGATACCTTTGCTGCTTTCACCAAGGCTGGCTTCACCAAGGAGGACATGACAGCCATGGTTGCCTGTGGACACGCCCTTGGCGGTGTTCACAGCGAGGATTTCCCCGATGTTACCGGCATCAAGGCAGATCCCAACAACGACACTTCTGTCCCCTTCCAGAAGGATGTTTCATACTTCCATAACGGCGTTGTTACCGAGTTCTTGGCTGGCACGTCCAAGAACCCTCTGGTTGTCGCCAAGAATGATACCCTGAACAGCGACAAGAGAATCTTCAACAACGACCGCGCTACCATGAAGAAGCTGTCCACAAAGGCTGGCTTCAACTCCATGTGCGCCTCTGTTTTCACCCGCATGATCGACACCGTCCCCAAGAGCGTCACCCTGACCGACGTCATCACTCATTACGATGTCAAGCCTTACATCACCAACTTGTATCTCGACAGCAAGGGCAAGATGCATTTTACTGGATCTATTCGATTCGCTCTTGAAAACGGCCGCAAGGCAGACGACATTTCCGTCAAGCTGGTCTACGCCGACAGGAGTGGCAAGGTCAAGACCACTGTGCCTGCAACCATCCCCATGAGAGATGGAAGCACCACTGGATTTACCGTTCCCTTCGCTTCTTTCGAGTTCGACACTATCATCGATGCGAAGAAGGGTATCAGCAAGTTCTGGATCCAGGAGACCACCCCTTCGACCAAGGTGACCAAGACCCACGACAACCAGAAGACGGGCGGCTACAAGGTTGACGACACCGTCCTCTACCAGAAGCCCAGCTCATGCTTTGCTGCCGACAAGCTTGCCAGCGGTCCTGCCCCTGTGACAATCAACGCCATGGTCCGCGACAGCCGCGCCAAGGAGACCCTGAACCTAAAGTTCACCCGCAGAGTGGCCATCAAGGGAGTCGATGTGCCCAAGTTCCAGACCGAGGTGATTCAGTTCAAGCCTACCGGAAAGAAGTTGAATGGTTTCACGGCTTACCAAGCTAAGACGACCACCACGGATCAGAACTCCAGTTTTGACATTGTTCTGAGTGGCAAGCCCGCCTCCGGCGTTGAATACAAGGGCATTGGCGAGTTGGCTGAGTGTTAATTATGTTTTAATTTATAGACTACATAGACTTAGACTTTGGATTTAGCGGGTAGAATATAACGTTTTAATTGTTATGCTATGCAATCTATGTTTGGTTTGATGCTGATGCATCTGTGATATCCATCTTTCTGATATTTATGATGACCACCCTTTAGCGGGTCCATGGCTAAGGGTAAATATAGGTATCTCTTGGCGAATTACTGGAGATAATTAATTTGCTATATCCATGCGAGCACTTCCATACTTCTTAAAGCATCAGCGTAAACTTGTGAAGGATAGCCTGTACAACGTCGATTAAGCTTAGGGATCTTGTTTAGTAAGCCGTGTATCTGAGATGCAAGGCTTTTTACAGCAGGGCAGAACGATATGAGAAAGGGCACTTTTGTGGTTCATTCAAGAAAATAGGCGTAAACGTAGAGTTCTCGTCCGCTGTGCAAACTCTGACGAACTGGGCTCAACATAAACAATATCTCGTATGTCAGCCTGATTTGCTTGTTTCAAGCACTATTTCCCAAGAAGGAAATACCAGACTTGTCGGGCCCATCGCGGCACCGGTTTATGATATCGCGGAGCCGCAAGAATAAGGTTTGCTAGGGGTAAGGGTACTGTGGATTGGTGATTCGGCTTACTCCCGACATCGTGGGCCACGGCGTCGTTCTTGTGGCTTGTCGAATTATCCTTTACCGACTTCATCATCATCTCCTAGATAATCAAGAGACTGGTTGTCAAATGATCGACCCTAGATGTTATGCAAATATCTAGAGAAAAAAGAAAGTTAACAACCATACATATCTAAGCCCTCTAGAGTATGAACTCATGAATCACATGATCAATCACATTGATGTTAAACTATTATGCTTGAAATGAAGAAGTTTATCTGAACAATTACTAAAGTACTAAGTCCCTAACGGGCGATTTTAACGGCTCGATCGGCAGATAAACGATAGTTTCAACTATGCGGAACCGTATCCTTGGTACACAAGCTGGTAATGGACCTATCGTCTGACTTTTAATCGGTCACGCAATCCTTCTCCACGCTGTCGTAACCCAGCTCAGCACAACAGAAAAGGCGAACCGCAGCTTTAGAGATGCTAGTTCCTGGAAATAGCTCGCTTGTAACCATGGATAGACAAGT
Organism: Fusarium sp. PT; assembly: GCA_021020635.1. Lineage (NCBI taxonomy): Eukaryota > Fungi > Ascomycota > Sordariomycetes > Hypocreales > Nectriaceae > Fusarium > Fusarium sp. PT. Next base: position 2,413,197 of record JAHMRZ010000002.1, on the reverse strand, counting down.
TGCGAACGTGAGACGGAATCTGATGCAATTTGATAATCAGCTGGTATTTGAGCACTTTTGAAATAAAACCAAGTCACACCCGCATGTAGATCATTCACATTCACCATCTTATCACCCATCCAATTTCTTCAATTTCTTTGAACATGGGAGCTTCAGAAGATCCCAAGGATATCTCCAGGGTTCAAAGCCGCGAGAAGAATGGAGAGACTGCCATAGTCTCGGAGAAATATGCTGATGTTACATTGCGCCTTGTCGAGCAGTATGGGGATCAGTTTGGGCCTTTGACTCCTGAGAAGGAGAAGAAGTTACGGCGCAAGCTATACTGGCATGTCATGGGGTTGCTATCAGCCATCAATCTCTTGCTCTTTGTACGTCACTTGACACATTAATGGAATCCGCTTACTGAATTTTCACAGATCGATAAATCGACTCTTGGATATGCCGCTATCCTTGGTCTGTTTGAGGAAACAGGTATCAGCAAAGCACAGTATAATAACCTGGGAACCTTCTTTTACGTCGGTACGTACACCGCTCTAGTCAATGCCAAGTCCAGAAGCTCACCATATGGCAGGATATCTTGCCGCGCAATGGCCTGGACACTATCTCATGCAAAGACTCCCCTTTGGCAAATTCGTCGCCGGCTTGGTCTTCATGTGGGGAGCCACTATCCTCTTACACTGCGTAGCAACAAAGTACGCCGGTTTGGTCGTCCTTCGGATAGCTCTTGGAGCCTCGGAGTCGGTGGTTGTGCCGGCCATGGAAATGACGATAGGCATGTTCTTCAATCGCCACGAGCAGTCGTTTCTTCAGCCTTTCCTCTGGGTCACATCGGCTTTAGCACCTGTCTGCGCTGCCTTCATCTCGTATGGCCTGCTTTGGAGCCATAGCAGTGTTCTCCCCTGGAAGCTGTTCATGATTGTCACGGGGGGTCTTTCCGTCATCCTTTCTGTGTTTGTCTGGTTCTTTTACCCGAACAACCCTGCCGAAGCCAAATTCCTCACGCTGGAAGAAAAGGTTCACTCCATCTCAAGGGTGCACGCCTCTAGCCAAAGCTCTATCGAACAGAAGCAGTTCAAGAAGACCCAATTCCAAGAGACGCTGCGGGACCCAGTTTCATGGCTGTTTGCTCTTCAAGCCTTTACACTTATGATGTCTAACAATTTGACATACGGACAACAAAATCTCTTGACTACGTCTCTTGGCGTCGATAACCTGGGCTCAACACTTGTCGCCGCGGCGGGTGGTGGCTTCGGAGTAGCTGTGTGTCTCGCTGGCACGTTTGCCCTCAAGTTCTGGCCCTCCAACCTCGCTCTTCATGGACTCGTCTGGTGCATCCCCGCAATCGCAGGTGGTATCGGAATGGTCACCATCGATTGGAACGAGAAAATAGGAATGCTAGCCTGTCTTCTTCTTGCCGGCCACACCTACGGTAATACATACATCATCGCATTGGGTTGGGCCACGTCTAGTGCAGCAGGTTACACCAAGAAGCTGACTCGGAACGTCATGTTCATGGTCGGATACAGCGTTGCGAACTTGATCTCTCCGCAGATCTGGGTACCAAAAGACGCACCGCGCTATTATGGTGCTTGGATTGCAATGATTCTTATCAGCTGGGTCGGAACTCCTGCCATCTTGTTCGTTATCCAATTCATTCTCAGGAAGAGGAATGAAGAACGTAAGGCTTGGGCTGCAGGTTTGAGCGAGGACGAGAGATTGGCACACGAATATGGCGAGGTAGAACAGGTGGAGGAGAATGGTGAGATCGGCCGTAGGAAGGTTGAGATTGCTCTGCTCGATTTGACAGATCTGGAGAACAAATTCTTTATCTATCCTATTTAGGGGAGTACGTATCTACAAACTGATGGCACAGAAAGTGTTGGAAAAGAACGACAAGAAAAGCTCTTCCATGTAACCCCTCATGTTACTCTACAATATAGGATTATCCAACGATTGATAAATTTGAATTCTTTCCTTCTCATGATATCGTTTGATAGAGTCAAATACCTCTGTGTATACACCTTCTTGATTTGAAATAGCCCAGACCAAGTAAGAAAACGAACGTGACTGACTCGTCTAATGATTTTCGGGACCAAAGACTAGGCGTATCCCTAGACTTAACTCTAGGTCATAGAACGGGAATAGTGGCTGTCACCACGCGTTCCGCAGCTGTCAAAATCTCGTAATCTCACGATAGCTACTTGGCTTGCTCTAGTGGCGGTGGCGGTCTGATGACACGACACTATACCTGAAGTAAGCTTTTCTACCGGCGGCTAACTTCAAAATAGGGTTTAGGATGGCCCAAGGTAGCAGTTGCTTCGCCGCCTTCGCTGTACTGAGCCTCTGAAGATATTGGCCAGTCGAGCTGAACGACACGCATTTACACCTCGAGATGACGATCTGGAGTTGACGGGTTTGCTACGAGTGCCCATAGGCTGATGTTCACTTTCATTGAACTTTATAGATGGTCAGTGATAAATGAAACATTATCCAAACCAAGCAAGGTTTTGAAATTGGTACGATCAAGGTTGAAGAAGAGTATAAGGGGAGCCCGTGACAATAGCCTAACCAAGTCGCCAAGAAAATTCTCTTTGAGCCATCTTTTGCAACGGTTCAAGATACCAACAGTCTGGTATCCCCGAAAAAGCCGTCACTGATTAACCCTCATTGGCTTCGGCCGAGTCTAGCCCAAGGCTAAAATTGACAAGAATCCAGGGGTCTTGTCACACGTTTTGACTCTTTACCCAATGGGTGTATTTCTCCGTCACGATATAATTCTTCCGGCGCTATAATGACCACGGCCGAGTCGATTTCGAGAACCCCTGATCGTTAGATTCTTATCATCAACGTTTCATTCGCGTGGTTCATCTGATGTCTCCTTCTAGCTCTGGTCCGAAATCAATAGTCTTATCCATGACGCTGAGATGCGCCAGTTCGCCGAGACTATTAAAGCTGAACGGACGAAGCGAGAACTCTAGAACAGTACAGGCTGGTATCACGAGGCGTCGACCGTTTTCTTTCAAAAGACTAAACATCTAGGGTCTAGCCGTAGTGAGATGGCCTGTGTTATATATCAATACATGTAGCCCCCTGTAGAGAATGTAACCCGCCCACGTATCTCTCACTCCGTACCTTTGATTCATTCCTTTTCGTGCTGCTGCGTTGAGTCACCAGCGAGATACGGTTCAACATGGCCAGATTCTCTGCCTGGTTACTGCTTCCGCTGGTATGTGGAAGCAGTCTTGCCAAAGAAGGTTCCGTTGTTCCCGGTTTCGTTAATTCTTCATCCAGCCCTTCCACTCGTTTTACTGCACTTTCCTTCCCCGACGCTCCTTTGAATGCAGATCTTCCTTTCACTCCTTCAACCCCTAATGTCAATCCACTTTTGAGAAGATCGGTGTGCAAGCCGCGGCAGCTCCCGGCTGGCATTGCCCACTCTCTGGTCTCAACAACCTCGTCTATCCCCACGGTTACAAGTGATTCTATTGGCCCGTCAACGTCTCTTACTGGGTCTGTCATCGCCAAGTCTTCAGCTGGATCTCAATCCACTGAGAGCCTTGACCACTCAACCACTACTGGCACATCCGGTATCGCGACTGAAGCAACATCTGCCACTCTTCACACTGAGTCGATAAATGTTGGAAGTGATTCATCTACCGAGACTGCATCGACTGGATCTACATCGTATGAGGCTACACCTATCCAGTCTATATCACCTGGGTATACGAAGTCTGAAACTACAACATCCACTCTGTTGGTCGAGACTACATCTGCTGAGAATGTATCATCTGGGGATACATCCAGCCGTGCGATAGTTACGTCGGAGGTTGGCTCTTCACAAACTCCAGTGACCGAAACTACAGCGGCAGAGACTGAATTGCCTGAAAATGCTTCTTCTGGTAGTGCTTCTTCCGATGAAACGTCCTCTGGGGATGCATCCGCCAGGATCACGTCGCCTGGCACCACAACTAGTCATGCGGATGCAATCAATTCTGAGATTACATCTTCCGAATCTACATCTTCTGGGACTATGTTGGCCGAGATTACATTGTCTAAGACTGGATCATCCAGTACTCTACCATCTGTAACTTCATCGGCCGCGACGACTTCAACTGAGAATGTATCAGCCGATTCTACTCTGCCCGAAACTACATCGGCTGGGACTACATCAAGTAACGCGGTTACAATCGCTTCTGATACCACGTTGCTATCCGCATCTACCTCTGGAATCGACACTAGTTCGGCTTTTACCCAACTATCATTGCCTATCGCGGCGGACGATGTGCCTTCAACGCTCGCACTTTCTACAGACTCTGCTTCGCAAGAGTCTCTCACCATTGGCTCGACCACAGCAAACCCTCCCAGTGTCGAGTCCGCTACCACTGATGCTGACCTGACGACCTCAATCCCTGGGACAAGCTTAGATCTGGCTTTGTCGGACACTAGCACAGCACTGGCTCTCTCCGAAACGAGTGAGGCTCTTCCGTCCATCCACGGGAGTCAGTCTTCTGGAGCGTCACTTTCCTTGACAACTGCATTCCCTTCATCCGCATTCACTTCATCAGACCAAACAACATCGGAGACTGCGCTTTCAACATCTACTGACTCTCCTTTAGTGCTCACAGTAGCCACAGACGGTAGCGGAGACTACACTGCCATTGGTGATGCCATCAAAGCTGCCCAGACAAGTGGCTATCCTACTGTGACCGTTCTCGAGGGTACCTATACCGAGAACGTCGTTATACAGGCCACTCCCACAGTCACCATTGTCGGAGAAGTGTCGAAGAAGCGTGATGGCTCAGCCAAGGTCGTCATTGATAACGGCGGTAATGCCAACCCGGCGCTGTCATTCTCAGCAGCCGGCGCTGCGGGCATCACTTGGAGGAACATTAAGTTTTCCAACTCTCAGGCTGGAGGGTCTGGTGGAGCAGTTTTCCTTCGTGGCTCGAAGAATGCATTTTACAACTGTGAATTCTTCGCCGTTGGTTCTGTAGCAATCACTGGCAGCTACGCTTCAGCAATCGTTGCCAACTCTTACCTTGAGGCCCAAGACAAGGTTATATACAACTTCCCATCGTTGTATTTGTATGGATCAACCATCACCGCAACCAAACCGAATGCTCTGCTCGTGTACAACAAGGGTGCGCTGTCCGGCACTACTCTATACAACACCACTGTCGTGTTCGATACATGTGATATCAGTCAGAAGAGCGGTGCCACAAACACTCGAGTCTTCCTCGCTGCAGGCAATGGAGATGGCTCTGTTGCTGTCTTCAGAGACACCAGTCTTGGAGGCTTCTTGGCCGCCTCAGGTGTCTACGTTGATGCTAAGACTCAGTCTTCATTGAACCGCTACATCGAGTTCGGCACGACAGGAGATGGCAGCTACTCCAACCACGTATCGGATCGCTCCAAGTATGTTTCGTTGGTCACCGACTCTAAGGACCTGTCGCCCTACGAGATTTCTACCTTTTTCAAGAGCCTTTATCCAAGTGTCGCTGCCACTTCAGTTGATTGGATCGATCCTGATGTGTTGAGCGCTATTCAAGCCAGCAACGCTAAGGACCTCCCCAAGGTGGAAACTTCCAGCACTGTCGCGTCCACTAAAACATCTGGAGCGTCCACTGCCGCATCCGACTCTTTGACCACCTCCAACGCTCCATCTGCAACAAGCAATACACACGATGTCATCATTTCTACCACCAGTTCTGCCGCAGCTACTACCTCCGCTTCATCATGCTCCCTTCCATCAGCCGTTCCTAGCACTGCTCTCGTCGTTGGTCCTAAGAGCAACCCCTGTGCCTCCTACGACACTCTCGCGTCTGCAGTGGCTGCACTCCCCGCCGATGACACTACCCAGACTATCTACATCCTTGCTGGAACATACCAAGGGAAGGTATCCATCGCCCGTGTAGGCGCTACTATTCTTCGCGGTCAGACCAGTGATGGCACCACCTACAGGAACAACAAAGTAACCATCACCGCCAGTAACGCTGTCTTGTCTAGCAGCGGTGGTTCATCTGGAACTGCTACATTCTCTGCGAGCAAGTACGAGGCCAAACTTGTGTCTTTCTACAACATCAATTTTGAAAACTCGTTCGCAGCAACTGCGAATAACGTTGCCTTGGCAGTCTATGCTAAGGGTACCAAGGTGGCTTTCTATGGTTGCAGCATTGACTCAACTCAGGGATCCCTGTACCTCGACTACGGAAACTCCTTCTTCAGTCATTCGAGGATCTCTGGAACCACTGATTTCATCTGGGGCCAAGGCGCAGGTTACTTCTACAACAGTGTTATCGCCTCCAAGGGTTCCTCCACAGGCCAGGCTATTGCTGCCCACAAGTACCAAGGTCAATATGGCGGCTCGCAATTCGTGTTCGACATGTGTGCCGTTGTGCCCGAGTCTAGCTCCGTCCCCGAAGGCAGCACCTATCTCGGTCGCGATTACAGCGCCAAGGCCAATGTTGCCTTTGTCAACTCGTTCTTGGACGGCCATATCGCTGGCGATGGATGGAAGGTTTCTTCGCCTTCTGCCTTCACTGGTTCCTTCACCGAGGGTAACAACACTGGGCCCGGTTATGACTCTTCGGCTCGTATATCTGCTGCTACCATTATCAAGGATACCTCTTCTTACAGCTTTGCTGGTATCTTGGGAAGCGATGCTTGGATTGACAAGGCCGCTATTGCTCCTTTCCTAGGCTGGCCCGAGTCGAAGTATGGCAAAGATGCTGCGAGTGTCACTACCACTTCAGCTGCTACCACTGCATCAGAAACCACTAGTGCCACCGCTGTAGGTAACACTTTGACCGTGGCCCCATCCCCTACAGGTAGCCAGTTCAAGACCGTTGCCTCCGCTCTCGCTGCCATTCCCGAGGACGGTGAAGACTACACTGTTCTGATCAAGGCCGGTACCTACAATGAGCAGCTTACTCTCAACCGCGCCAAGGGCCACGTCACTCTTCGTGGCGAGACAAGTTTTGAGAATGATTTCACCCAGAACGGGGTTCTCATTTCGTTCTCCAAGGGCTTCTCGACAGGCGCTGGACGAAATGAGGAGACCCCCGTTCTTTTCTGGAAGACCACTTCATCCGCCGGTCTCTCTTTGTACAACCTGAACTTCACCAACACCTTTGAGCAGACCCGTGATACAGCCGCTCTCGCTGCCGATTTCTTTGGAAACGTGGCAGCCTACGGTTGCGCCTTTAAGGGATTCCAGGATACCATGCTTGTCAATCAGGGTGTGCAAGTGTTTAGCAATAGTTATTTTGAAGGAAGTGTGGACTTTATCTGGGGCTACAGCAAGGCCTACTTCCATCAGTGCTACATTGCATCCAACACGGCCAGTGCCTACATCACTGCGCAGAACCGCAAGTCTTTATCTTGGGCCGGTGGTTTCATCTTTGATACCTGCAAGGTCACGTACACTGACAGCTATGGATCTAGCTTTGGCTCAACTTCATTGGGACGCCCTTGGTCGCAATATGCACTTGTTGTGTTTATGAACTCATTTCTTGATAAGCACATTTCTTCGGCTGGATGGTCCGCATGGTCTACAAGCAGCCCTCAGACATCTGTGAGTACATCGACAAATGATTACCGTGATCCCTCCAAAACAAACTAACACTGAGCAGAACGTTTTATTCGGCGAGTTTAACAATACTGGCCCTGGAAACTGGACATCCTCCCGTGCAAGTTTCGCGACAAAGCTCACCGAATCCCAAGCTGCCGCTTACTCCCTAGGATCGTTTATTGGCAGCACAAGCTGGCTTGATATGAAGGCGTACAACTACGTCCCCAGCTATACCATTGGCGACTCCAGCGCTGCCTCCGACCCTGAGACAGATGTCTCTTGGCCATCTCACCCTTCTGATGGAACTACACCCCCCAAGAATGCAGTTCTTGTGTCTGTTGGCGCAGAAAAGTCAGGCTCTTACTCGAGCCTCACTAGTGCACTCAAGAGCCTCCCTAAAGATTCGACCCCGCAGGTCATCTTCATCTATCCCGGATCATACGAAGAGCAGGTTCCGTCTATTAACAGACCTGGTCCAGTCACCATTATTGGATACACGGAGAGCGAACCTGGAAAGACCTACACTAGCAACCAGGTTACCATTACCCAAGCTAAGGGACTTTCTGTTGCAGGAACGATCCCGGCCGGTCGCAGCAACGCGGACACAGCTACCATTGCAACGGCCAGTTCCAAAATCGCCATCTACAACGTCAAATTCATCAACACGGATAACCTCGATGGCGCCACTCCCAGTTATGTCACTCTCGCTGCCAGTGTCTATGGTGATAAGATTGGCTTCTACGGATGTTCTTTCGACGGATGGCAGGATACTCTTCTCACTGGTGCGACAACTGGCTATCAGTACTACGAAAGCTGCATGATTGATGGAGCCATTGACTTCGTCTGGGGCTACAGCAAGGCCTACTTCAAAGGCTGCACTCTTGGTGCCAAACGCGCCAAGTCTGCCATCGCTGCGCAGAGCCGCAATGGCCCTAATGCAGTTGGAGGCTACATCTTTGACCAGTGCCTTTTCACCGAAGCTGCTTCGGCCACTGCTGATCTCCAGGGACAGGTCTATCTCGGTCGACCTTATAATGCTTACTCTCTTGTCGTGGTCAAGAACAGTTACCTCGACTCAATCATCCAGCCGGCAGGTTGGAAGATCTGGTCTACGGCTGATCCTCGTACCGACCATATCACATTTGCAGAGTATGCCAACGAAGGTCCTGGAAGCTGGGAGAAGAACGTAGCGGCTCGAGAGGCATTCGGGTTTGCTACTCTTCTGACCAAGGACGATTACTCTCTTGAGACTGTCATGGATAGCACGGACTGGATTGACAAGACCCACTGGGACTCGATCACGACACCAAAGCCTAGCACACCTGTCATTCCTGTTCCTGATCCCAATGCTGTTTACAGTGGTAAGACTCCTCCGCCAGGCGCCTACATCGTCTCCAAGGAGACCATCGAGGGGGTTACAACCTACGACACCATTCAGGCTGCTATCAATGCACTGCCAGTTTCCACGAAGATCACACCCACTGTGTTCATCTACCCTGGCACATACAAAGAGCAGATCGTCCTCAGCAGACCTGGAACCACCTTCTTTATCGGTTACTCCGAGTCGCCTAATGATTACACCAAGAACCAAGTTATCATTACGTACGACAAGGGCATTGATACACAAGCGGAGGCGTCCAACTCTGACTCGGCAACCTTCTACGCCACTGGTAATTATTTCCAGGCTGTGAACATCAACTTCGAAAACACATTTGGCACAGCCAGCAAGTAAGTGTTTTCATGCGATTGACTTGACGGCATACTAACAGACTTATAGTTACGCCAGTCTTGGCTTTGGTGTCAAGAGCAGCAAGTTCGCTTCACTCTACGGCTGTCATGTTTACGGTAACCAAGATGCTCTTCTCATCAACGGTAATTTCTTCGCATACAACAGTCTTATCACAGGCAACATAGACATGAGTAAGTTACCCATGACCGTCATAACACTGTCGAGATGTACTAACACCTTATAGTTTGGGGTTCCGGTGCCGGATACTTCCTCAAATCTACTCTGTCGCCAAACAAGGACAAGATTGCCTTGACTGCAAGTAAGAAAGGAACCAACACTGGCGCATACGGCTTCGTGTTCGATCAGTGCACTGTCACTCCAGCCAACGGAGCTTCTTTTTCGACTATCTACCTCGGCCGACCTTGGGATCAGTTTGCTCGTGTTGCCTACATCGAGTCTGAGCTTAGTTCCTGCGTTTCCGATGCCGGCTGGGATGATTGGACAACTACGGATCCCCGAACAGCCAATGTCGTTTTTGGTGAATACGCCAACTCTGGTGCTGGATCATCCACCAGCAAGCGTGTTTCTTTCGCCAAGCAGCTTTCCGATGTAGAAGTTGCCCAGTTCGAACTGGGCACTTTTTTCCCTTCTACAAGTTGGATCAACATGACTCTGGTGAATGCGACTCCTTTCGACGCGGGCGTGGTGGCTACCCAATCTGTCAGCTTGACAACTGTCTACACTACGCAGACTGTGACTTCCTCTCAGACCATGCTTGTGACCAATACTGGACTTGCTGTGACGGTTACGGAGAAGTCCACATTGACTCAGGATATCGGTACTGTAATCACGCCTGATCCTGTGACTAAGACGACCGTCGAGAAGACTACTGTCACTGAGGCCGCACAGATCACTCAAGCGGACAATATTGTCACTGTCAGATCTACAGAGATTGTGGACGTCGGCAAGACAGTTACTCCCGCCAAAGTCACTGAGACTTCAACTAATGTCGTCGACGCTACTGTCACTTCCTGGGCAACAACATTCGCAAAGGCCATCACCACAACCGCAACCACTACAGGGAAGGCAATCACCCCCAAGCCAGTCACCGAGGTCGTGACTGATTTCACAACTATCTTTGTCACCCAGACTGCGAGCCCCAAGGCTGTCACTGTTCAGAGCACGACTACCATCACAGCAGGCACTGGCGGTACCACAACCACGTCGTTGAAGGCTACCACTGTCTTGTCGACTGTTGTTACAACGTCTGTCAAGACAACTGCCAAGACGACAACGATCAAGTGCATCCCTACTCAGGGCAAGCGAGACTTGAGCAGTGCCGCGGCGAGTATCAAACCCCGAGCTGCTATTGTTTTCGGTAATCCTTCTGTCAATCTCGCTTCCGGTCTTACTCGTCGTGACTTGGACCTTGGTTCAATCAACCTAGAGGCTCGCGCTGCTGGCGCTTCCACAGTCACAGTCACTGTGGTCTCAACCTTCACGACCAACGTCAAGACCACCACCACAACTGTCCCTGGCAGCACAGCCACAACTCAAGTCATCACCACAAAGGTCGTAGGAAAGGCCAGCACGCTCAAACCAGTCACTGTTATTGATGTATCCACATCCATCGCAACACGTTACGTCACAGCTACCATTCCAGGAGCGATATCCACCACCACTGTTGTCACAACCAAGGAGACTGGCAAGACCACAACACTCAAGGGCTCAACCACCACAGTTATCGTCCAGTCTACCTCTGTCGTCACAGAGAAGAAGACCTCCACGCTTCCCGCAAGCACCGTCACCGTCTACAAGACTCTTACAAAGACTCTGCCCGCAGAAACCGTCAAGGTTACTTCGACTAGCACTGCTAAGAAGACGTCTATCACCACTCTGGCTGCAGAAACTGTTACGAAGTGGGCGACAGTGAAGACTACTCTGAAGCCTTCCAGCACTGTCACATTGAGGAGTACTGTGTCCAAGACTACTACGTCTATCGTGAAGCAGACCAAGACGACCTGGGTGACGAAGACTAGCAAGGGTGCCGCCGCGTGTACAAACTAGTCCGCCATATCTTTATAATTCATTTAGCCTTAAAAGGCATCCTTAATCAATTTAATACCATTGCAAATTATACCATAGTTATTTACATCTTTCCCGAGTCTACGCTTATTAACCTCGTCTCGGGGATTCCTATCATTCCTGCCACTCTCCCTCCTGTCGCTTGCTGTGCTTCAAAACCCCAAGTGACACGGCAATACAAGACCGTGGTAGCAGATCTAAGTAACTCTTGCCGGGATCATTAACGTTTCTTAAGTTACCTAGCGCGTCAATCATAGATCGAAGCTGTGGCAAAAACATGCCATTCCCAAGGTTCCTATTCTCATACAAAGATTCCGCGGTAACGAAGAGTGGCATCGGCATCAGTGGATGAACCTACATGGTCCAATTTATCAGCACATAGCGCATGGTTATAGATATGGGGTGTAGCTTCAACTTTTATAGAGGATTGACTTACCGTAGAGAAGTGCTGGTCCTTCAGTCCCCTCGCAGTACGGATGATCTCTCCCATGGCTATTGAAGCGCGTACACAGCACTCTTTCGTTACAGAGGAGGGGTCATCGGCTGACTTGATACAACCCTTGTAAAATAGGAGTTCCATAACTTGGCCCAGAACTATCGCCAATGTTCCCAACGCGTCCGAGGAGTCTTCTTGGGCAAACATCAGGTTTCTAGTAGCAACGATATTGTCCAGCCAAATCCATTGCCTATTAGAGTCCGTATTGGAGCCCCCGTATGCCTTGGAAATGGTCTCGTGGCGATTATGAAGTAGAACACGGCTGCAGAGCGTTACCAGTACAAGGCACGTGTTGAATGACGATATGTTCGGTGTGGGATCTGCTATGGCTTGAGAGAGGAAGAGGCCTGATGTTAAAAGACCTGCTTGGAACTCCTCGTCGGGAATTGGTAACTGCGTGCAGATCTATCTTGTTATTAAGCGTAGACGTAGACAGCCAAAGGTGGTTTACCGTATGCTCGCTCAAGGTGACCGGCCAGTCATTTCGCAAACTAAAGAGATGATCCAGAAGATACGCCATCCAGAATACCCTTCGCTTCTCCTCTGTCCTCAAAAGACCTGTGCTTTCTTGCGAACGATTGGGCTTGTCCGGGGTGTCAATCTCATGGTAACGCAATGCCTGCACCAAGCGGAACACTCGACCTGCACTAATCCATGCTTGGCCATACGAAGCCCGCATCAGTTCAAACACTGTAAGGAGTGTCCATAATTGAACACTCTCTATTTCAAAGCTATCAATTGGACCTAAATCTTGCTTGACTTGTTTGTAAAGTGGCTCGATCGAGTCACGGAATTGGGTAGAGAGAAGGCTTGCGAGGATCCACATAATACGCTGTAAGCATGACTGAGCAGGTGATTTGCTACTTGACTTTGACCATGACATATAAGAGCGTTGGTGAAGGATGGGGAATGAAGGGTGGACACGGTCGAAGTATAGCTGGTCCCTGGGCAAGTCAGTTGCTTTCCGATATCTTGATAGAGGGACAATAGGTACAATTCTGCATGTGCTGTAGGGTCAACTAAGTGGCCGGCCCCAGACCGAGGCAGATTACGTGACCCCAATAGGTTACCGGAACTGGCCTCTTGAGCCCACGTCTCCAATATAGGTTGGACAGTTTCATTCGTGACCGGGGCGTGAACTCGGCTCTGCAACATCTCCTCAAGTTGATCAAGCCGGTTCCGCAAAGCATTGAGATGCCCTTTCCTAGGCCCGCGCTTTCCGCGGGATGATGCTTCGCAAGCAAGATCAGACCTCAAGCAGAATCCACATCGGGGTTGTTGAGCGTCACATCGGAGTTTACGGCGTCTGCACTCGTC